>CAWUFW010007020.1:0-600000 GCA_963921515.1 Calotriton arnoldi
GTTTAGGGCAGTGCAGTGGTGTTCGGGCAGTGTAGGGGGTCGTGCTGGGGGTGGTGTTTCAGGGTTTAGGGCAGTGCAGTGGTGTTCGGGCAGTGTAGGGGGTCATGCTGGGGGTGGTGTTTCAGGGTTTAGGGCAGTGCAGTGGTGTACGGGCAGTGTAGGGTGTCTTGCTGGGGGTGGTGTTTCAGGGTTTAGGGCAGTGTTGTTCGGGCAGTGTAGGGGGTCTTGCTGGGGGTAGTGTTTCGTGGTTTAGGGCAGTGCAGTGGTGTTCGTGCAGTGTAGGGGGTCGTGCTGGGGGTGGTGTTTCAGGGTTTAGGGCAGTGCAGTAGTGTTCGGGCAGTGTAGGGGATCGTGCAGGGGGTGGTGTTTCAGGGTTTAGGGCAGTGCAGTGGTGTTCGGGCAGTGTAGGGGGTCGTGCTGGGGGTGGTGTTTCAGGGTTTAGGGCAGTGCAGTGGTGTTCGGGCAGTGTAGGGGGTCATGCAGGGGGTGGTGTTTCAGGGTTTAGGGCAGTGCAGTGGTGTTCGGGCAGTGTAGGGGTCGTGCTGGGGCTGGTGTTTCAGGGTTTAAGGCAGTGCAGTTGTGTTCGGGCAGTGTAGGGGGTCTTGCTGGGGGTGGTGTTTCAGAGTTTAGGGCAGTGGTGTTCGGGCAGTGTAGGGGGTCTTGCTGGGGGTGGTGTTTCAGGGTTTAGGGCAGTGCAGTGGTGTTCGGGCAGTGTAGGGGGTCTTGCTGGGGCTGGTGTTTCAGAGTTTAGGGCAGTGCAGTTGTGTTCGGGCAGTGTAGGGGGTCGTGCTGGGGCTGGTGTTTGAGGGTTTAGGGTAGTGCAGTGGTGTTCGGGCAGTGTAGGGGGTCGTGCTGGGGCTGGTGTTTCAGGGTTTAGGGCAGTGCAGTGGTTTTCGGGCAGTGTAGGCGGTCGTGCTGGGTCTTGTGTTTCAGGGTTTAGGGCAGTGCAGTGGTGTTCGGGCAGTGTACGGGGTTGTGCTGGGGCTGGTGTTTCAGGGTTTAGGGCGGTGCAGTGGTGTTCGGGCAGTGTAGGGGGTCGTGCTGGGGGTGGTGTTTCAGGGTTTAGGGCAGTGCAGTGGTGTTTGGGCAGTGTAGGGGGTCGTGCTGGGGCTGGTGTTTCATGGTTTAGGGCAGTGCAGTGGTGTTCGGGCAGTGTAGGGGGTCGTGCTGGGGTGGTGTTTCAGGGTTTAGGGCAGTGCAGTGGTGTTCGGGCAGTGTAGGGGGTCATGCTGGGGGTGGTGTTTCAGGGTTTAGGGCAGTGCAGTGGTGTACGGGCAGTGTAGGGGGTCTTGCTGGGGGTGGTGTTTCAGGGTTTAGGGCAGTGGTGTTCGGGCAGTGTAGGGGGTCTTGCTGGGGGTGGTGTTTCAGGGTTTAGGGCAGTGCAGTGGTGTTCGGGCAGTGTAGGGGGTCTTGCTGGGGGTAGTGTTTCAGGGTTTAGGGCAGTGCAGTGGTGTTCGTGCAGTGTAGGGGGTCGTGCTGGGGATGGTGTTTCAGGGTTTAGGGCAGTGCAGTAGTGTTCGGGCAGTGTAGGGGGTCGTGCAGGGGGTGGTGTTTCAGGGTTTAGGGCAGTGCAGTGGTGTTCGGGCAGTGTAGGGGGTCGTGCTGGGGGTGGTGTTTCAGGGTTTAGGGCAGTGGTGTTCGGGCAGTGTAGGGGGTCTTGCTGGGGGTGATGTTTCTGGGTTTAGGGCAGTGCAGTGGTGTTCGGGCAGTGTAGGGGTCATGCTGGGGGTGGTGTTTCAGGGTTTAGGGCAGTGCAGTGGTGTTCGGGCAGTGTAGGGGGTCGTGAAGGGGTGGTGTTTCAGGGTTTAGGGCAGTGCAGTGGTGTTCGGGCAGTGTAGGGGGTCGTGCTAGGGTATGTGTTTCAGGGTTTAGGGCAGTGCAGTGGTGTTCGGGCAGTGTAGGGGATCGTGCAGGGGCTGGTGTTTCAGGGTTTAGGGCAGTGCAGTGGTGTTCGGGCAGTGTAGGGGGTCGTGCTGGGGGTAGTGTTTTAGGGTTTAGGGTAGTGCAGTGGTGCTTGTGTAGTGTAGGGGGTCGTGCTGGGGGTAGTGTTTTAGGTTTAGGGTAGTGCAGTGGTGTTTGTGTAGTGTAGGGGGTCATGTTTTAGGGTAGTGCAGTGGTGTTTGGGTAGTGTAGGGGGTCGTGCTGGGGGTAGTGTTTTAGGATTTAGGTTAGTGCAGTGGTGTTTGGGTAGTGTAGGGGGTCGTGCTGGGGGTAGTGTTTTAGGGTTTAAGGTAGTGCAGTGGTGTTTGTGTAGTGTAGGGGGTCGTGCTGGGGGTAGTGTTTTAGGGTTTAGGGTAGTGCAGTGGTGCTTGTGTAGTATAGGGGGTCGTGCTGGGGGTAGTGTTTTAGGGTTTAGGGTAGTGCAGTGGTGTTTGTGTAGTGTAGGGGGTCATGTTTTAGGGTAGTGCAGTGGTGTTTGGGTAGTGTAGGGGGTCGTGCTGGGGGTAGTGTTTTAGGGTTTAGGATAGTGCAGTGGTGCTTGTGTAGTGTAGGGGGTCGTGCTGGGGTAGTGTTTTAGGGTTTAGGGTAGTGCAGTGGTGTATTTGTAGTGTAGGGGGGTCATGTTTAAGATACAACGCTCCAATACCTGACCAGTCTGCACTACATAAAACTGCAAAAAAACTAAAGATAAAAAGTGTTTTGCACACTTTTGTCATTGGGCTATATGTGGGCTACATCTGCGTAATATTTGTGCTACATTTGGGCTCTTTTTTCACTGGTGGCCATCTTGGAAGACTTCTTTGTTATGAAGTTTCCTAATTTCCTCATTTACTGCAGTCTCCTCAGTAGGAAATGCTTTCAGTTTTTACTTTGATTCCATCAAGAAGGCATTCAGATGTGTCACACATTTGCCATAAATTCAGAATGTTATTACTCTAGTTGTTCATTAGATCACTGTAGTAAAGCTACTGCTCACCAAGGAGTTAACTGGAAGTCTTCTGCTGGTATTGAAAGTGATTGTTTCAGTCTGCATGTCAGAATTTTCTAATGAAATAGAAGAGGATTTGAGATCTCACTTAAAACATGCACTAAATTTTCTTTTTGCAGCACTAACCATAATTTCTATGGCAAAATGAACCCCCTCATTTTGTTCCTTTTTAAATTAAATGTTTTAAGTGTTACCAGTTTATTCCAATCAAGATGGCTTCAGGTGTGCCATACTTTTGTCATAAGTAAGGCTGTTAGCACTCTAGTTGTTCTTTAGAACACTATGGGAAGCTGCAGTAGAACACAAAGGCATCAACTGACAGGCTGCTCCTGTTGAAATATAACAGGAAGATATTTGAGATCTCACTTAAAACATGTCCTAATTTTTCTTTCTACAGCACTAACCATAATTTCTATGGCAAAATGAACCCCCTCCTTTTGTTCCTTTTTAAATTAAATGTTTTAAGTGTTACCAGTTTATTCCAATCAAGATGGCTTCAGGTGTGCCATACTTTTGTCATAAGTAAGACTGTTAGCGCTCTAGTTGTTCTTTAGAACACTCTGGGAAGCTGCAGTAGAACACAAAGGCATCAACTGACAGGCTGCTCCTGTTGAAATATAACAGGAAGATATTTGAGATCACACTTGAAACATGTCCTAATTTTTCTTTCTACAGCACTAACCATAATTTCTATGACAAAATGAACCCCATCATTTTGTTCCTTTTTAAATTAAATGTTTTAAGTGTTACCAGTTTATTCCAATAAAGATGGCTTCAGGTGTGCCATACTTTTGTCATAAGTAAGACTGTTAGCGCTCTAGTTGTTCTTTAGAACACTCTGGGAAGCTGCAGTAGAACACAAAGGCATCAACTGACAGGCTGCTCCTGTTGAAATATAACAGGAAGATATTTGAGATCACACTTGAAACATGTCCTAATTTTTCTTTCCAGAGCACTAACCATAATTTCTATGACAAGATGAACCCCATCATTTTGTTCCTTTTTAAATTAAATGTTTTAAGTGTTACCAGTTTATTCCAATCAAGATGCCTTCAGGTGTGCCATACTTTTGTCATAAGTAAGGCTGTTAGCACTTTGGGAAGCTGCAGTAGAACACAAAGGAATCAACTGACAGTCTCTGCCCTTGTTGGATGTACATGTTTTACTGAGAATGTCAGACTTCATTCTCACATGACTGAGAAAGATAATGTGAATTTACAGAAAATATGCTCTCATTTTAGCTTCTGGGGCACCTTCCAAAACTGTATGGGACAAGCATGTGAAAATAGTTTTCTCTCAAACATGATTCATGATATCCCAGCAGAAGGTTTTTCACAGGGTAAAATCACCTTAGAACACACCACAATTCCTGAAATTAGTATGGTACCATCAACAAATGAATTCTAATGTAACTAAAGTCTGTTATCACCCTTTATAGTTCTCCTTTTGGTAACCCTCAAAATCTTCGATTCACTACAATGCATTTCAATGGGGTACTATCATTTATATTGGTCCCAAGATGGCTGCCAGCAATTCCAGGATGAAGTGCTGACAGCCAATCAGATCTCGCGATGACATGTGTGGTTAGGGTCCGCCCAGATATATATGTGTTTTTACTTTTGATTTTCTCAGCAACTACTGAACGGATTTACACCATTTAACAAAAAGGGTTCTTTTTGAACCAAGAACTACCGCTTTGCCAAATTTGGTGTAATTCAGTTCAGCAGTTCGGGCTGTAGCCTTGCATAAAGTTTCCTATGGGAAATTGATTTTTTGACTCTTATTTTTTTAATTTCTCCGCAACTACTGAACGGATTTACACCATTTAACAAAAAGGGTTCTTTCTGAACCAAGAACTACCTCTTTGCCAAATTTGGTGTAATTCCGTTCAGCAGTTCGGGCTGTAGCCGTGTCTAAAGTTTCCTATGGGAAAATGAATGGGGAAAACACGTTTTGGGACCCCCCTTTTTCTCGGCCCCCGCTTGACGAATCACCCTGAGACTTTCAGAGTAGGAGCGGACCGGAGCGGGCCATAAAGTTTGAAAATTTCGCGAAGATTCGTCAACCGACGCAAGAGTTATTTCAAATAGAATGCCGCGGATTTCCTATGGAAAATAGGTCCTAACTATAACTATCTACTGGCGACCGCCAGTAGATAATATATATATATATATATATATAGTTTGAACTCACGAAATCTTGTATATAGACCGGCCACAGACTCCGAGTTCATTATAATTGCAAAATGTCCATAAAGTATGACACATTTCGGCCAAAAATGGCCTTGTTCACATATACTATCGGTTTCAAAGCGTCTTTTTTTGTATTTTTGCCTAATACCCATGTGATGCTGTGCAAACGAAAACCACTGAAAACAGACTATGTATTGGTTGTTAGGTTGTGGGCAACAGACTACAGTTTTCCATCGTATTCTACTTATGAACTGCAAACTGCAATTTTCCATTATATTATACATGATAATAAGTGTGCATGTCAATTAATTTCTGTATTGGAGAGTAACTAGCTCATGTAGATAATTAACAGGTACTACATGCATAAATAATTGTAAGAATAAATATGGAAATACATAAGTCTGAATAAAATTGTCAAGTGACAAATAGATAACAAGTCTAGGACAATGTGGATATCTCAATCAATAAATTGATAGAACATTGTTTGAGTAAAGATAAATATAAAGATAAGGGGTGTTGATATCAACAGTAGTTATGTATGAAATATGGGTTATAGATGACTTGTACTATTCTAGTTATACCCAAACATAGTTTCTGTGAAGATCAATTTAACATGATTGACAGAATAAATTCATGGATTGGCCCCTAACTATCACAGTCTGGGAGGAAAATATCCTCACATTCTGTGCTTGTGGCACATCTTATATATCAACTTATAATACATTAATCTGAGCAATGCTTCATTACCACAATAAGGTCCGACTTGTATAGTCACATCATACTTGAGAGTAGTCTATACCAATATCCTTCCAATACAATAAAGTGCCATTTGTGTAAAGGTGCAGTGCAAATTAAAGTGCAAAAATAGATAGCAGCATAAATTTAGATTGACAATATTAATATAGTACAATAGCAAAAGGTATAATTCACAGCTTCACAGTCCTTATTTCTCACTAGTATAATCTCTTATCCCCTCACGTTGTCTACCAGAAAGTTGTGTAACTCCCCAATGAGATTTAACCCATTGGGCATTCTGGTGTCAAGGTTTAATATGTATTGGCTTTCTAGTTATCTGAGGAGTGATTCTCGGTTACCTCCCCATCGTAACCTTGGTACAGAGTCGAAAACATAATATTTGTGAAAACTAAGGTTGTTGTTTTGAGCTTGTTTAAAATGTCAGACTAGAGCATACGTTGGATCTGAGTTGGCTATGGCTCTTGGATGTTGTAAGAATCGAACATGTGCCTGCAGTTTTGTGCTACCGACATATTTGAGTTTGCAGGTACATTCAAGGACATACACTGCATAGTCGGTTTTACATGTAAAAAAAACCCCTTAATTTAATGGTTTGTCACTGAAAGCTGTGGTATATTGTGACATATTCACACCAAAACGATATGCTCTGCAAGAACTGCACTTACAGAACCCTTTCCCAGACAACAGCCAACTACTTGTTTCTGTTACTTCAGGGCTCCTGGTCACTAATGCATTGCTCATGGAGGAAGCTCTTCTAAAAGTGATGGAGGGCTTTTTCGGCAGAGACTGTCCTATAATACGATTAGTTTGAATTATGGGCAATTGTTTGTTAAAAATAGTCCTTAGCTTATGTTCTTGTGTATTAAATGGAACAATTAGTCTAATGTTGTTACCATCGCTGTTTTTGTTGTGTTTCATGTTTTTGTGTTGTGTCTTGTCACCAACAGAGTCTCTGAATAAAATAGATTCCCTACTTTCCTTGTTGGCTCATTTAATTGCATGAGTAATAGTTGCCACAGAATAGCCACGTTCTAGAAATCTAACTGTAGCTTCATCTTGACATTTAGTGAGAGTACTCGTCTGACTGCAAATTCTGCGCAACCTGAGCATTTCACCATAAGGGATACTGTCCTTCAGGTGTCTAGGAAAACTACAGGCATGCAGAATAGAGTTACCTGCTGTTGTTTTTCTAAATAGTTGGGATTCAATTCTGTATTTTTCCACATAAATGTGTACATCAAGCAAATCAATTTCATACATATTAATATGGGCAGTAAACTCAAGGTTGACATTGGTAACATTAATTTTATCAACATATTCTTGAGCGCTGATAGCTGACCCCTTCCAAATAACAAATATATCATCGATGTATCTGAGCCAGCTCACGATGTTATTGTCCCAAGCTTCAACATGGTTAACCATCAGGACCTGGTCCTCCCACCAGCCCATATGTAGACATGCATAATTGGGGGAGAAGCAGGCTCCCATGGAAACTCCTCTTAGTTGTTGATGCACCTAGCTGAGAATTTGTTATTCAAGCACCAAGTGATCATGGATAAAAACATATTGCTGTTGTTGTAAAGCTTCATTGGTCTGCTCCTCCAATAATGCTTCACTGCATTCAGTCCATCTTGGTGCTTAAGGCTTGTATATAGCGAGGTGATATCCAGCGTCATCAATACATAGTCACTATCCCAAGGGATGTCATATACCCTGTGTAGGAAATCATTTGTGTCCTGAATGAATGAAGGAAGACTTGACACATATTCCTGAAGGCAATGATCCACATATTGTGAAGTAGTTTCAAAAATGCTGCTTCTTGCAGAGATAATAGGTCTTCCTGGTATGGGCACAGTTTTCTTGTGGACTTTGAGGATAAAATACATCACAGACATTACTGGATGGTTCTTGCACAAAAATAAATGCTCATCCTTAGTTAGCAGGCCCTCATTTCTCCACTTATTCAGTTCCTCCTGACATAAAGCATTGATCTCTCTTACTTGTTGCATGGTGCTTCTTTGATAGTATTGTTCATCATTAAGATGCTTATAGGCCTCTATGAGATATTTCGTTCTTGGACACAGGACAATGTTACCGCCCTTGTCAGCATTTCTGATAATGACTGCATTATTTTTTTGAAGCTTGGTAATTAAGGGGCCTATTACGATGCTGTGGGAAAAGGCTCCGACCGTCGGAGCCTTTCCGACAGCATTGTAATGTGCTGGTTGGATTCCTTTATGCCCCCTCATTACAATAGAGGCGGTCGGAAAGGAATCCGACCAGTCATTCCGACCGGCTTCTGACGGGCTCGCCGCCCGCCTGTCGGAATGCTGTCAGTAATCCCAAGGCCGGCTCTTTCCGCCCGAGGGATCACGATGCCGAATTTTGACAGCCTTTCTGTGCCGGCCTTTCCAACACAGAAAGGCTGTCGGAACTCGACTTTGGGGGCCCCCAGCAGGGCCCCCATGGGTGCACGGCCTCTGGTTGGAGGCTGAGGGGGCACATATGGTGCCCCCCTGTTGATTCCTGCACCCTGTGGCAGGCACCTTGAGGTGTCTGCCACGGGGTGCAGGGATGAACTGTACCTCCTATTTTACAATGGGAGCATGTATTCCGGCCGGTATACATGCTCCCATTGTAAAGTAGAGGATTGCGACCGAACAGTGTTCGGTCATATCCTAATTAGTCGGTTGGGATCGCCGACCGGGTGTCCGTCAGTCCCATGACCGAGATGATGTCGGGCAGAGGAAACTCCCCCTGACATCGTAATAGGGCCTTAAGTTGTAATATTTGTTCTCGTGGTCATTCCATCTCCTTCTTGTTTTTTTTAGATCAATGATTCAATTTTTTTATTTCCTTCATTATTTTATCGATGAAGATATCGATGGCATCTCTTGGCATATTAGGCACGAATGTTGCTTTAGGGTTGAAGTGAGTTGTAGCTGCACTAGATACATGAGGGCTTGCTGAAAGATTATTTGTTGGGTTGATACTATGTTGTTTTGATCCATCCCTTCATTCTGACGGCCCTGCAGATCTCAAATAGCATCGATGTCAGATATTTGTAAATTGATAACATCCGTTTTCTCCTGTATTCCTTCTTTTATGACCATTGAATGCTCTCTCTGCTCATAATATTTGATAAGTTTTAATTCGCATATAAATTTAGAAACATCTATACGTGACTGACTGTAGTTGAAAGAACTTTCCAGACAGAAAGTCAGTCCTAATGATAACAAATAGATTTCGCCGTCATTTAATTCAACATTGGATAAGTTGATCACAGTGTTGGTAGAGGTGGCTATTTTCGTCTCCATTTCACTCCTTGCTGTTTTTTGGAGTTTGCCTCTGCTGAGTTTTCTCATTTATCTACATTTTTGATTCCGTCTTTGCCTGTTTTGAAGTTTGGACCTCGCGGACGCAGGGTTTGATGCTGATCTCGGCGTAAAAAATCCGATTCCTCTGCGAGAGATAGTTTAATGTGTCCGGCCATGGCTCCTGATTCGGTTCTGCCATCTTCTGAATCCGCTCACTCTCCAATGCTGAACTTAAATTAAATGTTGACGCCGTGTTTATTGCTTGGGCGTTAATTTTATCGTCCTGTTTGGTTATATTACTTTCCACCCGGAGTTGTTTATTAATCAAATCAAATTCTTGAGAAAATGTTAATATCTGTCCAGTTTCTTAGTCTGTTTTGTCTCTATGGAACTCATGTGCTTTTTTGTTGTAATCATCTCCTCCTGTTTTTTCAATCATGCCACCGTCTCGTCCTTATATTTAGCTATTTGTTCCTTCCGATCCGACTGTTTCAACTCCTCTTTGATTTTATCAATTTCCTTTAATAATAATATATATATATTACAAAAAAGATGGAGAGAACTCTGGGAAGTTCCAAACTTTAGGTGGATTGCAGCTCCTGTATCGAGCACCCAACAACACCAGTGACACTGAATTTGCTCACCTCAAATGCCTGTTTTTCTATCAAAATCTTTATGCATAAAATAGCACATTGCCATCCATGCAGAAGTAGAAATGGACAAAGCCTTTTGCCATTTCTACAGCAAAGTCTTTAAGCAAACGATTAGCACAGTGCCATCCATGCTGAGTTGTAAAATGACAAAAGCCTTTTACCACTATAGGCACAGTATTACAGCTTTAGACTGGTAAAATACCATCCAAGCCAACCTGGAATGAATGAAAGCAACCCTGACATGTGTTTTGCTATCATTACAGCTCTTCAGAGAGGTTTAGCTTTGTACAGACACAAGGAAGCACCAGTATAAGTCAAAACAATACCCATTCAGGCATAGAGTGCCTCATACATTATTCAGAAAAGAAGCAGAGAACTTTAGGAAGTTCCCAAGTTTAGGTGGGGAGCAGCTCCTGTATAGAGCACTCTACAACACCAGCGACACTCTGAATTTGCTCGCCTTCAGGCACAATATTACAGATTCAGACTTTTAAAATACCATCCAAGCAAACCTGGAATGAATCAAAGCAACCCCTGGCACGTGGTTTGCTATCTTTATAGAGCTTCAGAGAGGTTTAGCTTTGTCCAGACACAAGGGAGCACCCAGTATAAGTCAAAACAATACCCTTTCAGGCATAGAGTGCCTCATAAATTATGCAAAAAAGAAGCAGAGAACTCTGCAAAGTTCCCAAGTTTAGGAGGAGAGCAGCTCCTGTGTAGAGCACCCTACAACACCAGTGAAACTCGGAATTTGCTCCTCTCAAATGTCTGCTTTTCTATCAAATTTTTTCAAAATAGGATTAGCACACTACCATCCAGGCAGAGTTAGAAAGGGACAACCCTATCCTCAGACATCCACGCAACCACCATCAGATTCACACCCATCATAAAATGCCTCATGCACACCACCAGTTCCATGCACATGTTTCTGATGCCCACACATCAATGACGTGCTGCCTACAAAACTGTTAACACACAGCCACCATACAGCCACACATCCTCCCATATGAATTGTAGTTGTGATTGCATTTATACAGAGCTTACTACCCCTGATGAGGCGTTGAAGCACATTATGGTGAGTAGCACGCTACTACGGATCCAAAGGTTAGTGGTTAATCCAGTGGTGTTGCTGGTTACTGGGATTCAGGCCGGACTGTTCCCATGAGGAACAGGATCAAGACTGATTTGCATATGGGTGGGTCTGTTCTGGCTGGACTGTTCCCATGAGGAACAGGGTCATGACTGATTTGCATATGGCTGGGTCTGAACCGGGTTGGCGAAGTGAGCTAAAGAACGATGATGGATTCAACCCAGATCTGTGACTGGGGGTGAGTGTCTGAAAAGTTTCAGCGCTCTCTCTCCATGATCTCCTTCTGTTTGCTTGGTTACTGGGATCAGTCATGTGTTCTCAAGAAGGAAAAACACATTCCATGCATTTACTTCAGTTTCCTTGTGATAGAATAAAATTAACACAAGTTAGGTGTCAGTAGTGGAGGCTATGTGGTTCCAAGCAAATGGTTGGTGAGAAAAATAGATAGGCTGACTGAGGTTAGTTATTTTTAGGTAGCAGAGACAAAGTTTTAAAGAAGGAGAGGTTGTGGTCTATGAAAAGAACTGTGAGCCATTTGCAGAATTACAATAAGAGAAATAAAGGCAGACAGTCATGAGAACGGGAGGGGCCTATATTCAGAAATTTAAGGCATGTAGACGATGGAAGGTAAGGAGAGGGTCACTCTGAAGAAAGGATCACTTGACATAATATTGATGCATATAACATCGAAACACAAAAATATTGGAAATTAAATATTGATTACAAAAATATCGACTTCCTATACTTAACTATAAAAAGCATAAATATCAAGAACAAAAATATCGTTGTCAAAAATATTGAATTTTTACATATATCAAAAATAAAAATATTAGAAACAAAAATATTGTTACCTTTAAATAAACATACAATATATCCAAAATATAAATTCAAACAATATTAACTACAACATTATTGACAAAATAACTAAATAGTAATTAATAAATAGATTAAAAAACTCTTTTTACCAAAAAAAACATTCTTTAAATAAACCAAAATGTGTTATACACATATTTCAATTAAATAAAAATATATTGCATCAACAAAATATGTACCATTTACCCTAAAAAATTATATATATATAAAATAGCAACAATACAACTCCCCCAAAAATTGTATCAGCAAGAAACATTTAAACACCAACCTAAATAATAATAAATATATATAAAAATAAATGTATATCCAAAAATATCAACTATATATCATACATCAAACATAAAACCTAAAGTAGCGTCTACCATAGAAGGACTCAATTTATAAAAAGAAATTCAAACTAAACTGAACCAACCAATAAAATACAACTATAAAAGCCTTTAACCAATAAATTCAATATAAAAAGCACACTAATTCAAACAACATAGGGCCATTTTATTGTTATTGAAAATAACGATTAACTAATTCCAATTCTTTGTGAATCGCAATTAGGTAATGCTATTCCTAATGAATGAAACTCCATGACTTTAATTTAGCGATTCCTAGTGAGTCGCAAACTGACCTACCTCATGAATATTAATGAGGTAGGTTGCAATTTGCAACCCAGTAGGAATTGCTACAATCATGGGGATGGAGGCCTGCTGGGGTCAGCAGACCACCATGTCCGTGATTGATTTTAAATAATTTAAATATTTTTTTTAAAATGCAGCACATTTTCTTTAAAGGAAAATGGGTTGCATTTAAAAGAAAAATGAAAAGTTTACTCTTCATTTTGAAAAAACATTTTCGCTACCATTCCCAAAGGGGAAGGGGTCCTTGTGGACCACCCCCTATTTGCGACTTACATACCGCTGTGATTTGGTATTAGGAAGGGACACCCTAAACACGGCCCTTCCTAATACACATTCGGTATGTATTCACAATTCCAAATTGCAATTCGTTAACATGTTACTGAATCGCAAATTGGAATTCATACATACCAAAATGCATTTTACTGGTCGCAAATTGCCTGATTCTGAGAATCTGGACATTTGCGACTGTTACATGGCCCTAAATAAATAGTTAAAAAACAACAAATGCAGAACAAGGAAACTCTGCTGGATTTTATCACTAGACCATTAAAGAAAAAATATATACATCTCAACAACTACCTAACCTAGGGGCCTATTAGGATGGCGGGCGGACTTCAGTCCGCCCGCCACCCTAGCGGTGCTGGGACCAGCCGCCAGCGGTGCGGCGGTCCCGCACCACCAATTAGGATGCGACCGCCACCCTGGCGGTTGCATCCCGCATCTCTAACATTGCGGCGGGTGCTGCTGTTAGCAGCACCAGCCGCAATGCCAGAGAGGCATGTTGTGCATTGCCATGCACAACGTGACAGGCACCGCGCGGTGCCTGCCACCTTGAGCATGGCAATGTAGGGGGGTACCATAGGTACCCCCCAAGTGCAGCCCCACATCCCCCCACAGCCACCACCCCCCCGGTGGCCCGCAACGGGCCCCCACAGCAATTCCCGCCAGCCCTTTCATGGCGGCATCGCCGCCATGAAAAGGCCGGAACTGCCAGGCATCATAATATGGAAGGTAAGGAGAGGGTCACTCTGAAGAAAGGATCACTTGACATAATATTGATGCATATAACATCGAAACACAAAGATATCGGAAATTAAATATTGATTACAAAAATATCGACTTCCTATACTTAACTATAAAAAGCATAAATATCAAGAACAAAAATATCGTTGCCTGGAAGGCACCGCCACCATATTATGCCCGAGTTCCGCCCGGCCGGCAATTGTGACGATTGCCGACCGACGAAAAAGCGGCAGACGGACTTTCCGTCCGCCGCAGTACCCCCCGCCATAGTAATATGGTGGGGGAAAATTATGTTGAGATGGCGGGCGGATCGCCACCGCCAGCCGGGCGGTGGCGATCCGCCCGCCATCATAATGATCCCCCAAATAAGGAAAACTTATATTTAAACTAAAATGCAAATGTTATTACATTTAAAAACTTAAAATAGCAAATAAACAATAACACTTTCCAACTTCTATCTCTTTACATAGACTTCCTAATTGGCGACTTGAAAACCGATAAACTGCCAGAAAATAACAACTATAACAAACCAGCAAAAAGATACAATCACCTCAACCTGTACAAACTACCAACAAATTTAGAATGAAACACATTTTTTTTCATCCTACAGAAAAGGAATTACTTGCTCATCATTAGAACACCCGCAACGGAAAAGCTGCAAAACTGTGTGAAACATCTGAATAGAATATATATATTATTATACTAAATTGAAGTATTTGCATTTTTTTACATGTTAATAACAATTGTGCAAAAGTTAAAATATAGTATATATTTATACTATTTGATTACTTTCAGATACAATGGCAGAGGCTGCCAAATGTATCACTTCACAGAAAAGAAAACAGTTACTGAATCTCATGGGCTACACCTACAGCCAAGAAAGTGCATCTTCAGAAACTATAAACTGGAGAAAAAAATATTCTAATACATGCTATGGGAGGTCACCTACAAAAGATGATGTTGTAATTCATGTATAAGAGCACAACCACCCCCCAAATGTGGCAGAATCAGAAGTAAGAGAAATATTGCAGGATATAAGAGAAGCAAGCACTGAATCCCAGGAACCCACAACCAAAGTCCTTAAAGATATACTACCTAAAGTTACTGAACATATAACAGGGCAACTACCACCTATACCCACTTTAAAATGTTTAATTACACAACTAAAAAGCCACCAGTGATATCCCACCTGCTCCTAGAAGATATCAAGACATACACTTACCTGAAAATCGAACAATTAAAGATAAAGAGTAACCTTTCCTTTTACCTGACAACCTAAATAATGAGAAACAAATCCTAATATTCTCTACAGCAGACAATTTAATAAAGCTTACCCAATGTCAAACCTGGGTGATGGATGGAACCATCAAAATGTGTCCCAAACCATTTACTCGGCTATACACCATACATGGTGAATATCAAAACACAAACATTTTGGAGAGGACGCAGCCTTACGGCTAGAGAGGTCGACCTCGAAGCTGGGGAACCGGGTTCGAGGCTCGGATGGGACGCTCAACATCCTGTGATTCTCGCAAAACACATTGGGCCATATGTAGGTTAAACTCAATTTGCGAGTTCTTAATAGCGATATTTACCGAATCGCTATTAAGAACTCGCAAAGTCCGATGTAGGTAATAATTCGTTAAAAAATAGCGAATCGGTAAAAATCTGTAAAATGAAATACCGATTCCGATTTACCGATTAGCAAATAGCGATTATGTATTACCGAATCGGTATTAACGAATCGGTATTTTAAGAAATCGGTAACTATTTAAACTGCCATTCCGGTGCATTCTGATGACATCACAAGCAGGAAGTTGCCTGACAACTGCTGCTACACTGTGGTTGAAGCTGTGGGAGAGGCAGGGAGCAGACCTTACAACACAGGAGCTGCTTTGCAAGCATCTTGCAGACACACCAAACCAAAAATGGACAACCAGGAGAAGGAAAAGGAGGCAGGAGAGCGAAAAAGAAAGCACAAATTCAGCGAGAGGGAGCTGGAGGTGGTGATAGAGGAGGTGGCAAAGGACCACGACAAGCTCTTCGGCAAACATTCCCTGCACGTCCCAGAATCCCAAAAGAGGAAAATGTGGCTGGTGATCCAGGAGAGGATAAATGCAATTGGCGTAACACAGCGCTCAATAGATGAACTAAAGAAGCGCTGGTATGATCTCAGAAAACATGCCAACGAGAGGGTGGCTGAAAGGCTCAAGCAAGCCACGCTGACAGGTGGTGGGACATCTACAGCGCCTGTACCAACTGCCCTGGAACCATTGGTGGAGACCACCATCCAGCCGGAGAGCGTGAGTGGGATTGGAGACGCAGACAGCTCAGCCAGAGCTGGCAACAGGCAAGGTAAGATGCATGCACAGCATGCTGTGCCCCCCACTCCCCAACCCCAATCCACAATCCCCAATGAGCCAGTATGATTCCCACTCCAGTACATGTTTTCCAAAAAAACAGCAATGCATTATTGGAGATGTAGTCAGAAGTAACACATATCATAACAGTCAGTCCACTGAACCCAAAGGCATGTGACAAACATCAGTAATTAGCATGCGGAGGACAGTCAGTTTGATTGGCAGTCATGAAATTTATTATTACGCCAATGCTGCCAGACAAGTGAGTAAATGTACATTCTGTCTCCACAGGCGAGGCAGCGCGCAAGTCTGCTGAAGGGGACACAGGAAAGGCACCCAGGAGAGCCAACACACAGGATGAGGATGTCTTGTCGCCTGCTGAGCACCCACCACCACCACCACTACCACCGTCACCACCACCACCATCACCAACACCACCATCACCAACACCACCATCACCACCGCCACCACCACCGAGATCCAGGAGGCATACAGTGGCTAGCCTCCAGGAGATGGAGGGGTCAGAGGAAGATAGCATGGGAGGGCAACATTCCACGCTGGTAGAGGATGAGAACAGTGCAGGGACACAGTCCCCCACCGAGCGCGCCCACACAGGTGTCAGACGCCGCAGATCGAGGGTAGCCAGTCCTGTTGCACAGGGCGAGGAGTCCAGCGTATTCGAGGGTCTGGAGGGGAATATGCTGAAGGTACAGCGCCTGCAAGGCAAAGCCATCAAATCAGTTCAACGCCAGATGGTGTACATGAACAGACACATGCTTGAAATTAAGGAGGGCATAAACAGCATGAACAACACTGTGGCTGAGGGCATGCGGGACATGTCAGAGGCTGTGAGGCTGCTGTGCAGCAAACTGGATGAAGATCGTGTGGTGACGCGCAGGGTCCGACAGAAATTGGACGGCTACACTAAGGCGGTGAACCGCCTCTCCACTGCCACCTCTGTTCTCAGCAGGCGCTCGGTGGCCATGCAGGAAGAGATGGCCCACTGCTGCCGTGACGTTGCAAGGGGGCTGGTCACAGTTACCAGTGCCCTGGAAGTGTTCCAGACCACCCAAATAGCCGCAACAGGTGCAGGGGATGGGGGGGACAGTGAGGAGGCAACTAGCCGCAGCAGCATCACACCCCCGATAACTGAGTCCAGGAGGTGCAGTGAAAGGCATGGAGCTGCCACAGGACAGACTGCCAGGGAGGACAGTGTGCCCAGGGAACGCGGCAGTGCTGCGTGTCGGCGCAGAACATAATGACAGCCATCACCTGGCATTGTGAGATGGGTGATGTAACCCATTTCACCTTTTGAATGTTCAGTGAATATTGGCATGGCATGTTGAGGCCTTCATGGTGTGGCGGTGTGCTGGTGCTATTGCCTGAGTTAAGGTTAATAAAACACTGTCACGCAATTACAGTTACTGGCTTTGTCTCATTACTTACTCAGAAATATTTGCGTGTGATCTCAGCCCGTCTGTGTCTCCCATCTGGTGCTGCTGCCACACCTGCTGCACTGTGCTCTGGCTGTGGACAATCCTCACCCTCATCCTCTGAGTCAGTTAGTTCCACTGTTGTTCCTTTCTTTGTAGCAAGGTTATGCAGCATGGCACATGTTGCTATTATTTTACAGCAGATGATAGGGCGGTACTGCCGTACACCACCACTTTTGTGTAGGCAGCGGAACCTGCTTTTTAGGAGCCCAAATGTGCGCTCCACAACATTGCACATAGATCTATGTGCCACATTCAATCTCCTCTCACTTGGGGAAGATGGGTTGAGATATGGAGTCAGGATAAATGCCCGCACGGCACATGCACTATCACCTGAGTGAGAAAGGAAGAGTCATTAATAACAGTCACCAACACATTCATCCAAGGTATACATCAGGGTGTGTCACATTGATTTACCTAGCAGGTATCCTTCCCCAAATTCGCCACCAGCCAGACGTGTGTAGATCCCACTGTTCCTGAATATGTAGGAGTCATGGGTGCTCCCTGGAAATTTGGCTACGATGTCGGTGATGATGTGGTCCGCATCACAAATTACCTGCACGTTGATAGAATGTGTAGATTTGCGGTTCCGATAGATGTACTCTGTAGCTGCAGGTGGGCAGATTGGTATGTGTGTCCCATCAATGCACCCTATTACATGTGGGAACTGTGCCTTTTGATAAAAATCCATCTTGGTTTTATGCAGTTCCGCCTGTGTGCTGGGGAACCGTATGTAGTGGTGCATTCTTTGCATCATGGCATCCAGGAAAGTGTTGAAGAAACGGGACAGGCAACTCTGTGACACACCACCTGCCACAGCTATCACCCCCTGGTAACTACCTGATGCAAGTAGGTGCAGGCTACAAAGCAGCATGACATGTGGTGGTATAGCGTGCGCCCTTGGTGTCTGATGCTCCAGGAGTGGGTGCAGGTCCCGTATCAGGTCTAGGATGGTTTGGGGGTGAAGCCTGCACCTCTCATGGATTTCAGCCTCAGTCAGTTGGAATAATGTAATGCGCAGTCTGTACACGTGTTCCTCCCGTCTCCAGATCCTCAGTCTTGCTGCTTGCATCCGAAGCCGCCTTGCAATTACACAGAGGGCCGCCATTGTGTTCACACTGTTGCATTTTGGGGCTGTTTAAATGCAGTGCACCTGATTACCACCTGCTTTGAGTCAGTGGTAATTTGCGACTCCTAAATAACGAATATTTGAAAAATCGGTAATAGCGATTTTTGGTACATCGATTTGCGATTTATTTTAAGGATTTCTTATTTAGCGATTCGCAATTTAGGGATTTGGTGTGTGCTACTCGCAAATTAAGGAATCGCTAACTGGTTTCCCTTATTTTTAGCGATTCCTTATTTTGCGATAGCGTTTGGCATTACCTACATTGTACATGGCTATTTACCGGTCGCAAATGCTGAAATTCTGCGAATTTCAGCGTTAGCGCTCGGTATTTAGCCACCTACATCTGGCCCTTAATCTCCCCGTGCCTAACAAAAAAATGAATGTGTCCATCTGTAACAAAACTGGTGCTCATGTAAAGCGCTCTGATACCTGATATCTTCGGGTCAAGTTTGCGCTATATAAAACTCTAAAAAAAAAGGAAAATCCATTTTATATATGCCCTACTACCAAATAAACAAAGCAACGCTTACTACCACCTCTTAAACCATACAAAAGCATACAACAAATAACTACTACCCCCAAAAATAATCAAAGGCTCAAACAATTCTAAAAAGTTACCCCCATGCAGCCATACAAGTCGGTTACTATCATTTCAATCAAATTATATGGAGACACCTCCAAAAATCTGCACTAAGGGCCTTTTTACAAGTTTGGTGGTCCATGAACTACTGTACCTGTGTTCTTGGTCATACCGCCATGAGCTCTGTGGTCCGACCGCCTTATTACGAGATGAGCGGATTGCTATTGCAAAAACCGCGGCTGAACCAACGTCACAGCCAGCACACCGCAAACTGCCGGGGTTGCATCTGGGGAAAAGCAGCTGCCATAGGGTGGTACAGAGGAGTTTCAACCTCTGTCTGAAATACAAGTTGGCTTTCCGATGAGGCGGCGGCAAGGGTGGGACTGCTGGCTTCAAGTCGGTAGAAACAAAGGATTTGGGATGCATACTCACCCCTTTCCTGTTCTACCCAGCAGATTTTGATGTGGATCCCTTTCTCTAGGTCCCCCCTTCACAGCAGCATCTTCACTCCGAAGAATACGAGTCTGTTTGCAGCAAAATACAGGTAAATCCATTTTGTACCATTTACCCATTGCCTGGACTGGCCGTATATGGCCATTCTCCGGCAATGGGTAGGTGGTATTTTTCAACATGTATCATGCATATGTGTACATTCGACACATGTGCAGTCGAAATGTAGACACAGGCATTGATAGATATGGAAAACCTTTGGCCACTGCCGCAAGACCGCAGCTGCCACACTGCGGGCCTTGCGGTCAACTCGTAATACAGCGATCAGAAGAGCACCAGCGCTGTGGTCGTCTAGCGTCCGTGGTGTTCGGGCGATCGGACTGCGAAACTTATGCGCAGGCCCTAAGTCTAGAATATGCTACAGTCAATTTGCCTTTGAAATTAAAAAAATATGATAACACTAGCCTATGTCCCTGTCACAGAAGTGTCCAACCACTACAATTTACTGATACAAAGCCCTTTCTACCAACAAAATGAAGACAAACATAGTCCCCTAATTTACTATTTTGATCTTGGATTGGCAGACAGCATCGCTCTGGACATAGATACCAACCGAAATGCCATGGTTGAATGTCTATGACAGCACCTTGTCACAGGAAGCCAAAACAAACAACACAGTGGAAGGATGGCACCACGCCTTCCAATCCACACTAGGCAGAACTCAACCTACACTCTACAAATTTATAGAAGCATTACAAATAGAGCAAAACTACCAAGAACTAAGAATAGAGCAATCCGTTATCCAAATTATCCCTACACTTAGCAAACAAACCAAAAGAATGTACAACATGCTACAATTTGAATTCAAACTCTTCATAAATAATAACGGAGTCGATTGCTTATCTTAGCCAAACAAATATTATTAAATAAATAGTAATCTACCAAAGTCCTTCAAAACTATGACAAACTAGAAACAAACATACCAAACCTTTTTTAATTTAAATAATAAATATAATATTTTATTAGATCAGTCAAACACTTATTTAAAATGTTAATAAAGACTGATATAATAAAGTTATATGCAAGTTATTTTTAATAATAAGATAGTAAAAAACACACTCATTCCATCACATAAAATAACTATAATACATAAACAAAGCAATTCCACATAACAATCAAATAATGTTGACATAAACAATATGATATCACATTTCCCACCCAAAAGAAAAGAAGAAAGAAAACTTAGGACGTAATTACGGCTACAGCAGTCCATCAGATTGCTGTAGTCACGATGGCGGTCTGTGGACTGCCAGACTGGTGGTCCACCCACTGTATTACAATTTCGGCGGTTGGACCGCCACTGGACTGCTGCAACCGCCAGGGTGATGGCTCAGCTGTCTGAGGCAGCAATATGCTGGCAGTAACTATGCGGCACCATTGAGTATATAACGAGTTACCACACCACGAACCTCTCCACGGCAATGAGCCCGCCATGTAAAGGGTAGCAGTGAGGCAAATCAGGAGGCCCTTATAGAGCCCCCTGTCACCTCTGTGCATGGGGGTGCATGCAGGGTGGCACATGTTGTGCCTCTTTATATTTCTGCCCTCCCAGTTCCTGCACAGGAAGAAATGCACAACATAGTCAATTTCTTATTGTGCGGAAACGTGCTTTGGCAGTCCCATGGCGCTGCCTTTCTATGGCTCTCCTTTGAGCCTTGGAAAGGCATCATCTTAGGACCACTGCAGCACACACCACCCGCCATGATTAAACTCGTAATCCAATGGGCGGTCTGACTTCAAGTTTGCATTCCTCCTGTGGGCGCTAGCATGGCGGTTTGCAGGAAGACCGCCAAACTCGTAATCTGGCCCTCACTGTTACTGTCTTTCTCTGTATCACGTAATAAAAAATAGTAATCCACCACGAATGAGGTAAATAATATCCAAAAATCCCCCGAAAAATGCAAAAACGTAACGAATCCAATAGAAATCACTCAAACCAATCCAAAATATCTAGGATCTTTAAAAACCTGAAAAAGCTTTTTAAAAAGGAAATGCTTCAGGATAGCCCCCAAAAAAGGAAATCAGAGTAAAAACCATTAGTTTAATATAAACCAAAACTGATTTTCTTAAGTAAAAATGCAAACTCCAAATGCCCAAAGGGTACATCAGTAAATCCTGTTAAATAAATAAAACAAACTACCCGCAAAACACATGACAGTCCCAAAAGTACATATACATAACAGTTAATCATCAAAATATAACAAACGTTACAAAATTTAACATAACAAATATATTGATACATTAATAAAATAGTTTAGAAAAACGCAAAACTAAAAACTAGTGAAAAACACTAAGGGGCCCATTAGGATGTCGGGCGGTAGCACCACCGCCGTGCTGTCGGATGTAAAAACCAGCAGTTACCGTCCGCCCGCCGCGGCCCACACGCCCGCCCAATTAGGATGTGAAAAGTCAGCCAAACACCGCCCGTAAGCCAGCGACGCCGTCCGCCATCAAAGTGCGCCCGTTCACGTAGCGGCGCGGCCCAATGGACACACACCGACCGACGAAATCACGTACCGCCCGGCGTACAAATTACGATGCCGCAAACAAACAGCTCCCACGGCTAAGAGACACCGCACGAGAAACCAAGGCGGAAACTCGATCGCTGAGTACGGACACCAAAGAGGCGGACCCCCCGAGCATGAATCCAGCACTGCAGGCCCTCCCCATGCTCTACTTGATGCAGAACCTAGGAGTCAATGCACCGCGGAGACGCAGGTAGGCAGACACACAACAAGGGCACGCAAACACCGCACACAGTGCAAGGGCGGAAGAACTGTACATGCCCCCCCCAGACACCCCTGCGTGTACACGACACATCCACCACTGCACCCACAAATGTCACACCGGGCAAATTGAAACAACTCGTAACAACCGGGCACACACTACCTGGGACCAGGAACTAATGTCCCCGTCACGGCCCCGCAGCGCAGCGGCGAAGACGCAGCCACACATGCGCATAACGCAGAGCCCAACGACAGTGCCATGTATGCGCCGCACACAAACAACACAGGGCACAACAAACACCACACACCAGCCCCACCCTGAACGCACATGTCATGTGACAGACCTGCCATAGTCATGTCCCCAACCGGCAATTCACTGTTGCCAACCTGACGTCACACAACTGACCCGAACATGTCAGTGATGTCACGCCAAATTAGGACACACCCCTGTGTGCAAAACATGGCGAAGCACACAGCGGCGGCAATATCACCCAGCAGAATATGGACCCCGTCGGCAAAAGGTACGCCAGTACCACACAGAAACACCGATACCACCCTGCACCCAATACCAAGACATGCAATACGTAACATCAAAGATCCCGGGGACCGACAACAGGTGGCTCCAATTATAACACCCACACACAAGGCCCAACGTATAGCGGAAACGCAGCGTGCCGCCCACACACGGGAGAGGAGACAGCACTGAATGGCCTTCCATACCCACACCGAAACCACAGCTCAACCATTCAAGCAGGACAATACAGTCATTATCCCCAAAAAAGCCCAACACAGGCATGCAGAGGGAACCGTCCACTGGGCAGATAGCGCATAACACGAAAGAACATTTCGAACGGAAAAAAGAAATAATACCACTCCCCCATGTGGTTCACATGCAAGTTATCTGGAAGGAGTCAGACACCACTGACCTTGACCATTCATAGAAGCATGTGGAATGAGGGCCCGTGTCCTCCGCACAAGCTACTATAACCCAAGTCCTGCCTCCCTACGACCATTACAGAATTCCCAGCAACGTCGGAGGTTGCACTCTGCAGACTGCACAGACAGCCGGAGCACGCCATCACATCGCCCTGCAGCAAAATGGCACTTGCACCACACCTACCCAACTACGCCGGACAGATGAAGGTGTACAAACATAACCAGATACAGATATTGGGATGTGAAAATCTGGCTCTGCTGAACGTAAGTTACCGACTAACTTACCGCATCGCATTGTTCAGCTGCGTCATCCCCGTCTTCTACTGTCGGAGGTGTCCCTTCCACTGTCCTGTGGATTTATGTCTCTCCAACCCGGCATGTCCAATGGCGGACCTGGTACAACTGTTCAACCCCCTGGACGTCCACGACAGGATCTGTTCAGCCTATGGGGGCATGGCGTATGTGGCTGCAATCGGACCCACACTGCAATGGGACCACTGTGCCTCCACACGACGTATTCTGGATCACAGTTTCATCGAATGTCATCCAACATGTCCCATCAGGCTCCTACAAGGGACAACTTACGACCAACACCTTGACAGCCACCATCCGCTTACATTGGATGGCATCCATGTATACCACCAATGCCATGGAAGCCCTGCTGGAAGGTATCGCATACCTGACAACCTGTCAATTCGTCGGACCCCGACGCAATACCCCCAATTGAACAATGATGTCCTACACCGTACCCATGCTTGGCTCCGCACGGACTGAGCAGTTACCAGTACAACAACTATACCATACAACCTGCAACTAACACCACACCATTAACTACACTGCCATGATATCGGATATTTTCGGGACATGCACTCTGTTCCTCATCACATCCAGTAACTCTGCATGAACAGGGGGAGGCAGAGGCATGGGATTTGTGAATGGCAACCACATGGACAACACTGCATGTACAACTATGCCATAATATGTATCCTGCGCCCATGAACATATGCACCGGTCAGTGGACAGTAATCGGTCGGCTGTAGTATGTGAGAGCTGTCACCTCACCTCCCTCTGAACTTCCGTGCCAGGACTTTTGCATGGACAACAAGTGCATCCCCCTACAACATGACCCCAGTGACTGTGTCATGTCCAGAAACCACCACATTGCAACAACAAGTGGGTCGCCATTGCATGCACGTAGGCCCATGCCCTGATCACACCCCTCACGCACGTGTGTATGAGTAACTATAGCAGCAAACCTGTAACATGGAACTGAGATGTACTGTGCCCATGATGTCAAGCGGTCTGGTAGGCAAAATGTATACTGTCTGTGTCAAAGTCAGCAGCTCCACAGTAATTAGCAAATGCACATTAGCACAGCAACGGCTAAGCAGTTGTAACTCTGAAGCCCACATCCCACAGTCAACAACTAATCACATGTACCCCTACACCCTATGCTATGTGTAATCATGCTGAGTATATCCTCCACATGCATTTCACTGCCAGTAGTGTCCACTGTACTGCATCACAGAGGACATAAGTCCTAATACATGGCTTGAAGTAAATATGTGTCTCTGCTTATTCATTCCACGAGTACGAATGAGAGAGGATGAGAGTGTGTGAAGTACACAGCAGTCGTGAGATGACCATGTAGTCCACTGTCATTGGATGTCAACACAAATGAGTAGCACAACTGTGGAAGACACACATGTGTCATGTGAAGCGGGAGTTACGCTTGGCTCAGGTGGGTGGGTGTGACGGGTAGGTGCGCACATGCAATGTTGAAACACGCTGTGTTGGGAGGATTCCGGAGCAGTACATCACCGCTCTCCTGGGAATTTGTAAAGACCACCTGTCTGGGAATGAATGTGAACTCGTGTGTGCACAACAGGCGGGCACACGATCAATGCTGCATCAGGTGTAGACATCAGCCCACCCTCTGTGGACATGCTGGATACTGCTGTGCGTCCGCCAGGCCCTTGCCAAGGCACTCACATCCCCTGTTGACCAGGTGTATCCCCAACATTGTCCACCTGCACAGGCAATCCAGGGCACGGGATGGCAGTGGAGCATGGTGGGTGAGAGGTCATGGCGCGCTCCTCCTGGTCACATCACGCAGGCAACACATCCTCAATATGTAGTATGGCACAAGTCAAATGGAAGTAGTGGGGTGACGCACACATCACGAGCAGGAGTGACGTCACGGAAGGTGGCTCGCACCATCTCACTCATTGCCTATTTTCCCACACACGTTACATGCCATTGCAACAGAGAAGCCAGCGCGTGCACAAGCAGCTCCAAGCTCGCCCCAGAGAGGCCAAAGAGTGAATGTGTGGGTCCATGAGCTCCAGTTGGACGTGGCCTGGGCCGCTAGGGCAGCTACAGCCTCTGTGTGTTGCAGGTGGTGTATCCGGACTGCGGAGCCTGTCATGCATTGTCAATGTTTCCCGGGCCTCGAGTCGGGGCACCACGCAGGTGTACGGCGTCCCGCCACTTATTATACCGCGAGACAGACCACTTGTTCAACTGGACCCACACATACACTCCTTGGCCTCTCTGGGGCGAGCTTGGAGCTGCTTGTGCATGCGCTGGCTTCTCAGGTGCAAACGCATATTTGGGTGAGCGAGGGGAGGCCATGAGGACAGGGTAAAATATGACTGTCTGACTTCCAGTTAGTTTAAGGAATGACCCTGATGTGGTCATAAAAAGACGTGTCTCGTGTGTATTGCAACTAGTAGATAAGTCGATGAACTTCCCATGTCTTGCATGTAGCCCCGCACCTAGACCCGCCCACTCGACACATAAAAATGAGTACCAGCACCACATCCTTCCCATTCGAAGCACTGACTGGGTGTGACAACCATCGGACAGTCTTGTGTAGTCCACCCACGCGTACATGTGGGCCCTCCATGATCCATGTCACCTGCGGCAAAGTGATGTCATGGGCAATGACGGAAGTGAGGAGAGCTGTCTGCCCCACGCACAGATGGCGCATCAGCTCAACAGACCCAGCACTGAGGGCAGCAGGGGTCACATGTGCAGGGGCAACTGTGCCTGGTGTGAAGGCACATGCATATAGACAGCACATCGAGCAATGTGTAGTCTGCCCACATCTACTGTCCATCATCAGGCGGACCTAGCAAAAGATCACAAGACAACACATCTGTGTGGGTGTACCCACTGTGACCAACACTGCGCAACAATCAACGTACTCGCCCTGTGCATGGCCCACCCCGCAACGGAGGTCACATTCAGTGCCACTAACTCACACACATCCCTATCACGAGGCATGGTGTGTCCAATCGACAGGGCTGAGTTTGCGCTTATCCGGAGGGTCCTGAACAGGAGACACATGTAACCCACTAGGCAGTCTGTGTTGTCACCTACTGGCATTGTGCAGTCAATGTGCAGGCCAGGCCTGCTGGGACTGAGAAGGGCAGCATGGCCCCAGCCTGACATTCACACGAGCAAAAAGTGCACTGAGACCTGCATTGCCAATTGTCTGTGTCACTGGATGTCTGACATGAAGTTGCCATGTACCACCACTCGGGAGGGACAGACATGTCAAAGCGCCCGAGAGCTCACATACCCCTGCCACCTGCAGTCAGCATGGTGAGCAGTGCATGTTTGAACCCCACAGGCTCTGACTCATAGTGCTGCGGATCAACGACATGTGTGTCCCCCACATGCACACACACACACACTGCAGTTGTCTCTCACACACAACTTTCACAAGGAATAGCCATGTGCAGTGTGCGTGGAGCTCGGAATCCAGGATCCCCAGCTCCTCGCTGGTGAGTGGACCTGGACATATCCTCAGCGTCATCGACGTGAAGGTGGACAGGTGGCAGCAGCAGGTGTTGTTGAGGGATGCCAGGCTGCAGTCCCAGGTAGCTGTGGTAATGCCGGTCTCACTCCCACACTCATATAGCCCCCTGGGGCAGGTTCAGTGGGTCCAAGCTGCTGCAATTTGTGTACCATGTCTGCCAGCTTCAATTGCAGACGATGGCCTGCTCCCAGCTGGCCCGGGATGCTTACCTCCATAGTGGAACACGCAGGGTGCAACCGCGAGGGTCATTGGAGTTGGCCGCAAGGGCCTGGCCCATGGCGGGTACAGTCCGCTGATGCCATGTGCACCACACAGTATGATGTGCGCAATGCATCTGCAGGTGTGGCCATGATTTGGGTGTGGGAGCAGGTCCACAATGGACAGCGCCACAACATGCTGTGTGCATAGGCAGTGACGGCCAGTGCCCAGCCTCCACATGTCTGTTAGCATATCATCATGTACACATTGGCATGGGAGCATGGGATATGCATATGCACACACATGCCATCTTTCACTATGTACATCTGCCACCTGGCACGTGCAACGTTACGTGTCACTTGTGATGTGTGTTGGCAATCACACAGCCGTGTTGGCATGGAGCTGTCAATGTGTACACCTGTCAATGTTTCTGGAGGTGTGATCCGTACTGTGTTGTACATAGGGTGCAGTAGGGACATCAATGACTGTCTCATATCCCCTCGTGCTACAGGTCCCACTTGTTTTGGCCGCTCAGCCTGTGTCCATAGCGTTGTTGGTGTGTGCCATACTCACCCAGCCTCGGAAGCAGTGTCATGCACAGCAGCTAGTTATGTTGCCGTGGTATTGCCGCTTGCCAAATATGCAGTCTGATACCATCAGCATGCCTTACAAGTTATTAAGGCCTAAATCCCCATGTGCATGCTCATAGCAATGGTGTGTGTCACTGCCCATTGCAATTGGCAGGGGACCTGTGTAAGTGTATTGTGGCTGTGCTGTCCCTACTTGTCAGCTGTTCTGTGATTCAATTGCTTGGTCAGTCATTTGTGTTTTGTGTATGTGGAAATGCGCTGTGGCGTGTTGCTTTGACATGTGTCCACTTCCATCTTTCCTAGGAGGAGACCAAACATACATCGCCCCTACCAATTGCTGTCAGACATGGAGGATGTGGAGGTAATCCGGAAATTCCGTCTGGACCGACCCACCC
Organism: Calotriton arnoldi; assembly: GCA_963921515.1. NCBI lineage: Eukaryota > Metazoa > Chordata > Amphibia > Caudata > Salamandridae > Calotriton > Calotriton arnoldi. The sequence goes on from CAWUFW010007020.1 coordinate 28,206, forward strand.
TGCATCGCCTATGTGCCTTGTTGGAACCCCACCTCCGTCCTCGCAGGGTGTATCCAACTGCATTTACCCCCACGGCTAAGGTGATGGCTGCACTGCATTTCTTCGCCACTGGGTCATTCCAACACACAGTGGGCAGTGGAAGTGGGATGTCCCAGCCCATGTTCAGCATGGTGCTACGTGATGTACTGTCAGCTATGATGCTGTACAGGAACAGGTACATCAGATTCCCCAGGGCTCGTGAATTGGCGGCAGTGAAGGGTGATTTCTATGCCCTTGGACGGATCCCTCATGTTGTTGGTGCAATCGATTGCACCCATATTGGCCTTGTAGCACCACAGGCCATGGAGCACATTTATCGGAATAGGAAGCACACCCATTCCCTGAATGTGCAAGTGGTGTGCCTTGCGGACATGGTCATTACCCACGTGTGTGCGAAGTTTCCAGGATCGGCCCATGACTCGCACATCATGCGCAACAGCATCCTACCACGTCTGATGACCAATCTGCAACCGGACCGTGCTTGGATTGTTGGTGAGTATGTGTACTCGTGTAGCGTGCCTGGTGTGCGATGCTGTCTTGGGGACAGTTGGAATTGCAACTAATCTCGGTATTCCTCACACCCAGGGGACTCTGCTTATCCGAATGGGCCTTGGCTGCTCAGCCCATTACGTAATCCTCGGACCCCAGCTGATGACCGCTACAATGAGGCACATGGGAGGACCAGACGTGTGGTGGAGCGGACCTTTGGCCTCCTCAAGTCCAGGTTCAGATGCCTGGACCGCACCGGGGCGCACTGGCGTACTCCCCACAGAAGGTGTGCCAGATAGTAGTGGCTTGCTGCATGCTGCACAATCTGGCTATTCGCAAGCAGATCCCCCTAATAGTGGATGACGGTGATCATCCAGGGCCCCAGCCTGCAGACCAGGACGGGTCCAGTGACGAGGACAGTGGAGAGGAGGAAGCTGTGAATGTGCGTCAGCAGCTCATCACCCGCTACTTCACTTGACGGTGAGTGTCCATTTACGACGGCTGAAGTAGCTGTAGTTGTGCAGGTGTATGTGTGCTCTGTCACGGAGGCCTTTTGTTCACTGAGTGCTGTGTGTCAATGGTCCATGTCCAGGTTAGTATGCCACTGACAGTGGCTGTAGCATTGTGCCCTGTTGCTCTGTGAGATGTGTGTACATTGCTTGTAGTTGGTGACAAGTACTGTGTGATGAGTGTGTGACACACTCATTGAATGTACTCTTGTTCTGTTTTTCACCCCTAGGTCCCTACAGCCTCTCCTGTCCCATCGACATACCACACAGCAGATGCATTTCTGCTCATGGTGGCGGTTGCACATCATTGAATAAACACAGGGCACAGACAGCAGATTGTGATCAAGGTGTATTTATTTACAGCAGTGACATGTTATTGTGTGCAAGGTGTTGACAAAAGTGGTGCGTGCAGTGACTATGAGTTGACGGTCATGGCTGCGTGATGCTCAAGGTATACCCATTTAGTCCTATGTCCACAGTCCAACAGACACATGCCATTCACATGGCAGTGTGGGGTAGGATCGTATTACAAGTCAATGCAGTAGGTGGTCAAGGTGGCTGGCTGACTCACTGGCGTTTGGTGCGTGCGAAGTCCTCTCTGGTCACCTGTTTCCTCTTCGGAGGGCCCCTTCCACGTTTGGAAGGGGGGGTGTGTTGGTGGGCTGCTGGTGGTGGCTGAGGAGTGCTCACTCGCTGTGGACGCAGGGGAACGCGATGCTGCACGACCCTGCGCCACAGCAGGTGGTGGCGGAGGTGGTGTTGCTGGCCTTGCTTGTGCCCTCACCACCACCACCAGCTGGCCCATGAGGGCCACGAATTGGCCCATATGGGCGTTCATGGCCCTCAACACCCCAAGGACCTCCCACGTGTCGCTAGCCGACCTGGCCCATTCTCCTTGGGCCTCTTCATAGGCCCCAAGGACTCTGTCGATTTGCGGCTGGGCTTGGCTCCCAGGCACAGATGGCGTTGGCCTGACCCTGCTCCTCCTACCAGTACTGCTGCCACCGACCTGCCCACTAGCCACATTGCTCACCACGGGCCTCGTTCTGGCTCCCAGGGTGGACCCAGACGGCCGGGCCACCCCTTGCGCTGGGGCTGTGGCCAGGGATGACGTGGTGGTGGTGGTTGCGGCGGTAGTGGTGGTTGCGGCGGTGGTGGTGGTTGCGGCGGTGGTGGTGGTTGCAGCGGTGGTGGTGGCCGCATCGACCGTGGCAGCAGGGGTCTGTGACTGGTCAGCAGCCCTGGGTGATGGGTTGGTGGGTAGGAGGGGCCCTGGGGAGCGGTTGTGCCCTCCCACACCAGATGGGCCTGCTGGGTGGTCCACGTCCGAGGAGGTGTCCAGCTCCTCTACATCCGTGAGTCCGGGTCGGGGGCTTGCGGACTGGCTGTGCTGGCTGCTGTCTCCCTCTCCAGCGTCCAGCAGTTCGGCACCTGTGGGGAGAATGAGATAGGTTAATGTGTTGCACCTAGCAAAGTATGTATTGGTTGTCTGACATTCACAGTTCGAGCACTGTCGTGCACAGGTTTCCCAGAGGCGTGTGTGTGGATGTACGATGTGTGTATGCGTGGGCAAGGCAATGGAACTGTGTGATGTGAACATGTGGCATGGGACGGATTAGCAATGCCGATGGGTGTGTGTTGCTATACTCCTACATTTTGTGGCTCGGGTGTATGCGGGCTCCAGACCCATTGACGATATTGAGGTGAAATATGGTTTAGGGGTTCAAATGGAACGCTTAGAAACGCAGATGGGAAAAGGGGGTACAGCCCCTCAACGCTTTTGAGGTGAAATATGGTTTAGGGGTTCAAATGGAACACTTAGAAACGCAGATGGGAAAAGGGGGTACAGCCCCCTCAACGCTTTTGAGGTGAAATATGGTTTAGGGGTTCAAATGGAACGCTTAGAAACGCAGATGGGAAAAGGGGGTACAGCCCCCTCAACGCTTTTGAGGTGAAATATGATTTAGGGGTTCAAATGGAACGCTTAGAAACGCAGATGGGAAAAGGGGGTACAGCCCCCTCAACGCTTTTGAGGTGAAATATGGTTTTGGGGTACATACTGTGACATATGGGTGCAGAACGGGACATGTGTTTTGGCAACATGACAGTGCAGAGACAAAGGTGTGTGTATGTCTGACATCCCCAGCATATCTGCTCACTGTTATCATTTATGGACATTACACTGCAAGCATTGTAGTGAGTGTGTGATGGTTGTGTGCCACACGACGTATTGCAGATGGGCCAATTCCTTGGTGTGCGTGCTACCCTCGGCCATGTGCATCAATGCAGTGCTCTTGGGGTGTTGACTATATTATGTATGTTGTTAATCACAGTGTGACGTGCGCTTCAGTCACTGCAGGCACATTATTTGTCATGGGCAGGTATCTTTGCATAACTACTGTATGAGGGCCAGCTGTTCGGATGACATACCTTTCATGACACAGGGGCTGACAGATGAGATGGATGATATGTTGAATGTGCATTGTGTGCCTGTGTGTTTCATGGGTCCAGTGGTGTGTATGTGCATTATTGTGGTCCCACGCTGTTACTTCTAGGCAGGTTGGACTTACATGGGCGTTGTTGTACGATGTGTGGGTAACAGGCAGTAAGGACTACATGGACAAGACTTCGATGGTGTTGCTGATGTGTGTGATGAGTGGCACGGTGCCCGCCGTGTGGGTCTGTGCTCCAGTGGGACTTGTGCATGCAGACGTGGCTCCTTAGGTGTTGCTGTGTTTGTGATGGGTCATGTGGGGTATGACTCTGTAATACATGTCCGTGTGCACATTGGTCACATGATTGTGACAGGGAGCAGTGCTGCGTGTTCCTCTGCTACGTGACATGTCCCATGTGTTAGTCGTAATACAGTCCTCATGCCTACAGACACCCCGCCCTGTACAGTTTTCCACCTACAGGTTGTTTTTGAGTGCGCAATGCAATGGATGCCACATGGTTATGGGAGGGAGGGGTGCTCCATGTTGCTGGTCTGTGGGAGTGGGGGCGGTGTTGTGAGTTGTGGTGCTGGCTTACCACCCACAGAAACCCCTCCATGTAGGGTGAGATATCTACCTGTCGGCTGAAGGTGTGCACTGCAGTGGCTGACACATGGGTGTGGGGTGTGCTCCACCTTGCTGCGCTGTAGGACTAGGGGCCTGGTGTGTGTTGTACTTCAGCTGTCCCCCTCCCACCCACTGACTTTGTGTTCCGGCTACTTACCTGTTACTTGTCGGTTACTGCAGCTATGGCTGACACATGGGTGTGGGTGTGGTGAGTGCTCCTTCTGGCACTTTTGGAGTACAAGGGGACCTGGTGGGAGTTGCGGTGCTGGCTGACTGTACACATGCCTCCATGGTTTTGTTAGTTGGTCGGTTTGGGCTGAGTGTGTGGTAGTGTCTGTTGCATGTGTGAGTGATGTCTTGTGTATTGTGTACTGGACATGGGGGTGTTTGTCCCTCGGAGCTATGGCATAGTGGTAGTGCATGTGAGTACATAGCGGTGTGCTGGTATACATTTGTTTGTACTTACCAGCCTCCACTCCCCCTGGTATTCCGGTGAGACTCTCCGGATGTATGATGCCTCGCACCTTCTCCTCCCACGCCTTGAAGCTCTTGAAAAGCGCGGGATTACCTCCGCTAGTCCTGTCAGCCAGCTGCCGATTCTTGGCCTCCTTCTTCTTGACCTCCCTTTTCATATCGTGCCACCTCTTGGTGATTTCGCCTCGGTTGCGTGGCACGTTCCCTACTGCATTGACCTGGTCTACGATCCTGCTCCACATCCGATTTCTGGTGGCTACTGTTGTCTGTTGGACCTGGTTGCCAAAGATTTGTGGGTGCACCTTGATGATCTCGTCGACCATGACCGTCAGCTCAGTTGAAGTGAACTTTGGCATTCGGTGTGCTGCCATGGTGTGTGGTTTGGTGTTTGTGGTGCTGGTGCGGTGTGTGTGTGTGGTGTGTGATGTGCAGGTCGTTTGTGGTGCTGGTGTTTGGTGGTGCTGGTGCTGGTGCTGGTGGTGGTGGGTGTGATGGGTGCGTATCTGTGGTGTGCTGCTGTCCTTGCTGTGTCGCTGTGTTCTCTCCTCTCTTCTTGGCTTTGTAGTGTTGCAAGGGATTGTGGTCTGTGAAGGGGCTGCTTTTGTGCTTACCTATGTGGGTGTGTCATGATGGTCTGTTGTTTTCAGGTGTGTTGTGGCTGGTGTTCTGGGATTAGTAGTTTATTTGTTTGTCCAGGGGGGGGGGTGTTTTCGGGATGTGTACTGTGTTTGTGTATTTGTGCGTGGCTTGCTGTGTGGACTTGTTGGCCATGTTGTGTGTGTTTGTTTGGGTCCGCGGATGGTTTCTGTGCAGGGACGTGGCCGCCAGGGCTTCCGCCGTGTCCATTTCCATCTCTGTTGTTTACGATGGCGGGCGGTGTATTTGTGTATTTACCGCGCTCATGTCGGAGCGATCCTAATTTCACGGGCGGTGTCTCGATCGTCAGGGCGGGCGGTTTTTGGTTGTCGTGCGTATTTGCGTCCGTGGCGGACGGGTGGACTTAGAATCGGACATGATCGGGCGGTATTTTTGTTTTTTTTCCCGCCGCGGGCGGTGTTCGCTTCGCGGGATCGTAATTGCTCGGTCGGTATTCAGACGGTGTAGGCGGGCGGATTTTTACCGCTATGGTGGATGGCGGATTTTTTACCGCCCAGTATCGTAATGGACACCTAACAGTAATACATCTAAATATAAAACAAACCCACAAACAACACTATAACTAACTTGTGGAGCTCCCTCATAAATCCCTCCTACAGTCAAAACCCTTAAAGAATCCATAGAGGATATACCTGTTCCGATGAACAGCAGCACCTTATCGCAACCTGTTTCATTGGAAAATAGACTAAAAATAACACAAATAGGTTACAAAATTGAAGGTAGTGGTAAAAATAAAGGCCCTCAACTGAAACTTAAAAAGACTATCTCCCCATAGAAATGAATGGGAAATATTGTAAAACCTTGATTAAATATTTTTAAAAAATGTAACAAATTATTAAATCTATAAAACATATCAAACAATGTTCTAAAAATATGAAACAATTGTAAAGTATAAATAAGTTAATAATATAAACTAAATACACTTATTAAATATATACTAATATGTACCAATAAAACATGTAAAAATAGTGTTAAAAATATGTCTATAAAAAGTTGCAAAATATAGAAAAGTGAAAATAATGGAAACAATGGAAAATAAAAGATGAAAATGTATAACATACCAAAGTATATAAATATTGTATTCAATGTTAAAATGATGAAAGGTACAATATCCACTGAAAAAAAAACATTTTTACACAAAGTAATCCAAACTACATATTTCACATACACAATGAATACTCATATATATGAATTGAACTCCCGACATCCAGAGTTAGGAACTGGGCATGGACTCCATTGAATTATATACATATACATATATATATAAATATGATTATATAAAATAAATATTTTAATGCATATTAAAAATTAATATATTGTTGAAAATATTTACAGCATTCATAAACTTTAAAGCATAAACAGATAAAATCATGATACAAAACTAGCAATCGTATATTTAAAAATAATTAAAATACATTTTATAATTTAAAATGTTATTAAAAACTTTAATTAAAAATTTTAAATCTAAAAAATGTAAATGTTTCTTAATAAATGCTAACTTTTAACAAAAATATTTTCGAAATATTCTGCTTTATTAACAAAATTATAATTTAATACCATTAACATATATTTTAATTAACATCAAATTAAAACATGTTAAAAATATTAATATAACTAAATAAAATTATAATTTTAGAAGCATATCTTTAACAAAGTTTTGAAATTTAATTTTGAAACAAATTTTTTTTTTTAAATCTCCCCACTCCTAATCCCTAAAAGCTCAATATCCAGCTAGTAAAAAAAGTATTTAACAATTAATTATATATATTAATACAATTAAAAAAGAAATATTTCAACAATTTCATAACTAAAAAATTATCAGACTAAAAACACACATAAAAAATTAATTCGCATATCCAATCAAACACAATACAATAATTCACATACTAAATAACACTTGCAAACTATATTACATACAATATTATGTACATCAATTTTTTTACAATAATATTAAAAACAAAAGTAAAAACAATATTTTTTGCTTCGATATTGCTGATATTCTTCACCCGACATTTCTGTTTCACGTTATTTTTGTTTTCGATATTTTTGCCAAATGCCCTGCAGAAAGAAATGAGAGGAATTATTCAAAGGAAAGCAAGTTCAATTTTTCATGCACAGTTTTAGACTTAGAGTGGGAGAAAGCTTTATAGGTTACAAGCAATCTGAAAAAGTAGAAAGAAACAACGTTATATATATAGTGCTCCATGTCTGGGGCAAACAGCTTAAACATGTGGTCCAAGTGTGCATATCATTTAAACATTAAGGGGCAGATTTACAAGCCCCTTGCGCTGCCAGTATGTCACTTTTTGTGATGCACTGGCAGCGCATTTCACTGCCCCATATTTACAAGGACAGGAAAAGCCACCCTGCGTGGCTTTTCCTGTCCTTGTAAATATGGCCCCTTTACATGCAGCACTTTGCGTGAAAGGGGCGATCCATGGGTGTTGCTGTGGGTGTTCCCACGCAACACCCATGGAACAAGACACATTTCCAGATTTACAAGGATTCGTAAACCTGGAAATGCGTCATTATGCTACGCCACCCTAGGGGTGGCGTAGCGAGGGGAAATGTTTTCATTTCTCCTCGTTTTTTCCTCTTTCAATGCGTGCTGCATTCTACAGCACGCATTGAAAGAGGAAAATGCCTGTAGTGATTGTTTTTGTGCAGGAAGGTGCCCCTTCCTGCACAAAAACAATCTCCCAATGACGCAGGCATCCTTGCACCATGGTGCAAGGGTGCCGGCGCATGGCAGCTGTTTGTGCGACAGCGCTGGGGAGAGCACAGGAATGCGACATATCATTGTAAATATGTCTCATTCCTCTGCTCTGAAGGTGCTGCAGCATGGCGCAGCCAAAGGGCTTGCGGTGCCACGCTGCGGCACCTTCTTGTAAATCTGCCCCTAAGAACTTTAGCCTACTGTTTGCCAAGCCTAGGACAACCCTTTTTCTAGAGTTTCACAACGTTGATACAGAGCCTGTAGGCTGCACAAGGGGACTTGGCCCAAAAAAAATGGCCTGATTTAGATCTTGGCGGATTGGGTCCCGCTGAGGGTTTTTTGGTAATCTTCCCACCCGCTTGCCGGCTTGGTTGTCTGCCCGCCCCATTTAGATGTTAGCGTACCCAATCACGATTTGCCTTCCCGAAGACATGACTGTGGGGCCGATTCCGATCTCGGTCGGAGGCGCACCCAATACCATTCGGTCGGGAAAAAAGCCATGCGAAAGCCTGTTTCCCGACCGATCCGTACAGTACACCGAACGAGCAAGTACGATGCGCACAACAGCAAAAAATCCGGCCGAGCCGTACTCACCCAAACCAGGTCCTGTTCTCCGACCGAGGCGAATCCGGAAACGCCGAATCGAGTCGCACGGAAGGAAAAATGCAGCCCCGTCCGGCCGGACAAGTACGATGCGCTTTCCGTACGCGCCGAACCCGTCGCTACGCACGGCACATCAAAGCATCCGGGAGAGGCGCACATAAGCTCCGATTCGCGCCACAACACGATCCACGGCTACGAGGCGAACTCGCCAGCGACGAGGACGAGGCGAAGCGACGAGGACGAGGCGAAGCGACGAGGACGAGGGGAAGCGACGAGGACGACGCGAAGCAACGAGAAGGACGAACGACACGAACCAACCATGAATCCCTTCGTCCCAATCATACCAATATTCTACATTTACTACCGGAACAGGCACGGACGCGTACGGCGCAGAAGGTAAGCCAGACACCAACCACAAAACACATACAACACGTACACGACACATCACACACACACATGGGGATGCTGAATATACTTACACCAGCAACAGCAGCACCATAGGGGCGGGATGCCCATCACCAATGCCACATATGCACACAGGGGCCTGAATGCGCACCACCACCCCTACCCAGGGGTGGCATGATGCCTACCACCACTACCACCCTCACCCAGGGGTGGCAGGATGCCTACCACTACTACCACCCTCACCCAGGGGGGGCAGGATGCCTACCACTACTACCACCCTTAGCCAGGGGGGCAGGATGCCCACCACAACTACCACCCTCACCCAGGGGGGGCAGGATGCCTACCACTACTACCACCCTTACCCAGGGGGGGCAGGATGCCTACCACTACTACCACCCTTACCCAGGGGGGGCAGGATGCCCACCACTACTACCACCCTCACCCAGGGGGGGCAGGATGCCTACCACTACTAACACCCTCACCCAGGGGGGCAGGATGCCTACCACTACTACCACCCTTACCCAGGGGGGCAGGATGCCCACCACTACTACCACCCTCACCCAGGGGGGCAGGATGCCTACCACTACTACCACCCTCACCCAGGGGGGCAGGATGCCTACCACTACTACCACCCTTAGCCAGGGGGCAGGATGCCCACCACTACTACCACCCTCACCCAGGGGGGCAGGATGCCTACCACTACTACCACCCTCACCCAGGGGGCAGGATGCCTACCACTACTACCACCCTTAGCCAGGGGGGCAGGATGCCCACCACTACTACCACCCTCACCCAGGGAGGGCAGGATGCCTACCACTACTACCACCCTTACACAGGGGGGCAGGATGCCTACCACTACTACCACCCTTACCCAGGGGGGCAGGATGCCTACCACTACTACCACCCTTACCCAGGGGGCAGGATGCCCACCACTACTACCACCCTCACCCAGGGGGGCAGGATGCCTACCACTACTACCACCCTCACCCAGGGGGGCAGGATGCCTACCACTACTACCACCCTCACACAGGGGGGCAGGATGCCTACCACTACTACCACCCTTAGCCAGGGGGCAGGATGCCCACCACTACTACCACCCTCACCCAGGGGGGCAGGATGCCTACCACTACTACCACCCTCACCCAGGGGGGCAGGATGCCTACCACTACTACCACCCTTAGCCAGGGGGGCAGGATGCCCACCACTACTACCACCCTCACCCAGGGGGGCAGGATGCCTACCACTACTACCACCCTTACCCAGGGGGGCAGGATGCCTACCACTACTACCACCCTTACCCAGGGGGGCAGGATGCCCACCACTACTACCACCCTCACCCAGGGGGGGCAGGATGCCTACCACTACTACCACCCTTACACAGGGGGGCAGGATGCCTACCACTACTACCACCCTTACACAGGGGGTGCAGGATGCCTACCACTACTACCACCCTCACCCAGGGGGGGCAGGATGCCTACCACTACTACCACCCTCACCCAGGGGGGGCAGGATGCCTACCACTACTACCACCCTTAGCCAGGGGGGCAGGATGCCCACCACTACTACCACCCTCACCCAGGGGGGGGCAGGATGCCTACCACTACTACCACCCTTACACAGGGGGGCAGGATGCCTACCACTACTACCACCCTTACACAGGGGGGCAGGATGCCTACCACTACTACCACCATCACCCAGGGGGCAGGATGCCTACCACTACTACCACCCTTAGCCAGGGGGGCAGGATGCCCACCACTACTACCACCCTCACCCAGGGGGCAGGATGCCTACCACTACTACCACCCTTACACAGGGGGGCAGGATGCCTACCACTACTACCACCCTTACACAGGGGGCAGGATGCCTACCACTACTACCACCATCACCCAGGGGGGCAGGATGCCTACCACTACTACCACCCTTACCCAGGGGGGCAGGATGCCTACCACTACTACCACCCTCACCCAGGGGGGGCAGGATGCCTACCACTACTACCACCCTCACCCAGGGGGGCAGGATGCCTACCACTACTACCACCCTTAGCCAGGTGGGCTGGATGCCTACCACCACCCTTAGCCAGGGGGCAGGATGCCTACCACTACTACCACCCCCACTCATAGGATGGACAATGCATGACACAACCAGCACACCACAAACTAGGGAATGCAAGAAGAAGACATCCCCCCAACACCATGACAAGCGTGTGTAGACTGTGTCAAATGCCTACAACACCGAACATGACTTTGAACATATAATGTGACCCCCTAGCACATGTGCCACACATATATGTGTGTGGCACCCACAATGCAAGCAGGCCATGACCTTTGTGGCAATGGGGTCCAAACCCCCATCATCACAGTGACCAAAATGTAAGTGTGGGGTCCATAGCTGAAGCACATTTTGAACATTGTGGCAATGGGGTCCAAACCCCCATCATCACAGTGCCCAAAATGTAAGTGTGGGGTCCATAGCAGAAGCACATTTTGAACATTGTGGCAATGGGGTCCAAACCCCCATCATCACAGTGACCAAAATGTAAGTGTGGGGTCCATAGCAGAAGCACATTTTGAACATTGTGGCAATGGGGTCCAAACCCCCATCATCACAGTGACCAAAATGTAAGTGTGGGGTCCATAGCAGAAGCACATTTTGAACATTGTGGCAATGGGGTCCAAACCCCCATCATCACAGTGACCAAAATGTAAGTGTGGGGTCCATAGCTGAAGCACATTTTGAACATTGTGGCAATGGGGTCCAAACCCCCATCATCACAGTGACCAAAATGTAAGTGTGGGGTCCATAGCAGAAGCACATTTTGAACATTGTGGCAATGGGGTCCAAACCCCCATCATCACAGTGACCAAAATGTAAGTGTGGGGTCCATAGCTGAAGCACATTTTGAACATTGTGGCAATGGGGTCCAAACCCCCATCATCACAGTGACCAAAAGGCAAGTGTTGACAAAGTAAGAGGTGCAACTGCCAAACTGCATGGATGATTCCAGGTCACAGAACAACAAACACATCAGTGGCAAAGTAGTGTATGTGTCCCATTGCAACATAAATTGGGGGAGCCAAATCCTGCAGTGCAAATAAGACATAACTTTGGCCATGTGCAGACAAACAACACCCATGGGGGCTGACACCGTCAACAATCATCAATGACACAATGACAGAAGTGACCATCCGAATGCAGACCCACATATTTGCACCAATGGGCACACACATGCAGATACCCTGTGGAGACTGCAGATGTGAGGCGAACAGATACCATACCATGGCAGCAATGGGACACACAATCAACAATTAGCAACAAATGAGGGCTCCCGTCCCATCAGCCTGGTCATGGAAGTGCCAACGGAATCATCAGCACAGATCCAACACACTTGTATAGCAATGTTGCACTGACAACACAGATGAGTCCTTCCCCATTGATGCCCAAACCTGCATGTTCACTGGAGATGGCCACACGGTCAGGGAAGTAGACGAATAGAACAATGGCAGGCACAACAGATGTGCAGGGGTGGAAGCCACAGATGTGAAGTTGCCAATCTAAGTAGGAAATCTCATTGCCAAATACTGAACACATGACACCCTCAGATGCTGCTATGGATGACATGGATACACCACAGGATAGGACACATAACCCCTGGACCACATGGGTTCCTGCACAGTAACACTTCATTATCATGAGACCAAATATCACCATCACTGCAGCAAGGGCATTGTTAGCATCATCAACATCATGTACATCAGAAGCAAAAGCACTAGAGAACAGAAAGTTGCTTTATTCAGCATATGTGGCATTAAATGTAGAAGTCGGGTAGAACATAAACAAAGGCCAATGGCCAGTCCATCAACAAAGTCACAAGTGGGTGACAGTGGCAGATACCACCCCACACATGCCTGCACAAAACCAGGGACAATCCACTAGGAGGGGCAACCGGGGGGTAGGCCAGGCACCGCAGGGACAGGATCAGGGCTCACCAGGAGGAAGCAGGGAAGGGGTGGTGGGTGCTGGAGAGCCACTGACAACTGCAGTGGAGGTGTCTGACATGGTGTGTGCTGGCACAACTGGGGGGCATGGCTCAGATGTTGTGGGTGCCGGCACGACTGCAGTGGACCCTGCAGATGGAGTGGACAGGTCCGCCACTGCAGTGCCCAAGTCAGACAGGGTGGTAGTGGACTCCACTGCAGTGCCTACCACCAGGGGAGGAGAATGGGGAACAGGCAAGGTGGGCTGGACAGAGGGGGAGGACACCCTCACCACATCAGTGGCACAGACAAGCGCAGCGGGGGATGTGGTGCCGGGAGAGCAAGTGGCAGGGGGAGAAGGCCGGAGCCTCTTGGGGATGGTATATCTGTGGGTGGGGGAACCTGGGGCAGGGTGTGGCGGGGGCACCTGTGGAGTGGGGGCCTGAGGGATGGAGGAAGGTGACCTGGTGCTTGAGCTGCAGGGCGGCGGCGGGGTCTTGCTCTTACCACTCCGGGGGGACTTGCGGGTGGGGGCCTCAGTCTGTCTGCGCCTGGGGGAGGGTGTCCGGGGGCGACGGGCAATCTGCTCTGTGTGGGGGTGCTTCCTCTTCCCCCTGGATGCTGGGGCAGCTGGATCGGAGGGGAAGAGGCCGAGGTCACTGAGGAAGAGGCGCTGGGTCTTTGGGGTTGCAGGTGAGGCAAGGGAGGGTGCTTTGGAGGGAGAGGCAACTGAGGACTGCGCAGTGCCCATGGATGCGTGTGTGTGTACCAGGGCCCCATCCCCTGTGAGTCTGGTTTCAGTCCCCTGACTGTGCGTGCGTGTGCGTTTAGTTTGTGTCGTGTGTGTCTGTGTGCTGGATGTGTGTGTGCTGGTGTGTGCCTGTGCCGGTGTGTGTGTGCTTGGGACGGGCAAGGTGCTGGGGAGTGTGGATGGAGCAGAGGCAGGAGGGGTGAGGGACTGTCTGAGGAGGGACAATGCTGCCGTCAGGGAGGAGTCCATGGACCTGTTGCCCCTCTGTAGGTCAGACATGCCCGATGAGATGCCCTCCATGAACGACACCAGCTGAGTCAACAGTGCGGTGTGCGCATGGAGGACACTCAGCATGGCTGTCTGCCCTACATGGAGCTGGCGAAGGAGGTACACAGACTCCTCACTCAGGGCAGCAGGGGACACAGGGGCAGGGGGTGCGGTGCCTGGGCCAAAGGAGACACGCTCCCGAACATGGGAGCCTCCACGGACCTGGGGAATGGGAGCCGATGGGAGGGCGGTGGTGGTGCTGGTGGTGGCGGGGACAGCAACACTAGCTGGGGTGTGGTGGCTGCTGACACCCGCCTCCACAAGGGAGTCATCCTCCGAGTTGTTCTGGTCCTCAGCTGAGGTGGATGGTGCTGAGGATTCCTCGGTGTGGCTCCCCTCGCCCTCCGTGCCACTGGGTCCCTCCGACCACTCCTCGGCTGCTGACCCAGTCTGGCTCTCTGGCTCCTCCTCGTCCGTGGAGCTGTCCCCTTCCGTGGCCGTGGATGTATCTGCAAACAATGGGGAAACAGACAGACATCAGTCACCTGCACCAAACGCACACACCACTGTGAGCACAGCACATCACAGAGCAAGCCCTGGCATCATTAGTTGTACGTTGCTAAAAGTGCCCTAACTGAACAGGAGAAGCCAATTGTCAGTCTGATGCCAAGCATGGCACTCACATCCCACATGGCCTTGCACCCATCTGTCTGGTGTCTGTTGGATTGCAACACCCCAGTGTGGACACATGCACCAAGTACACAGTAGTTGGACAGTGCAGAGGACACGGTGTGGACACATCACAGCTCTTGCCACTGAGTCAGTACAGGTTTCCGGATGAAAGGGATGCCCAGAGTCAAATAGGAAATGCATGTGATGCATACCAGCGACAGACACCATGATGCACCCATGTCCTGATAGCCAGCGCCACTATGGTGTGCATGTAGCACATGTCACTCCCCTGCAGGACCACAAATAAGTTGACACATGCCATGGCAGAGGCATGACTGTTAAGTCATACATCACTGTCTCAGTGATGTATGACTTGGCAGCCAGACAACAACACTATGCACTGTGTCACAATAGTAGGTCATGGGGAATGCAAGTCCTGGAGCTGCACAAGTGCACATGTACATCCCCCACACAACACATCATCTCAACCCTCATCTGTCCAGGTCACACCTATTGGACATATGGGAGACCTGTGACACTACCCTCTGAACCTGAGCCCCTCACAATTTGCTGTGAATGGGGAACAGCTGCCTGAACATCACATTCGCATACCCCAGTCTGCACGGGCAGCTGATCAAACACCTATGTGACACACAAGTATCGTCTCCTATGGTCACATCTCCAGGGGCATGCTGAGCCCCTACCAAGAAACACCACAGCAGTCCTGGCAACTAATCCACAGCACACTGACACAGAGGCAGACACCGGAGGGGTCAAATCACTGTGCACAATGTGTCAGCTGATACACGGGAGTGGGAGTACAGAGTGCATTGCATGGCCTGGAGTAGGCATGACTGTCCTGCTCCACATGAATGAGGGATGTGCCCTGGACAGTGGATAGCTGGCTATGTATGTGTGACACACGTAATCTGCACACTCCTGGGGCACAAACATTGTTCCCACCCGCTGCATGGGCGTGTGCCACATACCCCAGGCACATGTGGTGGCTCAGCTCAGCAAGTGGACCACATATCAAAGCAACACGCAGATCACATGTCCAAACCCAGGCGTTGTGTGAACAATGGACCCACCCATGATGCCCACAACAGAGTCAGGGAAACAGATGCTGTCCCCCACCTTTAGTGAAGCAAACTGCAAGGACACAGTCCCAAGTGACACAATTCCCTGACTGTAAGGGCCACACCTGGGTATCAGATGAGCAGTGGGCAGTGCACAATAGAGGGACATGGCTCCTGGACAACATGACTGCTGCACTGTGGCAGTTGAACCAGGCCAGAGGAGGGCACAAAGCATGTAATACAGAGTTCACAGTGCAGTCTTTGACTCACCCCCTCCTTGCTGCTGTCTGGCCTTCAGCTGCCCATCCAGGTCTGGAAAGACCACCGCCAGGATCTGGAGCATGTGGGGGTCAGGGTCCGTGTTCCGCCCCTCCTGCGAGGAGGCGACAGCTTCAGCTGGACCCGTGCAATCCTCCGGGTCCAGCCCCGAAGGTCCTGCCACCTCTTCTGGCAGTTGCGTATCCGGCGCTTGTAGACCCCCACGGACCGGACAGCCCGGACGATGTCCTTCCAGATTTCCTGCTTCCGATGGGCATTAACCTGTGAGGATGACAAAGTGAAAAGGCCATTACCACACATGCAACATATCCGTGCATGACACAGTCGTATATACATGTCTCAAACACAGGGGCACATGATGTACACAGGCAGTGCAAAGCTGACCATGGACAGTTTGCCAGACGTCACTACATGGTATCATTGCATGGGAAGTAAAACCATGTTCAAATGCACTGTCACTGCACCATACCTGTCCAGTGCAAGTCACTACACACTATGGGGGGTGACAACTACTCAGTGAGCCTGCTAGCCAGTGGCGTGCAGACTCTCAGCCTTGCTAGTCACACAAAATGCACATTCAGAAAGGCAGTGCACAGAACACTCACCTGCTCCCCTGGTGTCCCATACAGCTTGCTGTACTGTGGAAGTAGGCTGTCCAGCAGGGCCTGGTTCTCTTCAAGGCTGAAGGCTGGGGCTCTCTCCACAGTACGTGCCATTGCAGGGTCCAGAGGGGCAGAGACAGCAGCAGTGCAGTGGCAGATGTCGTCTTGGAGCATGTAGTGCAGGCAAGTGGGCTCTCAGGGGAACAGCCAGCAATATATATGTGCTGGAGAGGCAGATACTGTCCCTTGTGTCCAAAGTGATAGGTCCAAGTCGTTTGCATCTTCTGAGTCTGGCCAATCCATGGAATAGCAGCACCAAAACACGCCCACAGCATCCTTCAAATCTTCAACTTCATGACATACATGATTTTGCAACATTGTTGTGGGGGACCAACTGATTTTCCAGCAACCGACTCGTTCGAAATTCGAAAACGCGTCCGTTGCCAGGCAAGCCCATTGTCAATGGGTGCGCACCGATCGGTCCATTGCGGTACAACGTGCACAGGGGTACAACGCGTACCCGCACACATTGAAAGCAATGGGCCGGCCGGAGGCACCGATCGGTCCATTGCTGTTCAACGCGCACAGGGGTACAACGCGTACCCGCACACATTGAAAGCAATGGGCCGGCCGGAGGCACCGATCGGTCCATTGCAGTTCAACGCGCACAGGGGTACAACGCGTACCCGCACACATTGAAAGCAATGGGCCGGCCGGAGGCACCGATCGGTCCATTGCTGTTCAACGCGCACAGGGGTACAACGCGTACCCGCACACATTGAAAGCAATGGGCCGGCCGGAGGCACCGATCGGTCCATTGCAGTTCAACGCGCACAGGGGTACAACGCGTACCCGCACACATTGAAAGCAATGGGCCGGCCGGAGGCACCGATCGGTCCATTGCAGTTCAACGCGCACAGGGGTACAACGCGTACCCGCACACATTGAAAGCAATGGGCCGTCCGGAGGCACCGATCGGTCCATTGCAGTTCAACGCGCACAGGGGTACAACGCGTACCCGCACACATTGAAAGCAATGGGCCGGCCGGAGGCACCGATCGGTCCATTGCT
This sequence comes from Calotriton arnoldi, assembly GCA_963921515.1. NCBI lineage: Eukaryota > Metazoa > Chordata > Amphibia > Caudata > Salamandridae > Calotriton > Calotriton arnoldi. The sequence continues at coordinate 45,852 of CAWUFW010007020.1, forward strand.
GTTCAACGCATCACTGTACATGTGACTGGCATATGTCAGCATGCCTGTCTCAGATGGACATATGCCAGCCACAGATAGCTCCCAGGGAGTGAGGGGCACACCTACATCACGACAGCCTGTCCAAACCTTATCATAAGGCATGTAAGGCTGCATTTCCTATTGTGTGTATGTTGGTGTACATGTTGTCCTGTGGGTGTCACCTGTGGGCAGCCACCCCCAGGCTGTGCACGTGTTCATGGGGACAGGATCATGGGTGTTACGTGTACGTGACCACTGTGATGTGCAACTGTTCATATCTGTGCATGTGCCATGGTCACATTTCACAGTGGTGTATGTGTATGTCATGTCACATACCCCGTGAGTCCCATGTGGGACGGTATGTTTGAGCCAGGGTGTCCCAGTGGCACAATAGTGATGGTCCTCCACAGTCTTTGTGCATGTAGTGTTTACAATGTCTCTGATTTCATGTGCACAATGGGAGACAGTCTCCACATCCACGTTGTGTGTGCATGGACTCTGATGTTGTGCGTGTGTGTCACAGACGTCCATGTCTGTCCTGCCGTGGCAAGTGGGGCCACTACCTGTGGGGTTCATGGTTGTTTTGCTGTGGTGTATACATGATACTCCATGTAATGCCAGTGTCCATGTGGCATTACAGGGTCCCTGGGAATGTACCTGTCGTTGAGCTGTGGTGCCTGGGGCACATCTGTCCTCACATGTCACTGTGGGGGGTTATTGTGACACGGCAGCAGGAGATGGGAACTGTGACACGGCCTCATGATATCCAATGGGCCAACCTGGGACAAATTGATGCCACCTGTAGGACCGTGTTGACAGATGTTGGCCATGTATGTACCATACATGTCCTTCCGGTACTGCACACTTCATGTAGTTGTGCCTCATAATGATGTATGTTGGGATCTTGAGTGTGTTCAATGCCGCATATGTGGGGTGACTGACAATCTTGCTTACTTCTCCTCTGCACTGCAGGGCTCCTGCTATCCATCGGCCATTCCCAGACCTGGCAACGATGGTGGAACGGGACAGCATCCGACGGTACCGCTTCACCAGGCAGCTGATTGAGGATTTGGCAGTGCAGTTGTCCCCACATTTGCAGCCTGGCCGGCCGTATCCTACAGCGCTGACCCCCAAGGTGAAGGTGATGGCAGCCCTACACTTCTTTGCCACTGGTACCTTCCAACATACTGTGGCGACTGCTGGTGGGATGTCACAGACCATGTTCAGCCGTGTGCTCCGCGATGTTTTGGCGGCAATGTTGCTCTTCCTGAACCGGTACATCTATTTCCCTAGACTGCGACGACTCACTGACGTGAAGAGTGACTTTTATGCCCTGGGGAGGATGCCGCATGTCATTGGCTCCATTGATGGGACACATGTGGCTTTGGTACCACCACAGGCCCAGGAGCAGGCCTACAGGAACCGCAAGCACTACCACTCGGTCAATGCACTGGTGGTGTGTCTTGCAGACATGACCATCACACACGTGTGTGCCCGTTTCCCTGGTTCAGCACACGATGCCTTTGTGATGAGGAGTAGTCGCATCCCCAGGATGATGGCACAGATGCAGAACCAGCGTGCCTGGCTTGTCGGTGTGTACTGACTTTGTGCCATTGTGTGTGATCTGATCTGTAGTATTCCGCCCACTTTTCCAAGTCAGCTAATGTGCACTTGTCTGTCCATAGGTGACTCGGGATACCCCAACATGCCGTGGTTGCTGACACCCCTCAGGAACCCTGTGACACCTGCCCAGATGCGCTACAATGAGGCACATGGTCGGACCAGGAGAGTGATTGAGCGGACCTTTGGTCTCCTGAAGAGCCGCTTCCGCTGCCTGGACAAGACCGGAGGGTCCCTCCCATATGCCCCTGCGAAAGTGTGCAAGATTATCATCGTCTGCTGCATGCTCCACAACCTGGCAGTGCGGAAGGAGTTGCCTCTCATCCAGGATGACAATGACCAACATCTGCCACCTGTGGAGGATCCTGGCCTGGACCATGATGCCAGTGACGATGATGATGGTGATGGTGATGGTGATGGTGATGTCCGCACACAGCTCATCACCAACTTCTTTAGCTGAATGTGAGTATCCTGAGGTGTCATGTCAATGATGTGAGTTGGCATGATGTGTGGGTGGTGCTCTGGTGCTGTTGGAGTGTGTCCATGGGCTACTTGACTGGATGTGTGTTGCGATGTGTGGTGACAGGTGGGCTGTACTCCCCAACAGTGTTGACATGCTAACTTGGTTCTGGGTGGGTATCTTGTAACATGTATTGTGCATGAGTTTTGCTGTTCTGTCCTGTACTCCATTGCTTTTGACTGTGTGTCATTTCTGTCCTTCACAGGGTACTTTCAGATTCGTTTGGTCAACTGTGTCCACCGACGACGTGATTGCACATCCAGGCTGGTAGCTGTTGTGTCCCTACAGGTGATGTGCGCCACACCCATGGACTTCCTTCCGTCTACAGTTGTTGACTGTGTGCCCGCTGCCAGGTGGGGTTACCTTGCATCTGTAGTGGTTACGGCATGTTGCAACTGTGTAATAAACCTGTGCTTCACTTTGTGATGTGCGTTGTCTGTGGTCACACATTTGACTGCCATTTGCTTACTGCACCTGTGGGCTACTTGACTACAACTGGGAATGGGTGTGGTGTCTGTGCATTGCACCGTCTTCCCTGGCAACATCAGTGTAGGCAATGAGTCAGATGGCCTAGGTGTGTATGTGTCGTGTAGCCCTGGTGGTGTGTCTCCCTCATGTGTGTCACGTTGCCTGTACTCACATGCCTGTGTTGTCCTTGCTGTTGCTGTTCGCACACACAGTGTAATTTTGCAGTTCATCATCCCCATAACAGCACCCACGTTGGAATCACGACAGAGGCAAGTATGGTGTATTAGTGTGTTTATTGTGATACATTTGTGTTAATAGTGCATAGGATGGGTTGTGCTGTACATGAATCTTGCAATCCCAAGTTCCTAGGTGAATTGAAAGTCCGGGTAGACAGGATCCCCAGTATCGGGGCCACAGTTGTCTGACACATTGGTCCAACTTGTACTCCCCATGCAATGTGTGGGAGTAGTGTTGCCGTCAACAGGGTGAACAGTCTGTGCACAAAGGCGAACATCCAGAACAGGTTCAGGCTTCCTGGGAGTTGCGCTTGGCCATCGGCCTCTCACTTTTCCCTCCTCGGACGACCCCTCTTCTTGGGGGGGGCCCTCAAGTGCAGGCTGCTGCGGTGCAGGGGACTCTCCGCCAGAGTCCTCCTCCCTCCCTGTGGCAGTTGCAGTTTGTTCGGCACCAGATGTTGTTGGCACACAGGGAGGTGTGGACTGGTTGCTGTTCATCTGGCGGAGGCATTGTAAAATGTCCCTGTGCACCGCCGTCATCTCATGCAGTGCATCCCACTTGGACTCCACGCGGGACATGTGTGAGTCCACACGGGACATGTGTGACTCCACGTGGGACATGTGGGAGTCCAAGCGGGCATGATGGGCAGCCTGCTGCTGTTTAATGTCTCTGAGGAGCCCCACTACCTGGCTGAGCTCTCCGGTGCTGGACTGGTACGCATCAGCTATGCGTACCAGTTGTGGGTCGTCATGCACACCAGCAACGTCTGCAAGCAGCGACCTCTGTCTCCCACCCCTCCCACCACCCCTGCTGACATGTGCAGTGTGTGCAGTGGCACGCACAGATAACCCTGGTCCACCTTGGGGGTTGGTGGTGGTGGTGGTGTCCATGGCCCCAGGTTGGTCCAGGGTCACTGTGCTGGTGTTGCTCCTTATTCTGTCCATGTCGGCAGGGATGGTATTCGTGGTGACAGTCGTTGTAGGGGTGGGTGCAGGGGGTGCAGCTGGTGGTCCTGCTGGTGCTGCAGCTGGTGGTCCTGCTGGTGCTGCATGTTGACTTGCACCGGATGTGCCAGGTTGTTCTTCATCGTCCGAGGAGGACAGAGGCTGTACGACGCCAGTGAGCTCGGCATCCTCTTGAGCCTGGGACTGGGACTCCTCAGCGTCTGCTGCTGTGTCCCCATCATCACCTGTTTTTGGGAGACACAAACAATGTATGTCATGTTTCTGCAGGCATCAATGGTTGACACACATGACAGTTGTGACTGTGCCTCTGGGTGCGGGCCTGTACATTGCATTGTCCTAAGTCGTCACAGTCAGGGGTTGATATTGGTGTGGCACATTGTCCTGCATTATTTGGGCATTTCTATGTATTTTCTGGGGTGTGAACATGGTCTGCATTGGTTGTGTTTGGTTGACAGCCGGCCCTCCTTCCCACCCACCCAGCCAGTCAGTTATCCCACCATGGAACGTGCTTGCGTTGCAGGGAGTGTAAGTTGTCTCTCAGGATGTCAGTCAGTGGTGTCCTGCTGTTTGTTGGTGCACAGTTGGCAGCAGGGCCTTGTGCTCCCCACAGCAGTAGCCAGTGTCAGCCATCTTGTGAGTCCTTCTCCACTCCCTGTGATGTGAGCATGGTTCAGGGTGGTGTTGATGGGCCAGTTGTGAGGCTGAGCAATGTCTGTGACTGCGACTCCCATCATGCTATTGCCTCCACCCCCTTCCCAGCATGCCCATGCTTCCTTCCTTTTGACTCTGCTTCCCTGTGGGGTGGGCTGGCTGTGCTGACAGGATGGCTGGGAGTGTTGTCCTGGCAGTTGTTTGGCTAAGAGTCCCAAGAGTGTCCCTGTGCTTCACACAACATAACCCAGGGTGGTGGTGCTTTGTGGGATCTTGTGTTAGGATGGGGGGCATTGCATTCTACCAGGTGGGTTCTGTGGAGTTTGTGTTGGGGGGTGTGTGAGGGGAGGTGCTTGTGACTATGGTCAGTGCTGCAAGTCCCCCTTCCCACCCAGCTAGCCAGATATCCCACCATGGAACGTGCTTGCATTGCAGGGAGTGTAAGTTGTCTCTCAGGATGTCAGTCAGTGGTGTCCTGCTGTTTGTTGGTGCACAGTTGCCAGCAGGGCCTTGTGCTCCCCACAGCAGTAGCCAGTGTCAGCCATCTTGTGAGTCCTTCTCCACTCCCTGTGATGTGAGCATGGTTCATGGTGGTGTTGATGGGACAGTTGTGGGGGTGACCAATATCAGTGACTACGACTCCCATCATGCTATTGCCTCCACCCCCCTTCCCAGCATGCCCATGCTTCCTTCCTTTTGAATCTGCTTCCCTGTGGGGTGGGCTGGCTGTGCTGACAGGATGGCTGGGAGTGTTGTCCTGGCAGTTGTTTGGCTAAGAGTCCCAAGAGTGTCCCTGTGCTTCACACAACATAACCCAGGGTGGTGGTTCTTTGTGGGATCTTGTGTTAGGATGGGGGGCATTGCATTCTACCAGGTGGGTTCTGTGGAGTTTGTGTTGGGGGGTGTGTGAGGGGCGGTGCTTGTGACTATGGTCAGTGCTGCAAGTCCCCCTTCCCACCCAGCTAGCCAGATTTCCCACCATGGAACGTGCTTGCATTGCAGGGAGTGTAAGTTGTCTCTCAGGATGTCAGTCAGTGGTGTCCTGCTGTTTGTTGGTGCACAGTTGCCAGCAGGGCCTTGTGCTTCCCACAGCAGTAGCCAGTGTCAGCCATCTTGTGAGTCCTTCTCCACTCCCTGTGATGTGCGCATGGTTCATGGTGGTGTTGATGGGACAGTTGTGGGGGGGCAATATGTGTGACTGCGACTCCCATGATGCTATTGGCTACACTGACTTGGCCAGCATACACAGAATTCCTTCCTTTGAGTGGTCTTCACTGTGTGTTGGTGTTGTTGTGGTGGCTACATGTGTGGATGTGTTTGTTAGTTCTACTTGTGCCACTGCCTGGCTGTAGTTGTGGTTGTGTTTGTACATGTGTTGGCACAGTTGGATGTGACTTTTTTGCTGGCATGTGTTGTGTTTATCTGACTGACATACACATTTTGGGATGATTCTGTTCTAGTTGCTGTGTAATTGCTATGAGTGCATGGTTTGACTCTCCCCTTGACAGTGATGTGTGTGTTTTGTGGCAGTATATTGTGTACATTTGTTGTGTACTCACCAGGCTCTGGGATGTCCTCTAGTCCATATACGCTCACTGGCGGAAGGATGGCCCGCACCTTCTCCTCCCAGGGCCTGAAGTATATTGGCTTGGCAGGAGGGCCACTGCCGGTGTGTTGGCTGTTGATGTAGTCTTTCTTCAGCATGTCCCGTACCCTCCTGCGCACGTCATACCACCTGTTCTGGATGTCCGTCTTTGTGCGCCGACATGGTGATTGGGCGTTCACCCTGTTGATGATCCTCTCCCACATCTTGGTTTTCTGCGACATGGGGGTCTGTTGGACCAGTGTGCCAAACAGCTGTGGCTCCACCCTGAGGATCTCGTCTACCATGACTTCCAATTCACTATCTAGGAACTTGGGATTCTTCTTGGGGGGCATGGTGATGGGTGGTGATGGTGGGTGATGTGTGTGTTGGTGTGCAGGTGAGGGTGTGTGAGTGTGTGTTTTGCTGGGTGTATGTGAGGTAGGTATTTGTTGGTGTGCTGATGGTGTGTGGCTTGTGTGAGGGAGGAGCTGTGGGTGTGTGGTTGCTTTCTCTTGGGTGCTGGCAGTGGAATGGCATTTGCAAAGGCTCATGGTAGTGATTTGTGTCCTTTATATAGGTGGAGTTGTGGGTGTGTCTTTGTTCTCTGTCCCCACCCCCAGTATTTATTGGCTTGGTAATTGCTTGTTTGGCCTTTTTTTGGGTGATTTTTCCTTTGTGCTGTTTGTGTATGTTGGAAACGTTCTTGTGACCGAGTCGGACCCTGCATTGGTCTCGTACGGTGTTCTCCGTTTCGTTCACGCTGTGTTTGTGCAGTTTTCTATGCTGCATACGCGTCGGTCGCGGTGTATTGTGTTGCTTCGGCTCGGTTTTGTATGCGTGTCGGTCGTACGGCTTGTCCTCCGTCCGACTCGCTCGTGGTTTTCGCGCCTTGCATCGTACTTTGCGGTTTGGAGTTAGCGTGTACGTTTCGGTCGGATTTGTTCCGGGTGCGTGTCGGTCGGTTGGATTCGCGTGTTTTTCCGGCCGGATTGCTGTTTTCCGTGCGGCTCGGTCGGTCGACTTGGTTTCGGTACGTGTCGGTCGGATTTTTCGCGCCTTGCATCGTACTTGGCGTGTCGTGCGCCACGGGTACGTGTCGGTCTGTATTTTTTCCGGATCCGAGTCGGTCGGTGCTTTTTCCGGCCCGAATCGGAATCGACCCCTGTGGCAGTGAAGCCTCCACCAATGAGTTGGCACAATGGAAGGGATATAGGTAGAAACTCACCTTTTCTCACTTTCACAATTAATATTCCGCCATGGATCCGATCTTCCAAGTCCTGCCGCTTCTACTTGATGACGAACAAAACCAACATCGTTGTGGACGCAATCAATGGTAAGCTCCACTTTTACCTATTACCTATTGACTTGTCTGTTAACATTTGCACAGGACTTGTGCATTTATAAATCTCTCCTACAAGCAATGTATCAATGTACAAAGCATATGTCTGTAATGTTGACGCTAAAGAAATTTAAAGAAACACACCTGTATGATCACATTGTATGTATACATTTGGTGCAAGCTGCCTTACACAAAAAAGAATATCCAAATTAAAATTAAAAAGTCACCATACAGGTGTGTTTATAGAAATTTCTAAAATCCCCACATTAAAATTATATGTAACACACACCATAAGCATAAGTGCAATGTAACAAGATGTAGAAATTGCACCAGACAAGGCATAATCTTTACTTAGAAATTAGCAGTGAAATCAATGTCAGTTTCAAATTAGAAGTATTCAACATATACATCCATGTTACATTGCCTCTTGTCTATTGCAAGTCCTGTACTGTATCCAATTCCAATAGTCACAAAATGTTTCATACTGATCAGTAATCAAGGTGAGATAAACACACCTGTAGTAACACATCGAAATAAAATTTGTAACATCAATTATTTGGTGCAAGTGGGCATTATTATGATGAAGGCCTGCATCTAAATTCAAATGACTATCACATACTATGTTATCCAGTATATGCAAAGTAGACATTACAAAAATCAGTTGTATTACCTGCCATCATGGTAAAGAAAAATAAGCACTTCACAATTTACTCGGAAACATTACTAGGAAACAAACAATTGCTAAGGAAAATGAATGCCAGGACTAATTTGGTGAAATCAAAAGTATTGATTTATTCCACAAAATGAGATAAGGCTCTTGAAAGAATATTCGAGCCAAATGGCCGTCCATAAAGTCTACAATTGTGCACTGTTGTGCAGTGGCACAAAGCTTGCCTCCTAATTCACTGCCAAGGGGAACCTCCTCAGTAAGAGGCATCTAGTGAGCAGAGCAAGTCTCCTCAAAGCTCTTACATGGGAGGGGGGTTTAGGTTTGGGAGCGGTGCCCTTGGGTTTGGGAGAGGGGTGGTTTTGGGAGGGGTGCTCTTGCGTTTGGCAGGAGTGGGTTGGGATGTGGAAGGTGAAGGGTAAGGTTGGGGTGTGAAAGGGGTAGATTGGCATTTGCTAGGGGTGGGTTGGAGTTTGGAAGGGGTTAGGGCAAGGATAAAAATGACATCATCAACGGGACAATTGGTAGAGTGTTCAGCAGGGGGCTTGGGAGGTAGAGGGATTGGCAGTGTCTGATGTGAATGTGTCTGTTGAGGGTCCAGGTGCATGTTGGTCTGGTGTATGTCATGCATGTTTGGGTGTGCCTTGCGTCATAGATGTCTGTTGTTCCGATGAATGTGGGCATTTGAGTTTTGTGGTTGTGAATTCTATTGTGTGTGTGTGTGGTGCATGTGGGTATGGTAGTGGCTGCAGTGTCTGTGGATGTGCTGGCAGTGGTGCATGTGAGTATGGTGGTGGCTGCGGTGGCTGTGGATGTGCTTGTGGTGGGGGTGGTGCATGTGGGTGTGGTGGTGGCTACGGTGTCTGTATGTTTGGTTGTGCTCCTGTTTTTTTTGTGGACTCTGTATTTATGTGTGTGTGTGCTGTGTATGTATGTTGGAGTGGGTGTGTGCAAAGGTCTGAGTTTGCTTGGGACAGGGTGGGAATAGGGAATTGGTAAGGGGCAGGAGGTGGGGAACAAGGTTGGGACGGTTGAAAGGCTGCAGTCAGTGAGGAGGCCAGAACTTTAAAAAACTGCTGTAGGCCAGACTTACACTATGAATGCCTTCCAGGTAAGCTAGTATTTGTTGCATATGGCAGCTAGGCACCTGGATGGCATTCAGGAGTGCAGCTTGGCCTACAGTGATGCTGTTTAGGAAGTAAATAGCCTCCTTGCTCAGTGCAGTTGGGGTGACAGGGGCAGGGGGTGAGTTGCCTAGAGTGAATGAGACATCAACCCTTTTAAGGGGGTGTGGTTGGCCAACGGGGATAGCAAGAGGGAGGGTGGAGATGGTACTCTGTGTCGAGGACTAGGATACAGGTGTAACAGGAGCAGTAGTGTTCGCCCCCTCTAAGGACTGGTTGCTTGGGGAGGCGTCTTAAGGAGATGTTGAGCTGGAGTCCTCCATGCCAGTCCCCTCACCTTATGTGGCACTGTGTCCCTCGGTGTTGGTGGTCTCAAGAGGTGAGACACAGTGTCCAGCTGCTACCCCGCCTTCATGGCCAATGTCTCCTTCGCCTGCTCCAGATGATGCTGAAAAGACATATACATAGTTTTATTTTAGCTGTGTAAATAGAACTAATAAGCAACTTTGAGCAAAACATATTTTCCTACTTTCCATATTGCACCTGCTACAAGGCTCACAAAACTTCGATTTTTTTCATCATCATCTCATACATATAGGTAACATCTTTAGAAACCATTTGCTCACAGTTCTGTAATCCCCCATGAAATCTCCTACATTAATATGATCTTGTTGCTTAATCATAATCATTTTTCTAAAGGAACTGTTGAACACCTCTGAATGGTTGGCCTTTGTTCTCCAGAATAGTGAACTTATGTCACTAATTAGGATATACACCAAATATACCTTTGAACACTGTGTGTACAAGGTCTAAAAAGTTGCATTAATGACATACACTAAAAGAAAAATATGAATCAATGTATGTCACCAAAAATTGCAATGTTGTAACAATATTTTTAGAAACTGAAGCCTGTCTCCTTTGTTTGGCTATTGCACAATGGTAACACTTACCTCAAGTAACTCAAGTATTGTAGAAATGTGCAATATATTATATGCTTTCAGTACTGAAGTAGCTTATCAATGTAACACACAATATGTATTTACCTATGCTGTTGAATTCATGTAGACATATTGTCATTTTGGATTTGCAAATGACTCCAATAGCATAAGTAAATGCATAGGGCTTGATACATTTCTAATCCACTTTAGTACAGAGCAACTACTTATTCACATTTGACTCCAAAATATCTCAAATTAGTGCAAAGTGAGGTTGGGAACATCCACTGTATCATAACTGCATATTATGCAATGTCACATGTAATTGGTCTCCCATTACATCATCCACAATGGTGAAGGAGCATCACACCTGACACAACAAAGACTATTCGCCTGTTTGGTACTACTATCCCTCATGACATCAAAGAACCTGATGTATATATGGAGTTTAGGCAGCTATCCTGCTGAGAGCAGTCCTTTGGTTGTGAACAGGAATCAGGAGGGATCCTTTCCAACAAACTAATAGACAATGCACATCATTATACACATTGGGCAAAACTTACACCTTCAAGAACTCTTTTTGTGCATTGGACATGGGTCACCCTTAAAGTTGATGAGGAAAATCCTGGCTGTAACAAAAACTTAGTCATGTAACGTGTAAAACTCTGATAATAACTTACTCCGTTGTTGCTGCTGTTGGGCCCTCATGCTCCAGATAGGCCACTGCAAGAATGCCGGCTATTAGGGTGGTCAGTGTGCGGCACACTTGCTTCACATGTTGGGAGGACTGCTCGAGCTGACTTCCGCTGACTTTCTAGTCCAGCATCATAGGTCCTCCCACTTCCTGCGGCACTGGACACTGTGCCTCTTGTAGACCTCCAGGGTCTGCACCTTCCTGGTGATGCCCTTCAAAATATCTCACTTATGATGGGCTTTGACCTGCGGATACAAGAAATGAATAAAAAAAACAACGGTTTTGTGACTTTTAGTTTTGTCTGTATTGATGTTACACAATTTTTCTACATCTATCACAAGCATGACTCATCCAGCCGAGGGGGCTCTTACATAATCTGTGATGTGACCTTCTTCTGATCAGTGCAAAACATGGTGAACTGCTGAGGGCTAAACATAAATACTTATGACACAGTGAATACTGGCCACTTGGAGTAAGGGGACTGCAGTTTGGACATGACACACTTTGAAATGGGAGTTAAATGAAATGAAGTGTAAGCTTAAGAAGGTAAGTAATACTCCCATTCAATTGTTAGCCATTTAAAAGCTTTCAGGAACATATTATTGAGCACACCCCAAATTTTGACTTGCCAAGTATATATGTTTATGACAGATATACCTCAGTTCTTCAGTTGTTTGTCCCTGTGACTCAGCCCCAGCCTGGCCCATGATTCTGACTGATCACTGCTCATTGTCAGGCCATGCTATCTGCAGCCTGATAATCATGGTGTCACATGAACGTAGGCTTCCCTTTACATTTACATAAAAAATTACCTTGTGCCAATCTAATAAGTACGCTCAAGGGTGTGTGCTACTCTTCAGGGGTCTGCGAGCTACTAGTAGCTCCCAAACAACTGTTTGGAGAGCCCTGATCTAGGCTGTGTGATTTGTGGGAAGATACACATAGTTAACATCATTTTCATTTGGTTTGTACAGAATATGTATTTATGTACATTTGTAAAGACTATATAATGTGTTTTCTAATTTTCAAGATGTGAGTTTTCAACGTATCACATGTACATCAAACATATACATGCATACATCTCTACATACGCTCCAAATAGAATCTAGGGGTATTGCACAGTGCTTACAAATCCCAAACATCATTGACATATGTAAGGACCGAAATATATGACACTTAACATCAATCACTACACTCCCTCAGGAACTCAAAAGGACATTGTAGCCTGTGTTAATGGGAAAATAACTGTTGGACAGATTCACATATGCATTTCAAACATATCCCTGTTCCTCTGGTGAGCCATAGAGGTGGCTACACAGGGAAAGGATCTCATTTGTCAGCAACTCCAGCTCCTCTGGCATGAAGGCAGGGACCCTCTCACCTGCTCGACCTGGCATTGTTACTCCCAGAGATGACAAACAGAAGCAAAAGTGGAGGATGTCTTGATGGCAGTAGTGTTAGGAGGCAAGTGAGCTCTTGTTCCAACCGCTGCGTACATGTACGCGACTTATACGATCGTCAGCATTGACGAACACAACCATTGACCTTCGTACATTACTTTCACCAACGTTCGCCTATGGCTGTGACCGTCGTGGAGTTTACCGCCCACTAAGCGGTCAACTTCCGCCGCACCCGTCTGATTTCAAATGTCCTTATCGGCGAGCTCAGGCACTCGCCATTTTAGAAGTTCAAGATAGTGAATTTGCGGCTGTTAAGTGCGTCAACACCACTCAAAATGGGCACAGGTTTGTTACCATATTCATACTTTGATGGACACTCATTATTTTAAAAACCAACAGTTATATGTAGTGCGTTACTGTGCTGAAATGCAATATTAGCGCAATGTTGTTTACACCTCCATTTGAAATGTATTATTTACACTTTTTTCTATTTTACATTTATTTTAGGGTATAAATATAATTTGTGAAGGATAACGGACAATGGGGAAATATGAAGCCTGGGAGAGTGAAGATACAATAGCCTCATGTGTACCACCCATTTTCAAACCTTTCCGCCATGGAAGAAAGTAATATAATCAAAAAGTTCATATTGAATAGGCAAAATATACTGGATATATGTACTTAGCTGGAGCCAGATCTTCAGCCTTTCAACAGAAATCCCACATCTATTACACCAATTGTCAAACGCATTGGTGTACTTCATTTTGTGTCCATAGGATCCTTCCAATACACTGTGGCAGTATCTGGTGGAATGTCGCAACCAACTTTCAGTGGTGTGCTACAAGAAGTTGTGTCTTCAATGATGAGACACATTAACAGATTCATCTAGTTTCCACGGCAGCAGGATTTAGCCAAAGTGAAGGGGGAATTTTATGGTTTGGGTCGCCTACCAGATAGGGTTGGAGCAATTGCTGGCACACATATTGCCTTAGTGCCACCACACGCCAGACTACAGGTCTACAGGAATCGGAAACACTTCCATTCAATCAACGTGCAAGTTGTCTGCTTACCGGATTTTTACATCACAAGCATCTGTGCACGTTTGCCCGTGATTCCTTTGTACAACGGCACAGCTCTGTACCACTGCAAATGCCACAACTTGGACCTGAGAGGGCCTGGCTTGTTGGTCATTACAATCCTTCACAATATTGTTTGGGGAATTTCTAGATGAAAAATCTAAAATTGTGTTACATTTTTGGGCACTTTTTTTGCCTTCCATCGAGGAGACTCAACTTATCCCAACCGACCTTGGTTGGTGACACCACTCAGGGATCCAACAATGCCAGGGGAATTCCGCTTCAAAATGGCACATAGAAGAATACTTCGGCCAGTGGAGTGGCCTTTCGGGCTCCTAAAGGCAAGATTTTGGTGTCTGAACAAAACTGGTGGAGCCCTTCTCTACTCACCCGATAAGGTGTGCTAAACCACCGTGGCCTGCTACATGCTCCACAACATCGCCCTGCGACTGAAAATCTCTTACATTGCTGAGGATGGAGACCATGGAGAGCCACCGGATGAGGATCCTGAAATGCCAAATGAAGATGATAGTGGTGAGGAGGAAGGAGTTGACTTACGTCAAGATGTAATTGACAACTTCTTCTCATGAGTTCAAGTATATCTTTACATGTTGTCACTTTCACTGTTGCACCAACTATTGATGAGAGGTTGAGTAAGTGGTGGCAATTTGTATAGGAAGAGCAAGTTCAGGATAAGTCAGGCCAAAAGTGTTTGTCGAGCAAAGTTTTGACACATTGACTACTGTGTTAAGTTACATTGTTTATTTCTGATTGTTTTGTGAAACTGTTTCCTTCAAAAGCTGACTTTGAAATGTATATTTTATGTTATGTTTGATTGGTAATCTTTTTGTTTTAATTAACCCTGGGCGTAGTTCGCGAAGTAGCGCTACGCGAAGCTACGCAAAGTGCAGTTTGCACTACGCGAGCTACGCGTAGCACTACGCGAACTGCGTAGTGCGCTGTTCGCGATGATTGCACAGTGCCGGATGCTTGTCCGCACTGTGCAATCATTGAAAACGGCATCTTGCACAGTGCGAGCTGTCTCTTACTGCCGCTCGAGTAGATTTTTACTCGAGCGGCAGCTTTCTCAACGCGGACTGGTAGTTTCTCATCGTGAGCGGTCGCGAGCATACGCGACCACTCGCAATGAGAAACCTGACCTCCCGCGTTGAGAATCTCGCCGGGAGGTTTATTTTCCACGCTCGCGATCGGCAACTTGATGTTGCTGATCGCGAACGAGGAAAAAGTCTCGCCGGGATGTCATTTTGCTTGCTCGCGGTCGCCAACTTGACGTTGAGGACCGCGAGCAAGCAAAAATGACCGCTGCACTACGCTACGCTACACTACGCGTGTTTGCACTGTGCTACGTGCAATTCACGTTGTGCGAAGTAGCGCAAACTTCGCAAACTACGCGAGCGTAGCGTAGTGCTTTGCCCAGGGTTAGTTTTAATCCTTTTTAAGTTTCTTCACCATGTCATCTTCATTTGAACATTTCAGAGTTGTGACATTTGCAGGTATATATGCTGTTTCAAAGTACAAAGGGAACATGGGTTTTTCCTGGGAAAGGCAGACACAGACTTTGAGTGTACAAATCTTGTACTAAGGCAATTTGCACTGTGATTAAATGGACGATTTGAAAATTGCGTTGGATTTGTTCTCTGTTGTGTGTTGGCACAAATGGCAATATGTGTACTATCATTCGCTCAAACCACATGTGGTAGTAGATCCAAATCAAATTAATCTCTCTTCACATTGGCAAAATCCTCATGTGTATGCAGCTGTTGATGTGACTCTTCATTGTAGGACATACGTCTTGAGGCACACCACTGAAACTTGGGGGCCGATTCCGATTCCGGCCGGAAATCTCTCCGAACGAGTCGGACCCGGAGAGAATTCCGACCGAATCGGACCCTAGCAGTCCGACTGGACAAGTACGATGCATTCGCATGCTATCGGACTCGATTCGGTCGGACTCCCATTGAAGTCAATGGGAGCCGGTCAAACAACGCGTACGCGGGCTCCCATTGACTCAATAAGTGCGAGGCGAACAAGGGCGCCCCCTACAGCGGGTACGCGTCCATGCGCATCGCGGCGTACATGCACAGGTAGGGGGACCCGTGGGTCCCCCTGTGTGCGACTTGCGCGCCCTACGCGTACAGGGGGGTCCGACGCGGACCCCAAAGTCCGGTTCCGACAGCTCTTTCGAGCCGGACGGCGCGAGTCGGTCGGACTGCCCGCGGCGCGCATCGTACTTACCCGGCCGGGAAACGTCTCCATAGCGCGGTGCGAGTCGTGTCCGTGCGAGTCGGTCGGAGCGTGTTGAAGCCGCGTACGAGTCGGTCGGCGATTTCGCGGGAGCTTGCATCGTACTCGCTCGGCCGGACCCGCGTACGATTCGGTTGGGAAACAGGGCTCCGAATCGGATCCGGTAAATTCGAATCCGATTCGGAGCACTACCGGACGAGATCGGAATCGGCCCCTTGGTTGTGACATTCCACCAGATACTGGAACAGTGGATTGGAATGATCCGGTGTCTACAAACTGTAGTACTGCCATGTTTTCGTCTATTGGTGTTATTGATGTGAAATTCCTTGTATGAACCAGAAGATCTGGCTCCAACTGATGATATTGGTCAATGATAATTTGCCTATTCAATCTAATTGCTTTGGATCTATCCCCTTCTTCCATGTTGGCAGGGTCTGGAACTTGAAATGTTAAACTGGTACTGAGTATTAGTATCCTGTATGGATTGCATTTTAGTAAAATGTTGACAAACAATTATTGGTCAAATGGAATAAACATAGTAGTAAACAACTTAATGGTATATATATTTTTTTTTAAGTCATGGTTGGGAACTTGAGAAAAACATTACCTACTTGCAAATTATCTATGTATACACAAGCATTTGATTTTTGTCATTGTAAATTTATGATGGATGGAAATAAATGCATTGAGAGTTGATATATGCATTACCAGTCCATGAGTTTTTGAGTTGTGAATGTACTGAGCTAAACATGAAGAAATTAAGTAGGGTTAAAATGAAAAAGCAAGCCAAAAAGTGAAGAAGTCAGTCATTGTAAATGAAACCATAGTTGGAGAGACAAAATTGTTTGAGGTCCAATGTCCAAAATACGGTTGACATCAGAAAGGTAAATGTGTCCAGAAATAATCCACCGAGTGAACGGTAGTCACACACTGGAGAAAATTAGGATCAGGATTTCTTGCTAGTGCTGGTAGAGGTCTTGCCATCCTCACCTCCTAATAATCTGGATGGACGTCCCCTCCTGTGGGGAAGGAGGATCCACAGTTGCAGGGACTGGAGTGGCTGCATGTGTTTCTTCCTGTGGCAGGGCCTCCCTACCTGTGGCTGTAGCAGATGTAGATGGGCCAGATGTTGTAGGACCACAGAAAGGGGTAGATGGTGCTGGGAAAGCCCTGCACATATGGGTGTAAATGCCCTGCAGCACCCTAGTCAGGGAGCCCATATTGGAGTTGTGAGTCTCCGTCTGCTAATTGAGCTCCCTCTGCAACTGCTTCATCTCCCGGAGCTCGGAGAGTACCTGGCCCATCATGTCTTGGGACTGATGATAGGCTCCCAAGACTTGGTCGATGTTGATCTGGGTGAGAGTGACCACAGTGTCCTCACTATGCTGGCCCGCAAATTCCCTCCCACCTCCCCTACCCCCACTACTCTGTGCCCTTTGCCCAGTACGCCCTATTCGTCTAGGTCCTGGGTGAGCTGGAGCTGGTGGTGCTGTGGTCCCAACATTACACAGGACTGGGGGGGTGCATGATCAGTGTTACAATGGTAGGAACACAGGAAGTGAAGACTTCAGTTAGCGGAGGTGTTACAGCTAGCGAAGGAGGTGTCAGTGTGGACCTGATAAGATTCACTGGAGCCATCTGGCCAGACTGAGCAGATGGACTAGGAGGATCCTCATCATCATCCAGATTACCAGAAGTGTTGTCCTCCCCGAAGACTTGATCCTGGGCTGGAGTGGAGGTCTCTTCAGTGACAGATTCCTGGCCATATGCTCTGGCAGTTCGACCTATTGAGAAATTGAGAACATTTTTATTAGTAAAAGTGTGTATTATACATCTAAATCTTTTGAGACAAACAGTGTAGATACCTAGAAGAAAAAAAGGTAGAGATTATTATGATTATAGCATTCTGTGGTATTGAACATTTTACACTAAAGTTTTGCAATTTCAAACAGCACAACTTCAAATAACCAGGTAACAAGATGTCCTGACATTTTTATGAAGTGATTAGGAAGTATAGCCCACATCTCCTAACCACCCAACCCAACACAGTAGAGAGGTGAAATTTGTAATTGACAATTCCAACGTCTAGCTGACTTCAAAACAGACATTTACACAACTTAGGGCCCGATCCCAATTCCGATCTCGGTCGGAAGGGCTCCGAATTGGATTTGGTTTTACCTAAACCGATCCAGAGCCCTTGTTTCCGACCGACACCTTCCCAATTCCGAATTACCAAGTACGATGCCTGGAAACCCTTAGCGCTGACCGAATCGGTTCCGGAAGGCATATGGAGAGATAGATCCCTCCGGAGCTGCATCGTACAGTTCTATAGCGTAGGTTTTCCAAGCGAACAAGTACGATGAACGATTCAGACAGCCTTTATGATTTGTTTTCCCCGGATCAAAGCAGCTGCCGGAATCGTTCTTTGGGGGCCCATAGCAGGCCCTCCAAATCGTGCCCGTGGGGGTACCCATGGGTCCCCCCTTTCAGGCCATGCAGAGTGTGGCAGGCACCAAGGGGTGCCCGCCACAGGGTGCACAATGTTCCCCAACCACCCCTTTTGTAGTCAATGGGAGTCCGACCGAATCGTATCCGGATGCATTTAAATGCATCGTACTTGTTCGGTTGGACTCCCCTGACATGAGTCGTACGGAAAGCATTGCGGACAAGAGTCGTTCGGTTTGCTTTCCGAACGAGATCGGAATCGGGCCCTCAGATGGATATTTGGCATTAGTCATCATGTGAACAGTGCAGAGTCAATTTTTGCAATTACCACTTGTATTCAGTATAGTAATTTTCATACCTTACAATTATTGGTTCAACACAGTTTCGTTTGTGAGACAAATGACATCAATTCAATTGGATGAGAAGAACAGGACAATATTCAGAAAACAACACAAACCAGTTTCAGAAGAGAGAATTGAATAGGGATTGGTCACTATATGACATTTAACCATATGTGGAAATATTTCAGACAAGAGAGAATGAATAATATGACATAGCAATATTCTTTTGACAGAACAGAAACAGGACATCATGGTAGTTGTAGTCATTTCATAGAAAACTTTCCAACACTTGCAAAATGGTTAGTAGAACATACCTGTAGAAAACCTGCAGTTGAAATCGGACAGACACTTACAATATGCCATACATATGGGTAGTGGGTTATTTGGTGTTCTAATACTTTCAGGCATCATACCATCATGTGACATGTAATGGAGATTGACACCTGTGATCTTAGACGCAAAACAAAACATTCACACAAACAACCCAAATTATATGATACTGATACTTTGATGTTTCTATGTTAGGAAAATATGTGCAGAACACATTGGCAACAGCTGAGTTGAGAACAAACAGGATATTAAGGTTTAGTGAGACTTTGTAAAGTGTAACTTACCAGACTCCAATCCACCAGATATTCCTGTCAAGCCTTCAGGATGTAGGATCTGCAGATCTTCTCCTTCCAGGGCATGAGTTGTAAGTGGGGCCTGTGAGAACCACCACCAGTCCTCTGGGCCTCCACGTGATGCTTGGAGGCTAGGAAACACACCCTCCTGCGCAGGTTGTTCCACCTCTTCCTAATTTCCTCCTGTGAGCACAGGTTGTTAGCTACAGCATTCACTCTGTTGACTATTCTGGCCCACATTTTCCTTTTCCGGAGATAGGGGTGTATTTTGGACTTGGGCTCCAAACAGTTGTGGCTATACTCTTATGATTTCCTCCACCATGACTGACAACTCGCCCTCTGTAAAACCGTCATTTTTGGGCACTTTCATTGTGCAAAGAAATATGATGAAATCAAACTAGTTAACCACAAGGAAATAAATGAAAGAAGATGAGGACAAGAAACAGGGAAAAGCAAAAATAACCTCACTTAACTGGCAAATGTTCTGCTAGAAAATGTTGTGGTGCAGTGCAATGGCAAAGGATCATAGTCTGAAATGGAGTGTGTTTTATAGTGTGGTATGCAGGCGTTTATATTTAGACAATGGAAATCAGAGGTGTTAAACTAGGTTCACTGACACAACATCGATGTCACAAATATCGATGTCAAAAATATTGATGAAAAAATATAGACTACAAAAATATCAACTCCCTATACTTAAACAGGTAAGTACAAAAAAATCGACTAAAAAATATAGTTGTACATAATATCGATTTTTTATGTATATATATATATATATATATATATATATATATATATATATATATATATATATATATATATATATTTTACTTTAAAACAATTAATAAACTATTAATTTTAATTTATTTTATGTTTAAAATTATATAAAATGTAAAGATATATATATATATATATATATCAATAATTTAAAATATAAGAAATAATCATTCTATAATAAATTTAAATATTAAACTATTAAAAATATTTAAACTTAAATTTCCCAATACAGTCAGTGCAACAGTAGGGAAAGTGTTGGATAGCGGAGAGTTAAAATTATTATTCCCACTCCAATAAGTACAACAGTAGGGAAAGTGTTGGATAGCGTAAAGGGTAAAATGTACTATTCCAACTCCAATAAATGCAACAGTACGGTAAGTGTTTTTTAATTTTTTTAATTTTTGTCCTCATTGTGCAATAAGTTGGAATGGAGGGTGTCGGGGGTCCCTGGGTTTTCTGATCCGACTTAGATCATCCCCTTGTGGAAACGAGTGGTGAGGGAAAGATCTTTCCGTTCTGGTTAGCCAGGCCCCCTTATTTCAACTTCCAGTATTTACCTTTCGAGGGGGGGGAGTTATTCGTACAAGCCCTTTGCTTGTTGGTTATTGCTATTGCATAATCATTGGACATCCGGGGACCAATCGGTGTTTCTCATATGTTCTAATTATCTTTGCTCCCAGATGTCCCAAAAGCTGTTGCTCCTGCTTTGCCTCCCGCTTCGATCAAGCCTGTTAACCCTCTGAACTGATGTCACCCATTCCCACTGTGTTGGGGGGATAGCATTATCCATTTAATGCAGATTTCCATTCTAGCCACTAAAGATTAAAAGGAAAGGAAGATTATCGTGTTACTTACTAAGGGGTCGATTACGATGTCGGGCTGATCGCCACCGCCCGCATATTTTCCTCCCGGCCGATCAGTCGACCGGGCGGAAAAGGGATTAATATGGTGGCTGTGTCTGCAAGACACCGCCATCCACATTATGATGCCGGCGGTGATGAGCCTTTCCATGGCGGCGTCACCACCATGGAAAGGCTCGCGGTCCCTGACACTGGGGGCCCGTAGCGGGCCCCCAGGTATTTTGGGGGTGGGGGGTACATGGGGGTACCTATGGTACCCCCTGCATTTGCATATACAACATGGCAGGCACCACGCGGTGCCTGTCACGTTGTGCATTCAAATGCACAACTTGCATTTTTAACCTTGCGGTGGGTGCTGCTGGCAGCACCGGCCGCCGCAATGTTAAAAATGCGGGATGCCACCGCCACCGTGGCGGTGGCATCCTAATCACATGTGCGGGACCGCCGCACACATAGCGGGCGGTCCCATTTCACGGGGCGATGACTAAGTCCGCCCGCCATCATAATCGGCCCCTAAATTTGGTGTAACCTGCGATACAGTGACCCACCCCAAAGATCTGTGCTTACCTCTATTGGTTGGCCCAGCAAATTCGTGAGAACCTTACCCACATCATTCCAGAATTTCTTGAGCTGGGGACACTGCCGAAACATGTGTATGTCGTCCGCCCTTTCTTCTCCACATTTTGGGCAGCTTTTCGCCTTCTGCTTGCTTATTTTAGACAGCCTCTTTGGTGACCAGTACGCTCTATGTATGGTAAACAAATGTTTTTTCCTTAGGGGGGCAGATGTTACAATGTACCAACATGTAGCCATAGATTCTTGCTTTGTTTGCCCTAAGTTGGCAGGGTATGCCCAGACGTGGGTCCCTTGCTCACTTTGCCACTGGATTCAACATAGCCTGGCTGATGAGGGCTGTGAGCCCGAAACCGGTCCCAGGATGCTTGTTTCCGGTCCAGGGAAGACATGGCTTGGCAGTTCGGGCTGGACTGTTCCCATGAGGCACAGGGTCAGACTGATTTGCATATGGCCATGTCTGAACTGGGGTGGCGGTGTGAGCTAAAGAATGATGATGGATTAAACCCAGATCAGTTGACTGGGGGTGAGTGCTTGTATTGTCAACACTCCGTCCATCATCCCCTTTGGTTTAGCTTTGTTCGCCCTAAATTGGCAGGGTATGCCCAGACGTGGGTCCCTTGCTCACTTTGCCACTGGATTCAACATAGCCTGCTGATGAGGGCTGTGAGCCCGAAACCGGTCCCAGGATGCTTGTTTCCGGTCCAGGGAAGACATGGCTTGGCAGTTCGGGCTGGACTGTTCCCATGCGGCACAGGGTCAGACTGATTTCCATATGGACATGTCTGAACTGGGGTGGCGGAGTGAGCTAAAGAACGATGATGGATTAAACCCAGATCAGTTGACTGGGGGTGAGTGCTTGTATTGTCAACACTCCGTCCATCATCCCCTTTGGTTTTGCTTTGTTCGCCCTAAGTTGGCAGGGTATGCCCAGACGTGGGTCCCTTGCTCACTTTGCCACTGGATTCAACATAGCCTGGCTGATGAGAGCTGTGAGCCCGAAACCGGTCCCAGGATGCTTGTTTCCGGTCCAGGGAAGACATGGCTTGGCAGTTCGGGCTGGACTGTTCCCATGAGGCACAGGGTCAGACTGATTTGCATATGGCCATGTCTGAACTGGGGTGGCGGAGTGAGCTAAAGAATGATGATGGATTAAACCCAGATCAGTTGACTGGGGGTGAGTACTTGTATTGTCAACACTCCGTCCATCATCCCCTTTAGTTTTGCTTTGTTCGCCCTAAGTTGGCAGGGTAGCCCAGCCGTGGGTCCCTTGCTCACTTTGCCACTGGATTCAACATAGCCTGGCTGATGAGGGCTGTGAGCCCGAAACCGGTCCCAGGATGCTTGTTTCCGGTCCAGGGAAGACATGGCTTGGCAGTTCGGGCTGGACTGTTCCCATGAGGCACAGGGTCAGACTGATTTGCATATGGCCATGTCTGAACTGGGGTGGCGGAGTGAGCTAAAGAATGATGATGGATTAAACCCAGATCAGTTGACTGGGGGTGAGTGCTTGTACTGTCAACACTCCGTCCATCATCCCCTTTGGTTTTGCATCGATTCTGCACCTCCAGCGTCGGCAGCTCTTTCCCCCAGATCGTGAAGGGGAATGTAAACTCCTCTTCTCCGGCCGATATGAGAGCCCAATACCAACATGAAACTTCTTTTTTTGCTGGCCCACCTTCCTGAAATTTTTTCTCTATTTCTTTAGTTCCTGTTTAATTTTTGCCAAGGCTTTTAGCCCAACTCAATAATTGGTAATACTTAAACTTTGATAGAGTACCGTTGGTCATGGTTATGAGATGGTCGCAGTCTAATATGGTTTTTTCCTCTATAAGCTGACCCCATTTGATTTTGCCTCCTTTCTTCAGCAGGATGGCTAGCCTATCCTTCAGGCAATCTGGCGTCCCGGGTGATTCCCATATTGGGGCGAAGTCACTGTAATAAGGTATTTTCAGGGATCTTCTTATTTGGTACCATAATCTTGCAGCTGACCAGAGAGTCTTTAGCTTTATCTTTTTAAAGTACTCTGGATGTCCAAATTTATACAAAAAGTGGCTCCCCCCTACATTGACCATTGCTTGTAGATAGTTTGGATATGACTCATATTCTTTTAGTTTTATCCTCATGTATTTAAATTGGAATGCTCTACAATATTCCAATATATCAGGGCTTGCGATCCCCCTTGCTCCTTTTTTCTTCTGAGTTTCTTCCAGGCTATCCTTGTCCCCTTTGAGGCCCAAATAAAGCTGCTCAGCTCCCCTTGCAGTTTTTTATCCACTGCTTTTTAAATTCCAGTGGTATGGAGCTAAAAAGATACGAAGATTTGGGTAGGATTGTCATCTTTACTATGTTCGACCGCCCCATAAAGGTCAAAGGGAGACCCCCTCAGACCTTAAGTAGTTTCCTGACCTCTCCAAGTACTCTGCTGAAATTCACATAAGCTATTTTGTGTATGTCATTTACTAATTCCACGCCCAGATACCATATTTTTCCTTTTACTAGTGGGTTATTGCTATGGCTATTCCATTCAATAATTTCAGACTTCGATTGGTTGACCAGATAACCTGATACCTTCCCATATTGATCAAGAGTATCCTCTATTGCCGGGAGTGATCCTATCAGGTTGTTGGTAAATATCATTAAATCGTCTGCGTATAACGCCACTTTTTTCTCCCACCCTTGATAGATAAAGCGAGTTATCTCCTGGTTACTCCTGAACTTGCTCTCCACCAGTTCGATGTATAAATTAAACAGCAGGGGAGAGAGAGGACAGCCCTGCCTGGTTCCTCTCTTGATAGTTATCTTCTCGGTAAGGCTGCCATTGACCAGAACCCTTGCTGTTGGTTTTTTATAAAGCAATTTTATGGCTTCCAGAAAGGTTTCTCCTAGATTATATTTTCCTAATACTGCATTCAGAAATGGCCAGCTAACTCTGAAAAATGCTTTAGCTGCATCGGAGATAATAATTGAGAGAGGGATATTATTGTGTGCTGCTACGTCTATCGCGCCAATCAACTCGTTAGTTAGCTCTTGGATTTGTCTCCCTCTGATGAAGCCTTTCTGCTTTATGTGTATTAAGTGCCCGATTATCCTTCCCAGTCTTTTTGCAGTGATTTGCATATATATCTTGTAATCGCTGTTCAGGAGTTATTTGGGTCTGTACGAATCGCATTTTTCTGGATTTTTCCCGGGTTTCAGCAATATGCTGTTAGTCACTTCGTTCCATGAGTCTGGGAGGTCCCTTTTTGTGAGGAAAATATCATTTATTGGCTCTGTCAGTGGGGGGCCCAGAACTTCTCTTAGTGCGGTGTATAACTCATTAGGAAGAGCGTCGGGGCCTGCAACTTTCCCACTTTTTAAACCCATGATTGTTTCAGCCACCTCCTCTATTGTGATTTCTCCATTAAGATCCTCTCTTTGATCCTGTAACACTGTTTGGGGGGCTATCTTCTCCAAATATCTGTTATCCTGATCCATTGATGGGGCGGTATCCTCAGTGTAAAGATTTTTGAAAAAATTCATGAACGCTTTCTCGATCACGGAGTCTTCCGAACTGGGCGTAGGTTGATTCTCGACCTGAATACTTGTTATCTTATTTCGTGTTTGGTCTGTTTTTGTTTTCCATGCAAGCATCTTGCCACAGCCTTCCCCATATTCGTAATGGGACAACTTACATGCCTCCCATTTGGATTTTACTATGGTCTCTAGGAGATCTGATAGGGCTTCATTCTTTGCTCTCATTTCTTCTTCCCTTCTTACCGAATCTTGTGGGTTCACCCCTTTCCCTATTTCTGTTTCTAGAATTTTTATTTCGTCTTCCAGTCGGCTAATTTTACTCTTTATACTCTTATGTTTATGTGCCGCAAGGCTTAATATTTTCCCTCTAATGACTGCATTATATGCATCCCATGCTAATTGTTTGGAGGTGCCTTCCCTATTTAGAAAGAAGAATTGCTCCGTCTCTTTTGTGAGTGCCTCTATGATTTGAGGATCAGTGAGTATGGCACGATCTACTGTCCATCTTGCGGGAGATGAGGCAGACCCTAATTGGACTTGTAGTAGTACTGCCGAATGGTCAGACAGGTGTGCTGACAAATGTTCTACCTTTTGTGTATTCTTGATCAGGCTCCTGTCTATCAGAAAGAAATCTATTCTGGAGGCGTGGCCGAGTTTTTTATTTTGGAAAGTGTAACGGTGGGCCTTGTCTCCCTTCTCTTTCCAGATATCAGTTAGCCCAAGGTCCTTGATATAGAGCGTTTTCCACTCCCTCATTCTAGGCAAATTGGGGGTCTTTCTAGCGGGGATTCGATCCTCTACAGGGTTTATCATTGTATTGAAATCTCCCCCCATGATTATGGGGGACGGTGCTTCCAATAGTTGTGTATAGACCTTTTGTAATGGTATGGGGTTGTCCACATTGGGGCCATAGTATCCCACTATTGTGTACTGCTTGTTACATATTCTAACTTTTGCTATTGTCCATCTCCCCTTTTTGTCTGTGTCTATTGCTTCTACTCTTACTTTGAGCGGATCACCACTCCCTTAGTACAGCAGTCTTGGCTTGTGCACACATATGTGTCCACCCATTTCTGATTTTTAATAATGTCAACCCATTCATCTTTTAATAGATGGGTTTCCTGTAGTATTATTATTTCGCTGACTGTTGTCTTCAGATATTCCATACTTTTTTATCTACGGCTCCTAATTCCGAGGCCGTTGATGTTCCATGAGAGAATATTAACTATCATTACGTCTTTTTTCTTTTGTCGTGGGCCTCGACTTTCCCTGCCACTCCCAGAGTCCCCACGTCCTCAATTTTGCACTATTTCGACTTTTTTTAGTTTTTTTCCCTAACATGCTCCCCACCCCTGTGCGCATTTTTTGCATTTTGTTTCATGAACTATACCTTCTTCTTCCTAACCTTCCCCCTCCCAGGAGAAGCCCCCCTTTTATTTTCACTGGGCAGGGTTTCCTGCCCTTTTGAGCTCTTCACTCCCCAGGCTTTAGCTGTGATCACTGTGTTGTGATTACATTTGTTTGAAGAAGCACTCCACTTCTTTAGGCTCTCTGATATTGCACATTTTGTTCTTCCACATGATTCTTAACGAGGCAGGAAAGCGCATCTGTACAGTTGCTCCATGGGACCTTAATTGCTGCACCTGCTGGCCTAGCTCCCATTGCCTATCTTGACTCGCCTTGGAAACGTCGGATCGGATTCGGAATACCCAGTCATCCTTTGCTCATGAGTTTTTCCTTAAGGACATAGGTTTTAAAATGTATTAGTATTTTCCTCGGATTCTTCCTCGTTTTCCCCTTTCCGAACGGATAACGATGTATCCTTTGAATATCCTCTGCTAAGGCAACTGATTTCAGCCAGGGGAAGCTTTCTTCCAGTAGAGTGAGCGTGCATTTTTTTATATCATCTCCTTCCAGCCCTTCTGGGACCACATTCAGGACTCTTAAATTGTTCCTACTTGCTTGATTTTCAAGAGATTCTAATTTGTCCCTGAGGTCTCCTTCGCTTGTTTGTAACAGTTTGATTTCTTTTTGATTTGCTTCAACCTCCTTGCTTAGGACTTCTACTGTGGTTTCTATTGTGGTTACTCACTCCATTAATGCATTTATTTTGTGTCCAGGGCTTCACAGGTCCTTTGTATTTTTATTTGGTTCTTTTCAGAGGTAGCAAAGTTCACCCTCATCTTCATTATCATAGCTTCCATTAACTTTTCCGTACTATTTTGCGGGGCCTGAAGATTTTGCTCTTCTTGCTGTGGGCTGCCTTGGGTTGGTGTTACTCTCTCCGCACTTACCTCCACCTCCACAGTTGCATTCGTCGTAAGGGCCTGATACCTGTTGCTGTCCATTTTTCCTGCGATTCCCTCCCCCTTTTCTTTACTTCTTGGGCTTAACTTGTGTTCTAGCCGCTCAGGGTTTGGGGCACCTTGTTTGTCCTGTACTTTGAAAAAAGACCTCAGAGAGGGTGTGATTTTTATTGTGGGACCTGGCCCACCGGGCTTGTTTTGTCTTGTTCTGGACAGGGGGGATAGTGGTTGACCTGATGCTTGTGTTTTTCCTTTTTTCCTGGGGCTCAGAGGGTCTATATTGCTTCCCTCTTTTGTTGCATCGTGTAAATTGTTGGCTAACAGATGCCTGTTTCTCAGGCAGTAACTGGATCCCTTGTTGGGTGCCCAAACCGGCTCGCTTGCATTAATAGGGCAGGTTGAGTTCACTTGTTCTCCCCCTTCGCTGTCTTTGCAGACAACTGTTGTGCTTATGCCCTGGGGAGGTTCTAACAGCGCTGTGCCCCCCTCGACCACTCTTACCCTCTTCATGCACTTATTCCGGTTCCTCTCTGCTGCAACTCCATTCTCCGCACTGTCCACGTTCTCCGCGCTGCCTTTCCTTGTCTCTGGGAGAGGTCGTGCTTCTCTCTCCAACACGCCTGCAGTCTTCGTTCTCCCCCAGAAGGAGATCCTAGCGGCGGATCTCATTTTGCTCCGGCAAGCCGCTGCCGCTTCTGCCCACACATCTGGCGGGCCGTCCGAGCAGCTCCACGTCTCACAGCCTCCCGGTCCTGCTTGCTCGAGACCGTTGTTCCGTTTTCTGTGTCCTGCCCCGGGTAAGTGCTTTTTTCTCATCTCATTCTCCTTATATGTAAAAAGTGGAGCGCTTGCCTCGAAAATTCGTTTCTGATCCTTTTACGAGTTTCTGTGTTCCTTCTGCCTGGAGAGCTCAAAGCTCCCGACCGGGCTCATCAGCTGGCCGCCATCTTCTCCCTCTTGCCTCAGAAGGGTAAGTGTTGGATAGTGGAGGGTTTACATTTACTATTCCAACTCCATTCAGTGCAACAGTAGGGAAATTGTTTGATAGCAGAAGGGTAAAAATTACTATTCCCACTCCAGTGAGTGCAACAGTAGAGAAAGTGTTGGATAGCGCAGGGGTAAAAATTACTTTTCCCACTCTAGTGAGTGCAACAGTCTGGAAAGTGTTGGATAGCGGAGGGGTAAAAATTACTATTCCCACTCAAGTGAGTGCAACAGTAGGGAAAGTTTTGGATAGCGGAGGGGTAAAAATTACTATTCCCACTCCAGTGAGTACAACAGTAGAGAAAGTGTTGGATAGCTGAGGGGTAAAAATTACTATTCCCACTCCAGTGAGTGCAACAGTAGGGAAAGTGTTGGATAGCAGAGGGATAAAATTTACTATTCACACTCCATTTATTTAAAAAATAAAAACAAACTAATATTTAAATAACAAACAAATATTATAAAAATAAATACATATATAAATATGTTAAAAATGTAAATACAAATATATTTAATATAAAAAATAAAAATAAAACATCTTATAATATTAATTACATGTGACAAATACCTACAAATATTATATAAAATAAAATACAAAATACATCCCCCAAAAATATATATTTTTAACTAGAAAATATTTACAAACATTAATTATCACATAAATGTATTTCTTTTATTTTCTACCCTATAACACCACACAAATTACAACACACTTCTAAATTTAAAAAAATGTACTTCCATAATTAACATATTTAATTACCAATTAAAGAAATATTATTAATTAAAAGAAATAAAACTAATACAAATTAATTAACTTCCCACACTTTAACCCTATAATCCCCACAACACACAACTAAATTAAATTGCAAAATAATAAATTACACAATTAAAACTTATTTTAAAATTAAAAACTATTACTATTAAACAACTAATTATAAAGTAAGTAACATTTATTTAATACCCCCTTTACCCCTTTAAAAGTAAAAACCACGCACAAAAATTTAATAATTACCCAAAATAAATATCAAATAATTCATTAACGTTAATTAACAACTATATTTTAATTAATTAAACACAAATTACTTCCCAACCTTTACCACTATAAACCCCACAAGAAACACCTAAAAGTTATTGCACAATTTCCATATTTAATTTACAATTAATAATATTTAACATCTAATTATTAATTAATTAAACATAAGTTACTTCCTGCCCTTTACCCCTATAAACCCCACAACCCGCACCTAAAAGTAATTACACAATTGCCATAATTAATTTTCAATTAATTAAAATTAACTAACAACTAATTATTAGTTAATCAAAAATAAATTAACCCTTTACCCCATAAACCCCAAAACGCACACTTAAAATTAATTACACAATTACCAGAATTAATTACCAATTAATTAATATTAATTAACAACCAATTATTAAATAATCATTTCAAAAATTAATTACTTCCCACCCTTTACCACTATAAACACCAAAACGCACACCTACAATTAATTAAACATTTACCATAATTAATTACCAATTAATTAATTAATATTAATTAACAACCAATTATTAATTAATTAATAATACATTACTTTACACAATTAACACTATAACATCTCAATTAAATAAATATCAATAAATAAAAAATATTCATTAAGTTAATATAATTAAATTACTTCCCACCCTATTCCCCTATAAACCCACAACCCGCTGCGGAACTAAAAAACTCAAAATTCAGTTAAAATAAAATTAATAACTACTAAAAATTGAACACATATATTGCAAAATATAAACAATTCTTATACAAAAAAATACATCACATACATTTAAAATATATACTAAAATACATAACACTAATTAAACAATTGATATTTTAAACAACAATATTTTTGCAAACAATATTAAACACTTCGACATTTTTAAAATCGATATTACTTACCTTAATTCGATATTCTTGACCACGATATTCTTGCTGTCGATATTTATCACTCACGATATTTATTACTCGATATTTCTGTCAGTCGATATTAAAAACTCGATAATTTATCTGCACACTGTTAAACTAGCATCTATCCAAGGGCACAGTGATAGTGTATTGTTGAGAGCGTACTGCGACGGACTTCCTCCATCAGGGAACTGCAGCTAGGAGACCTCCAGGACATCTGTGAACTCTAAATTTGCGCAGTGAGAACCCACTGCCCTGACAGCAATGAAGTACTATTCAGTAACATTGGAGTCTGCCACATTGGCAGCTGTGAGCCACGACTGAGGCGAGAAACAATCTGTCGACGTGGATGATGAGTCGGCCTGCATGCATCTAAATACAGCGGGTGAAAGGCCTTCAACTTGGTGGAGCACTTGGGACCGTCACCGCGGCGGGACGTTGGTAAGACAGCCAAGATCAAAATCAGGCCTTAAGTCTTGTTTATTGATCTTCCCTCAGTATTCTGT
Source organism: Calotriton arnoldi (assembly GCA_963921515.1). NCBI lineage: Eukaryota > Metazoa > Chordata > Amphibia > Caudata > Salamandridae > Calotriton > Calotriton arnoldi. Next base: position 76,289 of record CAWUFW010007020.1, read on the forward strand.
GTTAAAGGTTATTTCACTCACTCACTAAAAATGAGTTTTTTGGCCCTGGCTATCAGCATAAAGATTTGTACCATGTTATCTAATCTCTCTCTGGCCTGTGCGCTCCATTTTCAAAGCTCCTGGCCTGTCCATGTGCACAAGATTCTGGTGAGGTTGTTTTCTCAGACAGTGGAAGTGTATTGCTGACATTCTTGAAGCAGGAGGGAGAGGCCCAGACAGGGAAGTGGAGCTACAAGAAATAGGGGTCCTATAGAAATTTGATTCGGTTGTTTTACTGAGAAGGTCTGCTGATAAATCATCTTGTATCACAAGCACTTGGTAGATAGTGGGAGTGAAGGGTGGACTGAAGTGAAAAGGGTCTTTTAGGTGAGGACAGCCTTTTCTTTCTTTCTTTCCCTGATCCCTATCTGTGTCTATGTTGATATCCAAGTGTGGAAAGTTCACACCTCTTTGGGCTTCTGTTATGGGTACTCCAGCCTGGAGACTACCATGCTGATATGAATGTCGCTCTACACAATGGCCGAGTCTGCAGAACAGCCTGGAGAGGCATTTGAAAAAAACAACAGCAAAAAACACCACAGCCAGTTCAGTGTATCTAAAATATAATAATATGTGTCTGTTCACTGTTTGAAATACTTAGGGCCCGATTCCGATGCGGTTAGGAATGGCTCCGACCCTCAGTCAGAGCCATCCTAACCGCACCGGACCTGCCCGTGCGGATTCCTTTCTGATCGAGCCATTCTAATGGAAACTGCCTGTGGGGGCCCCCAGCAGGGCCCCCATGGGTGCAAGGCTGCCCAATGGCGGACTAGGGGGCACTGATGGTGCCCCCCTGTTGATCCCTGCACCCGGTGGCAGTCACCTTAGGGTGCCTGCCACGGGGTGCAGGGATGAACTGCACCTCTGCACTTAACGATGCGAGCATGCATTCCGTTCGGAATGCATGCTCCCATTGTTACGTATAGGATTGCGACCGTACAGGGTTCGGTCGCATCCTACTTGCAGGTCTGGAACCGACGACAAGAGGTCGTTCGGTTCCAGTTCCTGACCGATGTCGGATGGACTCTGGTCCACCATCGGAATCGGCCCCTAAGTCATGTTTCAGAAAAATAAATTGATGATATAATCGCACATACTTTTTGAAGAACTAATGCAGTATGGCTCTATATATACTGTAAAGTTGAAGCACAGCACTGTGCCTCCTCCTCCTCATGCAAGGAACCGACCTTCAAAAATATACAGCATTTTTATACTACGTTAACCATGAGTCTCTCCCACACAAACACATCAGACCTCCACATAACCCCAATTAGATGCCCACACACAAATCATCAGGCATTCACACTATATTATACCAACATAGAATTACTAATTCCCTATGTACACATAACATCTGATGCCTAAATACTCAACACCAGACACCCACTAATTCTAGACACCAAATATGCCTTCACACATTCGAGCACACCATCATTGTCAGTTTGCCCCTCCATATCCTCTGGGTACCTCTATTGTCCAGCACCCCTTTATTATCTGAGTAAATAATACTGTGTTTGGCACTAGAGCACACTTTGCTACTGGCGCAACATAAAGGAAGTGGAGGTGCATGTCAGAGATGGCCTGACACATCTCACCCACTGCTGACCCGCAGTAGTTTAGGAGCAGGTGTCTGTTGCCCAGCTATTTCTTGCCTTACAAAAAGACCAAAACCTGGTGGCAACTGCCCAGGTCCCCTCTGTGCAATAGAAAACAGGGTAGCAGGACAGCCATTAGTAATCCTAAGACTCAAAAACATAAGCATGATGGCAATCCAGAATAGCTGACAGCTAGCCTACCACCGAAATCAGAATCGTGAAAAGGGTGCCAGGACAGGTTTAAACAGTCCTAGTCTTAGTAGACTGGCAAAGTTCTGAAGCCCAAAAAGGCCCAGGGTAGATGAAAACAGCACTAGAATGCAATTCACAATCATGATCAGGGCATTAACGCAGCTGTTATTTGTCCCAGGCCATGTTTATCCTACAAAGGAGGTAGACGAAAAAGTCCCTGCACAGCAGACAGGTGACACAGCACTCTGCACTCAAAAGAGACCAGGCAGAAGTGGGAAGTTCTCATCTGCTGAGACCTTAAGAAAACTGTGTATTTCTGAAAAGAAAATCGAAAAGAAAAGTTAAGGTTGTCAGGGATCTGTTAGAGGCTACAGGACAAAAACCTAAGAAGACCGGAAATTCACAAACACAAGTTAAGCGAACAGTTGAAAACACATTTTCACGCACACAATAACATACAGCAACTTGTACAACATTATAAATTACTCCTACAGTGATTATACATTGATGGATCCAAATTTGAAATAATAACAATATAAACAGCTCAAAACAATAATCAAAACAGAATCATAAACTGACAACCGAGGGGTATGCTATAATGTTCACTAGCTCTTGTTCGAACAATATGCATTTAACAACAAACTTATTTTTCACTCACAAAACACCACATTACATAATCCACAACCTCATGAAGTTCATCTTTACTGATTCCATATGAATACAAACCTCATTTTAAATGACAAACGTGTGCACCACCAACAGAAAATATACAAAGAACCATCAAACACTGGCATCTCATGAGTATGACATAACCTACAATAAACACCTCCTTTCCACCTTTTCCTGGTTATGGTGGCGATAAGAGATAAAGTTGAGTTCTGCTCAACTAATAGATGGCAAAAACTTGGGCGGAATCTCTCTCCACACTCGTACCTTTGCCAGTCGTAAGTCCCTTAGTGAATCAGCCGGCCCCCCCCCCCCCCCACTGCCTCTGCAGCACTCACTCCGGCATAGAGAGCATGTCCAACCCTCTTCTTTTCAGAAAGCTGTTGAATTCTGTTTGATTTACACAACCTCTTACTACTGACTTATATGATATTAAGCAAAATAGGAGCACAGTGTATAAGATCTACTCTTTAACATGGCTACGATCTAATTGCCTCCAACCCATTGCATACATTTATGCCCATTTCAGTAAATTCTGTCTCGCTTCAAACTCCATGATATGGATCGATACATCCTTAATATTTAAAAATATGTTTACATGTAAGATACCACAGTATTCTGTTATATGTTTGGCACAATGCAAAGCACAGAAAGACTAGGGCTGTTTTAATATGTCAACCTAGGAGATAATGAATCAGGAATATGAAGATGCAAATACAGTTCCCCTACAGGCGGCTAATATCGTGATGATGAACATATAACTTGTTGGGCAGATAATTAAGGCAAATGTTTTTCATCCCATTTAAGCACATTATAATATGCATCATGACTGTTCATGGTAATTAGAAACATATTTCAAGTGAGAAGCACTCTGCTATCATTTTGAATTAAAATGAACACAGTCTCATAATGCAACATCACCACCAACACCATATACCGTTATTCAAATGAATAAATACAACTTATCTTTCATCTATTACTTAATATTATTCTCTGCGATCTCCTTAGGAGAGAGACAGTAAATAAGTATTTGGTCTTACAATTACAAACAATATGAATATTTTATAGTGTTATTTTTCAAGCGCGCACCTATGTAAGCATCCTGTTTAAAGCCAGATCAAAATACACTCACACACGTTGAAGCAGAAACTGCATCCCAATATTCAGGCACCCCAAAATTGAAATCTCTGCATAATTTACGTCAGAGAGTTCTGCTCGTGCATTAAAGGGCACCCTCCGGGCAGGTGACCGCCTGACAATGTGTTGGTGGTCCCGCCCACCCTATTACGATAAGACCACTGTGCAGGCAGTCGTAAAATTCCTTTTTCTACTGCGGCTTCTGCTGCGGCCCAGAAAAGGCCCGCAGCACATGCCCCAGTAGAGAAAGGCACTTTACAAACATCCATGAACCGTGTGCCAGGCACCATGTGGTGCCTGGCATATGGTGCATGGATATGTTGTGGGGCACCACATGTGCCCCCCTGGCCACTTAGCATTGGCCCACGGGGGATGGGGGCCTGCTTGGTGCCCCCAAAGTTCGCTTCCGCCTGCCTTTATATGGCAGTGAGACCGCCATAAAAGGCAGTCAGAAAGGGACATCCTAATACCTATGGTGGTGTCTGCGCAGGCACCACCTCCATTGTAGATATTAGAGTCAAAGTGCCACCCCGATGGGCTTCTTGAGTCTGTCGGAGGCGGCGGTCTTTCCCCCTGACATCACTATTCGGAATGCCTGCATTGTGATCTGTGGGTCAGACTGATGGCCTGGATGTGTGTTGCCGGTCCACCCGACATCGAAATGAGGGCCTGAGTTTAGTCCAAGAAAAAGTTAAGAGGTTTTATTACAAAAATCTCAAAATAAAATGGTACAGAATAAATGTCATGAAGGCTCAAATGCAGAGTTACAGAGCAGTCAAGAAGCATAATTATTTAAAGTCCCAAATGAACAGCAAAATCATAAATAAATCAGACAGTATCCATAGCTGAAACAGGTTCAGGAAAATCTCTGGCTCACCCGCAAAACCAGGGGGCTCTTATACACAATTCTTGCATAACAAATTAAGAAAAACGCAGTCTTGTTGTGGCATGATCATAAGTAACGAATTTTAGAGAAGTAAGAGGATTCCACATCATATGTTAAGTTCATGAGCACTAGTCGGTTTTAAGAAAACATCAAGCATCTTCTGTATTGCTGCTATCTAGAGTTGTCCAAAATAATATGCAACATTTAGACTATGAGATTTCACACCAATGAAGAAGACTAGGCCCAGTAAAGGAATTACAGTGGAAGGACCTAGGGAGAATGTTAAAGTTAGGAACACTAGAATATTGATTCAGAGCACACACATACACCGTTAAATTCTATGACATCAACTTGTCTTCATTTCTGCAGAGTCTGTAGGGAGAGAAGAGATGCAGGGAGATGAGATGGGACGGGGAAGAGCTGGAGTGAATAACAAAGCAGCATCAGAACAGCAACCATGTTATCCAATATGGTGTTTTTTGTGAAAATGTGGCATGACTAAATTACATTAATAAGCACACTTCTGTACATCATTTTGAACTTTAAACTATAACCGTAAACATGTTAATTCAGCATTTGCATATTGGATAATTTTTTTTGTTTGATATATCTTTATTGCCATTTTATATATCACGACAATTGGTCAATAAAGGATTGCAAATAGATAACAGCACTGAAACTCTTACAGCATTTAGCGATACATTAATGAACACAAAAATCAATGCATACATTGAGCTGGTGGTCGTATAGGCTCAACATTCTGGTGGTTCGGTGTCTTGAACATCTGCCAACATCTTGTTTTACTTGGATGTAGACAGAGACATATCATCACAGCTAGTATAGTAAGACATGTAGCAAAAACAACAAAAAAATGGTTCCTTTAGGGGTGGCAACACTATGTAAGGAGAAAATGTCTATGGTAATCATCAATCAGCGGGGGTGTCAGTGCGGGGGAGTGGCAAGAAGGGGAATACGTGTCAAGTGTTGGACAATCTACTGGAAGGTATAGGGTGTGTGGCTGCCATGATGGGCCCCAAGCCGGACATGTCCATTATCAGGAGAGGGCCCATGTAGTCCCAAAACAATGGGCTGCATTACATGGGGTCACCCAGTTTGTTGAACAATTTAAGCACATAGATGTCCCACAACATGGCGGCCCCAGTTCCTTCCCGCTGCCTCGTTTCATAGGACATGGCATCTGCCTCCACCACTGCCCACTTATGTAGCACCTGAAGCCACCCTGTCTCAGAGGAGGGCTTTGCTGCCTTCACATCCATGGTATCTGCCGTTTAAAGAGGATTGTGGCCATATCCACTAATTTCAGATAGTGTTTAGTGCGCTTTGTACGTTTTGTAAACCCCAGAAGCCACAGCAAGGGTTCTTGGGACAATCGCACCTCCGCCACCTCTCACATGTTTCATCACTCATACCCATATTTGCAATAGTACCTGGCAGTCCCATACCATGTGTAGGAATGTTGCGTCTGCATGTCTGCAGCGTGGACATATTGAAGCTACTCCAGGGAATATCTTATTAAGCCAGTGCGGTGTGAGGTAGGTCTGATGTAGGTAGTTAAACTGTGTGAATTTCAGGCGGGCATTACGAGAGACCCGCTTAAAGTGCTCAAAAGCCACCCCCTATTGCATATCCATCAGCGCCACATCAGAGCATGCATCCCACCTGTGCTTACTGCGCAGTATGTGACCCTGTTTGAAGCCTGTAAGGCAGTGTACAGCACCGTGACCACCCTCCTGCCCAGCCCATGAGTCAGGGCACACTGTAGTCTGTAGTACAATTGTGGTTGCTCCTGACCCACTCCCCAAGCATTACGTACCTCTAGTGCAAGCGCGCTGTCTTCTAAAAAGAGATCCTCTCCCAGGTCATGCGTAGATTTTAGATCCTGAAAGGATGGCAATGTGCCTTCCGCATACAGGTCGCCCACTTGCATCACCCCTGCTTCACGCCACGGAGTCGGGTCTTGGGCATTCAGCAGAGCTCTCATCCCTGGCATGCTCCACAGATGCAATTGCGATGTGTATGGCACTTGCCGCCACCCGGGCTGGATGAGTCTGTTCCAGTAGATCTTTGCTACTCATTCCAGTCTGCTTAGTTCCCTTGATGGTCCACCTCAGTCCAGTCCATCAGTGTAGTGACCTGGTGTTCAGTTATAATTGCTCTACTTTCCGCTAGTGCTTCTCCAGCCAAGCATTGCATGGGCCACTGTAACTGAGCTGCAGCGAAATATAACTCGAGGCCCCCTTCCAATATGGATGCTGTAGCGTGGCCATTGATACCTTTTTACGTTTGCCTCCCCATATCAAGTCGGGCAACACTCCCCTCAATTCCACTAAGATGGACCATGTAGGTACCACATAAAGAGGTAAAAAAGACGTGGTAGAACTAGTATCTTGGCTATGGATGCCCATCCCATGTGTGACAAAGGGAGAAGTGTCCATATACCCAGGGATTGATGTATCATCTTCGGGGCCCTGCCATGGTTTCCGTACAGCAGGTCCCTGTCAGTGTGGTACACATTGACCCCAAGATAGGGAAGGTCTCAAGACACCGGGTTAGTCTCTCGGGCTCCACCTCTGCAATTTCCTCCTGCCTTACACTACATAGGGGGAAGAGACAGGACTTCCCCCAATTAATCCGGAAGTCGGTCATCTCACTACGAACCTCCAGCAATTTAAACAAATCTGGCAGCACCAGCCTATAGTCCCATATGTAAATTAGAGCATCCTCGGCATATATGGAGACAACGTGCCAGTCAGTTCTCACTGCCACACCCCGGTCCGGTCCCCTGGTCCTCAGCAGGGGTTCCACAGCCAGAGCAAAAATTATGGGTGAGAGGGAGAATCCCTGCCGGGTGTCCCTCCCAATCTCAAACTGTTGTGGCACCTGTTGTCCCGTCTTCACACTGACCTGTGGGGCTATGTACAGTAGTGTAACCCAACCGAGGAACTCAGGTCCCACTCCTAGGACCTCCAATACTAGCAAAATGTTGGAACATCTCAGGGTGCCAAATGCCTTCTAAATGTTAAGTGACATGACCACTGGAAGGTCCAGGGCTCCCTCCATTGTCCCCATGATGTGACATAGCCTTCGAGTGTTGTAGAAAGAGGCCCTTTGAGGTACGACTCCACTTTGGTTGAGGTGCACCAGTGTATGTAGCAATGGAAACAACCTATTCACAAGCACCTTACTTAAGATTTTATAGTCAATGTTAAGCATTGACAGTGGGCGATAGAATCTTACCTTGAGGGAGTCTCTGCCAGGCTTAGGTACTTCAACAATAAGGGCCTCAGGGAGGGAGGCAATAAGCATCCCTTGCTGATGTGCCTCTACATATATGTCAAACAGTTTTGGGGCGAGTGTCGTACTGCACGTAGCATAAAATTCTACGAGAAACCTGTCAGTGTCTTGGACTTTGTTCCGAGCCATTTGGCAAATCGCTGTTCTCACCTATTATAACTGGAGGGGCTGTTCCAGTTCCTGTAATTGAAAGAGTGTCAGGCGGGAGAAGGCACTTCCCTGCACGTATTCCCATATGCAGAAAGACAGAGGACCTAGGGGAGGGGAATACAATGTCTCATTGTAGTCCAAGACCATGCTTATGTCAGCTTCTGTGTTCACTGTGTTGCTGGCAGCGTATCGGATAGCCCCAACCAGGTTTCTAGGGATGGTTTATCACACCAGCCATGCCACGGTGCAACATGGTTTGTCGCCGTCCACGCGTTGCCCAGCTAGGTAGGCCTTATAGTCAATGTTGCTAAGTTGTCTCGTCTCTATGTCGAGTGTGCAGCACCATCAGTCTTGGCCAAGCTTCGACCACCGTTACCACGTCCTTCTCAGCCACCCTGATTTGCATCTCTAAGTCTGACAAACTGCGAAGTAGGGAAGTCCTTGCCCCTGAGGTGGTCTTGATGCAGTGTCCTCATACAACTTTCATGGCGCCCCACTCTGTTGCCCTTGAGCCCACTGATCCCTCGTTCTCCTCATAGTAGTGAAGCAAATTTCTGCTAACCGTGTCTTTGAAGACTGCATCAAGGAGAACCTTCAAATGCAGTCTCCATGTTGGTATCAACATCTGAATGTGAGTCTGATAAGGTCAAGCCCAGGTACTCCAAGCAGACCACCATGGGCCAGAACTCAGTGTTATTGAAAATATAATCCAGCCTAGTGTGTATCTAGTGACCTGGGGCATAGTACAAGCACTCCAACTGCCATATGTCATGTAACTATACTGCCTCTTTCCAGCGTCTAAAGTGTCTCATCGCAAGAATTCCCTGAGTCCCAGGGAGAGGAGGGTACTGAACGTTCTACTTCTGTGCAGTGTACACAGTTAGAATCTCCACCCCAGATGCCTGGAACATGAGGGTCCCTGAACATAGTCGGGGACAGGTTGTTATTAAACTCCCCCTGAAAAGTGTTGGGGGCATATAGGGACACCACCGACAGAGGACAGACACCTAGCACATGCTCCAGCAATATATATTGTCCTTCTGTGTCTATTGTCACTCAGCTCTGTATGAAGGGTACCCCTAGGGCTATTCAGATGAGGACCTCCCTTTTGCATATGCTGAGTACCCAGTCTCAATCATCTGACCACTCCATCACCTGGACACCTTCTCCAGTTCCACACTTATGAGATGTGACTCCTAGATACATGCAAAATATATGTGCCTATGTCTAAGGTATGTATACACCCGGTGCCATGGCCATACCACTAATGTTGCAGGAGAGCACATTATAGGTTGTAGCAATAATATCTCAAGTTGATCTCAAGGTCAAGCACCCGTGTGTAGCTCTCGGGTCTTCCCTGCCACCCCCTCCCTAACCCATTGTCACCCCACCCTATCAGAGCACAAAGCTAAATCTGTAACAAAACAATAACTCCAACACCCTTTGTCAGGCATTGATTCGTCGGAGCGCCTGCCTCAATGTAGAACGACGGCGCTGGCAGGACTACATCTCCCAGAAGGCCGTCCTTCTGGGAGGGATGAAATACCACGTACAACGCAGGGAGCGTTGTACGTGATTCCAGTTGACTCGGGGATTTGTCTAATGCAGAGCGGCTGCTCTGTTGAGGTCCCGCTGGTACCGCCGGACCTGGCGATCTCTGTTCGAGGTACCGAACATTCCTTTTCCCGCTATCTAGACTCTGGCAGTGATCGAGGGAAGGCGTGTGTTCGTTTCTGCCATTAGCGCTCGGAGGAGCGCTGAACTCTTTGAACGTGTTTGTTTTTCCGCCCGCGGCTGCAGCGGAAAACGACGTTGAGGCTTGGAGGGAGATGCCTCTGAATCAGTACTGTCTCCCTACCTCTCCCATGGATTATTGACGGCTGGTCTGCTTGCTTCTTTCCTTCTAATAACCAAGAGGGAAAGGAGGTATTGGAACTCCAGGGTATCCTGCACCTGGATCATTCCTGGGAGGTACCGCATTTTCTTTTCTTGCTTTTCTTTTGGTTTTCCAGTCGTGACATTGGAGTAGCTTTCCCGAGTGCTGTCTTCCTGCATTTCCGTCAAGAAATAACATCCAGGATTGTTTGTAGGATTGGTTACAGCACCTTGATAGTGCTCCCTGATTTCTCCAGAATTGCCTATTAATTCCTACCGTTACTGGAGCTGGCTGTTACCTTTTTATCTTCTAGTTTTGAGGGTGTGTGGTAGAAGGTATGTATGAGGATAACATTTGAGTATTTTGCCTGTGAGAGAAAAGTGGACGGTATACTAACTGGTCTATGTTTGGTTTATAGGTGCTTATGTTTTTGTTGCCTGCGGGGAGAGAAGTATCTTCCCAGACAAAGAGGTTCTATACAGTAGGGGATGGACTCTAACAGGTACGGAGACGGCTCTAGTGAGATGTTATGAGAGTAGTTAGCCTTGTATACCCTACTAATCGTTTGCTTGTTTTTTGTTTCAGGTTTCCCCTTGTCCCACGCTGCACCTACCCTATCCCTATCCCTCGCTTGATCGCCTCTATACTCTGGGTCACGTTCAAATCAGAGTGTGGGGATATCAGGAGGTGGACCTCTTTGAGCGTCGCCCAGATCCTGAGGAGTGCTGCGTCGTGACAGAATCACGTACCCACGAACATTACTCCTCCCGGTCTGGGCCAGTCCCAAAGATGGCGTCTTTAGATGAGGTCTTGCAAGCTTTAGTGGTGGTACAGCAGGAATTGGCAGCTTCTCGTGCTGAGACTGCAGCTTTGAGAGAGAGGGTGGATAGACAGTTAAGGAATCCCTTCGATGTGTCATCAGCCACCCCCCAGATACAGGTGACGGTTCCACCGCCCATTCCTTTGGCTAGTCCGGAGAGGTACTCTGGCGATCCGTTAAGGATACAAACATTTCTAACCCAAATAGCGTTGCATTTTTCTTGTAAACCTGCCTCTTTCCCCAATAATCATTCTAGGGTGGCTTTTGCCATCTCGTATCTGACAGGGGATGCCGCCAATTGGGCAGTTCCTTTGGTCAGGAACGACGATCCGTTGCTATCGGATTGGGTGGCCTTTCGGAGGGAATTCGAGAGGGTATTCGATCGCCGGGCTACTACATTTAGCGCGGATAGAGAACTGCTGGAACTTCGTCAGGGGAATAAGGACCTAGTCTCCTATATGACGGCCTTTAACCGCCTGGTGGCAGAAACGGCCTGGCCCGAGGAGAAACGGATGTCACTCTACTATCAAGGGTTAAGGGATGAGATGAAGGATGTGTTAGCAAGTATCGATCCGCAGCCCACCACATGCACCGATTTAATAAATCTCACCTTGCGGTTAGACCATAGATTGGTTGAGCGGGGAGGGGACCGGAGAAGAGGTGAGAGAGCCGTGGTGGGGATGGGGTATGAAAATCGTTCCTCTCATTCCTCGTTGGAACCCGGGCCAGAACCGATGGATGTGGGGGCTCTTAGACCCCCGTTATCTAAAACGGAGAGAGAGAGCCGCCGGGCGCAAGGCCTCTGTATGTATTGTGGGAAGAAGGGGCACTATGTGAGGGATTGCCCCCTGAAACCCAAGAAAAGGAACCCGTATTATTCCAACAAAAGAGTGGGTACTGTGGAGTTTGGGTCCACCAGTACTGGAGACTCTGGTGAGACAGAGGATCCCAGAGGGGAACCAGCAGAGAAGGAATGGAGATTGCCGTCATTAGCGGTTACCGAGGTAAAATACACTGAGTCCCACATAGTGTTGTCCATGATCCTTAGGACGGGACAACAAGACCATCAGGTATGGACAATGATAGATTCTGGGGCCACTGGGAACTTCATTGATAGCGGATTGGTGCATCGTCTGGGGTTAGTCAGAGTGCCTAGCAACAAACCTGAAAAGGTGTTAGCGGTTGACGGCACCCCGCTGAAGTCAGGTCCCATTACAGAACACACAGAAGTGGTCGAGCTGGTCCTCAAGGGGGATCCCCAAGATCACGTGGAGGATATCATGCTGAATATTATAGAGGCGCCTCAATACGAGGTCATTTTGGGCATGCCATGGTTGTGGCAACACAATCCTACCATGGATTGGAGACTGAAAACTGTTCGCTTTCAATCACCGGAATGCCTAGATATGTGCCTGAAAGACAACTGTTCGCACACTTTGGCCTTAGCCCGGGTATATCACATTGCCACCGCAGCTGAGAAAGAGACAGAGTTACCTCTAGAATATGCTAGTTACAGGGAAGTTTTTTGCGAGGTCAAGGCCGAGATCTTACCCCCACATCGCGACTATGATTGTCGCATAGACCTGGTGGCTGGAGCCAGTATTCCATCATGCAGAGTGTATGCGTTATCCGAACCCGAGACCAAGCACTTGCGCGAATACCTCGAACATTATAGTGCCATCGGTTTCATTCGCCCGTCTCGTTCCCCAGCCGCCTCTCCTCTTTTCTTCACGGCAAAAGCCAACGGTGAGTTAAGGACTTGTATCGATTATCAGTCATTGAATAAGAACATGGTGAGAAACCGATATCCGTTGCCGCTTATCCCCGTATTGCTGGACCAGGTGAGGGAGGCCAACATCTATACCAGACTTGATTTAAGGGGGGCCTATCACTTAGTGCGCGTTCGCGAGGGGGATGAGTGGAAGACCGCATTCAAAACTCGGTACGGGTTGTTTGAATACTTGGTTATGCCGTTCGGGCTGTGTAACGCCCCGGCGGCATTCCAGTACTTCCTCAACGACGTGCTCAAGGACTACATAGATCGAATCGTGATCGTGTACATCGATGACATTCTTATCTATTCAGTCTCGCAGGAACAACATACCAGACATGTCATCCTGATCCTCAAAAGACTGCAAGAACATAGCTTGTTTTGCAAACTTAGCAAGTGTGAGTTCAGCGTGGTGGAGGTCGAGTTTTTGGGGGTCGTTTTAAGTCCTCAGGGGTTAAGAATGGCTGAAAGAAAAGTGGAGGCAGTTCAGGATTGGCCTGTTCCCAAGAGTGTGAGAGAGGTGCAATGCTTTTGGGTTTCTCCAACTACTATCGGAGGTTCATCTCTCACTTTTCACAGTTGGCCGCTCCAGTAACTAGGTTGTTGCGGAAAGGAACGTCTTTCCAGTGGACCTCCGAAGCCATGGAAGCATTTACCCAACTGAAAAAGGCCTTTTGTACTGCACCCATCCTGCGACACCCACAGGTCGACATTCCTTTCGTGGTAGAAGCAGACGCCTCTGAGGTAGCTGTCGGAGCAGTGTTGTCACAGAGAGATAAACACACAGGGCAGCTGCATCCGGTGGCGTTCCTTTCTAAGAAACTGAGCTCTGCCGAGACTAATTACACCGTGGCCGAAAAGGAACTATTGGCCATCAAGAAGGCCTTCCAAGAGTGGAGACACTACTTGTGGGGGGCCCATCATCCCATCACTGTATACTCGGACCACCGAAATCTTCAGTTCATGAAGACAGCCAGATACCTCTCCCAGAGACAAATGCGGTGGATGCTGTTCTTCGCGGAATACGATTTCGTGATCACCTTCCGTCCTGGATCAGAGAACAAAAAAGCGGACTCCCTGTCCAGGCAAGGAGAGGATGCTTTGCCCCGACAAAACCGGCCGGAGGCAATCGTGAACCCAGAGAAGGTCCTGTGTGTGGTCACGGTGGAGCACTTCCTCGAACAAGTCACGAACAACAGGTCCCCGGACCAATGGCGGCGGTGGGTGGACCAAAGCCCTCATCGAATCCTCAAGCATGGCGTACCTTTGCACGACAACAAACTGTACTTGCCTACCCACACGCTCCGGTTGAAGGCCTTCAATTGGAGTCATGACGCAGTCCTTGCAGGTCATCCTGGACAAAAGAAAACGCTACACCTGCTTCGGCGACATTTCTGGTGGGACGGGTTGGCTAAAGACGTGGAACAATGGGTGTCACAGTGTGAAACGTGTGCTCGTGCAAAAGGGGAACACAACAAGACCAAGGGGAGACTGATACCTCTGCCTACTCCTTCCCAACCTTGGCAAACAATCAGTCTGGATTTTATCCTTGGTTTACCAATGGATCAAGGGTTTGATGCGATTTTGGTTGTCGTAGACAGCCTTACAAAAATGGGTCACTTTATCCCATGTAGGAATCTACCCACTGCGGGGCAAACAGCACAACTTCTTCTGACACAGGTAGTGCGTCTACACGGCCTCCCGAGGGTCATTATATCCGATCGAGGACCTCAGTTCATTGCCAGGTTCTGGCGGATGTGGTGCAAGGCTCTCCAGGTGGAAGCCGCTCTCTCCACCAGCTTCCATCCGCAAACCGATGGTCAAACAGAGCGGTTGAATCAAACCTTAAAGACATACCTGCGGTGTTATTCGAAGGACGCAACTGACTCTTGGGTGTCCCTGTTATGGTTGGCCGAGCTATCCTATAACATTGCTTGGCACAGCTCTATTGGGGAAACACCATTCAGAGCAAACACAGGGTTTCATGCCACCACTCTGCCTCTCGTTATACCAAGTGAAGTACGGAACCACCCTACTGTGATGGCGCAGGTGGAGTCTCTCATGCTGATACACCGACGGATACAAACACATCTTGACCGTGCCAAGCAGAACTATAAGAAATGGGCTGATCGCCATCGACAAGATGGACCTTCGTATCAAGTCGGTGATAGGGTTTGGCTCTCTACTAGGAACATCCGCTTCCGATGCCGCAGCATCTTTCATCCTAGATTTATTGGCCCGTACACCATTATCCGCAGGATCAACCCTGTGGCATACAAACTGCGCTTACCAACATCCTTGAGGATACACCCTGTGTTCCATTGTGGTCTGCTCAAACCGGCAAAGTGTGCGCGGCGCAGGGCGGCGCCTCCAGTGATGAGGGACGGACAGCTGGAGTACGAAGTGCGCCGCATCCTGGATTCCCGGTATCGTCAGGGCCGTCTTTGGTATCTGGTGTCCTGGAAGGGGTATCCGTCCGAGGACGATTCCTGGGAGCCGTGTGCCGGCGTCCACGCCCCTCGTGCGGTGCGACTGTTCCATTCCCGCAATCCAGGGAAACCTGGATCTAGGAGGCGCGGGGAGGAGGACGTTCTGTCAGGCATTGATTCGTCGGAGCGCCTGCCTCAATGTAGAACGACGGCGCTGGCAGGACTACATCTCCCAGAAGGCCGTCCTTCTGGGAGGGATGACATACCACGTACAACGCAGGGAGCGTTGTACGTGATTCCAGTTGACTCAGGGATTTGTCTAATGCAGAGCGGCTGCTCTGTTGAGGTCCTGCTGGTACCGCCGGACCTGGCGATCTCTGTTCGAGGTACCGAACATTCCTTTTCCCGCTATCTAGACTCTGGCAGTGATCGAGGGGAAGGCGTGTGTTCGTTTCTGCCATTAGCGCTCGGAGGAGCGCTGAACTCTTTGAACATGTTTGTTTTTCCTCCCGCGGCTGCAGCGGAAAACGACGTTGAGGCTTGGAGGGAGATGCCTCTGAATCAGTACTGTCTCCCTACCTCTCCCATGGATTATTGACGGCTGGTCTGCTTGCTTCTTTCCTTCTAATAACCAAGAGGGAAAGGAGGTATTGGAACTCCAGGGTATCCTGCGCCTGGATCATTCCTGGGAGGTACCGCATTTTCTTTTCTTGCTTTTCTTTTGGTTTTCCAGTCGTGACATTGGAGTAGCTTTCCCGAGTGCTGTCTTCCTGCATTTCCGTCAAGAAATAACATCCAGGATTGTTTGTAGGATTGGTTACAGCACCTTGATAGTGCTCCCTGATTTCTCCAGAATTGCCTATTAATTCCTACCGTTACTGGAGCTGGCTGTTACCTTTTTATCTTCTAGTTTTGAGGGTGTGTGGTAGAAGGTATGTATGAGGATAACATTTGAGTATTTTGCCTGTGAGAGAAAAGTGGACGGTATACTAACTGGTCTATGTTTGGTTTATAGGTGCTTATGTTTTTGTTGCCTGCGGGGAGAGAAGTATCTTCCCAGACAAAGAGGTTCTATACAGTAGGGGATGGACTCTAACAGGTACGGAGACGGCTCTAGTGAGATGTTATGAGAGTAGTTAGCCTTGTATACCCTACTAATCGTTTGCTTGTTTTTTGTTTCAGGTTTCCCCTTGTCCCACGCTGCACCTACCCTATCCCTATCCCTCGCTTGATCGCCTCTATACTCTGGGTCACGTTCAAATCAGAGTGTGGGGATATCAGGAGGTGGACCCCTTTGAGCGTCGCCCAGATCCTGAGGAGTGCTGCGTCGTGACACCCTTGGCTTGAATGCTAACATGCATCGTGCCATAACACCACATTCACAGTGTCAATCAGCTAAATCTTGACCCAGTGCTAACAGTGTCCTTGCTCAAGTCTATTGGAGTGTGGGCCAAGAGAGACGTCTTGTATCCAAAGTCCTCAACCAGGCCCCACAGAGCCCAAGTTTGGAGTTTGTGATCCGGTGTGCCATCCCTCACTCTCATAAATGACTAGGGCCCACCAGACCCCTTCCCACCAAATCATGTTCAATTGGTATCAAACCTCGTCACTCACCACCGCACTGCAACAGTGCTCCAGCATACCTCTTCGAGGCCACCTCCTCCTCTGAGACCACTGAGTCAGGATCCCCCAGTTGCGATTTCAGATCTGTGTCTGGGTCCAGGACCAGATATATGTTCACACCATGCCTGGAGAACTCCACCACCAACTGCGCTCGTTTATTAGCTGCCTGTTCTTCAGTAACGCGTGACCGCAGGCGTTGGGCCAGCGGCATCGGGGTTTTCCCCTAGGTCCAGCAGGTCATTCTCCCTGGACCCCGGCAGATTGTCTGCCCCCTTGGATCATAACCATGTCCAGGCCTCATCTGGCGAAGAGAAGAAGTGAGTCTCATATGCTTCCACCACTCTGAACTTTGCCAGGAAGAGCAGTTCATAGGACAAATCCATGGTGCGGAGCTGCGCCTTGACAGACCCGAAAGTATTGTGCTGTTTCTGTACTTCCGCTGTGTAGTCTAGGTAGGCTGTTAAAGAGTTTCCATTGTAGTTCCAGGGGCCCTTTGCTAGAAAACTCTGTAGCAGGAGGTCTCTATAGTTTAAAAGGTATGCTATCACTACGTGGGGAGGGGGGCGGCCTGGGATGCTATGTGCCCATTCAATGGAGAAAAGTTTTGGTATACATGGTGCCAGGACCTTGGATGTTAGCCAATCCTCTAAGAAGAGTTCCATATTGGGGCCTTCTGATCTTTCGGGGACCCCAGGGAGCATATATTGTTCCACCTGGAGCACCCCTTTGCATCTTCCGTCTGCAACTTGAGGTCCTGCACCTCCGTTTGCAGGGTCTTCAGGTGGTCCTGCATGGACACCGTGGAGGGCTGCATTGTGGTCAGGGAGGATCCCACCTCGTCTACTCCTTCCGTTAGTGTGCCATGTTTCACCCACAATAGACCAGTCTTCAATTGTGTTGCTCCCAGTTGGGCCTCCATCACAGTCTTGGAGTCATGATTGGTTTGCAGGATCCTGTCAAACATCACTGTGTGTTTTTCTAGGGTAGTTTCCAGCTGGGGATCAGGTCCGTTGGTGCAGGGGGAGTTGCCTTCATGGCCGGGTTGGATTTTGGGGGTGGATGTTTAGGGGTCTTCTGCCGGACCATACCCCGTCAGTGGCAGCTCACTGTTTTGCGGTGTTACAAACACAGAGGTATGGATGGGGTGCTAGGAGCCTCTACAACAGTCAGCAGCAATCAATGGTCCCCAGTCACCATGCAGGGGGGAACAAATTCCTCATTCCTCTGAGGCAGTGCCCCTCCATTGCACAACTCTAACCCACAGCAATTTCACCCAAGGGGGCACCCGCCTGGGCCAACAGTTGGCACAGCGTGCTCCCTGCCCCGGGCCTCACCAGCTTCTGTTGGGGGTTATCAGTCAGGGCCCAGAGATCGTCCATACCTGTACCATATAGGATCATGCAGTCTCAGCACTGTGCCCTCACTCACGGCAGGCTGAGGGTAATCAGGAGAAGGGGGAGGAGAGAGGCTACCTGGCCCTCATCCTCTGGGGGCTCCCCTGCCATCACGAGACTTTGTGGGTCATGTGCCCCATTCACCAACGTCCTTCTGGATTCTCATCAGTGTGCCCAGTAGGGGTAGCAGAGCCCCCAAAGCAGGTCTCCCATCTACTCCAGGCGCTGGGGTCATAAGGCTCCTGATGCAGTCTCCGCCAGTCCAGCGGCAGCTGCTGCCAGCACAGCCCCTTCATTGGGCCTCTCACAGCCCGGCAGCCGTCTCCACCACACATCGCAGACTGGGTCTGTATGGGTTCGCAACCGGGGCCTCGCTACATTCTCGATGTGGCACCGGCGTCGGTCAGTGAGCCGTAAATCTGCCTCCATGCTCACCTTCGCTCTTCGGGGGAAGGCGCATCTCCTTCGGTGTGGCCGACACCCACTCGGGTCTTCAGGCCAGGGAGATTCGCAGGCCGGTCTTTGGAGGTCTGCGAGCGGAGCCATTAATAGTGTCTCACGAAGATGCCCTCCTCTGTCGCACACACACATACACGCACACACACATGCATCTTGCACTCTAGCTAGTGTGGCAGGCGAGCACAGAAGTTCCCATACCCATGAATGGATTCCACTTTGCAAAGCTGGTTTAGTGATATTGCTCTTTATGTGATACCTGATACTGATTGTATACTTTTGCACCTTCACCTCACCAGGCAAGAATTAGGGACAAGAGGATCTTATTGTGATCCCACACTCATGTGGGATAGGAAGTAGACATGTTTCAACTCCTATAAGGATTAAATGAAGCATTATTAAGAGCATCATATTCTGTTATGTGTTGAGATGTACTCAATGGATATGAATGAAATAATAAGGATACTTTAAGATATTATTAGGTAACTCTGGGTTCAAAAGTTTACATTGGTCTTGGTATAGTTTTTTAAAATGGTTGAATTAATTATTTCCTCCGGCGTTGGTTTCACACCTCAGTGTCATTGTGTAAGCATTTGCGATTATTCCTAGTTGACCACTTTTATAGTTTTAGATCTCTTGTCTTTCCTTTTGTTAGTGAATAGTTGAGGGCAAAATATATTAAACTGATCAGATAATACACACAATTTGTAAACAAGAAATAATAACGTAATAATACCGTAGGAGCTAGTAGTGAATGCAGAAATGGCTTAGGAGTTCAGAATCTTCTAATATTTTCAGCTAATAGACGCAGTGTTACTGAGAGGCGCAGAATAGGGTGGGTAAAAGAGGTGTCAGCAAGATTTAACCTTGAAAGGAATGGTTATTCAGTGTTGCAAATGAAGGTAGAGGTTGGTTCCAGAGCTACAGTGAGCACAGGACCCACATCTGGGCATGCTGTCATGCTTAGGGCATCAAAAATAAGGTGTTTGATTGGAAAGCTTGAAATAATCTCAGCCATTGGCAATCTCTCAGGCCGCATCCCAATCCATCGTTTTCCACCCACCATGCCACTTCAGTTTGGACCCAGCCATATGCAAATCAGTCTAGACCCTGCTTCAACAGGAACAGTCCAGTCCGAACTGCCAGCCCAGGAGTTAGCCTTCATATTGGACAACTTAGTTCTGCAATTGAGAGAGATATTTCTGACAAGCCCTGGCCTTCAACAAGTCTCTTGATTTCACCATCACTTATAAATTGCCATACCCTTTCATCATATCATACCAGCAGCCTGGTGTATGCCCGATGTAGTTGTGGCTTAAAGACTGCAAAAACATTTTCTAAAAAGGTTACCTAAATACAAGAATATCCTGAGATCTGGCAAAGCTGAATCGGGCCCTAATATAATCAAGAACGTTTTTGCATCTAGAAGAGCTCAGAACATTCTAAAATAGGTAAATTCATGGAGATTCCTTTCAGTGCAGCTATGCTTGTATCTCTGCATTTTTTCAGTCTAAAATAAAGAGCATCTTGGAAACTCTTCCAGGCTCCCTACGCAGGTGCAATTCACTGGTCACAATTACACTGGCTATAATCCTTATCTTTCCTCCTACCTCTATTAGCTCTAATTTATCCAAAATCAGCTGCCTCTCCTCAGGTTCAACTTTAGATCCCCGTCCCTGGAGGGTGGTGAAAACACTCCAACTTCCCGTTGCTTCAAAGACCTGCAATCCTGCCTTGAAAGCGTGAGCAGTGCATATGGAATAGAAAAAGCACTTGTTCGACCATTGCTGAAAAAGCCTACTTCGGACCCCAATATCATGGCCAATTACTCACCAATTTTCATTCTGCCTTTGCATTCTTGAGGGGCAGAAATGCACGGTGATCACTTTAAGCTTAATAAAGCATAAATGGTTCACCCCCTGGCTTAAGCTAGTGCAGTTATCTGAGGGTTGCCCTATTGTTTATGGGCCCTTTATTAGGTATTGCCAAACCTGTAACCTAAATTGCCCTTTCTTGTTTACTTCTTGTAACTGATGTTTATGTACATCAGGGTTTTGCAAAGTTGGGCCTAGAGGGCCAGATCCATGCCAGATGTTTAAGATAACTACATTTATCTGAATGGGGATATGCTAAAAATCTGGCATCAATCCGGCATTCCATGTCTGACTTTGGAGAACCCTGGTGTACATGGTGCACCTCTGGATAGTATTGGAGTCTCAAAACGGGTTCTATTCAATAGCAGAGTTTATTGTAAGAGCAACAGCCATATAATGCCCAAACATTGCAACATCAGGCAGGACTGCCACCACATTCTGGAACCTCCATCATAGCCAGCCCCACCATAGAAATTACTCATCATAGTAGACCGTAACGAACAGGAAGGGGAGAGAGGGGACTCCATCCCCCAGCAACCTCCGCGGCTTGGGACAGCCGCCGACGCCACTCACGCGCCAGGAGGCGCTTATCTGGGCTGATGGTCTCCTGCTGCACGTGACACTGTAACAAACGGGAAGGGGAGAGAGGGGACTCCATCCCCGAGCAACCTATGCAGGTTGGGACAGCCACCCACGCCGACGCCACTCACGTGCCAGGAGGCGCTTATCTGGGCTGCTGGAGACCGTAATAAACAGGAAGGGGAGAGAGGGGACTCCATCCCCCAGAAACCTACGTGGCTTGGGACATCCGCCGATGCCAACGCCGACGCCACTCATGCGCCAGGAGGCGCTTATCTGGGCTGCTGGTCTCCCCCTGCGTGGGACGCGCGCGGGCGTGCCCGGGCTGCCTACAGGTGAAGCCCAGGCCAAGGACGGGCCTGTCTGCGCCCGTCCGCAGCCGGCAGAGGCTGGGCTGGGCCAGGTCTCTTGGCTCCTCGATTGAACACAAGGGCCAAGGTATTGTCATATTTATCTTTTTTATTTTGTCTTCCACTTATTTTTGCATCTTATCGAGAGTGTAAAACAATTAAGCAAAGTGTGCCCTCCCTTCAGCAGACTACATTAGGAGCTGTATTGCTGGGCACCGGCCTGGTTTGGTCTGGGCTGGTCTGAGCCGCAGTTAATCCCAAGCTCATTAAATATGGTTAAAACATAAATGACAGCCGGAGGGTCAGGGGGCAACAACACAGTGACCATTGACTCGTTCTTAACCAGGGTGGCCAATGTTATCTCAAAGGAGATAGCCCTGACTGAAAGGAGGCTTTCCCTGTAGATAGGGAAATCAGGTCCGGCACAAATTACATCGGATAACCTTGGAGTGGAAGAGGCAGGTCCCGGGTTGGCATCATTACCTCTTGCTATTCCATCCTCGGTGTCAAGGGGCCCCTGTGCGACCAGCAATCCGCCTCATGTGGTGCAGGCTGTGCAGGTGGCACAGGTGGTCCCACCACGAGGGGCATTACTACCAAAGGGGCGACCAGCTGATACATCTGCTTTAGATAATTTTACCATGACCCAAGCTGGCAGCCACAATATCATAGATTAGCCCTCAGAATCGGCATCTTTGGCTGTAATTTTATTGGGAGTTCCCTCGACCGCACTGGGTACTAAGGAGTCAACATTAGACCTTATTCATAAGGTCGCTCATTGGTGTAACGCGCTAACATTGTCAACGGTCACTGGTTATCCCCAGACATTATTCTGGCTAGAAGAGTGGGATGGGTGGGACGCAGGCTGGGGAAAAATATTGAGGGGGACTGTGTTATAGTTAATATGAGACATCCAGCCCAAGGTAAAGCGCTTTTTGATTGTGAGCTTAGGAGTAGTTCTAAAACAATGATTAGGATCGTCCCCCTTCGGTATTTTTACCCCCGCTAATTTTTCTTTAAATAATGCCTGGCACCTGGCAACTAGAACATTTAAGCCAGCTCAGATTAGCAATCTCGGACCTGTCCTACCTCTAGCTAATGAATTTGAACCTTTGCGAAGCTTACAGGGGCTTGATGGCATCGACTGACAATCACCAACCCAGGTGGAGTCGCAGGGTATAAGAACTCGGGACCTTGCTGCTAACACAATTGCCTCACCCTGGAAGCTAGAGTCTGCCCTTCCATCTAGACCAGTACCTATTAGAGCCCTTCCATCCAGACCAACATCTAGATTAGCCTATAATACTCCCTCATCTCAGAAGTTAGAGTCTGCCCTTCCTTCTGGATCAGTACCTAATAGAGCGGGCCCTGCTTGTCTGAAGATACTTCGTGGAACATTGCAGGTCTGAGGTCAAAAAGGGATGATGCCCTTTGGCAGAGGACCCTCATGGGCTGCCACTTAATCGCCTTACAAGAAACCTGGGACACCAGTGAGAGCCTATTTTTGGATGGGTTCACCTCAATTCTTAAGCATGCAATTCCCTCTACAGTGGGTCGAGCCGGGGGGGGAGGGGTCTTCTTTTATTGGTTTCACTTGATTTAGGATGTAAGACAAGTCGATTAGAGTGTCAGTCTCCCTATATGTTCATAGTGGAGTTGTTATTTAAGAATCATTTACCGTTGCTAGTAGTTAATTTTTACAACTCCTTTACTAGATGTTCTGAGTTAGAACACTTAGCTGCCCTAGATGGTTTCCTTGAACATTATAGGAAGAGGAAACACTCCTATTTCAAATCATAATTTTAGGCACTTTGAATATCCACCAGTGCCCTCTTAACTGTACTTCCACTAAGGTTTACGGGGACTTCTCACCACCAACTATATGCTTTGAACATACAGAATCAGGTATTTTTACAGAAGGGTTTCTCTCAGCAAACAACTTCTACTGTCTAGAGCAAACGGGAGAGAATACCCCTATTCCTACCTTTATAGGCAGGGGTTGCCCTAGCATCATCAATTTTATAATGATCTCCGCATCACTAGCTCCAGCAGTTTATAAACTGAGCGCTCTTTGGAGCAGTCACAGTCATCACAACCCCCTCATCCTTGAACTATTGTATTCATCCTATTTACTTGAAGAAGAGAGTAGGAGTATCCCCAACTCCGACATCAGTAGCAAGGATCAATCGCGTAGGCTGAAGTGGGAGAAGGTGGTACCAGAAAGGTTCATTGATAACCTGTACGTGGAGTGTGCAGCTGAGGTCTTAGCCTGTATGGATATCAATACACAGGGCCGAGATGTTCTAGATGCCTTTGGAATGTTAACTAAACAGATAGCTATTAGCTTAACTGTCCCGTGCAATGACAAGGGCTCCAAGGTCAAGAGATGGTTTGAAGGTACCTGCTCCACTGCTCATAGGAAGTTACTGTTGGCACTTAAACAGATTCCCAGAGATGATAGTGAAGTATAAATCCATCAGGGAAAAGGCATGGGAGGATCTTGGGCAAGCAAGTACACTCTCAGATAGTAATATGTTTTAGGCGGTGCTTAACAGCCCTTTTTTCTGACATAGCAAATGCCAGTACAGATTGCACTATAGCCCCAACGATGGGTTCAGCATTTTGGGAGCATGTACATTGGCGATGATTTGGAGGGGACGGAGATTCAATGGGACTCCAGCTTAGTCATTGCACCACTTTATTTTAATGTAGATGAGGTTTTCAGAGCTATTCTGGCTACATCTGGGGGAAAGGCACCAGGCCCGGATGGGGTACCAGCTGACTTGTACAAGGCAGACCCTTTGGTCTGGGTTAGAATATTGGCACAGGTTTTTAATGTGGTTGGCACATGCAGCCCTCCTCCCTCGTGGGCCAGGGCTATTATTATTCCCATTTTTAAAAAGGGCTCAAGGGTCGATCCTGCTTGTTACCGACCCATTTCACTCTTGGACTCAGCAGCCAAAATCATGTGGCTAGATAACTTTACTGTTATTAGCGATCTACAGTATGGTTTTAGGCAAGGCAGAGGGACGCTCGACCAATGTATTAATTTGAACTTGGTGGTTGGGAAATATACAATAGCCAAGAGGGGCACCCTGCACATGGCCTTTATGGATTTAACATCAGCATTTGACTGTGTAAATAGATCCAAACTGTGGAAAATCCTGGGGGAGCTGGATATGGAGCCAGATCTGGTAACCTTTTTACATTCCACCCACAATAACACCACCGCAGCTGTAAGGTTCAAGGAGGATGGCGGCATGACAGACCCCTCGGAGGTCAAGAGAGGGGTACGGCAGGGGTACATTTTGGCCCCTCTGCTGTTCACACTGTATATCAATAAGCTAGGGGACCTCTCCTTAGCCAGCAGTAAAGATATCCCAAGAGCAGGGTTCAAACTGATACCTTCACTTCTGTACGCAGACGATGCGGTGTTGTTTGCCAGGACCGCTGTAGGCCTTCAAAAACTTTTAAATGTTTTTAATGATTTTATGGATTCACTTGATTTAGCCACTAATTTTTCAAAATCCCACACCATGACGATAGGCAGTAAAAAGGCTGCTAAGTGCAAGTTTTTTTGTAGGGGGGGTAGAATTAACGAAAGCGTCTACTGTTAGATTTGGGGGTCTCTAGTTGGCAGAGGGAGGTACCTTTGTCCAAATAGGGACCCTTGCTTCTAGTCAGGGTAAGGGGGTACACTCCTGAAATAACCCCTGCTCACCCCCTTGGTAGCTTGGTACGAGCAGACAGGCTTAGTTCAGAGGCAGTGTGTAAAGCATTTGTGAACACATACAGTAATCCAGTAACAACACTACAAATGGACACCACACAGGTTGTATTGTAAAAAGAAGTATCTTTTATATAGATTTACCACAAGACCATAAACGACAAAAATAATCCACAATACTGTACTTTAAATATGGTAGAATTAGCTTAAGTCTCTTAAAATGGAAATGCGACACTTTGAGTTCAATGTACCTGAGATGCGTAACGCGATACAACAAAAAGTGGGGCAGGGAAGGTGATGCGTCGGTTCCATACACGCAAGAACGGTGATGCATCGGTTCCCTACTGATGTGCAGGGTACAGTGATGCGTTGGTTCTTCTCGGCGTGGGGAGGTGATGCGTCGGTTTCTTACTGCACTTCTGTGGCGATGCGACAAGCAGCGCCGCGATGCGATGAAGATCTGGTGCAAAGAAACAAAATGGCGTCTTCTTGATGTTGCGACAACGAAGGGGTGATGCGTGCATGCCCGACGGCCGTGCGGCGATTTAGATGAATCTTTGGAGCCACGACAGGCCCTGCGACACTCTTCCCTGGCGATGTGATGGCGTCTGATGCGAGGTCGACGATCTTCTCCTGGGATGCGGGGCGCCTCGTGATGCGATGCGTCGGCATCTGATGCGAGGTCGATGCTCTGCCCCGGGGATGCGACGGCGTATGATGCGACGGCGACACTTTTCTCCGGTGCTGCGAGGCGCTTCGAAGGATGCGAGGGTGTCAGCGGCGCGCTTCTTCGGGGATGCGCCGGCGTCTGATGCGACGTCGACACTCTTCTCCGGTGATGCGAGAAGCAGCGGGTGCGGCGGCGACACGCTTCTTCATCTTGAGTCGCGCTTCCAGCTCCCAGCGACACGCAAGTGTGTCAGAAGGTCCAAATTCCCAGCAAGGGAATACAGGGGAGCTGGTGGGTGAAGTCTGTTGTTCCTGAGACTTCAGCAGGAGGCAAGCTCTGAAATCAAGCCCTTGAAGATCTTTCACAAGTTGATGAAAGTACAAACAAAGTTCCCTTCTCCTTTCTTTGGAAGTCAGACAACCACTGCAGGCAGATCCCTCTAGCTTAGGGATAGTCTTCTCCTCAGTTTCTTCTTGGTTCCGCTCCTCAGCAAAGGTTTCTTCTTGTTTCCCAAAAGTGATCTAATTTCCTAGGGGTCTGGGTCCCCTTTTTATACACCTTTTCTCTTTGTTCTCTGAAGGCAGAGAGGCCTTTGCCTAGTCCAAAACCAGTTCTGGTCAGTCCTGGAGCACTTTGTTTACAGGACTCCTTCTTTCCTTTCAGAATGTGGGGCAGAGTGTTCAGCCGGCCCAGCAGGAGGGGGAGCCAGCATTGTGGAAGGCAGGCACAGCCCTATTCAGACCCAGGTGCAACTCCTCCCTCCACTCTGGATGCAGATCTCTCTATTCAGCCCTGTGCTGACTCACCCTGTCTCCTGGCATCCCCCAGCCCCTGTCACTCAAACTCCAGACAAGGAATACACAACCTAGCAGAGGCAGGTTTGGATAGTTAGGCAAGAAAATACCTACTTTCTAAAAGTGGTATTTTCAAACACAGAATGTTAAAACCAACTCCACTAAAAGATGTATTTTATCATTCTGAGTTCAGGCATACTAAATTCGTTTTTCTACCATGTTCCCTGGGTCAGTTAGGATTATAAGATGTAATAATCAAACTGCCCATTCTGGCCTATGGAGAACAGGTAGCCTTGCAATAGTGAAAAACGAAAATGGCTGTAATTCACTATTAGGACATGCCACACACACCAGGGCATGTCCTACCTTATACTTACAATGCACCCTGCCCTTGGGCCTACCATAGGGGTGTCTGATATGAAGAAAAGGGAAGGTTTAGGGACTGGCAAGTGGGTGCACTTGCCCAGTCAACATGGCAGTACCAGACTGCACACAGGCTCTGCAATGGCAGACCTGAGACACACTTTTAAAGGCTGCTTCTGTGGGTGGCACAACCAGTGCTGCAAGCCCAGCAGCAGCATTTGAGTCACAAGCCCTGGGCACAACCAGTGCACTGTACTAGGGTCTGACAGTGAATCAAATAGGCCAAACATGGAGTCACTAATACATAACACAATTTATCATAGGGAGCACTTGCACTGTGGCACTGAATAGCAGTGGCACAGTGCCCAAAGCATCTAAACCAGCAAAAACAGATCAAAAACATTGGAGGCATCCTCAAAAAATGGAAGGGAGACCCACGCCAAGGATGCCAGGTCTAACACGTGTCCCCTCCAGCTGAAATGTGGGGAGAACTATCCTACCTCTAGGGAGTTCTCTTCACTAAGGCGGAAAAATCTGGACAGACCATCAGCATTGGCGTGTTCTGTACCAGGGCGGTGTTCCACCGTGAAGTCCATCCCCTGTAGGGAAATGGACCACCTCAACAGCTTTGAATTCTCACCCCTCATCTGCATCAACCATCTGAGGGGCCTGTGGTCTGTCTGAACCCGGAAGTGAGTCCCAAACAGGTATGGTCTCAGCTTCTTCAGCGCCCAGACCACAGCAAATGCCTCACGCTCAATAGCACTCCACCTCTGTCCCTGTGGCAGTAACCTCCTACTAAGGAAGGCTACAGGTTGGTCTAGGACCTCCTCATTCATCTGTGACAAAACAGCCCCCACACCATGCTCGGAAGCGTCTGTCTGAATGATAAACTCTTTGGAGAAGTTGGGGGCCAGGAGCACGGGCGCCGTGCACATGGCTGTCTTCAAGGTGTCAAAAGCTTGTTGACAGGTGTCAGTCCAAATCACTCTCTTGGGCTGCTTCCTGGAAGTCAGCTCGGTCAAGGGTGCAACACTGCTGCCATACCCCTTGACAAATCTCCTGTAATACCCGGTGAGTCCTAGGAAGGCTCTCACCGCTGTCTGGGTCTTGGGGGGCTCCCAAGCCAGAATGGTATCTATCTTGGGCTGTAGGGGCGCCACCTGGCCGCTCCCAACCTGGTCTCCCAAGTACACCACGGAACCCTGCCCGATCTGGCACTTACTCGCCTTGATCGTGAGGCCTGCCCTCCGCAGAGCCATCAACACTTCCCACAGGTGGCGCAGATGTTCTTCCCAACTGGTGCTGAACACTGCGATGTCATCCAGGTAGGCAGCACTGAATTCTTCCAGTCCAACCAACACCTGGTTGACCAACCTCTGAAAGGTGGCAGGGGCATTCTTCATCCCAAAGGGCATCATCTGGAATTGGTAGTGCCCATCTGGTGTGGAGAATGCTGACCTCTCCTTTGCCCCATCAGTCAAGGCGATCTGCCAGTACCCAGACGTTAAGTCAAACGTACTGAGGTACCGGGCAGCCCCTAACCGATCTATGAGCTCATCAGCTCTGGGGATGGGGTGTGCGTCAGTCCTGGTGACAGAATTGAGTCCTCGGTAGTCCACACAGAACCGGAGTTCGGGTGTGGCACCAGGCGCGGCAGCCTTTGGGACCAAGACCACTGGGCTGGCCCAAGGGCTGTGAGAGGACTCAATTACCCCCAATGCAAACATCTTGGAGACCTCCTCCTTGATGCAAGCTCTCACCCTGTCAGTCACCCTGTAAGCCTTGTGCTTGACAGGAAGACTATCCCCAGTGTCCACATCATGGACGCACCAGTCAGTGACACTAGGAACCAGGGAGAACAGGTCAAGAAACTGCCCCAACAGTTGGCGACAGTCACCTTGCTGCTCAGGTGTCAGGGAGGTAGAGAGGTTCACACCCTCCACTGATCCATCTTGCTCTTGGGCTGACAGGAGGTCAGGAAGAGGCTTGGTCTCCTCCTCCATCCCAGCATCTGTAGCTAAGAGCATGCCCACTTGGGACCTCTCCAAGTGGGGCTTCAGGCGGTTGACGTGCAGGACCTGCAAGGGGTTCCTGGGAGACCGCATGTCCACCAAGTAGGTAACAGGACTTTTGCGCTCCACCACCTCAAAGGGTCCGGTCCACTTATCCTGGAGCGCACAGGGCTCCACTGGGGCCATGACCCACACTTTCTGACCAGGTTGAAGCTCAACCAGAGTGGCATTCTGGTCGTACCACCGCTTCATTTCCTCCTGGCTGGCTTCCAGATTTGCCTCAGCAAGTTGCCTGAAATGCCTAGTTTGGTTCCTGAAGGCCAGCATGTAGCTATATACATCCTGGGGAGGTTTCCTGGGAGATTGCTCCCAACCTTCCTTGACCAAACTCAGAGGTCCTCTCACTGGGTGACCATACAGAAGCTCAAAGGGGCTGAACCCTAGAGACTTCTGTGGCACCTCACGGTATGCAAAAAGAAGGCATGGCAAGAGGACGTCCCACTTACGCCTCATGGGTTCTTCCAGACCCATAATCATGCCCTTCAGGGTCCGGTTGAATCTCTCAACCAACCCATTTCCTTGGGGGTGGTAAGGAGTGGTGAACTTGTACGTTACACCGCACTCCTGCCACAGGGACTTCATATACTTGGATATAAAGTTAGTGTCTCTGTCAGACACCACCTCTTGAGGGAACCCCACACGGGAGAAAATTCCCATCAGTGCCCGTCCCACCACGGGGGCCGTCACTGTCCTCAGAGGGATGGCTTCAGGGTGCCGGGTGGCATGGTCCAACAAGACAAGGATGAACCTGTTGCCCATGGCTGTCTTGGGGTCCAGTGGCCCCACAATGTCAATACCCACCCGTTCAAAGGGGGTGCTGACTACAGGGAATGGCTGGAGAGGAGCCTTCTGCTTCCTCCCACTCTTTCCACTTGCCTGGCAAGTCTGACAGGTCCTGCAGTGAGTGGCGGCACTCCTGCGCATCTGGGGCCCAAAAAAATGGGTGACAAGCCTTTCAAAGGCCTTGTCCTGCCCCAGATGTCCTGCTTAAGGCACATCATGAGCCAAACCCAGTAGGAAGGCTCTGAAGCGCTGGGGTACCACCAGCACATGGGCTGACCCAGGCTCAGCAACCTTAGGCTCGCTATACAGACCATTCTCCCAGTAGATCAAATGTGATCCAGACTGATCACCTGCTGCCTGGTCTGTGGCCTGTTGCCTCAGACCCACGAGAGAAGGGCACTTGTTCTGCTCCTCGCAGAATTCCTCCCTGGAGGGTCCTCCATCTTGCTGCCAATGGGTCAGCTCAGGCAGGTCCCCCAGTTCAGCTACCTGTTCCCCTGTAGGCTCCAGGGCATCCCCTCAGGGTCTGCCTCCTCCTGGACCGTGGGAACTTCAGGGGCCGGTTTCCCGCACCCCCTGCCTCTTCTCTCTCCGGCAGGCACCTGGGCCTCCCTCTCAGGCTCCAGGTCCTCTTGAACACCTCTGGCTGCCATGGACCGGGTGGTCACACACGCCCAATCAGGCAAGTCCAACATCTCCAAATGAGCACTCCACTCCACCTTAGCCCAAGGGGAGCTCTCCAAATCGTTCCCTAACAAACAGTCAACAGGCATGGCTGGCCTCACAGCTACTTGAAGAGTACCAGAGACCCCCCCACTCAAAGGGAACCTGAGCCACCTTGCAGTGGCTCTCTGTGTTGTCAGCGGCAACAACTGGATAGAATGCATCAGGGACCACCTGCTCTTTAGACACCAGGTGACACTTGACAGCTGTCACACTGGCTCCTGTGTCTCTCAGAGCCTCCACCCTATGGCCATTGATGGTCACCCACTGCCTGTACTTCTTAGTGTTCTCAGGCAGCTGGGTCCTAGGGACCATCTCAGAGTCTCCTAATGAGACAAGGGACAATACTACAGGATCCTGTCCACCTTGGGCACCCATCTCCTCCCCCAGGGCTACACTAGCCAACTGCCGGGGGACTGCCCCAGGGGGTGCTGGCTTTCCAAACAAAGGGCAATGGGGATCATTGGCCTTGTGGCCTAGGGCGCCACACTTGTAGCACACCAGGGGTCCCCTATGAACAGGTGGACCTGTCGGGGCCCCGTGCTTACTCTCAGGGGGAGGCTGGGAACCTTTCCCTTGGTTCCCTTGGGGTTTACTTTGGGGCCCTTTCTGGAACTCCCTCTGTTTACCCTTGTCCCCCCCACTCTTCTGCTGGGGACTCTGCCCAATCTTGGCGGAGTCTCCCACGTGACCCTTGTGGACCCGGGTGCTCACCCAGCGGTCCGCCTCCTCAGCAAGCTCCCTAGGGTTAGTCAGCCTACTATCAATCAGGTGCTGGCGTAGCTCAGGAAAACAATTACTGGACAAGTGCTCCCATGCAATCAAATCAAAGAGCGCCTGGAAATCATTTGCTTTGCTACCCTTTACCCAACCATCCAAGGCTCTGCAAAAAAAGGTCACATACTCAACCCAGGTACTGCCTTCAATCTTCTTACAGTTCCTGAACCTCTGCCTATAGAGTTCAGGAGTCAACCCATACCTGGTCATCAATGCATTCTTCATGTGGCTGTAGGAATTATAGACTTCAGAGGGCAAGTCCAGCAAGGTATCCCGCCCCTCACTAAGGAACCGACCCCACAACCCCGCCCCCCAATCCTTCTCAGGGACCCGGTGGGAAGTCATGGCTTCCTCATAGGCCTTGAACCATTGCCCAATATCATCATTCTTAAAAAACTCCTTAACCACATCCTTAGGAATATACACCCTAGCCTCAACAGGCACGGACGGTGTGCTGCCACCAGAGGGAGTAATCTCTAAATTCTTGGCTCTGAACTCCATCTCCCTCAAACTTTTTTCATGCTCCTGATCCATTCTTTTCTCTTCTAAGGCCAACTTTCTAGATTGCAATTCAAATTCCAACTGCCCCCATAACTTGAGCTTGGTCAGCTCCATCTCATGCATCCTACTCTTTTCTCTGTCCTCCAGCTCTTCTGGGGATAGACCTCTGGCAGAAACACTGCTACCAACTGGGGAGGTCGCTGTCCTCCCCTGTGGACCCACTGGCCCATCCAGCTGCTCATCTGCATTCTCAGCCCCTTCCTCATTCTCAGGGGTATTCCTTGCTTGAACCCAGGCCCTCAGCGCCTTTTGGAACTCATCCTTCTTGGTGAGACCGGTCATAGAAACTTTAAATTTCCTGCAGAAGTGCTTTAGCTGTTTCACATTGTAGCATTCTAGTCTCTCCTCTTCCCAATCACAATCAACAGATGCTATGGATGCTGCTGTATCCATGGTGGTTAAACTTGGCAGTTTTTAGCAAAAATAGAAAGTCCCAGAAAAGAATATCTACCAAAAGTATGTGGTTGCGTTTTGGTCTGCACTCACTAGGTAGTTCACCAATCACTGTACATGAGTCACAAATGCAAGTCCAGAATCCTCACCGCTGACCACCAATGTTAGATTTGGGGGTCTCTAGTTGGCAGAGGGAGGTACCTTTGTCCAAATAGGGACCCTTGCTTCTAGTCAGGGTAAGGGGGTACACTCCTGAAATAACCCCTGCTCACCCTCTTGGTAGCTTGG
Organism: Calotriton arnoldi; assembly: GCA_963921515.1. Lineage (NCBI taxonomy): Eukaryota > Metazoa > Chordata > Amphibia > Caudata > Salamandridae > Calotriton > Calotriton arnoldi. Next base: position 108,595 of record CAWUFW010007020.1, read on the forward strand.
CACGAGCAGACAGGCTTAGTTCAGAGGCAGTGTGTAAAGCTTTTGTGAACACATACAGTAATCCAGTGACAACACTACAAATGGACACCACACAGGTTGTATTGTAAAAATAAGTATCTTTTATATAGATTTACCACAAGACCATAAACGACAAAAATAATCCACAATACTGTACTTTAAAGATGGTAGAATTAGCTTAAGTCTCTTAAAATGGAAATGCGACACTTTGAGTTCAATGTACCTGAGATGAGTAACGCGATACAACAAAAAGTGGTGCAGGGAAGGCGATGCGTCGGTTCCTTACACGCAAGAACGGTGATGCGTCGGTTCCCTTCTGATGCGCAGGGGACAGTGATGCGTCGGTTCTTCTCGGCGTGGGGAGGTGATGCGTCGGTTTCTTACTGCGCTTCTGTGGCGATGCGACAAGCAGCGCCGCGATGCGATGAAGATCTGGTGCAAAGAAACAAAATGGCATCTTCTTGATGTTGCGACAACGAAGGGGTGATGCGTGCACGCCCGATGGCCGTGCGGCGATTTCGATGAATCTTTGGAGCCGCGACAGGCCCTGCGACATGCTTCCCTGGCGATGCAATGGCGTCTGATGCGAGGTCGACGATCTTCTCCTGGGATGCGGGGCGCTTCAAAGGATGCGAGGGTGTCAGCGGCGCGCTTCTTCGGGGATGCGCCGGCGTCTGATGCGACGTCGACACTCTTCTCCGGTGATGCGAGAAGCAGCGGCTGCGGCGGCGACACGCTTCTTTGTCTTGAGTCGCGCTTCCAGCTCCCAGCGACAAGCAAGTGTGTCAGAAGGTCCAAATTCCCAGCAAGGGAATACAGGGGAGCTGGTGGGTGAAGTCTGTTGTTCCTGAGACTTCAGCAGGAGGCAAGCTCTGAAATCAAGCCCTTGGAGATCCTTCACAAGTTGATGAAAGTACACACAAAGTTCCCTTCTCCTTTCTTTGGCAGTCAGGCAACCACTGCAGGCAGATCCCTCTAGCTTAGGGATAGTCTTCTCCTCACTTTCTTCTTGGTTCCGCTCCTCAGCAAAGGTTTCTTCTTGTTTCCCAAAAGTGATCTAATTTCTTAGGGGTCTGGGTCCCCTTTTATACACCTTTTCTCTTTGTTCTCTGAAGGCAGAGAGGCCTTTGCCTAGTCCAAAACCAGTTCTGGTCAGTCCTGGAGCACTTTGTTTACAGGACTCCTTCTTTCCTTTCAGAATGTGGGGCAGAGTGCTCAGCCGCCCAGCAGGAGGGGGAGCCAGCATTGTGGAAGGCAGGCACAGCCCTATTCAGACCCAGGTGCAACTCCTCCCTCCACTCTGGATGCAGATCTCTCTATTCAGCCCTGTGCTGACTCACCCTGTCTCCTGGCATCCCCCAGCCCCTGTCACTCAAACTCCAGACAAGGAATACACAACCTAGCAGAGGCAGGCTTGGATAGTTAGGCAAGAAAATACCTACTTTCTAAAAGTGCTATTTTCAAACACAGAATGTTAAAACCAACTCCACTAAAAGATGTATTTTATCATTCTGAGTTCAGGCATACTAAATTCGTTTTTCTACCATGGTCCCTGGGTCAGTTAGGATTATAAGATGTAATAATCAAACTGCCCATTCTGGCCTATGGGGAACAAGTAGCCTTGCAATAGTGAAAAACGAAAATGGCTGTAATTCACTATTAGGACATGCCACACACACCAGGGCATGTCCTGCCTTATACTGACAATGCACCCTGCTCTTGGGCCTACCATAGGGGTGTCTGATATGAAGAAAAGGGAAGGTTTAGGGCCTGGCAAGTGAGTGTACTTGCCCAGTCAACATGGCAGTACCAGACTACACACAGGCTCTGCAATGGCAGACCTGAGACACACTTTTACAGGCTGCTTCTGTGGGTGGCACAACCAGTGCTGTAAGCCCACCAGCAGCATTTGAGTCACAAGCCCTGGGCACAACCAGTGCACTGTACTAGGGTCTGACAGTGAATCAAATAGGCCAAACATGGAGTCACTAATACATAACACAATTTATCATAAGGAGCACTTGCACTGTGGCACTGAATAGCAGTGGCACAGTGCCCAAAGCATCTAAACCAGCAAAAACAGATCAATAACATTGGAGGCATCCTCAAAAAATGGAAGGGAGACCCAGGCCAAGGATGCCAGGTCTAACATCTACCTTCCCTTATCTGGGGGTGTTGTTTGACGATCGAGGGACCTGGGTTGCACAAAGACGGCTAAAAAAGAATGTTCAGGCAAGAGCAGTAGGGGCTACATGGGACTTTGCAAAAAGGCTGGGGTCAAAACCCGTACCTGCCCTGCTTAAGATGTATAAAGAAAAATGTATTCCTATGGCCACATACAGGTGTGATGTCTGGGGTTATAAGGATGTGAGTGACATTCAGTGGGTTGAAAATCAATTAATGCGTGGCCTTCGTGCCGTCCCCTCTAGCACCCCGGTCTTTATTTTGCATGAAGAGCTTGGTCTGGGGTACATTTCTGACCTTATTGCTGCCGCGCCCCTGATACGTTGGCTGAGAATCTGGTCGAGTCCAACTACCGCCTTGAACCAGCTTGTTATAACGGACTGTATTGCCCACGAGGGGGCCCTACGCATTCCCTGGTTAAAATACATCATGGACCAAATGAAATGGCTAGGCTGCCCTGACATGTATACTAAACTTAGACCCTTAGGTTCGGCAGCCATTAGGCATATTAAACAGACATTTCTGGCTAAGCAGCAGGCGATCAGGGAGGGCATGGAGTTAGCGAAGCCCTCAGTGAGAAGGTATGTCATCTTGAGTGTGTGTTCTCAGATTCAGCCTTATTTGTCACTGCTCTCCAATGCGCATCATTGCTTTGTTTTAACCAGATTCCGGCTGTACCTGGTACCCTGGTTATTAGCCTTCCGCAAGGGTTACTCGACACCTGGTACCCTAAAGCCATGTCCTTTTGATGATTTTTCTGAGCAGGATATCTTACATTTTATCTTTTTTGGTGAATTTTACGACCCCCTGCATAAAAAGTTCATACTGCTGTTAATTAGAAACGCTAATTTTGTTCAAGTAAGGCCTGCATTATTATATTTACAAATGCTTCCCTCCCCTATCGTGTGCTGTGGGGTTGCGAGTTTCCTGTCAGGGGCCTTAAGTCTCAGGAAGAGGATATCCCAGCAGTAGTTATCCAACATTTATTTAGATATGGCCAGGGCATTATATGTATCATCTAGCACTTCTCATGGTCTAATTAAGTTGCCCACTCATTAAGCACTTGTCACTTCTGTATTTTATTAACTGTATTCTATGTTCATATCGGTATATGCCGCCTGATTACGAGGGTAATGAGTTTTAATTCTTTCTGCTAAGTGACTAATTCTAGTATACCTAATACTTGTATGATGGGACCTCTCTTAATGGATATGTGCAATTTCTCTCTTTTAATGTACTGAATTTTTAAAATGTCTCAAAATATTTTTTAACTGTCTGCTTTTATGTCTTTTATTGGCCGAATAAAATATTTAGACTACTCATCACAGAATGTTCTAGACCATAGAGTGCAAGATACAACACGTAGGATGTTTGCAGGTGCAGAACACAGGGCGCATGAGCGTTTATAATTTTCCTCATAAATCTATCCTTTTGTTTATTTAGTTTACTAAGTATAAGGGTCACTATAACATGAACAGGCACTGTACCTCAGCTCATGTAATTATCAAGGGGACACAACAACTCTGAAAAAATATATAATTGGAGGCTGTCGTGGGAACTTTTTCTTGAGTTTTGTTCTTTGAACGTGTAGCATCTAACACCCTTTTACCTCCCTGGTTAATCTTGGAAGTATTTCCTTATCCTCAAATCCCTTATGCAAGCAGTTTGCTGTTTTGTCAAAGGCCGCGTGGTATGAGCGCTGGCGACACCTGAGACTTTCTTCAACACCCTAATTCTTCACATTACAAGAGAGAAGAAGATAAAATAGAGTTTTCTTTTTACGCCTGCAGGGACGCTAAACACAATCTTGAACTTTGGGATACTAAATTCTCCCTTTTCATATCACCATGATAGCACGGTAAGACAAGTGAGAAAAGCTGGAGATTAAAGAGAATGGGGACTTGACAGACTATGTGCCAATTATTACCCTTTGATAAAAGGATGCTGTGCAGCCAGCCATCGGTACAATGACTCATAGTCTCTGTTGGAAAGGCATTCATGACACAAAAGCAATCAGCAACAGCACTTGAAATTATGTTTGACTTTAAATAATGTGTGTTTCAAGAGCCGCGAGTTACAAGGTGAGCCGGCTTTGAATCAATCTAGTGTTAAAAATGGTGAGGCACAGAACTTCTTATTACTGATGCCTTTACATCATGGACACATGTAGCTTGATGAAAGGTAAGGGATGTAGTATCCGGCTGGATACGTTCTAGTGTTTTGCCCTGCTGTAACACACACTAAACACCCACCCACCACAGGCGTCACCAGTCAGGTGACCCTGATAATAAAAGGGGCCGAGCGCACGTGCTCTGGGCCAGTTATCCACCCCAACGATATGTGTCCGTGTAATCATTCTACGAGTATGTGGGCCTAGCGCCCGCCAACTCTACATTGGTGACAAGGGGGCTGTGCCCGTGCGTGCAGCAGCCCAGCAGCTGTGGAAAAGGGGGAGAGAGCTGCCCGTGTTGAGGGCACCCCCAGAAGCTGGCGCGGAACGCGCCCGAAAGCCCGCGGGCGTGTGCAAAGTCCCAGGGTGAAGGCGAGGTGACCGGGAGCCCACCCCGCACCTCATGTGCCTGCAGTAAATCCACCCCTGTAAGGAGGCGCCCGACAGCCCGCGGGGTGTGGAAGAGCTGTGGGGGAGAAGAGCGAGCCGACCGGAGCCCACCCGCATCGGTCGCGGCGACCCGCCGGGCAGGTGGTGAGCCTGTGCACGAAAGAGGTGTCGAGGGGCTCCGAGGTGTGAAAAGTGTCCCCACACAGCAGGAGGTCCGCGGGAGCCCACCCCGCGGTGAAGAGTCTGCTGAGGTCGCACCCGGTGGTGTGTGAGCCTTGGCTGCGGGACGTTGGGGCAAGAAAGAGGCGGGAGGACGGAGAGTGGAGTAGCTACCCACTCCCCCGTCCCCGCCGGAATGAATAAACTGTGCCCAAAGCCCCTAACGAATGAAGCAGCCCCTGGGTGCAGCGCGAACTTTCCCCACCCCGCGCGACGTGTGAGGAGCAAGCCGGTGGCGGTGGGGAAGAGGAGAGATGGCAACCCCAGAGTGAAACTGCCTTGAAGTGAAATAAGGCTGCAGTCTCCGGCAGCGGCGCCAACCCTACCCCAACCCGCGCAGCGAGTGAAGCGTGCGAGGCTGCAGTGGTGGGGTAGAGAAAGGACAAGGGACAGTGTGCGGCCCGCGGCTGCAAGAAAATTCACGGGAGCAATGTGATGGCGAGTGGCCGCCCGCGGCACAGAGCGACCGCCTAAAGCACGCGCAGCAGTAAGAGGCAGAATAACCCCATCGGAGCAAGCAAACATGGGGTGGAGTACCGCGTGTGCAGCGGTAAAGGCGCTGTGAGGGCCGCTGTGCAGCAGGCAACGGGGGCCCTGTCTACAATTAATTAAATAAATGAAAGGACTTACTGGGAGACAAGGAAGATCGCCTGTAGACGTACGGCAGCCTTTTAGAGGTCCCGGGCGAGGGGCCATCTGAGGGGTGCCCGCTCAGGAGGCGGCTGGTGCAAACGTGCTCAGGAGTCCCGAGGCAGGCCCGTGTGAGTCTGGGACATAGCCAGAAGAGTGCACGAGGCCCGCAGCATTGAGAACCTGCCGAGGCTCGTGAGTTGTGTAATAAAGAGACACTGCCATCGCGTGGCCATTCCGAGTATGGCACCCGTGAAAGAAAGCATGGTGCAGAAGAATCAGCTTTGTACAGGAGGAAGGGCAAGGGGCATGCCCAACAACTCGGGGCTAACAAAGGCAGATGAACTCTGATAGAGGAAGGACTGACTAGTGTAGCCTGCACTCAGAGCCACAGATTGAGGTGAAGGCAGCACCCACCACGAGTGCCTGCAAGTGCTAACTCTGTTGCAACGACGCTCGTGCACAGGACAAACAGTAGCACCAGGAAACCGAGCGAGGTTCCAGCATCACGTGAAACGGCCGGGGACCGCCACAGCTAACCCTGCAGTGCCACCTAGTGGCCATCGCGCGGAAACGCACCCGCTGGTCAAAGGAGGTGCATTTAGGTAAATAAACTAAGGACTGCACTAAATGGCATGAGCTAGTAGGCAACAGTGTGCCAGGAAGAAAGTAATGCAGCACAGGGGTAGCTGCTGCAGCCCAAAAGTGCCAGGGGAAAGAAGAACAGCACAAGGTGACAGCGGAGTGAAAGCACAGGTCTGCAACAAGGGAACAGTTTACGGCAGCCCGCCTGAGGCTAGTGCCAGGGGAGAAGCAACCAACTCCCTCAAGGAGAGGAAAAGAGAAAGAGAACAAGCTCCTGGTGTCAAGAGAACCCTGAAGAGCGTCCAAGGTGAAAGGCAGCGCAGGAACAGGAGCTGCAGAACCCACCGACAGCAGGAAGGGTACCGGCTAGAAGGGAGCCCTGAACATAGCAGAGACAGAAGGTGCAGCGGTACCTGATGGCCACAGGTTGTCGCTGCAGCTGCGGAAACAAAGCAGGAGCACCACCAGAAAAACAAGGGTGATTTAGGAACCTAGCACCAAGCAAGTGCGCAGCAGCACAGCAACAGCTGCTACAGTCCAGGAGCGAAGGACGGAAGGAAATGCGCAGCAAGTGCGTCCAATGAAGCAAACGAAGGGCGCAGTCAGAAGCGCGCCGAAGCAGTGCGACTGCGGAGAGAAGTGGTTGCGCAGAACACCAGAAGCACGAAGACCTGCAAGGAGGAAGAAGCCGACCAGCCAGATGGTCGCAAAGGAAGAAGCCGACCAGCCAGATGGTCGCACAGAGGAAGAAGCCGACCAGCCAGCTGGTCGCAAGGAAGAAGCCGACCAGCCAGTTGGTCGCAATGAGGAAGATGCCGACCAGCCAGATGGTCGCAAGGAAGAAGCCGACCAGCCAGTTGGTCGCAAGGAGGAAGTAGCCGACCTGCCAGATGGTCGCAAAGAGGAAGAAGCTGACCTACCAGATGGTCGCAAGGATGACACCGACCTACAAGAGGTCAGAGAGTGACGTGACCTGCGTAAAGGTCAGGGAGAAAGAAGAGTTCTGACAAGAGGTCCATGAAGAGAACGACCGAGGAGATGTCCATGAAGAGGACCCCAGGAAAGGTCCGCGAAGAGGACCAGAAAGAGACGGACGAGAAGTCTAACGACATTAACTTGAAGTCAGAAGTAAACGAACGAAAGAGGGTCGCGACGACAGGTCCAGTCACAGAGCGAAGTGAAGACAGTGTCCTAGTGTTTGGACAAGACCAGGGGGAAACGTGTGGAGTGCACGCTACACGGAGAAGCCTGGTTAGGGCGAACAGGCATGAGAGAAGACCAGACCGCGTCGCGAAGGAAGGAAAAGAGAAGATAGAAGTTGAGTGGCACGACTCCATGGTGAAGAAGAAACGTATCCATGAGAAGAGTAAAGAAGTGTGGTACACGTCAACTCACACACCAGAAGGGGAACACCCGAAGAGGAAAGTGAAAAGGTGCATGAACATCCGAACACAGTACCTGGAGAACATCAGCATCACTGGGAGCATACATCCACGTGCGAATCCTCAGATCACTTGGTGACGACAGAGGCGAGCAGGCCAGTCCGTTGGTAACAACCACCTCTGGGATGGAACGGACACAGGATCGTGGATATCCAAGGGGCAGAGGCCTCTGGGACACCGGTGGCAGCGGGTCCCGACACGAGAGATGGACTGTTGAAGCTCGCTCTGGAAATCCTGGGAGGACAAAGGTAGCATGCAAAGGAGCAAGTGCCAACAACACCCTTTCAGGTGGAACTTAGAACACACAGAGGTGACCCGTAGCGACTCCTCCAACCTGATTGGAGCGACAAGGCGGAAGTCCACCGGTCCAGTGGAAGCCTGGCAGCAAAGGGCCTCCGGGTCGTCTGGTGAGAGGGGACACCCACGAGAGAGGGGCATCCGTGAGAGGGACGTCCTGCAACTGCAAATCCCGTTGGAGGTAAAGAATCACCAGATGGAGAAAGTACTTCACCCAGGACTGTACAGTGGAACACAACACATAACTGATCCACCGTCATTCCATCTGCACTTTCACTGGATGTGGAACAGGAAGAGAGAGACTGTAGAGCACACTTCCATGCTGTGAGTCCAAGAAAAGACTACATCCACAGGGCACCCTGACATCGTGCCAAGGAGAACTAGTGGTCCTGGCGGCAAGGACACCATCGTCAGCGGTTGGCCAACTGCAGAAGAGACGCAGTGGAAGTCATTGTTATTGTGTTGTGTTTTGTTTGCAAATTGTATTCTCTCCCACAGGTTCAGACTTCTTTGTTTTGACCTTCATTAAAGTTTGGGAGGGATGTAGTATCCGGCTGGATACATTCTAGTGTTTTGCCCTGCTGTAACACACACTAAACACCCACCCACCACAGGCGTCACCAGTCAGGTGACCCTGATAATAAAAGGGGCCGAGCGCACGTGCTCTGGGCCAGTTATCCACCCCAACGATATGTGTCTGTGCAATCATTCTACGAGTATGTGGGCCTAGCGCCCGCCAAGTCTACAAGGGAGACAAAGCAGATCCAGCCCAGCCCCCCCATCCCCACCTTCTTGCTCTTAACTCCAAGCGAGCTTTGGGAATTTCGGATTTACGTCATCTCAGTCTGAACAATGGGAAAACAAATCCCCACCTACCTATTCAATTGCTGCAATGAGTTTTGTGGAGCCTACAAATATATTGTTTTCCTCAATTTCTGCTATATTACATTTGATGCGTTTTGTGGTTTCAGAAAGCAGGCCTGCCATGTGACTGTGTGCGCCTTACTTTAGGCAGGGCCTCTATTTTCTCTGTCTAGTACAATCCGTCGCCCTCCTGCGTCTGCTGCTTTAGTCTGCCATTTCATCACCATCTTGGAGAGACTGTATATGTGTGGGCATGTATAACCCACGTTGTGAGGACTGGATCGATCCTCATACTGTGGGTAAACCCTGACAGAACCAGACAAACGCCATCTTTGTGGGGATCTGTGCATTAGGAGGACTGGTCCTGGTAGTGTGTTTAGGCACTTTCGAGTGAGTGTATCAAAAAACTAGGGGGCATATTTACAACAGAATGGAGAAGCACGGCATTAAGCAAACATTGATAACGCCACACTTCTCCATTCTGAAAATGCATGGATGCGCCGTATTCACAAGAAAGCTGCGCACCCCTGCGTTTCCCCTAGCGCTGGCGCTGAGTTCAGCTGCCTAGCGCCAACGCAGGTGCAAGGGTGTCTGCGTTGGGGGAAATGATTGTTTACGTGCAGGAAGGTCTCTCTTCCTGCACATAAACAATCATTCATGACGTATTGTAACTTCTATGTGTGCTGCTTGATGCAGCACACATAGAAGTTGCAGAACATCATTTTTTTTGTGGATTGTTTATGTGCAGGAAGGGTCACCTTTCTGCACATTCACAATCAATGGCAATTTGCTGTTTCTATGTGTGCTACACAAGGCAGCACACATAGAAACAGCAAAAACAAGGAGAAATAAAGCATTTCTCCTCGTTGCGGCAGGGTAAGACCAGGTTTTCCCTGGTCTTAATTTTGGCGCTGCCTCCTATCTGTGGCACCCTGGTAAATAGGGGGCAGCGTCAAAATCAATGGGTGTTGCAGTGGAACGCCCACCGCAACACCCATCGCCCTCCCCTTTCAAGCTGAGTACAGCGTGAATGGGTGTCTTATTTACAAGTTAGGTGTTAAGCCACGTTAAGTGGTTTAACGCTTCCTTGTAAATAAGGCGAAGCCCCTATCGCCATCACAATGTCACTGAAAGTGATGTTGTGGTGGCGATATGGGCTTGTAAATATGCCTCTAAAAATGCAGTTATATTTGGCACGGTCCACTTTATAACCTATGCTACTATAAAAGCACGTATGGAGTTCAAATAGTAAATACACACTTCATTACGGTTAATAGCCAGTCCTCATAATAATAGGTATGTTATGGTGTGTGTGTATGTGCATGTGTGTGTGTGCATATGGGTGTGTGCTCACGCATGGGTGTGTATGCGTGTGTGCACGTGTGTGTGTGTGTGTCTGCTTGTCTGTGTGTACTCATTTATGTATTTCCTTACAATTTCTGCCATTGTTCAAGTCATACTGCACGGTAACCCTGGTTGTGATGTCAGAGTGCCCCAGTGCAACTTTTGCCTTCTACTTCCCTATTACTTGCCCAGAACCTGGCTATCTTTGATAAGAGTACATTGCCACTGTGTGGCTGCGGGCGGTAGGTAAAAGTTATTAAATAATTGACTACCTAGCATAAGCAGGTTTTATTATTCAAGGACTGCTTTATGATCTCTTCTGCAATGTGTACTGTAGTGTTATGTTACCCTATATTATTTACATTATTTATGATGCACGTATTTACAATGCACAAATGTAACAGACTCCCTTCTTATTTTTTTCTTACATGTCAATAACTGGTCGATGCAGTGCCTTGTTGGATTCCGGTGTGCTTGATAGTTTGTTTTTAGGTGTATTAAAATGTATTAAATCACTTTGTTTTTGGTCCAATTCCCTCTTTCATGATGGTTGCAAGGTCTTCATGATGAACGACTGAGCCACTCTGTTTAGAAATGAAATTGCTTAGTGTTTGGTTGATTGGTGCTTAACTAGATGGAGCAGCGAGATGTAAAGTTTTATCAACTGTGTGGTGTTTACTCGCATTTTGGTTGTATACCGTGTGGGTATTTCAACTGTCCCTCTCTCTCTGACCAACCTGCTTTGACTCTGATGTTTCTGAGTCACAGGTTTTTCTCACTTTCTTCTGAAAAGCTTTGATTCACGTTTTCGGTATTATCTCTCTGTTGATTGCATATCGTTGCTTTTTGGGTTTCTCTTGCCCCATTCCTCTGTGCTTTGTCAACATGCTCCTTCCTACAAGGAACGAACAGTTTTTTGACACGTATCTCTGAATTCTTTAGTTTGAATGCCAAAATGTGTTAACGATTTCAGTTTCTTTAGCTTCTAAAGTGTCACTGTTCCTTGACACTCAGCTGATGAGTTTTACCACGGATGCAGCATCAAAAATGCTGGTGAATATTAGTGCTGTGTCCTAATTTACCTGACTGAAAATATTTGCATGCCACTGTTTTTGCAGTTTTCCTAATATAAAACGTTTGCACAATGTATTTTTCACAGCGGTTTTGGTCTTGTTGTTTTAAATTGCATTCACATCAGCTGTGCAACGCTGAGTTTGGCTTAGCCAATCAGATTGAATTGGTGGTGACTATTGACTTCTCATGTTTTCCAGCATTCAAAGCCTTCCTGAACTGAGTGACAGCACAGGGCTGGACAGGTCTAAGTAGTGACAGAAACTTTAAGCCTGTGTAGAAGTGTGGAGATGGTGACAGTCAGTGCCCCACCATTTTACAACCAAACCTTTGTCAGTTCTGACCCATAGTAGCAAAAATGGAAATTAACACATTCAGCAGAGTGTAAATATGATTTTGTATTGCATTCGATAGTTAATCAGGTGTTTTATAATTCAATTGCCTAAGATCATGTGGCTTTCTAAATATGTTTTGAGTTCCTGCTGTTTTCAGTTCTCATGAATTTATAGAGATAAATGGTTTGACACCTGGCACAATCAATTATGCTTTTGTGTATTTATACTTTTGGAGTAATGCCCTTCGGGCAATCTCACATTTGTAATTTCTAGCTTGACCTTGTTCCTCTCCTAACAAACTTGCTGACCACAAACATATAAGTCTTTCATAGAGTGGTTGAGCCGCTGATGTAAAGAACTCAGCAGCTGTTTCTATGATCTGGGTAGCATTCTGAAAATTCTTAACGTCCTTAAGTCTGATATAAAGCCTTTTATATTCCTGTTTCTGCTTTTGCTTTTCCTATGAGCACTTATGGTTATTTTCCATGTTTCTCGACCCCTTCTGCACCTTTATGCAGTTTTACAGCTAAAAACAAAGGTTCCAAAAGGTGAGTACACCCCTGAACAATTGCTGTTGGTATGGGAGACAAGGGAAAAGATAATCAGGGGTGAGAAGTGTCAACAATGAAAGTATCAGTGGAACTGAGAATACCTCGCCCTTATCTTTTCTTCAGATTTCCCTTTTGTCTCATCCCCACTCATATACCTACTACCAGGGTGTAGTGTGTGTTACTGTAGAGCTGCACTGCAACAGATATTTCTGGGCTCATACAAGTATGTAAGTACATAAATAAGTATCTAATTTTAGGTGGACCATAAACCCAGAAAATGAACTCAATATGAGCAAGAGTTCCATGTAGATGTGAGAATGCATAAAATAAGACATTGCCCCCCTCGAGACGCCCATCTCTCCTGCTTGTCCACTGCATTAGCAAATTTGACCTCTCATCTCCACTCCTCCACCCATTGTTTATCCAAGATTCCCTCCAGGGCCTCCTTACCACCTCCGTTCTCTTGCCCACTAGGTAGACAAGAGCTCTATGTCTTCACGTCTTGTGGACCAAGGGAGAAGGAACAAGCTAACAGTGCTGCAGGGATCATACCAACCTGCGATGAGCTTTACTGGTCATAAACTAAAGCAGAAGTTCAAGCACTAAAGCCATCGAGTCCATTGCGGTGGACGTGTACAGTCGAGTAGAACAAGTCACACCGGCAACCTGGTCCCCTTTAGACCTCCCCTCCTTCTTTCACTGTGAGATGTAGATCAGTTTCGTAGCCCAACCTACACTACCACCAGTGGCGGCTTGCCGAGGGAGTGGTGCGGGGCGGTGGGCGGGGCGGGGGAGGGGCAGGGTGGGTGGGTAGTGAACTTGGACATACTACGGACAGAACTCAGAGGGAGTTCTGTCCGTCATAAGTCCACTCCCTCGGCGAGCCGCCACTGACTACCACACACACTCAGAATCATTCTATCCCACTTACAAATACATCATTAGGGATGGCAATGGGCCATGTATTGATCGAGGGATGTGTGCTATGTAAACTCCTCCCAGCATCCCCTAGAGTAACGAGCAACGACCTCCATTTCTGACAGTCGATTGCCATACTGTTGATTTAGGGCATTTTGTACTTCCCGGAAGATGCAAAATTACTCATTCACCCTATCTTTTATTTAGTGGCCGTAACCACCAATCATGGCCATGAGCGTTTGCTTTGCCCTAGTGATTCTTATTTTAACCGAATGTGCATTACATATTGCATGGCTGTTTCATACAGCCATTAGCACCACAGTCACTTATCCTACTTGAAATTATCTCATGGGAATATTTTTAATTAGATTGTTGATTACAAATGTAGATTCACAGACAAGACTTTGAAGTAGTAGTTTTCAAGTTGATCACAGCGGACTCACATTTAATGATCCGCAAATGTATTTCAGTGCCATGCACATAATTAATTTAGTTTTCACTGGTTGTTCAATTGCATGATATCGATTTTGAATTTATTAATTTATTGTTCAGTTAATTAAAACCATAACAATATTGCAAACACTATTTAAAAAAGAGCATATTGTGTAAAAGTTACATTTCTCTAAAAACATCTTAAAATTTATGTAATTGTAAAAATATACTTCTTGTTTTATCATTGCTCAGGTTTAGCTTTCAGTTCTTGTTCATGAATACGTAAAAATGTAATCAGTTTACAGTTCATTCTGGAGTCAGTGGAATCCAGTCCTCTTATGATAGCTGTTCTACACGACTTTATGCCCCTGTCCAGGAATGCTCCCCGTAATATTGTGGTTCGTGCTGGTTGCAGTATCTTACAGTGGCATCCAAGATTAATTAAGTCTTCCTTTTTATAGCCACAGTGCCGGCAATTTTCATTTTCCCTGTGTATCCAATGAGGGGCATCCGCAAGAGTAGGGAACTGTCCAAACTTTAATGTTATTAATTTTCTTGCATGATATCATTCTATGGCGTCCATTGGTTTACTGATAACAACGTCACCACCTTCCCTGCTTTGAATTCGTGGCATATATGAAAATGACAAAGATAGAATATGTTATGTACAGGGTTGTTATAAAGTATATTTTTTCTACGAACTCAAAAGATAGTTTGGGTCTCTCTCAGCAAAAAATACAATTCCATGAGATAGCACAATGTTCTTCAGTTGCTGCACATTTCTGCTGACACCTGAATAAATATTTCAAAATTACAAATTGCAGAAAAAGTAGCAGTGGTAGAGTGCCATGATTCCCATCTATATAACATTGAGGCTTCGAAATAAAAGCAGCCCTGTGCAAAGAAAGAAGTGACAGCTGCAGCAACGATTTCTAAACCAAGTCTTGCTTGGTATTCCTTAAGTGACTTACTAAATCATAAAATCCTGAAAATATGGATGTGGATTATGGATACGCATATCCTGCAAACTGACACAAGGGTACTGACAGTGTTAGATATGGAATACATGTTTTTAGAAACCCACAGAAGGAGGTTGAAGGGGAAATGGTGGAGTCATTAGGGATGGTATTATGATGAATAAAGCCAATGACGGTCAGACTGTGGTAACCCAGCTATGATTTTTTGTGTGCAAATTCTGCCCCCAGAGAAAGCAACTATAGGTCAAAAGATATTTGTAAAATGTTCTTGTTTACTTTAGAAGACAAAAAGCCCGCATTTTAGGATAACTTTAAGAAACCTCGATTTCCCCTAGGTTTCTACAACGTTGGTGAGATAGCAGTATTAGTTCATTCCCTTTCTGCAGAGATCTGCTTGTCATATTTTGTCTCTGCACGAGTCTGAGCATCACTGCACGGCCCTAATACACAGTCAGGATAATCAGTAAGAGCCAGTCTGTACCCTGGTCCTAGCATTAAAATAGCTGCCTGAACTCAGACGTTTGCCACTTTCTGTACAATGTTGGTATTTGCCACTAATCTGTTTGAACACTAACATCAGCAAGGGAGGAGCTGAAACTGGAGGCTTTCCGTGGCTAAACCAATCGTCTCTACTTGCCACCCAGAGATTTGTTATAGAAATATTTTGTGGATCATTATTAGTCACAGGAATCTTATTTCCATGCTATCACAATCGTAGTGGATGTGTACTCACTTTAGCATAGCATGCCAAGTGGTGACAACGTTTTACCAGCGGTACTTTCTCTCTAAAAGAGCTCAAAGAATGGAGCACCATTACATTTAATGGGGTAACCCTGTGTCCCTAAGAACCTGGGTATAAGTGATATAGTCTGCAGTGTGTTCTGTTGGGTAAAGCAATTGCTTAGTAAAACTGACAACTAAATGACAAAAGGGAATTATTTTTTAGTACAAATGTAAGTATGGACACACCACAAGAGAAATGTAATCAATACACGTCTTACTCTAATCCTGCTCATGCAGAAGCTGAACATCTACAAAAAGAAATCGAGAAAGCACTTGATCAGTGCGCCGCTAAATTAAACAGCAAACCCAACAATAAAACTCGATCTTAAAAATGGTATTCATTAGAACTAAAACTAATGAAAAGAAAGTGTCGAACCCAGGAGCATAAATGGAGACTGTCAAAGGACAGCAAGAATAGACAGAACTACCTAGTCGAACTTAAAAGCTATTACTGTGCCCTAAAAAATGCAAAGATAAATTATTATACAAAAAGGATCGAAGATAACGGCAATTCATCTAAAGAACTTTATAAAGTAATCCGAGAACTTTGCAAGCCCACTAGTCTGTCTCAAACTATGGCACCCACAATCAAGAACTGCGAGCTACTTAACAACTTCTTTACAGACAAAGTGACCAAAATCTATGCATCCTTTAACAATCATCCTGAGGGAGATAATATAGACTGAGAAATCGTGGTACCCCACCCCATGGCTCAGGCCCATCTGGCCACTCTGGCCCCCTTCTCAGAAGAACAGGTAGCTAAAGCTATGACTGAGGTTAAGGCAGGATCACCACTCGATCCCTGTCCACACTTCGGGGCCGATTCTGATGCGGGTTGGAAAAGCTTCCCGACCGAATCGGTTGGGAAATGGTGTCCGAACCACTCGGATCGGGAAAGTCCGACCGGCGGAGTAGGATGCATCCGGATGCTTCCAGATACGATTTGGTTGAACTCCCATTGACTTCAATGGGAACATTTGTTCCTAACCGCATCAGAATTGGGCCCTCGGTCGGGAAGACACGTTCCCGATCCGATTTGGAAGGAGCAAATGCCGTTAGGAGGCCTTCCTAACTGCATCAGAATCAGGCCCTCGGTCGGGAAGCTTTCCCAACCCGCATCAGAATCGGGCCCTTCATCTTTTCTCGACTAGTGTCAGTTCTATGCCCCCATGTCACCAAAGTTTTTAACCAATCTCTAGAGCTAGCCTCCTTCCCAGACATATGGAAGGAAACAGTGGTCTTCCCTCTATTAAAAAAATCAGGCCTTGAAATCTACGACCCAGCAAATTACCGACCAATCTCGCAGCTACTGTACCTGTCCAAAGTCTTAGAGAGATTGGTCAATAGACAACTCACCACTTTTCTGGATACCAATAACCTACTGGACCCCTCCCAGACTGGCTTTAGGGCCAACAACAGCACCAAGGCCACTTTACTTGCTGTATCCGATAATATCAGATCCCTAGTGGATCAAGGCAGAGCCGTAGCATTGATCCTTTTGGACCTTACTGCGGCTTTCGATACCGTATCTCATAACAATCTACTACGAATCCTTCATGAGAAAGGATTACACTCAAAAACCCTGTCATGGTTCGCATCCTTCCTGAAAAACAGAACCCAAAAAATTCAAATGGGATCTTGCTCCTCTACCCCAAAAAGCATTAAATATGGAGTCCCACAAGGAGCCTCTCTGAGCCCCACCCTTTTTAATGCGTATGTCTCCTCCCTAGCAGACATCAGCAGGAAATGGGGCTTTGATATCTGCTCATACGCCGATGCTACACAATTAATGATCTCCCTGGTTGACAGTCCAACTAATATCGACACTAAGAGCAACCTAATCAACTGCCTCACCGAAATTGCAACTTGGATGACAGAGCACTGCCTAAAGCTAAACGCTGGAACGTCAGAGATCTTGCTCTTAGGGGGTGCACACTCAATTTGGGACAGCAGCTGGTGGCCCGAAGCGTTGGGTACCGCCCCTGAACCCAAACGTGTTGCAAAAAATCTGGGCATCCTATTCGATGATACCTTATCCATGCAGGATCAGGTACGCAAGCTGTGTGGAAAAAGTTTCACCATACTGAAACTTTTCAGAAGACTTTTCCCCTGGATCCCTTTGAATTGCAGGAAAACGGTCACACAGGCCCTTTTCCTGAGCAGACTGGACTATGGAAATGCACTTTATGTTGGCATGGCCGATTACCTTTTTTCTCGACTTCAAGTAGTCCAGAACGCTGCCGCTAAACTGGTCTGCAATAAAAACAGATACAGTTCAGCATCCCACAGCATGAAGGAGCTACACTGGTTGCCGGTGCGCCAAAGAGCCAAATTTAAGCTCCTCTGCTACGCACACAGAACCTTACATAAGAAAGGCCCACACATTCTGCGAGACAAAATGGAATTCCACGTCCCATCAGGCAACCTGAGATCTCGCCATCAGGCCCTTGCAAAAGTCAAACGCACTACCAAAGTCAGGATGGGCGATCGCTCCTTCTCTAAGTCAGCTGCGGTTCTCTGGAATGACCTCTTACTTGACTTACACCTGACAGATGATTATCTGCTTTTTAGAAAGAAGCTAAAAACCTTCCTGTTCCGCAGATACTAAACCAATTAGTCATTAATTTAGAATAACCTGCGCCCTTCCCTTACCGCATTGTATGCGGTCCTAGCACTGTGATGTCCTCTGGGATGAATGTTGCGCTTTACAAATACAAATACAAATACAAATATGTTCATATACGTATTTCATTTGTTATATAGGGCTGTCACAAACAAAATTCACAAACAAAATGACAACTATCAGTGACTAATGTGACATACAGTGCAACATTGTTTTGTACAAATTACAAGCAAACACAAATTACATCAAACATACATGCATGTACAGAGATCTCTGTCCTCTTTTGGGCAGTAGAGTTCAACAAAGGCCCTTTTAAACATTGTCATTTGTTCTAGGGACTAGGTGACTCAGGAGTGAACTGGTTAATCATCGACGTTTCGACCCAGGTGTGTGTATTAATGGATGAACATCATGTTGGGTCTTCCTCAGGACAGGTTAAAAAACACAAAGACAGCCAAGTCGATAGAGTTAAGGAAAGGTACTCCTGGATGTCGACAATTAACCAGTTCACGTCCTGAGTCACCTTGTTCCTAGATTAGGTTTCTTTTGTGGTGTGTCCAGACTTACATCTGTACTAAACAATAATTCCCTTTAGTTGTCAGTTTTACTAAACATAATCAAAGCATGGAGCACGGTATGTTTGCATTTTCTTTTTGTGTTCCCACAAAAATCTTCTTTAAATATTATTTTTTATTTTGTACTGTACAGTCTCCACTGGGTTTGTTACATGTGAGAGGTCGCATAATAAGTTGCATGGTCCTTCTTAAAACGTGATAATAGCCATAAAATGGAAAATACGGACACCAAGAATGAAGGCTTTATAAGAGTGGGCTTGATTAGGTGAAGCACAGATAGTATAATTTGAAGGATGTGCGTTTGTGTTTTTCTTTAGGATGTGCAACAAAGAGTTTATTCAATTGTTATGTATGGCTCTCACGGGGAGCCACTAGCGTAAAAACCACATTTTACATCTGGTTATACACTGTTTGTCCACTGTTGCTACCACAAAGGAATTCCAGGCCTATCTGAGAGCCTGTCAGTGTTCTGATGAAAGGCAGAGGGCACAGCTTTTGAAGGAAAGAGGGTGAGACAGCACAGAGGATGTTATGTTGAGTGACTGGAGGGTAGTTTTTATTTTACATCTTGGAAAGGGAGGAGAAGCCATGTTATGTATGGCTCCCATTACTTCCCTGCCTAGCAGTTGAAAATAGGGAGAGATGATTTTAGGGTGCATACATAACGCATAAGGTTTCAACGCATAAATATGTGAATAATGGATGTTTTTCACTTGAGGTTTTGAGTGACATCATAGACAATGCAAGCTTTGCACACATTGTCTATTTGATGTCACTCTGAACTCCTACTTGACACATCCCAGTTATTCACTGTTGCTCATCTATAAGTTCTATTTGTTGTTAGTGATACAGGCTGGCAACAAGACCCAGAGAAGAGTTGTATTGTTTCCAAGCTAGGCAGAAGGTCTAGGAGATAGAGTTGAGGCCAAAGAAAGGTGAACATCTACCAGTAAACTAACTACAGGTTTTACTAATGCCAATATTCCCAGGTTGTCAAAAGGATCAGAGCCTCAGCAGGAGAGTCAAGTGAAGGTATTGCCTGGTTGCAAGGAAGAAAATATTGATGATGAGTGAGAGTATTTCAGTGTGAATGTCTACTAAGTTACAGTAGTAAGACTGGCTCTGTAGATGGCCGAAGAGATCGCAGATTAGAAATTTACTGGGTGAGGGAGTCTTTTTGAGAATAAGTAGAAGCTATATATACCACCGCCTTAGCCAATTCATTAGAAATATGATAGTGTCTACCTGAGATATAAACAATGTCAGGATTGTTTACTGTGAGCTTCAACACTATATGCACCCTTCTACACCATGCTCACTATATGGAGTAGAGACACAAAAGGATCAGCTTGATGGTGATAATGGCCGCAAACTGAATGCATGCATTCTCCGCATGTAAACTGTCACTGTCAGGGAGGCGATATAGTTGCAAATTAATTTCTTCACTTTCAAATGCACCACTTGTAAAGGTAAAGGAAGGCACACTCTCTATTCCCATAAAAACCGCAGTATGTTAGAGAATGATGAGAATAGTGTTTTCCGAGGACTCATTAATAAATCACAGTTGATAACTGTACCATATATGGTAACTCATGCATATATAATTCCATTGGATATCAAATATCCCAATAGGCAATCAATGCACATAAGGCTTATTAGAGAGATTAGACTACAACTACCTAATGACTAAATAAAAGATGTAATATGTTTGACCAATTAATGTTTGTAATACAATTTCTATGTACAAGGCGCATGTTTACAAAAAATAATCCATCCATGCATTGCTGATAGCGAAGTGCAAAGAGATGAAAACTGGTCAAGTGTATAAGTGCAACAAAGTGGTCTGCAGGCTGAATCAGATTCTGATAAAGAGTCAACAGAATAAGTCACATAGACTCCTTAGGTGTTAGACCCATCAGCCTTAGGATAGTCTTCCCACAAATGTTTCCTTACTCCTCTATTTTTGCTCATCTCATTTCTGTTGGTCTTAGGACACTGTGTTCTTTACCACTGCTGACCAGTGCTAAAGTGTGTGTGCTCACTCCTTAATAACATGGCTGTTGCAAAGTCATCCTGTGCCCTGGCCACCTCCATTTCTTTGCTGACTTGTACTGGTGGCAACTGACTCTTACTGTCCCTGGTCTCTGCCTAATCATGCCCAGGGCCAGTGCTATGCTGAAAACACTTAGGGGCAGATTTACAAGCCCCTTGCGCCACTTTTGTGTCACTTTTAACATAGGAAAAGTGACGCAAAAGTGGCGCAAGGGGCTTGTAAATCTGCCCCTTAGAATACAGTGAAAACACCTACACATACTAGGGTACGCCATGGGTTAGGGTACCCCTATGAATGGTAAGACCTCCCCTATAAGTCCCTAGAACAAAATAGGGCAGGGGGATTAAACCCACCTTTAAGTCCCTAGTATATAATAGGACATGGCCGTTTAGAGGGTAAATAGACATAATATCGAAATAAAAATATCGAATGGACAGAATATCGAATCCAAAATATAGAATGGACATAATATCGAATGGACATAATATAGTCGTTAAAAATATCGAAATTAAGGTAAGTAATATCGATTGTCAAAATATCTAAGTACAAAATATAGGCATTAAAAAATATCGAATTTTTAATAATATCGAATTTTTTCAAAGTGTTTTGTATGTTAGTATATGTGTTAAAAGTTTATATTAGTTTTTGTAATGTATGTTTAATTTTTTTAAAGCAATGATTTTTATGTTATTTAATTTTTGCGTCATTTAATTCCGTAGCGGGTTGTGGGTTTATAGGGGAATAGGGTGGGAAGTAATTTAATTGTAATTAAGTAAATATTTATTTTTATTTATTGGTATTGATAATTAATTTATTGTTAATTAATTATTAATTGGTAATTAATTTTTATTAATTGGTAATTAATTTTTATTAATGGATAATTATGTTAATTCTATTAATTTATTATTTGTAGCGGGTTGTGGGTTGATAGGGGGATATGGTGGGAAGTAATTTAATTGTAAATAATTAATTATTGAAAATATTTTTTTGTTTTGATAATTAATTTATTGTTAATTAATTATTAATTGGTAATTAATTTTTATTAATTGGTAATTAATTTTTATTAATTGATTAATTGATAATTATGTTAATTCTATTAATTTATTATTTATAGCGGGTTGTGGGTTGATAGGAGGATATGGTGGGAAGTAATTTAATTGTAAATAATTAATTATTGAAAATAATTTTTGTTTTGATAATTAATTTACTGTTAATTAATTATTAATTGGTATTTTTTTATTATTTATAAATTTTTGGTATTGAATATTAATTGGTTGTTAATTAATTATTAATAGGTAAATAATTTTTAATAAATGAATTGTATTGGTATTTATAATTAATTAATTATTAAATATTTTGTAATTGGTAATTCATTTTAATAATAATGTTTATTAGTATTGATAATTAAATAATTGTTATTAAAATATTAAAATATTACTTTCCCTACTGTTGCACTCTTTGGAGTGGGAATAGTAATTTTTACCCCTACGCTATCCAACGCTTTCCCTACTGTTGCACTCACTGGAGTGGGAATAGTAATTTTTACCCTCCCGCTATCCAACGCTTTCCCTACTGTTGCACTCTCTGGAGTGGGAATAGTAATTTTTACCCCTACACTATCCAACGCTTTCCCTACTGTTGCACTCTTTGGAGTGGGAATAGTAATTTTTACCCTCCCGCTATCCAACGTTTTCCCTACTGTTGCACTCTCTGGAGTGGGAATAGTAATTTTTACTCCTACGCTATCCAACGCTTTTCCTACTGTTGCACTCTTTGGAGTGGGAATAGTAATTTTACCCTCCCGCTATCCAACGCTTTCCCTACTGTTGCACTCTCTGGAGTGGGAATAGTAATTTTTACCCCTACACTATCCAACGCTTTCCCTACTGTTGCACTCTTTGGAGTGGGAATAGTAATTTTTACCCTCCCGCTATCCAACGTTTTCCCTACTGTTGCACTCACTGGAGTGGGAATAGTAATTTTACCCTCCCGCTATCCAACGCTTTCCCTACTGTTGTACTCTCTGGAGTGGGAATAGTAATTTTTACCCCTACACTATCCAACGCTTTCCCTACTGTTGCACTCTTTGGAGTGGGAATAGTAATTTTTACCCTCCCGCTATCCAACGTTTTCCCTACTGTTGCACTCACTGGAGTGGGAATAGTAATTTTTACCCCTACGCTATCCAACGCTTTCCCTACTGTTGCACTCTTTGGAGTGGGAATAGTAATGTTTCCCCCTACGCTATCCAACGCTTTCCCTACTGTTGCACTCACTGGAGTGGGAATAGTAAATTTTACCCTCCCGCTATCCTACATTAAAAATATTGAATATTTTTTAATACTATTACGTTAATATATGTATGTATTAAAAAATAAAAATGTATGTTTATTTATTTTTTTACTTAAATTAATTATTCATTAATTTGAAAGTTATTTAAGTATGTATTTTTAAGTATGTTTTACTTAATTATATTTATTATCTTATTAATTTTACATTACTTTTATGAGATTTAAAAAATTCGATATTTTGACTAACTATATTTTTTACAACGATATTTTTGATTCGATATTTTTGTACTTACCTGTTTGTAGATAGGGAGTCGATATTTTGGTATTCGATATTTTTAACTCGATATTTTGTCAGGTCGATATTTTCTTCCTCGATATTATGTCAGTGATCCGTTTAGAGGCCAGCAGCCTTTCTGCATTTGCCTGTGTGCACTGCTGAGAGCCAGAGGTAATTTTAAAAGAAGCTCTGTGTTGCAGAATCGCTTTTAAATGTAAACTGTGCCCAAACTCGACTTAGGTGTTAGGGGCACTTATGAATTGATAAACTAAAATATTGTGGCATATTTAGTATCCCCAGGGGTAGGGGGTTAGTTACCTATAAGGAGGACCCTTATAAAAGCTGTTTTATATGTCCTGGGATAGAGAAATTGCACATTTCACTTACCTCATTGTAGTGAAGTTCTTCCCAAAATCGACTTTTGTTCTAGGAGCACTGTGGAGTGAGGATCTACATTATATTTGTATATTCAGGATCCCTAAAGCCTCCCCTAGGTGTCACACGGGTGGGTGGTCATGTAGTTATAAGCAGAGTCTTTATAAAAGCAGTTTCATAGGCCCTGGTGTTGGAGAAAATGAACATTTCAGCTCCATAAGTGGACCCACTCAACCTGGCCAGCCAAACCAGTTATCCTCAACCGTGAGCCGACCCTCCCTCCAGGTTCGTCCCGCTGAAAAACTCTGGAGATCCGACTTCCAGTGTTTGACTGGGAGCTCGTCGAAAGTCAAGCTGGCAAAGCCTCACCGAACCCAGTCTGGTGAAGAGCATTAAGAGACCCCGAGGGAAAAAGCTCTGTAAAAGTTTCTAAGTCCGAAGGTAACAGACTTGACCGGCCCTAACCGCGAGAGTCAAGCCGCCCACCTTCAGCCGCGAGCCGGCCTGGATCCCTGGTTCGTCCTGCTGAAAAGCTCCGGAGGTTTGACTTCCATAGTTTGACCGGGAACTCGTTGAAAGGCAAGCCAGCAAAACCTTACCAAATCCAGACTGGTGGAGAGCATCGAGGGACCCCTGCAGAAAAAGCTCCAGGAAAGTTTCTAAGTCAGAAGGTAAAAACTTTGACCAAGGCGTACCGCAGGGGTAGCCACGCAGGACTCCATTGCGGTTGGCCTGAAACTTTGACTTTGACCCGGTCTAGCATGACCAGATGTCCCAATAGATATTCTAGTTTTTTATGTGCTATATAGTGCCAAATATATGCAAATACATATCTCCGGTTCCCTAGATTGGTATTTTTTTTCATTTTGGTGTCATTTTAAAGATAAAAATATTTCCTATTTTTATAAATTGGTGTTAGAGTTTTATTGTGTGCTGTGTCTTAACTGTTTACTGAATTGGTGTTTTTAAATGCTTTACATACCTGTCTCTGAAGTAAAGCCTGCCTGCTCACAGCCAAGCTACCAAGGGTTGAGCATGGGGATAATTTTCTGAGACCTATTCTGAGAACTAGACTGTGTTACTGGCCTTATTGCCAGTGGTAGATGCATATTTACCACTACTAATAATCCACTTTCCAACAATGGCACATTTAATTTACTAGTAAGTCCCTAATAAAGGGGTACTGCATGTAGGAGCTCTAATATTCAGACATTAACCTTAGCGTTTACTTTAATCTAGTGGGCTACACTTTTCATTGGGGCCCTAGCTGCTTTAGAAAGAGCATGCTGTTAGGAAGAAAAAGCGATCACCCAGATCTATTTATGTTAGTCGCTCATTGTGTTGTGCCTAACGTGTTGAGGATGTTGAATATGCTCTGGGTCACTGATATCTATTGATGGTGTTAGTGGGGAAAGTGATTTATCCTGAGGGCAATGGGAATTGTTGCGCGAGTTTCGATATGGGACTTCACATCTGTGGCTTGTGGGATGCTGGGTGCACTGGAGTTTAGAGGCATGTCCACTTGGGTGTTTCTGCTGTCCATTTCACCGGCATCCATTTACGTAATGAGCTGTTCCAGTTTGGCAGAATCTGTAAATTCCTTAGTTATTCCATCTATGGTGATTATCATGGTTGCAAGGTCGAGAAGGTCATATTGTATATTGAGTTTCCATAACTGCGGACTGAGGGTCAAGAATTGTTTCCTGACCAACTTCGTTTTATTGGAAAAGCCTGCCACAATAGAAAAGGAGCTGTCATTGTGCTTGAATACACTATTTCTTTTCTAAGCTTGAAGAGCAGTCGGGTAATTTCGTGTCGCAATAAGCATGCTATGACTGGTTTAGGGGCGGCATCTAAGACAGCACAGGAATTAGGTCGTGCTTTGAGTCTGTGCGCCCAATGAAATTCTAAGGCTGGGTAAAAGTTCAGGCCTCTGATTTTAAGGAATGGATCTGTAAGGAGCACAATCATGGTTTCATCTTTTTCAGTTTCTGGTAGTCCAAAAATGATGAAGACGTTGTTGCGTCTGTTATAGTCTTCAAGGTCAATGACTTTGCGTTGTAGAGTCCAGAGCTAATATCCCCAGTCGGGCATATTGTAAAATTAAAGTTCTGGGTATATGATCCGGCTTTCAGAGGTCTGTATCTGTGATTTGTAAGTAGCTATTCCTTGTGAATGGCTTTTAGGTCTATATTAACAGTTGCCCTGCAATCATACACTGTATCTACGGATACATTTATCCTCTTCAGTTCAGCCACTATTTAATCTAATGTCACAATTTACATATTCATTCCTGGAATGGGAGAGGAGATGCTCTAGAATCCCTGGATACTGCTGCTAAGAATAGCAATTTGTGGGATGTTTTAGAAATTTGACAGGTATCTTCTCCCTAATTGAACTTTTCATGAAGATTGTCACCATGTGTTAGCTGTGTAGGCAGTTGACAGAAGGGTAGGCTAGACAGAGCTCTTAATGTGCTGTATTAAGTAAGTCCTACTGGAAAGGAGGCAGAAGGCAGCCTGATGAACGTTAGTACCAGGGTAGTGGTTAACTGTAGTGGGTGCAGTACCTAGAAACGGGCAGTAGACAGTGCAGTGGCGCCAGGAATTGCACAGAGTTCAAGAAAAATGGCGTGCCCCACAGGCATATGATTCCTGAAAGAAGTTCCTATGCTGACCAAAGATGGCAGGGAGCTCCGTATCCATGGCTTTGCCAGACTACAGTGAGAACTTCAGAGCTTTGAAGGAGCACAAACAACTGTAGGTTGCCCATTCGTGACCAGTCACTCTCAGGACCCAACTTCTTGCAGGACACGGAATGCTCCCAGCGCGTTGCGGGCTTAAGTGGTGGCGTGGCAGTCTGTAAAGTGAAGCAGACCACAGCAGCACCAGCACCTCACCGGAACACCAAGGATCCTGTCTGATGCCTGCTGTGACTGCTCGGCTCCCTCCTAGTATTTGTGAAGCCCTCATAGTAAGTTCCGTGGGCGAAGGCCCTTCTTTGAGCATAAGGTTTGTATGTTTATGCTGTAACGACTGCCTATTCACCTCAGAGTAATCAGTCCCCAGTTTGCAGAGCATTAAGGCAAAGTGACCGTAATGTAAAAAAAAAACCACAACACTAACCAAATTAAATATATCAATAGGTGGGCGGGCTCCGGAGCAATTTAGAGGTCCGCCATCTTTCTCATGGCCAAGCATCACCTTTTGTTCTGTACTTTGAGAATGTTGCGCACTAGCTTAGTTTTGACATTCCCGGGCAAGCTATCTATAGTATGTGTCCTCACTGTACTTATAGACCCAGGAATACTCATATTGTTCTAATTAATGGTAACATATGAAAGAAGAAGAGAAGTGGATAGTAGGGCATTATTTTTTGTGGTCCTTCCCATTTTCCTGAAATTAGTTGCCGCCTGCCTTTGCTCCCTTACAGCCTGTTCTTGGGCAATCAGCAGGTCGAATTCCCTTTCTGCCTTCTTGTCCTTCATGCTAAGCAAACCGAAAAGTCAATATTATCTCATAGGGCAAGGTTGACTAACCCTCAGCACCAGTGGTGGCTGATGAACTTTGAAAGTGGTGAGGCATAAATGCTTGCCTTGAATTGAAGAGAGGGAGCAAAGTAAGAAAACCCTACTTTCATGGTGTGACAGGGAACCCTACCCTCCTTAAGACTAGTTGTGGTTAACTATCCCTAAGAAAAGTTCAGGAATGGTGGCAAGGCAATGTGTTTTTAGCACGGTTTCCCTACGCATTATATTTTTTAAGCTTACCCAGGTTAGAAATATTCATGCGCTCCTTCTCCCCACCGATGATGATGTCAGTAGTAAACAAAGAGGCAAGTCAGTTGTCATGCGCAACCTAAATGTGCTTACGTTGTTAATATACATGGGCCAACATTAAGGTCTATTAAAGACAAGAAAGGTTTTTTTTACATCACACGTCCTGAGATCATGTTTTAAAATGTTCTCATATGTGATAATGAAGAAAAAGGAGGCATGTCGAAATAAAATAACTGCCTAAGATCACACAATTTGGTCAAGCATGAGGCCAGGATTGATAACAGTTTTCAGGTTTGACACCTCCATTTAGGCACTACATTGTTATCTCATTCTCTCCCATTTTACATCAAAGATTAATGCTCTTTAATTTGGGGACATAGGGTTAGAGAGTAGGTGGGAAGCAGAAGCCACACACTGCTTTCCCAGGCTGTGTCTAAAGGGTTTCCAATTTGTCTTTTTCCTCACAATTACACATCAAATTTAATTAGGGATGGTGAAGACAGCACCCTGACATGTGCAGACAAAACTGTTGGTGAAAGCACACTTAAGCAAACAGTGTAACAGAGTTAAGAAAAGGGAGTAATGTTACACTTTTTGCTTAAGTAGCAACAGGTTGATTTTTTATTTGCTCTCTGCTGCTCTGTTCATTATTGGGGGGCGCAGCCATTTTGCCCATTATTAATGAGCCGCCACTGCTCAGCACCCTATAAGGCTGACCATCAGTTGTGTGCTTCAGTTATCAGTTTTACTTTCTGGAAAGCGAATTATGCTGCTGAGCCATATGTGGGCAAAGTGCCATGAATTCAGGGACCATATTTGTGAGGCACCTTTCTTTTTAAGGTACTGAGCATTCTGTATCAAATGTTCTTTTATAATAGAAGTGAGGTGGAGACTTTACTTGACAATGCTCTCACAAGGTTCAGTGCAGTCCACTCACAACTAACCTGATGACTAGGCTTGGGCGGAGTTCGTGAAGTTCCGCTATGCGGAACTCCGCAAAGTGACCCAAAAACTCTGCCATGCTGCGTGGAGTTCCGCCAGCGGCAGAGCGCATTACGTTGTGCCGTACCCGCAGAATTTTAGTGCCGGGTGTTTGGCACCATGCGCAGCGTAAGAGGGCGCTGCTTCTTTCTGTCGCTCAAGTAGATTTTCTACTCAAGAGGAAGGTTACTCAATTCGAACAGAAGGTTTCTTAACGTGAACGAAAGCAACCATCTGTGACCGCCCACGTTGAGAAATATCGCCGGGAGGTGGTCTGGAGTAAGATTTTCCTCGTTTGCCAACTTAATGTTGCGTGGAGTGAGAAAAACTCTGCAAACTCCACGAGCAAAGCGGAATTTAATGCCCAGGCCTACTGTGACTCTTCTTCATAGAATGAAAACATTTTCTTCTTTTTATGCCCCTATGGCTGAAAATACAAAGAGCCATATAATCCTTAGAGAGCAGTTTGAGTCCCTGGGTGCCCAGGGAACCCTAGGGTCCATTAGGTTTCTTAAGTTAGCAGTAAGGCAGAATTATACTTTATTCCTTCAAGTGTCTTCCTGGCCCAGGACCTTTCTGAAGAGGTGTTAATGGCATGCCATTCTTATCATGTGCTCTAGCCAGCCGTTTGAGAATGTCTAAGCCCAGTCCTGGCAGAATTTTCACAAAAAACAGAGCCCCCTTTTGCAGGACTCCTCTTTCGTT
The DNA here is from genome assembly GCA_963921515.1 of Calotriton arnoldi. Lineage (NCBI taxonomy): Eukaryota > Metazoa > Chordata > Amphibia > Caudata > Salamandridae > Calotriton > Calotriton arnoldi. Next base: position 137,463 of record CAWUFW010007020.1, read on the forward strand.
TTCCTGTAAACATTCCAGAGTTACACATTCAAGATAAAAATAGCCAGGCTTGCCTCTCAGGAGCTCTGTGTCCCATCCCAGTACAGTCCTTCTGGAAATAAAGAACATCCTTTGTCTAAGATCTGGAAGCAGCTTCTCCTTCTGTGGACAGAAAAAAATGTCTGAGAGACCCCCCCTGGCTGAATAGGTTTCTGTCACTTGGATCCCTATTTGTGGTAGTCACATGAAGGTAGAGACTGTTGCTTTGTATTACAATCTGTTCCACTTCCTGCTCCTCTCAGATGGCGTATTGCAAGTAGTCAAGCAGTCAGTGCTTGCATCTAAGCAGTCTTCCTGGCTTTAGAAGCGGATGTCTTATTTGCTAGCAGTCCAGAACTTCACACCTAATGGGATGCTAACTGGAGTCACAGAAGGAAAGGCAGCCTGCAGAACTGTTCAAGTTCCAGTTGGCTTTCATGCAACACAATGGACACTTTTTTAAAGTACTTTAAAAAAAACTATTGAATTAGATTTTTTTCAAAGTGGAAAATACCTTTCAAAGAGGTTTGTATCATTTTCCTAGGTGAAACAGTAAAAACGGACTTCTATTAACAATGATGGGTCTGGGAGGGTGGGCGAAGCCCTACCCTCCCAGAAATTTCGGGCGGGTGGGTCCAAGAGCGTAGGGCTTAGAGATTGGCCAACGGGTGAGGGGCGGGGCTTAGTTAGGGTTCTTGGGTGACGGTTAACGGGGTTTAGGTGCCATTTTTGAATTAGCACCCCCCGGTTGGCAGGGTTAGAGTTAGGTTTGTAGGTTGTCTGGCTTGGGGAAGCAGCATGGCTGTTCTGGTCGATGTGCAGCAGGCGCTGCTTGTGTTGCAGCAGGTGGGCAGGGCTGACCTTCTGGCGGATGGGGCGCTGGCTCAGGCGGGCATTGCCCATGAAGAGCGCCTGAAGTGAGGATCAGCGGAAGAAGTGGCGTCAGCCATTTTGGCTTATGCGTCGCCTGCCTGCAAGGTTCAGAAAGGTGGGTTGAGTGCGGGCGGCAGGAAGCGGCCTGGCCGTTTGTTGCAGCCCGTGATTTCGCGAGGTGGTGGGTGGGGGGTCCAAGCTGCGGGGTGGGGCCGGGGCACGGCCAGGGTTTCTCCGGTCGCAGGCTGGTGCGGGTGGGGTGGGGAGTCCCAAAGAAGGCGTTTTGCGCTACACTCGATGAGGCGGGGGGCGGGGTGGAAGAGGCAAGGTTCACGGTGTGCTACCTTTTATGAATGGGCGGATGGAGGCGGTCACCGCAGGTGAGTCCTCGGGCCGGGAGTTGGTGCGACCTCGTGGCTCGGGCCTGCACACTGTAGTGCAGCCTGAGGGTGCGGTGACGCCGTTGGGCAGCAAGGAGGCCGGGAGGCATGACGCTCCAGGCTTTGCACTGATCTGGGCCTGCCGCTGGACCTCTCCAGTCTGCGAAGGCAGGCCCTGACTGTGAGGAGTGATGAGGAGGCAGTATTGGGGAGAGGAGAGGAGCAGCGCAAGCAGCTGGTACTGGCCCCCCTCCCAGTGTTTGCCACAGGAAGAAGTGGGGCCCCTGAAGTGGACCAATTGGTACTTGGGGGTCAGGGGGAGGCCATTGCACTGGGGGTTGGGGGTTTGCCCTGGGGGCTCGAGGGCAGGCACTGAGGGAGAGAAGCATGGGCATTATCAGCTGGGCTGGAAGAGGGTGGTGCTCTAGTTTTGGGGGAGCAGAGGTGTGGGGGTCCTGGGATAGTGGTCATGCCTACCCCCCTGCCTCGATCCATGGTTTGGATGGGGTGGAGGCTTTCAAGCATGGGGGTCTGGGTTGGTGGGTGTGGTGTTGTGCCATCTTCCCCCTTCTGTTTTTGCGGTGCAGGCAGGGCAGGGACAGACTACTGCCAACCAGGGGATGGAGGTAGGTGTGGGGGATTGGTCATGGGCGGGTCAGTCAGGAGGGTCTAGTGCGGCCTGTCCACCCCAGCCCGAAGACAAGGCATGCGTCACTGCGGTTGGCCCTGGGACGGCAGGGGATCTGAGTCAAGCGAGCCAAGGCCAGGAGGGTGCATCTGCCTGGCAAGAATATGACCCTTCGCAGGAGTTGTACCAGGAGCAATTTGGAGATGGGTGGATAGGTGATGGGGAAGTGCCGGGCATGAGTGCGTAGTGTGCGGATGGTGGAGTTGGGGACTGGGACCCTGGATTATGATGAAGAGGAGTTGGAGGAGGGTGAGATTGTGGATGATGGGGAGGTGTTGGACTGGGGTGACTGTGAGGATGAGTGGTGGGCAGAACCACTGACAAGTAGAGGGCGGGGTGTACCTAACCGGAGGGGTAGTGTAGGTGTCTTGCAGGACATGGTGATGAACACACCGTCGAACCAAAGAGAGAGGGCAGCAGCAGCAGGACAGACGGCTTCGGTGCGGGCCTGATCTTGAAGCCAGGTAAGGTGGGGGCGACATAAAAGGGGAGAACAGGTGTTTTTTTGGAGGTGGGGGTTCAAGCCGCTGGATGTGAGGCGAAAGCGCAAAGGGAGGGTGGTCCACGGCTGCAGAAGTGTAAGTATGTGCAGGATCAGGATACAGGTATGGACACAAGGGTGGACGCAGCGCAAGCCACAGAGAGCACCAAAACAGGGGCAGGGAGGAGGACGGCGAAAAGAAAGAGAGCAAAGACGTGAGAAAGAAAAAGATGCCATATATGTAGATCACCAAACCTTTGGGGGCGCATTTGATGGCCGCTACTAAAGAGCGGATTTGGAAAGGGGAATTTGTGGAGTTATTTAAGTTGCTGCAGCGGGAGATATGGGCGAAAGAAGGATCAAAGGAGGAGGAGAATGAGCTATCACGTGAGACCAGGGTGCCCGTTAACATCGAAAATTGGACAGCGGCTTTTCTCATATATGCAAGCGTATATTGTGAGAAATATCCAGAGCGGTGCGTTGCTCTGTTTAAATTTTTGGACGTAGTGTGGAAGGCGCAGGTGACTTTTGGAGTGTGGGTGCGTTATGACGAAGAATTTTGGGCACGACTGGCGGAGGAGGAGGATGGGGTGTGGGGGCAATTTGATTATGAGTTGCTCTTGCAAACTATGACACCAGAGAGGCCAGCCCCATCGACTTATATGGCAAGCACCTGGCCGGACATCTACAGGTCCTTTCGAGGGCATCCCACCTAGACAGGGGTGGGTACAACAGGTCGGGGACAGTCAGCGATGGCTGGAGCATGCTGGGCATTTAATAGGTAACAGTGTTTGCTGGGAATATTGTAAATACCGCCACAAGTGTTCAAAATGGGGCGGCAAGCACATGCTTGCCCAGTGTGGCGTCCAGGGAGGGTTTGTGAGGTCACAAGGGGGCGCTGTGGGACAGTGGACTGGTTACAGTGACCGGGGATGGATAGGGGAGGTCAGGGATCTATGGGAAAAGGCACGTACGCTGGTTAAATTGGACTTCTTGGACAGATGGCTGGTCATGCTGGGGTCTGAACTGGAGAGGGAATTGTTGTTGACAGGTTTCCAGTTTGGTTTTCGTTTGTGTTATGAGAGTCCCAGGGTTTGACATTAGACAGAGAATTTGAGATCAGTCAGGGGCTACGAGGCACTGGTTTGGAGTAAGTTAATGAAGGAGGTGTCGAAGGGCAGAATGGAAGGGCCGTTTTCGGACTAGCCCCTGGTCAATTTGAGGATTTCACCTATTGGGGTGGGGCCCAAGAAGGAGGCGGGTGAGTATCGCCTCATCCATCACCATTCCTGGCTTGCGGGGTTGTCGGTTAATGATTTAATTCCTGAAGAGTGTAGTAAGGTGCAATACTCCTCAGTTGACAGGGCGGTTCAGTTGGTCAACAAGGTTGGGAGGGGTGCCCTTATAGCAAAATGTGACATCAAATCAGCATTTTGCTTGCTCCCGGTTCACCCTGCGGACCATGAGTTGTTGGGTATTCAGTTTGGTGGGCAGATTTTTGTGGACAAGGTTTTGCAGAGGAGATGTTCAGTTTCTTGTTCTTTGTTTGAGGCTTTTAGTTCATTTTTGCAAAAAAAATGTGTCCACGTGGCTGGAAAAGAAGTGATGACTCACTATTTGGATGATTTTTTTTATGGTTGGGGCACCACGTTCTGGAGATTGTCAGGAGAGTTTGCGGTTGTTCCAGGGTTTAATGCAGGACTTGGGGGTCCCTTTAGCGCCTGAAAAGACGGTGGGGCCTGTTCAGGTGATTACCTTCTTGGGCGTGGAGCTGGATTTGGACAAGATGGAGATTCGTCTGCCTGATGAGAAGAAGAGACGTTGTTTGGAGCTCTTGGATGCGGTGTTGGCCAGGTCAAAAGTGCAGGTCAAAGGATGTGTAGATCCTTTTGAGGCACCTGAATTTTTCATGTAAGGCGGTCAGGTTTGGCAGGACATTTTGTAGGAGATTGGGTTGGGCACTGTCCGGGACCTCAATGCCGCATCACAGGGTGAGAATCACAGCAGGGGTCCGGGAGGATTTGAGGATTTGGCGTACTTTTGTGGACGAGTGCAATGGCATTCCAATGTTAGGGCTTGTGGAGCAGCTGGAGTGGTCGGTGGAGATGTTTTCAGACGCCGCTGGAGGACATGGTTTTGGCCTTTTCTGGCAGGGGTGGTGGTGTGCCAAGGAGTGGCCGGAGGCATGGAAGCGGGCGGAGCATCGCTTTCTTGGACTTTTTTCCTCTTGTGGTGGCAGTGTGCTTGTGGGGGCACTACCTGGCGAACAAGACAGTCCTTTTTAATGTGGATAACATGGCGGTTGTGGGCATGGTCAATCGGCTGTCCACGAAGGAGCCAAAAGTGTGGCGGTTGTTGAGAGTGTTTGTGTTACAATGTTTGCAGCACAACGTTACTTTCAAGGCGAAACACATTCCAAGTATACACAATGAAATTGCTGATGTTCTCTCTCGATTTCAGTGGATGAGGTTCCGTGGGTTGGCCCCAAGGGCAGACGAGAGGAAGTCTGTGATGCCGGACCACATGTGGGACATAGGCGAAGGCGCGTGATGCAACTGATCCTAGGTTTGCTATCGGACTCGATGCGGAAAGCTTATGGGCTGGCGTAGGAGGAGTTTCTGCGGCCAGGGGCGGTGCCCCGGGGAATTTTGGATGGAGATTTAGCCCGACAGGATGATGTGGTAAATTGTATCATGTCCTTGATTGACAAGGGTTTGACGGCGGTCACAATAGCGGGTAAGTTGGCGGGCATAGCCTTTTTTGGAAAACTGCAGTGGGAATACAAGCCATCGGCGGGTGACATGGGGAAGCGCATCTTGGAGGGGTGGTCGAGGGAGAGGGGGATGGGTGACCGGTTGAGACGGCCCATTACATTGACATTCTGAAGAAGTGATTGCTGCGCTTCCAAGGGTGTGTCGGAATGTATAGGAGACGCTCTGTTTTTTGGTTATTATGGTGTGGCTGTTTTTTGGCGCTTTCCGGGTTACGGAGGTGGTTGGCTCTGCGACACATGGAAGAATGCTTTGGCGTGAGGTCCGTATGCGCTGGGGGCCATGCAGGTTTGGATTCCCAAGTTCAAGACGGATCAGTCAGGCAAGAGCCTTTGTGTGACATTGCAGGCATACCCTGATCTGTCGATTTGCCCATGTGCTTTGTGGAAAAGGTTGAGGGAACTATAGAGATTTTTGGGCATTAGAATGGAGAGCGTTTTTCGGCTTTGCAGGTGTTGGGGGTCCTGAGGAAAGCATTGGGTTTGTTGGGCTATGTGGCAAAGGATTTCGATACGCATACATTCTGGATTGGGATGGCGACAGAAGCCGAGGGCAGGGGTTGGACTGCGAGGGAGATTCAGCAGGTGGGGCGTTGGTGATCTAGCTGCTATCGGCGGTATGTGCGTTTGGGGTGGCTGTTGCACGATGACCAATAACATGAGTTTGTTTTCTCCTAGGTTGCATTGCAGGCCCACTTCGAGGCCTTAAAGAGGTTTGGATCTGTGGGCATTTTTTTTGTGAAGTGGGCAGCGAGGCATGCTGAGTCCTGGCGAGGAGGAAGACAGCTGAGTCTGCCTGATATGGTAGTACAGTTGAAATAGTTTGGGAAAGGAGGCATGCGGTGGCATGAGCTATTGCCAAAATTGAGGGACTTGGTCAAAGGAGCCCATTGCCCGGACATTTATTGGTGCACCTAGGAGAAAATGACCTACTCAAGATGAAAGGTTTGGCTTTAGTAAAAACTGTGAAGCAGAACTTGCTAGAAACTAAAACAGTGTGGGTGGGCACAACAGTGGTATTCATCGAGGTGATGCCAAGGAGAGTATGGAGGGGGCAAACAGGCCAGGGGCCATCGACAGAGTGAGGAAAAAAGGGCACAGGGAATTGCAAAAGTTTTGCAAGGTGCAGGGGTTTTTCTTTTTGGAGCACAGCGACATCACATATGAGGCATCCAAGTTTTTTTTAGATGATGGGGTGCATCTGTCTGTTTACGGGGTGGAATCGTACTTGATGCAGATCAGGAGTATGTTGGCGGGGATGCTGCATTTGCCAACAGGAATGTAAGTTTCTTTCTACACGGGGATAGAAAAACTCTGGGGGTTTTCTTGGTGGCGTTTTTTTTCATCAGTTTAAAAGGTTCAGAAAAGAAAGCACGGGTCAATGTTCAGACCCAGTTCAATTCTGGGGGGGAGGTGATTTGTGGAATGAGAGGACAGCAGTGGTGGATGCAAGATGGATGGATGCTGGGAGTTATGAGTGATTTGTGTGAGTGGAGTTTGATTGATTTGTTTTTAAAGGGGGTTTGATTAGGGGAGGGAGAGGGGATTTTTAGTTAGTTAATGAATTGTATAGTGAGGCAAAGGCAATGAGTAGTCTGTATGGTGTAGAGCCAGGTGAATTGGGTTTATAGTGTCGTTTTGTGCACCTGTTTTATTAAAGCAGCCTTTTCCACACCATGACAGTAGTCTGTAGTTATTGGAGACGCCATCCCGCCCGATGATGGTTCTGGGCGGGTGGGCGAAGCCCTACCCTCCCGGAAATTTTGGCCGGGTGGTAGGGTCCAAAAGCGTATGGCTTAGAGATTGGCCAGGGGGTGAGGGGCGTGGCTTAGTTAAGGTTCTTGAGGGACGGTTAACGGGCTTTAGGTGCCATTATTTAATTAGCACGCCCCGGTTGGCAGGGTTAGAGTTAGGTTTGTCCCTACCACCCATCCCCATTTTTTGTTTTTCAGCAGTCTTTGATGAGGTTGGTGCACGAGACAGGGAGGTAGGTTGGGGTTTTTTGTTGCTTTATGAGCAGGTGCATGGCGTGTTTTTTCCATCAGTTTAAAAGGTTCAGAAAAGAAAGCACGGGTCAATGTTCAGACCCAGTTCAATTCTTGGGGGAGGGGATTTGTGGAATGAGAGGACAGCAGTGGTGGATGCAAGATGGATGGATACGGGGAGTTATGAGTGATGAATGTGAGTGGAGTTTGATTGGTTTGGTCTTAAAAGGGGGTTTGATTAGGGGAGGGGGAGGGGGTTTTTGGTTAGGTAATGAATTGTATAGTAACAGATCTTTCCGATGACCTCCTCATTTGTGATTTTACAAAACTACTAGAGGCAGTAAAAAAGGCCATGTTTCGTAATAAAAACTCAAACAAGACTCCGGTTGAGGGTGGTTTGATCGTGCCTGTTAAAAGCTCTCCATGAAGCCCTGAAAGAAGCCCCTAGAGACCAAGGGAGGATAAAGCTACTCCTTAAGGCATACAAAGAATCCAGGCAACAGAGAGAAAAAGCCCGGAAAGAAGAGGCCTGGGAACAATTAGAAAGGGCAGCTCTAACCAATAATAGCAGGGATTTCTGGAGGGTGGTAAACAAGCCCTATTTTAAGGACGCCAGCGAAGCAACTCTGGAATCCCATGTGGGAGAGGACACCTGGGTGGCTCACTTTGAGACAATCTTTGGGTCAGGGGACACTCGGATGACTGAGCAGCCTTCAAACCCTCTGGTCCATTTAGACCCCCTTGTGTTTACTGTTGAGGAAATAATAAAGGATCTGGAAAGGTGTAGCAGGGCGAAGGCCCTGGGCCCAGATGGGGTCCCAATAGACCTTTTTCTCAAAGATCATGTTTTATGGGCCCCTTTATTGCATAATGTATTTAATGCTATAGTTAAGGCTGGCCCCCTGACATCGTTGAGCACAAGTGTCATTGTCCCGATCTAGAAAAAGGGAGCTGGAGGTGACCCAGGCAATTATAGGCCCATATCTTTGCTAGATACAACCTCAAAACTAATGGGACCGCTACTATTACATCGGCTGGAAGAATGGGCCTGTGTTTAAAATATATTGATTCCGGCCCAATATGGCTTCCAGCGGGGAAGGGGCACGATTAATCAGTGCTTGAACCTGAGCCTTGTCATTGAGAAATACACCAGGGCTAAAGGGGAAATAATCTACATGGCCTTCATGGATCTCTCAGCTGCATTTGATTGCGTAAACCACAGTAAGCTATGGCAGATAATGGAGGCCATGTGGATAGACCCCCCAATTCTTACATTTATCAGACAGCTCTATTCCCAGACCACCACTTCAGTGCGGTATGGCAAGGACGGGGCTTGCACCCGCTCGTTCCGGATCCTACGGGGGTTAGGCAAGGATTTGTCCGCGCTCCATTCCTGTTTTCATTATACACCAATGGGGTTGAGGCAGCATTGACGGGCATGACTCCAGATATCCCGAAGGTTGGGTCTTTAACTCTGCCTTTACTTGCATACGCAGATGACACTGTCCTAGTGGCCAGAACAGGCAGGGCCTTGCAACACATGATAACGGCTTATGCCTCCTTTATGACTTCCCTTGACTTAAGGGTTAACAAATCAAAATTGTTTATTTTAATAGCAAACCCCACAGGGAGTGGGAAAGTTCCATCCTTCCACTTAGGGACTCGTAAATTAGTGGTAGTAGATTCTTTCCCTTACCTGGGAGTCATGTTTGATAAAGGCCGCACCTGGGCCCATATGGTCTAAAATAGGGTATTAGCAATGGAGAGTAGCATGGCAGCCAATATTAAATTTGCCAAGAAACTGGGAACCAAACTTATAAAAGTCATGCTCTAAGACAGTTTTGGCACCTACCTACGGAGCAGGGGAGTGGGGCATGTCACAAATTGAACAGTTGCAGATTACCGAGGATAAATTCCTGAAAAGGCTGACTTCCCTCCCGGCATCATGCTCCAACTTCAATTGCCATGTGGAATCGGACTTCCCTTATATTAGCGACATGGTAAGGTTAGCCCCTTTAGCTTTATGGCACTCAATTTGGAGGAAGAACACGCTATTTTAACACAACATATTATAAAGGATTGTATTGAGCTAGATAATGCCCATAAAATAGGATGGCTACATTATGTAAGGTCGATCCTGAGCACTTTGGGTTTGGAGGATTTGTACAGAAACCCTAGAGAATGCCTCCAAATATCTAGAAGGTTTTAAAAGAATTTTTTTGGGCTAAGTTGGTTCGAGAACGCACGGAGATAAACAAAGTCAAACCAACAGTGAGGATATATCGAAACCTCCTGACTCTAGCAGAGGGCGACTACCACTATCTAGAGGAAATTCAGAACGTACAGCACAGATTCATCCTAGTAAGATTTCGTATGAATCTTTTTCCTCTGATGGTGGGTTAACCGGCGGGAAAACATAAGTTTTGAGACGTGACCGTTTGCCCATGTGATGGAGTCTCGGAACAATCAGACCTCCATATCATAATTTTTTGTGAATTGTATAAAATGGAAAGAGCTAGATACATATTACCGGCCCTGAGACAATACAACTTCAGACAATGTAGAGTAGCTCTCAGATTTCTTAAAACACTCGGTAACCCCTTTATTTGCTTTGCAGTAGCCAACTTCCTTTGGGCTTGTATACAGAAAAGGAAAATTTTCAGCCATTTATAGTAATATTGAGATGTACTTGGAATTCTATGGTTTTTAAACTGTACTATTTGATGAATTTTATGTTTTTATTATGGTTGTATTGTGCTTTTATGATCCTTGCTTTGCTTAAAATCGAATAAAACTTTATGATGATGGAATTGTATAGTGAGGCCAAAGCAATGTGTTGTCTGTATGGTGTAGAGCCAGGTTAATTAGGTTTTTACTGACGTTTTGTGCAACTGTTTCATTAAAGCGGCCTTTTTCACACCATGACAGTAGTCTGTAGTTATTGGAGAAGCCATCCCGCCCGATTAAGACTGCTCTGCTTTTGGCACTTTTTCACTGCGAGGACATGCTTTTGTTAATATATGGTAAGTTATACTTTAAGCACTCAGTCCTCAAGAGAATCAGGGCACACTTAAGGGTAACTTACATTGGGGCATATTCTCAAGGACCCATCGCCGATTTATCGGCACTTTAGCGCCGCAAAAGTAGCGATAGACTTATCGCCCCATTCACAAGCTGGTGCAAACTGCCGACATCGCCAGTTTTCCCGCGATAGCTGCCGCAAAACACATCGCCACGGATGAGAGCGACAATTAACGCTAATGAAATGCAGAGTAGGCGTTCCCGTGCAAAACCACACGAAAACACCACTTCGCGATATTCTCAACGACCAGCCAGATCTGCGATGCTGGACAAAAACAGGCGATAAGGCACGTTAGCAGCAGGGACTTAACACCTGCTCATAACTGGTGTTAAGTAGGAAGAAAACCTGCAGTACAGAGGGAGCCCAGCCCAGAGCCACATCTGAAGACCAACAGATGCCATGGAGCTACTAATCATGCAGCTTGGAGACCCAAGAGGGCCACAACACCCACCGCCACCACCCCCAGGACCACCCCCACCCCCAGGACCAACCCCCGGACCACCACAGAGGCAGCGCAGAACAAGACAGCGGACCTTCCGAAAACGCATCAGCCTCACAGACTTAAAGCGAGAGGATGTCATTGCCCACTACAGGCTCAAAAGGACAACCATCCTCCGCATCATGACCCACATTGCCCACATGCTGACGGCACCAACACAGCGGACAACCAACATCCCTCCGCAGACAAAGCTGCTGGCTGTGCTGCACCTGTTGGCCTCTAGTACCTTCCAACCAACAACTGCCAGAGTCGGAGGAGTCTCACAGCCAGCCCTATCAAAGGCCATCACACCTGTCCTGGATGCCATCATCAGTTTCATACCCCAGCACCTTCACTTCCCCCACACTGCGCAGGAACAGCTGGAGACCAAGCAAGGCTTCTACGCCATAGCCGGATTCCCGCACGTGTTGGGGGCAATCGACTGCACACATGTCCTACTTGTGCCCCCTGCCGACACAGCACACAATTACCGCAACAGGAAGCACAGGCATTCCATCAATGTGCAGGCAATAGTGGACCACCGGGGACTCTTCACCAATGTCGTCGCCGACTACCCAGGCAGTGTGCATGACTGATACATCTTCCGACAGTCCATCATCAACCAGCGGTTCCAGGATGGCACCTATAGAAATGGACTGCTCGTTGGTAAGTACCAACGGAACACACCACACACCTCAATTCCACAATCACACAACGCACAACTGTGGGAATGGACACGTAACAAAATCACATCCAACATGCCAACCAACATGCACACCTGCCAGACACGACAACACAAGTAACCGTGGTAAGAGGGGCCAGTAATGTGGACAAACCATACACTAAGGCATAGCCCCTCTGCCACACATTTGCAGAATGTGGGGAGAGGTGGGAACCACGATTGTGCGAAGGAGGCAATGGACCCATGAATAACAATGTACACAATGCCAAGTATGGCGGTACTGGACAGTCTTGAGTATGCAGAGCACAGACATGTCCATGTGGACACATACTGCTGGAGTCTGTAGTGTCGTGGACAGTGGAAGCAACCATGTCATCACAGGCAATGGGGAACACCTTGGACAAGTAGCCATGTCGGACCCCCTGTGAGCGAAAGCGTAGTGGGCAGGCCCAGCGCACGCCAGTCAAGCGTAGGGGAGTGACTAAATAGGCCGGGGCTCAGGGAGTGGTTCACTTCCGGGACGGCCACCGAAGTAACTACTGCGTGTGGCTCTGTGTCCGCCATATCCTGGCCATAGGCCTACACACACGTGGCCGACCACCTACAAAGGGCAAAGTCACACCGGCGATGAGGTGGCTACATCCCACGCCACCCGGCGCACACCTCGTTATCGCCTGCAGTGGCGTGTCTGCCAGTGCGGCGTCCCTCACCCTGCCACGAGGCCGCCGTCGTGACCGGTGGTGCCTTCACGATCCTATGCGCCTGCCGCACCCCAGCCTGCTGATCCCCAGACCCGGCCTGCGCCCAGCGGTCAATGCCCGCCCCTGCGCACCCAGGCGTCACTGCTCACCTGCCGCCACCGGAGTCACTCCAAGAGGGCCCACCCCGTGCCGGTGCAATCTCCAAGGCTGGGCTCCGTGGGCATGGCAGCCTCCTCAGCCGATCGCTGGCTTCTGCGCAACAGGCCCCCAGCGCACCCAGCGGCACTGCACCGTGGAGTTGCGAGTTGGCTACTGCTGCCTTCTGACCACACTGTGGTACAGCAAGTAACATACACATCCTTTCCAGTCCGCCCCTCCAGGCCTGCTGCATCATCGCAGACTGCACACCCACTCAGCTCTTCCGGTGGGCCGAACTCAGTGCACCACAAGTCACCGTCCAGCCTCCAGCATTATAGCATGATGCACACCCGCTCAGCTCTTCCGGTGGGCCGAACTCAGTGCACCGCAAGTCATTGTCCCGAGGGGCTACCCCACAAGTCCGCCTCCAGTAGCCAACAGCATGTCCTCGGTAACGCCACTGGAGCCCTTCACAGTCAAGGGGCCACCCCCGTCCCAGGCAGGCCACCGGTAAGCCTGGGCAGATCATCTGGAGACGTACTCCGAAGCGCATGACATTCCAGCGCCGCCGCGGCGCACGCGTGTGAGGAGTGCGGAGAAATGGCCCAGGGCTCTGGGCGTGGTTCAGTTCTGGGCTCTGGGCGTGGTCCAGTACCGGACTGGCCACAAAAGTGACTATGGCGTGTGTCTCCGTAGTAGTGTCTGCGCTACCCGGCCTGTAATCGACAATGTCGCAATGTAGCATGCAACAGGAGGGCGGCCTCGCCCGAATGGATTAATAAAGGAGCGCGAGACCGCTCGGGGTCTCGGCTCATAGATGCCAACTGTTGTGTGTGTATCTACATAGCCGCAGCCTGAACCGAAGGCCTAGCCTCAATATCAGCGCAAGTTCAGCCAGGCCAGAACTCCACATCTGTGTCCGCCCTATCCTTACCATAGGCCTACACACACGTGGCCGCACACCTTCAACTGCCAACATTACAGTCTTGCTGTCAGTCCTGCAGACATGCGCAGACAGGCATGACAATGGTGTGCCGTAGGAGTGCAAGTGATGCAACCGCGCAGCACACACAAGTAAATAGGCTCAGTGGGAGGGAGGAGCAGCTGTGAGGCTACGTAATACACATTGTCCTACCACATTTGCCAGCAGCAATACATGGCTAACATGTGTCCCAAGGTCGCACAAATCACACACCACGAAACTTGTACGTCTGCCAACACAGCATGCAGAACCACCAGTTAACACTAATCTCACTTACCTCTCACAGGTGATCAAGGATATGCACTCTGCCCGTGGATGATAACACCCCTCCAAGACCTGAACACCCCGGCCCAGAGGCAGTACAATGTGGCCCACAAACGCACCAGGGGAATTGTTGAACGCACGTTTGGCGTGTTGAAATCACGTTTCAGGTGCCTGGATATCACCGGTGGAAGACTCTTGTACAGCCCAGAAATAGTGTGCAAGATGATCACTGCATGTTGTGTATTGCACAACCTATGTGTACGCACCAATGCCCCATGGATCTAAGTCCCAGAAGCACCAGAGGATGATGAGGAAGATGATGCAGGTGGACCACACCCCACCGCAGCCGCAGCAGGAATATCCTGAAGGAACACAATCATCAACAATTTCTTCGCATGAGCACGTCACACTGTGACTGACCACAGCAATTATGGCACAGTACAAGATGACCACATGACCAGCATGTGCAAATGAAATCTTACCAACACACATTCCCCGTGTGCATGTCAGTCCTCTGTATTAGCACATTAATCTCACGGGTGTAAGTGCAACATTGAGTGCTTACATTTGCATATGTTGCAAGAAGAGATGGTGTGTATGTCACCTCTGTGCCGAGAGGCTGTTCATGGCGTCACGTATTCGACATGCCATATCAGGGTGTCACATGTAGTACGTCATGCCACTCATCAGCGTCCCACGTGTACATGAACGTGACATGAAGGCCGTCATTGGTGTACAGGAAAAAACAACAGGGTGCCATTTGTGGTCAGAGATGTACCTGCCTGATGCAAATATACACCCTGTGTGTCGAGTCCCACAACATGAACAACATGGCCATAAGGGTGATGTGGGCACAGTGGACACCTCAGCAACATTGGGAGATGCACACCAGCCTAGAAGCCAGCAGGTCCACCTTGGTCAAATGTGCCATGTACAGGTCACATGTGTACACAGACGTCATCCACAAGAGAAGTGATCAGTGCCAGCTAATAGGTGCAAGGTGAGTGGTCAACCGCCTCCTCACAGCTACCTGCACCCATCACTGTCAGACTGCAGCAACACAACACTGCTACATCAGAGCATGAAATACTGACTGTGAGGGCACGTACATGGCTGGTAAGGGTTCAACCATGCCGGAAGGCGAAGCAGTGACATCCCCCCCACCCAATCCCCATCACATTTCCAGAATGCAAGCAGATGACAAACTAACATTGTGTGTGACAGCCCCTCTGTCTGAACTGGAAGGCGGTAGCACATCTGCACCTCCGACCTTGGTAATGCATGCGCCCGGCACACCCTGAGCGATACCATAGCAGCTGCTGACGGCTCCCACACTACGCACAGCGCGAACCAGAGACCAACATATTCACACCCCACACAAAGGAGTCCTTGTTCGTAGTTCACTTGCATGGTGTGTCCTTTACACTTACGCACCGACCATCCCAGGAGTCCAAGCGCTCCACACTCAGACCAATCATTGCTCCGAGCTGTGGCTTCCACATAACTGTGACTTTGCCTTTGTGACACACAGCCCTATTTCATACATTGACGTGGGGCTAAGTTTGGAAATAGCGAGATTGTTGTTTTGGAGCAATGAGGCCACAGCTAGTTCACACATTCCCAGTCATCTCACTGCCTATCTGGGTCACGGACATACATGCTCATTGAAATCAGTTCCCAGGGAGCACCGTTGTTTGGAAACACTGCCCCTACATACATCCATACTTTCATACTTGCTTGATCATGGACATGACTCTTCTGTGTGAATTTTAATGTCTTATTCACATTCGGTGGAGTGGTGAAGGTGGACCAGTACCTGGCCATGCACACGCTACTTTACAATTTTGCCCCGTGGAGGGCCATCCAGGGTCCTTTGGGGAGGGAAAAGTGCATCGTAGGAGAGGGAGTTCAGTCTTCAGTCTGATTTCTGTGTCATTGGTTGCCTAAACAAATGTGGCAGTCCATGTCGGGGGCCAAGGTGAGTGTCGCAGAGTGTTAAGGGGGACAGTGGAGGGTGTTATTCCTGGGCATGATGCAGAGGGTAGAACCAAGCAGAAAGAATCCATATGGCGGAGATGAATGCTACTGCTTCCTACTTAGCCCAATGGCAGATTCATCCTCATCATCGTCCTCCTATGTGTGATGTGCCTCACATGTGGGTGGTGGTGTTTTGTCAGCGGCACTGTGTGGCAGTGACACATCAGGGGCCAGAGGTGCATTGTCAGCCACACTGTGAGGCACTGAGACATCAGGGGGCGGTGATGTGGAGGGAGTAGTGGCAGCAGCATTCATCTGCGCCAGGCCTTGTGGCAGCACTGCCATGATGTGGTTCTGCAGGGCATGGTAGATCCCTGCTACATCTCGCTGGTGTGCAGCTGTGGCAGCCATTCTTCCCACCTGCATCCGCTCCATGTTCTCCATGTTTCTCCCCATGTTGGCCAACTCACGACTGAGGTCGCTGGAGCCACTCTGACTAGACAGTTGTTCTTGTCTACGAGTCATGACTCTGGCGATGTCTGCCATGGATTGTTGGAGACCATGGAGTGGACTGTGGGTGTCCGTTAGGGCCTGTAGGTGGTCCCTGATGGGACTTGGACACCCATGTATGGCATCTAGTTTGGCTGCCATGAGGTCGAACCCCACCCGCACCTGCTCTACCGTCCCCTTCTGGCCCTGCGACACACGGCGTTGGAATGCCATGTGTTGGTCGTGGGGATCCTGGGAGACAGCTGGGGTGGTGGGTGCTTCCTGCTGTGTGGTCTGTGCAGGGGGTGGTTTTGCCTCGATGCAGCTGGGCTGCCCTGCTCCTGGGGGTGGGGTGCTGAAGGTGTCCATGGGCTGTTGGAGGGCGTCGGGGTCGATGGTGTGTAGGTCCTCTTCATCATCGGTGATGAGGAGTACGGTCTGCTCTGCAGGAGGTGATAATTCTCCCTCTGCAATGTGGAGGGGAGATGCAGTTTGACATTGTGTTCACATGTATGTTGACGCATTGGCCAAGTTTACAGACAGACTGCATGTCAATGTACATTGTGTCTGTTTCTGTGGAGATGCCTATTTAATGCTGGCCAGTTGACATTTCACCACCATCACGGATGTGAGGTTGTATTTGTCCATTATCGTCTCACAGTTACCTGCTATGCCAAATGCTAATGGCCATTTTCTACACACGAGCGGCAGCAGTTGTGTCCTCTGTTCTGTTGTGGAAGTGTTGCAGTTTGGTCCACTTTGTTGTACATGTTGAGGTGCTCTGAGTGTTGTGTGTGTGCTGCATTGTGGGTGATTTGCCCCTTCAGCTCTGCTTTGGCTGGCCCTTATCCCTTTCAGGCGGTGTTCCTTTCACTTCTGTGCTTATACAGTGCTGGGCTGTTGCAGACTTGGGTAAATTGGGCTCTTGGTCGGAGTTGTGACTCTTGGGCATGGTTTGTCCGCAGATGTGCTGTACTTGCTTGTGCATGTGTGCCATTGTGCCCATCTCCCCCCGTCCCCCCAGTCCCTGGTGGTTACTCACCCTGTTCCTGTTGTGTCAGGTCATGTTGAGGAGTGTCTGGTCCTCCGACTCCTGCCACCGTCTCCTCACTGATGACTGTGGACACCATTTCCTCCATCTCATCCAGCTCCTCCTGTGGCGCAGGACTCCCACCCCCAGTCTGCATTGCTGCTTTGCAGTTGTTGAAGAGTTTCAGCTTTGTTTTGCGCTTCACATCATTCCAGCGCCTCTTGAGCTCTTCCATTGTCCTCCTCAGCACTCTGACTGAATTCTCCTTGTCCACGATGGACTGCCATATTCCATTTTTTGTTGCCAATGACACAGTGGAGGTGTCGAACAGTTGTTGATGGTGTTCTGTCACCTCCGTAATCAGGATCCTGTTTTCCTGTGGACTGAACCGCGTCTTCCTCTTCTTCTTCTCCTTGCCCTTCCCTGACCCCGAGGTCCCGGGCTGGTCCTCCGTGGGGCTTGTGGGGTTCGGGTTGTCCCCTGTGCTTGCTCCGGCTACCTCCATGGTGCTTCGCAGTTGTTTGTGTTTTATTTGTATTTCATTTTTGACTCTTTTATAGTGTTTGTTCCCGCCTTACTTGTGGGACTTGCGGGCCTCTCGCTGCTTTTTGCTGGATTTTTATCGCAGGTGGGCCCATCGCATCTTTTTTCACATTCGGGTTTCCTTTTTTATCGCCGTCGTGGTAGTTGTATCGAGGACATTTGTGGTGTTCTCGGGAAACTATTGCATGTTACCGCCGTGTTGGGAATAGGACGTTGACACAGAGTTATTTTCCCGCGATAGGCGGCGATATGAAAAATTGCATTAGCCTATTTTGGTGATGTTTATCGCACGTTCTTGAAAATATCCCCCATTGTGTATAAAAGTATGCTTGTTACATGTCAAAGCAATTTTCTCTGCCAGATGTTACAGCACTGATTTTATATTGCAGTTCGTCGTGACACAGTAGTGTCCTCTGGACCAACATATTTTAGAAATACTTGTGGGTTTTATTAATATATACAGCTACCAATACATGATATTTTACTTCAACACTACTAGTGCATTTCCTAGGCCAACGTACCACAGTCATAGTGGAAAGTTAATTAGCCGATTGGGTGTTACAAATTTTATAATACATGTTTACGGGAAAGGCGCCCAAGCTGTGACACTGAATGGCAGTTTAATAGCACAATGAGTTCTAATAACAGCAAAAAAAGCCCATAAAAAGGTGAAAAATCTGGGAAGACAACGCAGAGAGGGAAAGAGTACTGCAATATTTGTCTTCTAGTCACACTCTATTTTATATCAACCATTATTTATTCAGATTGTAAATGTAATTCGGTGTTCCTTTATGACAATTAGTAGGTAAAACATTAATAATTTATAGTTGCAAGTCATACACACATAATTGAGCAGTTTATTATAATAGCAAACCAGATTCTAAAAAAATGAAGCCCCACAATAATGTAGACAATGCCATTAAATTGAAGATAATTGCATCTCAATTAAACGCCAGCAGAGTCGACGCAGCAATACTCCAGAAACATATTTGAAATACTGAAAGAAATCTGACTTGAATGAATGAATGAGGATAGGACTACATATTTCATATACTGCAAATGTCAGAATAGGTGCAGCAAACATCCCGAATTCGCAAAACCCTTCTAGGAGTTCCAGCATTACGTAAACTAGCACCCACGAGGGCGAACAAACCTGTGAATGCCAATTTACGAACCGTTTTGTGAATCAAATTCTTAACTGGTAGAATCTTTTACAAACAACAAAATAGATTGTAGGAAGGAAAATGTAGGATAGGAGTAAAGTCCTCTGTTTGGATTCATTTTTGTGTGGTATGCTTCTTAAAGGAATAAGCATTAGCAAAGCAAACAATTCTAACTTTAACATGCTAACAAATGCAAACACATTGGCATACACAAAAGAGCACAAGCTATTTGCACCATCTCTCTCTGAAACCTGCTTCTTTCCGTGCCTCCTTATGCCTGTGCCACGGTATTAATATCCCAAGCAAAGGTGGCGTGTGGCATTAACATGCTAATCTCAGAGAATACAAAACAGCACGGGTGGTCTGCATTTGACAGTGTGACTGCAAAGTTTCAGCACATGAGATGCACCTCCCAATTGGAAATGCCATTGCCTTATTACCTGTGCCTGCAAGCATTTAGGACAAGGGTGGCCACACAACTTGGCATTCTGGTAAGGCGAAGGAGCTGAACTCTGTTATTAGATGCAAAGGCTGTGTCACAGGAATATCTCATAAAGGTCTAAAATGTACTTCAGAAATGTGATAGAGCAAACACTTGGGTATTGCATGGAATGAGCAGTGTAAAAGGAAAGCATGAACTGAGAGCTATTAGTTACTACTGAACTGACTAGCACAAATACTCAATTGAAATAGAATCCTAAATATATGTATTCGAACTGGAGTACAGCTAGAGATGGATGTTCTGGTTTTGTTGATTCCTGTACAACTGCTGACTAAAATGACAACATCCCTCATTTCTGTCATTACTGTTTTCTTCTCACTTTAAAATCTTGATTATAAGTGGTGTGTATTTAGATTTGTATTTGTTACAGAGGAGGCTTAAATAACTCAAAACAGCATCCTGTATTATCCAAATATTAATTCACTTCCTACCATGTCACATATTTCACTATCACTCAACTTCTATACATACTGAAATAAGGGAGAAAAGAGAGAAGGAGGGCAGAGAGGAGGGCTGGGGGACAGTCCTACGTTGCTCTGTTTCATAGATTAGTCATTCTCGTAAAAACATCACCAAATACTTGCTTCATTTCACATTCAGCTACTTTCAAGTGTAATCACTAATTCTATTTGGGAAATTTCCCTCATCTCAAATCTCCACTCATGGGGACATATAGTGGAATTTGGTATGCTTTCCGTGAACATTTTTTTATAAAATATTCACTGTCCAAGGAACTACAAACTAAAACATTTAACTGTTTATCCCACCTCTCCATACCGGAGTAGGTTTCCCTATAATAATAATCTCACAGTGCATGATCCCCTCATTTCTCTATGTTGAACATTAATGTAAATCGTATTGAAAACCTCCCATTGTTTAGAAATATTTTCTCTGTTAAGTGCCTGTTCCCAGGTCGACAAGTAAGCCCAACTAGGGGCTTGAGTTGCTTACATTAGGAATTAATACTGACACAAATCTTAGGTCTGTTCTTTAGTTGCTTCTTTTTTTTTAGGCTTTAGGACCCAATGATGTATTTATTATTATAGGCTACTCTAAGTCGGATTTCTAGTGCCACCAGTTCGTGTGTAAATTGTATTGAAAGTTGAACCCTGTTCTCCACTTCCGCCTCCCACAATTCTTCTAATTTTTGTATTCCAGAGAACTTACTCTTCTTTAAGGGGCTTCAAAAGATACACCCCCTATCCCTAGCTGGAAGGCGTCACATTGTGTTGCCCTCAATACTTTATATTACAATTTTTTAAGAAATGTTCTTCTACGTAGTAGTAATAAAAAGTTTATTTCGGAAAGTTGATTCCATAAAACTTACATGAAGTAAAACAATCATTAACATGTAGTTTAAAAAAAATTATTATGACCAGGTAAAAAGCTCAATTCACAAAGAAGGGACTCAGGGCTTTTAACAGGTCCAGCATACGTGCCCAAACTATAGAAATACAAGAGGTATGCAGTTCCTAACTGAAAAAGAGGGGGACAGGCTTCTGTGGTCATGAATTACAGGTTCCTCTTGTTAGAATTAGGGCCCTCACACACCCGGCTGGGTGTCATGCTTCATCATAGGGCGTGCTCCTCGTCAGGTCGGCGCTGCAATACCTGACGGGCTCCCTATGAGGGGATCTTTTATTCCAAATTGCCGTTTGGTGCCGTGGGGGTGAGGGGACTAAGCAGTGTAGATGAAGTGTGTGAAGGTAAGTTACCTGAAGGGGGGGTTTAAAACAGGAAGTGGAAGTACCAAAGAGAACAATTTTAATCAAGAGGTCTTCCAACCTGGTTAAAAAGAAAAAAGAGCGCACTCCTGTAATAATGTCACAGGTTAGGCGCTATGTTATGTGATCAACATGTTTCTGGCCTGGTAGTCGTGTGATCTAGCGGCGATTCGTCAGGACTTAGTAAAATCATATCTATCTACACAAGGGTGGTTGTCTAGTGGTATTGCCCTGATCAATCAACCTAAACAATGTGAGAAGTTGGCCTGGCATATGCTGTCCACTAATTATAGTGGGCACCTTGCACCAGTCCAAACAACCCCTTATTGGAGATAGGTTAAAGACAACCTTATTGAAAGCTATCCTAGTGGTAGCTATGGAGAGCAGCCTTCAGGCTAAGTCTTGAAGGAATGTAAAGCAGCTTGTTTTACCAGTCTATAATCTCTTGAGTGATCAAATGAAAGAGCACCACACCAGGTATATATTCAAAATATATGTATTTATTGCTAAACACACCCCTCTAGTCTCTTTATGAGGCTAGAGTTCGAAGTACATAAGTTAGAAGTTATTTAAACACAGTAATAGCACAAATACACGTTTGGGCCCTAGGGGCGTACCAAACCATATACCAATAAAGTGGTATGCGAACCACGACTGAACTAGACACTAGGCCTAGAGCCTCTAGAAGTGCTTGGACCACAAGGAACCACCCAAGGTAGTGACACAGGGGACCCACGGGAGACGCGTGCAGTGTAAATACACAACCGCGATATGCCGTTGACTTCTATGGAGAAAGTCGGGATCGGGAAATTAGAGAAAAGGGACACTTAAAAGAGGACTATGACAAAACCCTTTGAGATCTAGGACTTTGAAGAGTCTCTACCCATGGGAACACCGGAGTACTCGTGTTACCTCACCCAGGGAAGCCGGGTGCATAGGTGCCTTTCGGGGTCGGGTTTCGTCGTTGATTCGAATGGCGATCTGCTGCAAAGTGCTGCTGGCGGCCAAGAGAAAAGTGTCCGGGTGGATCCAAGAGTGGATCGGAGTTCTGAAGAACCTGAAAGCAGAGGGGACAGAGTCTGGGTCACTAGCCAGTGACCAGGAAGGCGATGGACAGATGCCCACCGATGTCGAGTGCTTCAGGTGCATTGACGGTCATCTTGACTCTTCAGCCACGAGGTCCAGGAGGTGTTGTTGGCAACCAGGAGCAGGATTCGGGCTGGGACACGATGTCTGTCGAGTGCTGAGGTGTCGGCGACCGGATTGGACCCAACAAGCCTTGGCAACGGCAAGTCTCGGTGAAGATGTAGATCGTCGATGATGCAGACCAGCAAGGTCTGTGGAACTCACCCAGCGAAGGTAAGTGAGGGCAGGCCTGGAGCAATCAGGATGCCAAGTTAGAAAAGGATTGGCCTTCGTTAAGGGCTACTAGCCAACGGGCTAGTGACCGCGAAGGAGCCTCGTGACGCCGCACGTGGATCTGGCTTACAGGACACTCGTGGAGTGGGGGCCAGTGATCTTCGGTGCAGTTGGTGCTGGAGGCTAGGGCTACTCGGAGCCCAAAGCACGACTTCTTGGGAGACCCAGAAGAGGATGCACTTGCAAATGTGCTCGGTGTCCAGGGGTCACGGTCTCAAGTCACCCACGATAGCCACGGGCCTCAGCTTTGCTGGGGACTCAGGGTAGCCTCGGGAAGTCTGAGAATTCACCTCTGGTGATGCGATGACTTTGGCGTCCGACGGGAGCTTCAGAAATGCGAACCGGACAGATGCTTCTTTGGTGCCTGCCAAGCAGGGGAGTCACTCCTTGACCCCAAGGGAGATTCTTCTGTCCTCTAATCGTGAGTAGAGCGTCGAAGGTCCAGGATTCAGTTACAGAGTTTCGTCCAGGGATAATCTAAAGTCCTAAGGACTGGGTTCCTATCTTTATACTAAAGATAGGGGTTGGACTACTCTGTGGCCCCACCTATGGGTGGGTCAGGGCAGAGGGGTGGCTACACCCTTTCCCTTTGTCCAGTTCACGCCAAAGCAGGGGCTGCAAGCCCCTGATCCGGTTTGAACTGGGGTATGCACAGGGACACCAAATGTGCCCCCAGTGCAGGACTTCAAAGCACCCGAAAGTGCTCCCGCCCAGCCCCAATACACATTATCCTGTCTGGGGAGGTGGTCACACCTCCCTGGGACAGGAAACCTATTGTCCAGGCCTCCCCTGCCAGAGTTTCATCCAGCAGCAGGAGGCCAGACTCGTGTCTGTGGCAGCAGCATCCATTTTGTGATGCCAGGGCTCTGGAAAGAAGTTACTGGACTAGTCAGAGTTAACATGTCTTTCCTCTAGAAGGGTGGAATGCTACCCCCGCCGCCAGGATTGGTGGGGGGTAGTATTCCAAGATGTTTGACACCAAACACGACATGTTTAGGTGCAGCCATTCCAAAGTTAGCATTTTACCGCGAGGATATAATGCGTTTAAGAGTATATGGTCAGGCTGCACTACAAACAGCATCAGAGATGGTCTCCGAACGCTGCAGAGGGGCCCTGCTCATGCAGGGGCACCCTCTCACATAGGAACCATGCACTCTGCCTTTAGGATTGATAAGGCCTGCCTTAGGAGTGACTTATAGGTTTATATGTGTGTATGCATTTAGTGATATATGTAACCTATATAACAGTAAGGGGTGCATGCACCACCTTACCCAGGCTGCAGTAGCAGACCTGTGGTGTCCGTTTGGATGGCCTTCCAGGGGTGGCATAATACATGCTGCAGCCCCTGGCAGGCCTCTGAGGTACCTATGCCCTTGGTACATAGTATACCATATACTAGGGACTTATAAGGGCACTCCAGATCCCAATCAGTGATGTGCCTAAGGCACAAGGAAACCATTTTAGAGAGGAAGCAGCTAGGCTGGGGTTCTGATTAGCAGGGCCCCAGCCAGACTAATGTCGAAAAACAGTGAAGCATCAGCAAAAAGTGGGGGTACCCATGTGAAGCAGATCCTACTCTCCTACACAACCCCCCAAACGTAGGGACATTAAACTAACCTTGCCCAGTTAAGTCTTCATGTTCTAAGTGGAAATACCTAGAGAGTCCATCTGCATTCGCATGGTTACTCCCAGGCCTATGTTCCACTGTAAAGTCCATCCCCTGTAGGGAAATGGACCACCTAAGCAGTTTGGGGTTTTCACCCTTCATTTGTTTTAGCCATAAGAGGGGCTTATGGTCTGTCTGAACCAGGAAGTGTGTACCAAACAAGTATGGCCTCAACTTCTTCAGAGCCCAGACCACAGCAAAGGCCTCCTCTCTATGGCTGACCAACGTTTCTCTCTAGGGGTCAGCCTTCTGCTAATGAAAGCTACTGGCTGATCCTGACCTTCTTCATTCAATTGTGACAGTACAGCCCCTACCCCCAATTCAGATGCATCAGTTTGAACAATGAACTTCTTGGAGTAATCAGGACTCTGCAGAATTGGAGCAGTGCACATGGCCTGCTTCAGGTCATCAAATGCCTTTTGACAGCTAACTGTCCACTGAACCTTTTTGGGCATTTTCTTAAAAGTTAAGTCATTCAGGGGTGTCACTATTGATCCATACCCCTTGACAAATCTCCTATAGTACCCAGTCAGGCCTAAGAAGGCTCTCACCTGAGTCTGGGTAGTGGGAGCAGTCCAGTCCATGATGGTCTGGATCTTGCTCTGCAAAGGTTGAACCTGGCCTCCACCCACAAGGTGGCCCAGGTACACAACCTGACTCTGCCCTATCTGGCACTTAGTGGCCTTGATAGTCAGGCCTGCCTTTTGCAGGGCCTGTAAAACATTCCTGAGGTGGACCAGGTGATCCTCCCAGGTGGAGCTAAAGACAGCAATATCATCTAGATATACTGCACTATAGGCCTCCAGTCCTGTGAGAACTGTATTCACCAACCTCTGGAAAGTGGCAGGTGCATTCTTCAGACCAAAGGGCATTACCACAAATTGATAATGCCCACTAGGGGTTGAGAATGCTGTTTTGGGCTTTGCAGTATCAGCTAGTCTGATCTGCCAGTAGCCAGCTGTTAGGTCAAATGTGCTGAGATATTTGGCAGAGGCCAAAGTATCTATGAGCTCATCTGCCCTGGGTATTGGATGGGCATCAGTCCTAGTGACTGCATTGAGACCCCTGTAGTCCACACAAAACCTCATCTCTCTTTTTCCACCACTGGTGTGAGGTTTCGGTACAAGGATCACTGGACTAGCCCAAGGGCTATCTGAGGGTTCAATAACTCCCAATTCCAACATTTTCTGGACTTCAGTCCTGATACAGTCCCTGACATGGTCAGGTTGCCTATAAATCTTGTTTTTAATAGGCAGACTGTCCCCAGTGTCCACTTCATGAGTGCACCAGGTGGTCTGACTGGGTGTCAGTGAAAACATATGTCTAAACTGATTGAGGACTTGCCTGCAATCAGTTTGTTGCTGGGTAGTGAGGCTGCCTGCCAAGGCTACACCATCAACTGACCCATCGTCAGGGTTCTGTGAGAGCAGGTCAGGGAGTGGGTCACTCTCTTCCTCCTGCCCTTCATCAGTAGCCATGAGCAAGCCCATGTCTGCCCTGTCCACATATGGTTTTAACCTGTTGACATGGAGAACCCTGTGGGGACTCCTGGGTGTTCCTAGGTCTACTAAATAAGTGACCTCACCCTTCTGCTCAACAATAGTGTGGGGTCCACTCCATTTGTCTTGGAGAGCTGCTGGGGCCACTGGCTCCAACACCCACACCTTCTGTCCTGGCTGGTAAACAGTCAGAACAGCCTTTTGGTCATGCCAGGCCTTTTGAAGTTCCTGGCTAGCCTCAAGGTTTTTGGTTGCCTTTTTCATGTACTCAGCCATCCTGGAGCGGAGACCAAGTACATAGTCCACTATATCTTGCTTTGGGGGCTTGAGAGGTAACTCCCATCCTTCCTTCACCAAGCACAGTGGACCCCTCACAGGGTGGCCAAACAGAAGTTCAAAAGGGCTGTAACCAACCCCTTCTGAGGCACCTCCCTATATGCGAATAAAAGGCAGGGCAAGAGTATGTCCCATCTACGCCTAAGCTTTTCTGGGAGCCCTTTAATCATGCCCTTCAAGGTTTTGTTGAATCTCTCAACTAAACCATTGCATTGTGGGTGATAGGGTGTGGTGAACTTATAAGTCACTCCACACTCCTTCCACATTTCTTTTAAGTACCCAGACATGAAGTTAGCACCCCTGTCTGATACTACCTCCTTAGGAAAGCCCACTCTTGAGAAGATTCCCAGGAGGGCCCTTGCCACCACAGGTGCTGTAGTGGTCCTGAGGGGAATAGCTTCTGGGTACCTGGTGGCATGATCCACTACCACCAGGATAAACCTGTGCCCAGAGGCTGTTTGGGGATCCATGGGACCAACAATGTCAATCCCTACCCTTTCAAAGGGCACCCCCACCACAGGTAGTGGTATCAGGGGGCCTTTGTAGTGCCACCTGCCTTGCCACTGGCTTGGCAGGTTACACAGGAGCGACAAAACTCCTTACTGTCTTCAGACATGTGGGGCCAGTGAAAGTGAGGGACAATTCTGTCCCAAGTCTTGTTCTGGCCCAGGTGACCTGCTAAGGGAATATCATGGGCTAGGGTCAATAGGAAGCCCCTGAACTTCAGAGGTATAACCAACCTCCTGGTAGCACCAGGCTTGGGGTCTCTACTCTCTGAGTACAGGAGTCCATCATCCCAATACACTGTATGGGGACCACTAGCTTTCCCAGCAGCCTCAGCAGCAGCTTGCTGTCTGAGGGGTTCAAGGGAGGGGCAGCTCTGCTGCTCCTGGCTCAGATCTGCCCTAGAAGGTCCACCTGTCCCCAAGAACTCAACCTGGTCAGGTTCAAGTTCCTCTGGGACAGTTCCTTCTTCAGGGCTGAGATCATCCCCTCAAGGGACTGATCTTCCTCCTGAGCCAAGGGGAAGGCACTGCCTTAACCCTACTACTCCTCCTCTTGGAAGGCACTTGGTCCATTCTTCCAGAATCCAAGGCCTGTTCAGTTTTAGACATTTTGGCTTGTGACCTGGTCACAGCAAACACATCTGCAGGGATCCCCAGCATTTCTGCATGGGTCCTGAGCTCCACTTCTGCCCAAGCAGAAGTCTCTAAGTCATTGCCAAGCAAGCATTCGACTGGTAGGTTTGCACTTACCACAACCTTCTTAAGGCCAGTTACCCCTCCCCAGGAGAAGTTAACAACTGCCAGAGTATGGTCTGTTCTGACATTGCTAGCATTGGTCACTTGGTACATCTCACCAAGCATAACTTGCCCAGGATGCACAAGGTCTTGTGTCACCATTGTGACACTTGCCCCTGTGTCCCTAAATGCCAAAGCCTCACGTCCATTAATTAAAGGCTGTTGTCTGTACTTGCCCAGATTACTGGGACTCACAGAGGAGGTCACATCCATGCCTCCATCACAGACTAACACAGCCTGAGTCAGTTCTCTGACTAGGTCAGAGCCCAACTCAGTACCCAGGGTGAACCCTACTAAACCCTTGGCTGGAGCACTCCCACCAACTGTACTAGGGGGAACAGGTGCCTTAGGGGCATTGGTGGGTGCTGGACTGGAGTCTTTGGACTTGGTGCAATCACTGGTCCAGTGGGTCTTTTGCTTACAGACCTTGCACCATGGTTTTCTTTGGCCTTTCCCTTTGGTAGACTGTGAATCCCCACCAGAAGAAGATTTTTGGGGGCCTGATGAAGACTTTTGATCTTTACCCTTCTCCCCACCCTTTTCAGAGTTCTTAGCATCTTGCTTCTTGGTTTCCCCACCTTGGTTCTGTACCTTCTGCTTCACCCTGGTTCTGACCCATTTGTCTGCCTTCTTTCCCAATTCTTGGGGAGAGGTCAGATCAGAGTCTACCAGGTATTGATGCAACAGCTGATTTTGACAGTTATTAAGAATCTGCTCCCTCATTATCAGATTGTACAATCCTGAGAAGTCACACACCTTACTGCCCATCAACCAGCCTTCCAGAGCCTTGGCAGAACAATCCACATAGTCTACCCAGTCTTGAGTCTGTGCTTTTGGGTATCTCTGAACTTCAACCTGTACTGTTCAGTGGTTAGGCCAAACCCATCAATAAGAGCACTCTTCAAGACCTTGTAATTATCAGCATCCTCCTCTCTAACAGTGAGGAGCTTATCTCTACCTTTGTCAGCAAAGGAGAGCCACAAGATTGCTGCCCACTGCTTCTGAGGGACCTTCTGTACCTTACAGGCCCTCTCTAGAGCAGTTATCCACTTGTGGATGTCATCCCCATTCTGATAGGGAGGGACAATCTTGCTCAGGTTCCTATGGTCATAGGACCTTTCCCTATCTCTAGGGATATGGCTGCCACCATGGGACTCTAGTCCCAATTTTCTTCTCTCCCTAAGGAGATCCAGGGATTCCCTATCTAAAGCCAATTGCTTCTTTCTGAGTTCCAGCTGAGTTTCCTCATACTGGACCAGCCTGTCTCTCCTCTCATGAGAGGATTCCCTCTTGTGAGAGGAGATAGAGCTCCCTATTGAGGTGCCAGAGTGGTTAGACTCCTGAGAAGGAGATCTAGACCTTCTGGGCACACTCACAATCCTTCCTGGGGGCAAAGGGGCATCATTTTGATCCTCCTCTTCCTCCTCCTCAGGAGGGGTTGGATTATCCAGGTCAGGGCCATTGTCGCCCTTCTGGCCAGTTTCAGAGGGGGGCTAGGGGTACTGGTACCCCTGGTCCCTTCCTCATCTCCTGCCCCACCCTCAGCTCCTACCCCTTCAGTCCCCAAGGGCTTACTAAGGTCATAAGCCACCAACAACTCCTTGAGGTGTTGGGTGGTGGGGCTTTGGCCTGTCCTTAATTTCCTCAAGTTACATAAAGCTCTCAATTCCAAGAATGGGAGTGTATCATACTTGGAGGGTGGAAGCTCAATGGCTTCCTGCAAGGATTCTTTGGATCCTGCCCTTAAAGACATTACTAGTGTGGTGTGGTGTATGCACTACCTACTCTAGTGCGGCCTACTAAACTCTCTTGAGTTGTAGAAAGGGTTGTGCTATCCCTTAAAACACAACTCTAAGTTCAGTAGAACTTACTGTATTCTAAGCTTATTATATGTACCTTAGGTACCTTTAGTGGTTTTCAGTTGATCAATTCAATTGAGATTATCTGGTAAAACAATAGCAAGCTGGAATCCCACACGCTGCACACCAATGTGAGAAGTTGGCCTGGCATATGCTGTCCACTAATTATAGTGGGCACCTTGCACCAGTCCAAACAACCCCGTATTGGAGATAGGTTAAAGACAACCTTATTGAAAGCTATCCTAGTGGTAGCTATGGAGAGCAGCCTTCAGGCTAAGTCTTGAAGGAATGTAAAGCAGCTTGTTTTACCAGTCTATAATCTCTTGAGTGATCAAATGAAAGAGCACCACACCAGGTATATATTCAAAATATATGTATTTATTGCTAAACACACCCCTCTAGTCTCTTTATGAGGCTAGAGTTCGAAGTACATAAGTTAGAAGTTATTTAAACACAGGAATAGCACAAATACACGTTTGGGCCCTAGGGGCGTACCAAACCATATACCAATAAAGTGGTATGCGAACCACGACTGAACTAGACACTAGGCCTAGAGCCTCTAGAAGTGCTTGGACCACAAGGAACCACCCAAGGTAGTGACACAGGGGACCCACGGGAGACGCGTGCAGTGTAAATACACAACCGCGATACGCCGTTGACTTCTATGGAGAAAGTCGGGATCGGGAAATTAGAGAAAAGGGACACTTAAAAGAGGACTAGGACAAAACCCTTTGAGATCTAGGACTTTGAAGAGTCTCTACCCACGGGAGCACCGGAGTACTCGTGTTACCTCACCCAGGGAAGCCGGGTGCATAGGTGCCTTTCGGGGTCGGGTTTCGTCGTCGATTCGAATGGCGATCTGCTGCAAAGTGCTGCTGGCGACCAAGAGAAAAGTGTCCGGGTGGATCCAAGAGTGGATCGGAGTTCTGAAGAACCTGAAAGCAGAGGGGACAGAGTCTGGGTCACTAGCCAGTGACCAGGAAGGCGATGGACAGATGCCCACCGATGTCGAGTGCTTCAGGTGCGTTGACGGTCGTCTTGACTCTTCAGCCATGAGGTCCAGGAGGCGTTGTCGGTGACCAGGAGCAGGATTCGGGCTGGGACACGAGGTTTGTCGAGTGCTAAGGTGTCGGCGACCGGATTGGACCCAACAAGCCTTGGCAACGGCAAGTCTCTGTGAAGATGTAGATCGTCGATGGTGCAGACCAGCAAGGTCTGTGGAACTCACCCAGCAAGGGTTGGTGAGGGCAGGCCTGGAGCAACCAGGTTGCTAAGATAGAAAAGGATTGGCCTTCGTTAAGGGCTACTAGCCAACGGGCTAGTGACCGCGAAGGAGCCTCGTGACGCCGCACGTGGATCTGGCTTACAGGACACTCGTGGAGTGGGGGCCAGTGATCTTCGGTGCAGTTGGTGCTGGAGGCTAGGGCTACTCGGAGCCCAAAGAACGACTTCTTGGGAGACCCAAAAGAGGATGCACTTGCAAATGTGCTCGGTGTCCAGGGGTCACGGTCTCAAGTCACCCACGATAGCAACGGGCCTCAGCTTTGCTGGAGACTCAGGGTAGCCTCAAGGAAGTCTGAAAATCCACCTCTGGTGAT
Organism: Calotriton arnoldi; assembly: GCA_963921515.1. Classification (NCBI taxonomy): domain Eukaryota; kingdom Metazoa; phylum Chordata; class Amphibia; order Caudata; family Salamandridae; genus Calotriton; species Calotriton arnoldi. The sequence continues at coordinate 168,091 of CAWUFW010007020.1, forward strand.
GCGATGACTTCGGCGTCTGACGGGAGCTTCAGAAATGCGAACCGGACAGATGCTTCTTTGGTGCCTGCCAAGCAGGGGAGTCACTCCTTGACCCCAAGGGAGATTCTTCTGTCCTCTAATCGTGAGTAGAGCGTCGAAGGTCCAGGATTCAGTTACAGAGTTTCATCCAGGGATAATCTAAAGTCCTAAGGACTGGGTTCCTATCTTTATACTAAAGATAGGGGTTGGACTACTCTGTGGCCCCACCTATGGGTGGGTCAGGGCAGAGGGGTGTCTACACCCCTTTCCCTTTGTCCAGTTCGCGCCAAAGCAGGGGCTGCAAGCCCCTGATCCGGTTTGAACTGGGGTATGCACAGGGACACCAAATGTGCCCCCAGTGCAGGACTTCAAAGCACCCGAAAGTGCTCCCGCCCAGCCCCAATACACATTATCCTGTCTGGGGAGGTGGTCACACCTCCCTGGGACAGGAAACCTATTGGCCAGGCCTCCCCTGCCGGAGTTTCGTCCAGCAGCAGGAGGCCAGACTCGTGTCTGTGGCAGCAGCATCCATTTTGTGATGCCAGGGCTCTGGAAAGAAGTTATCGGACTAGTCAGAGTTAACATGTCTTTCCCTCTAGAAGGGTGGAATGCTACCCCCGCCGCCAGGATTGGTGGGGGGTAGTATTCCAAGATGTTTGACACCAAACACGACATGTTTAGGTGCAGCCATTCCAAAGTTAGCATTTTACCGCGAGGATATAATGCGTTTAAGAGTATATGGTCAGGCTGCACTACAAACAGCATCAGAGATGGTCTCCGAACGCTGCAGAGGGGCCCTGCTCATGCAGGGGCACCCTCTCACAAAGGAACCATGCACTCTGCCTTTAGGATTGATAAGGCCTGCCTTAGGAGTGACTTATAGGTTTATATGTGTGTATGCATTTAGTGATATAGGTAACCTATATCACAGTAAGGGATGCATGCACCACCTTACCCAGGCTGCAGTAGCAGACCTGTGGTGTCCGTTTGGATGGCCTTCCAGGGGTGGCATAATACATGCTGCAGCCCCTGGCAGGCCTCTGAGGTACCTATGCCCTTGGTACATAGTATACCATATACTAGGGACTTATAAGGGCACTCCAGATCCCAATCAGTGATGTGCCTAAGGCACATGGAAACCATTTTAGAGAGGAAGCAGCTAGGCTGGGGTTCTGATTAGCAGGGCCCCAGCCAGATTAATGTCAAAAAACAGTGAAGCATCAGCAAAAAGTGGGGGTACCCATGTGAAGCAGATCCTACTCTCCTACACACAATACTCTCAATGTAGTACCTCTTAAAACGATTCCAGCCTAGTGAGAATAAAAACAAGCGTTAGACTTGGGAGTACATTTCAACACAAAGTATTACATTCTCACAACACACAGTGGTGATGACTAAAAACAAGGTGAGAGCCGTGTGGAACACTCTCACATGGATCATATCGTGACAAAAACACAGTTTAGTGAGGTGAGACGAGACGGCCCACCATGGTAGCAGAAAGAAATGAAAAACTCACCCAAATTGGGTCTGTAATCTACAACATCAATACCCAGCAGGTAAGACACATGGGGAATTCCCTGTGTCCTAGGCGGGTTAGGAGGGGGAGAAAGTAAATGAGGTTGTGGGTTATAAGATAATTTGCAAGTTAATAAAAAGTGGTGCACGTGGCAGCTGCCATGGTTGCAATAACTTAAATCATGTACCATAATACTAGGGTGAAGTCGCCTGAGTATAGACGTGGATTTGCAGCGAGTGAAAGAATGTCATGACTCGCTGTCAAATGACATTGACCTAGTGCTTCCAAGAGGAGCCATTATTAATTGACGCTGTGGAGCAGTCGAAAAATGCAACGTACTGCTAGATGAGCAATAAGCCTAAGTCAATGGGGGGCATGCATGACGACCGTTATTCAGTCTCAAAATAGTTAATTACAGCTCTATGACATCGTAGAACAGTCTGAGTATAAACTTGGATATGCAGCGAGTGGAGGAATATAATTACTGGCTATCATTCTACATTGACTACTTGTTCTTGAAAGGTGCCATTGTTACTTGACGCTGTAGAGCGGTTGTTTATTGCAAAGTGTTGGTTAGTGAGCAATCAATCCTTAGCCAATGGGGGGGCGTGCCTAATGGCAGTTATACAGCCCCAAAATAGTTCTTTACAGCTCTGTAACATCGCTAGTAGCGAAGGTAAGTAAGCACAAAATGGTATACAAGCGTAGCGTTTGTAACAGTGGACTATTGCAAGGACGAGAGTCCAGTTAAAGGAACTGCGGAAAAAAGGCATAGAGGTGCAGTTAGAAGGGCCGAGTGATTGCTCGCGGTGGAAGAGTGGTCTAACCTACATCAATCTATATCGAAAGAATGGCGAAAGTACTCACGTTTGCTTGATCAGCAACACGCCGGCAGACCTACCCTCTACCGCTGGGAACCGGGAGGTGGAGAGACTACAGCTTGCACAACTTAAGTAGTGCTCGTGAACCGGCGCGGTGGGCGGGGCTTTCTCAATGAGCCGTGAGTCAGCACTGGGCTGCTAACAGGGGAAAAAATGTCTTGGGTATTACGAGGTGGCCATTTTGTAGAGGAGACCACCAAAAGGGAAATGACAAAACCTCGCCAGTTTCTCAGAGGTTAACAAGTCCTTGGGCATGGATAAGCCCAAGTAAATAAAAGGCACAAACTGATGAGAAAGTTCCAGGAGGCGTTATATCAATAAAGCTAGGAGAATTGCAAGGAGAACACCCATCTCATGTGGGTGGTATGTGTATTATGTGAATAGACATACGCTAGTAATGTGTGGTGTCCCATTGAGTTCAGAGGTCCTGAACAACCAGACTATCATTTATTGAGTTCGCTCCATGGGATTTCTTCACTCAGCCCTTGACAATCGGTTGAAAGACGGTGGACCCATCCCTGTTCTTTTATAAATAGGGCCCTCTTGCTTATTCTAGGGTGTGTCTCGAGCACTAGCCACCGTAGAGAGTCTGGTGAATGCTCTTGTTGGTCAAAGTGTGCACACATTTTGGTGTTAAATCTGTGACATCCAATATTGCTACGGCGCTCTGTGATGCGTGTCTTCACTGCTCTTGTGGTCATACCTATATATCTGAGGTTACATGGGCATGTGATCATGTAAATGCAGTTCGATATTTTGCAGTTGGTCTGAGCTCATAATTCCCATTTGAATGTGTTGGAAAAGACAATCTCTTTTGTCACCTCGGTAAAACCACAAACCGTGCAAGACCCACAGGGGAAATGACCCTTAACTGGAGGTAGATCCCACAGTTGTTGTTGTGTGATCTGGTTCTGGGATTTTGGCCTGGTGTGGATTAGCATGTCCTTTAGATTTCTAGTGCGTTTGAATGCAAATCTGGGGGTGTCTAACTCTAATGATCCTGTTTTCAGTATGCCCCAGTGTTTCCTGATGACGTTCCTTATTCTTTTGGAATCAGGGGTGTAGGTAGTCACACAGGTGAGGGTCTCTGTTTGTTCTTTCTGTCTAGGTTCTAGTAGTGCCTCACGGTTGTTATTCCTTGCTCTTTTGTTGGAGAGGGTAATACTACGTTGGGGGTATTCGCGCCTACTCAAGTTGTTGGCAAGCTGATCTGCCTCTATTCTGTAATCCTCTGTTGTGCTGCAATTTCTTCTAAGCCTAAGAAATTGTCCAAAGGGCAGATTCTCCTTAAGTGCCCTAGGATGATGGCTACTGAACAACAAAAGGCTATTGTAGTCGGTGGGTTTCCTATAGACGGTTGTGCTCAGATGGCCGTCTTCAAGTTTGATTGTGAGATCCAGGAAAGGGATCTTGGTCTGAGATATGGATTTGGTGAACCTTAGGTAAGGATTCAGAGTGTTTATCCATTTACAAAACTCTTCGCAGGTCGTCAAATCTCCTTTCCAGAAGATGAGAATATCATCGATAAATCTCTTCAAAAGGAGTAGGTTGGTCCTGTAGGGGTTAGTGTCATTAAAGATCAATCTCTCCTCAAAAGCTGCCATGTACAGACAGGCCCCACAAGGGGCGAAGGTACTCCCCATGGAAGTACCCTGGGTTTGATGGTATAACTGGCCCTTAAACTCAAAGACGTTTTCTGGTAAAAAGCTCTTCAAATCTTTGCCATTACACCATAAAATTGCTTTAAAAGAAATAAAAACAGTTTTCATACCACAACAGGGAGTCAAAACTCATGCATTTGCAAAATAGCAATCAGTTGCATGAAACCAAATTCTCCTAGTCTAAACATTAAGACCATTAGTTTTCCTAGTACGCCATACTGTAAATAAGAACTTGCTTACAGTAAAGACAGTATCGATAGATGTGTCACCCTTCAAAATTCTCAATGCTTCCAGATGTCTCCGAGTACCATGATACCTGTACAGTTGACGTATCCATTTCCCTCTAGGCTTTGTGTATGCTGTACAGAAAAATAGCATATGATGTATAGTTTCAATTGTTGACAGAGAACACATAGTACATACAGATGATTGGACAGTGCTCCTGTCAGATCTCCATAGTGCTATAAATGACCCCAATTCAAGTGTATCATAGCGAAATTTCAGATATAAAGATTTCACTAATTGTTTTAGCTGGACATCAAGAAAGGTTTCATAAGAGTGATGGTCCTTAGTAAGCATGAATTTGTTTGTAAGCCTACCAAGGGTAGAACTACAAGAGAGACTTGTTTGGATATGCTCTCAATAATGAATTTTTAGCTGGAGCTTGAAAGTAGCCGCCAGCATAGTAGGTTCAACCAAAATGGTCGAAGGTCCAATCTTTCAAACCAGTGGCGGGCATGTTTGAACCACAGGAAGGTGAGTCCCTTGCCAAGGACTAACAGTTCCTCCACTGCCCTCTGATACGGCCTCTGCTCCTCGGTGGTCCAAAGCCTCACCAAATATAGGAGGGGCCTGAGTCTAGCTATCTCACCTACTCTTTTCAGGTCGACATAAAAAAAATTGGTATGAGCAGGGGGCTCGTAGGGAGATTGAGTAGTGAGCAAACTAACTTGTTTTCGCTTATCGTAAGAGAATCGATGTGGGCGTATCCCAGAATTTCGTCCCCCATACAAGGCAGCAGATGGGGCCTTTAGTTTGTATAGCTCAAGAGCTGGGAGTGGGGCTCTTGAAGCTGCTCCCTGGAATCTCCTATAGATTACTGAGGCTTGATGTTGTATTACAGCCCTTCTCTTCTCGATGTGTGGACTCCATGATAGTCTGTTATCAAGCTTTATGCCCAGATGCTCAAAACTGGATCCATGTCCTAGTTTTTTGTTTGCCAGGGACATGTCGTGCTGAAATGTCTTGTGTGGTCTGACTGTCATAAATGTAGTTTTTGACATATTAATCTCAAGGCTCTTGGTTGAACAGAAAGCATTAAAAATTAGCAAAAGCTGTTGAAGGCCCATCATAGTCTGGGAAATTAAAACGGTGTCATCAGCGAATAAGTGTGCGGGCACCCTGACCCCATCCAGCTTAGGTGCGTCTATTTTCCCTTGTGAAAAAGCCTCCACTACGATGTTGATGTATAGGGATAAGAGGGTGGGGCCAAGACGCACCCTTACCTCACTCACCTGCTTATCGGGATTCTATCAGTCAGATGCCCTCCAGGTCCCCAGCGGACTTGGGTGTAATTGCTCTGGTGGAGGCTAATTATCTGTGCAAGAAGGACATTCGGAACCCTGACTTTCTTTAAAGATTTCCGGAGCAGTCCCCAAAGGACCAAGTCAAAGGTGGCTCTGAGGTCGACGAATGCAATATAAATATGTCCCTTTCTGAGCCTAGTGTATTTCAAGAGGATAATCAGCAGCCTTAGAACTTGATCAGCAGTGCTCACTTTTGGTTTAAACGCTGCTTGGCATGGGGCCAGGATTTCTTTACTCTCAATCCAATCATTCAGTCTATTTAGCAGTGGTCTAAAATACACTTTCTGTAGGGAATCTATGAGGCTAATTGCCCCATAATTTTCAGGGCTTCTCCAATCCCCCTTTTTTAAAATGGGAATAATTCACACCCCTTTCCATTTGTGGGGTATTGGGGTTCCTGCAGCTATAGAATTAGTCAAACACTTGACATAAGGGTCCCATGCAGACAGATCATGGCAAAACAATTCGCCAGGGATTTTGTCTGGGCCATGCCCTGTTTAATTGAAATGATAGCTAGCCTAGGTCCTCAAGTGCAAAATAAGGCTCTATTGGAATGTAGCTAGAATTTGTAGGAGATTGTACTTGGGAGTCCTTAGGGGGCTGTTTATATAAGTGGGAAAAATGGTCCACCCAAGCCCCAGGATTCGGATGGCCATCTATCTCTCGGATTGAGGAACTTGAAGTTGGCGAGGAGCACGAGAGGAAAAACTCTGCTCCGCACCGCTACACAGAGTTCTTCGGAACTCCGCACTCTACGTGGAGTGGGAAAAACTCCGCAAACTCCATTAGCGGAGTGGATTTTTACACTTAGGCCTAAAAATTACACAGTTGGAAAGAGATAAAGGTTCCTCCTAATCGTGCGAGCATGTGCACTCCATAAAATTGCTTAAACGACTGGAATGCTAACTTCTCTGAAAATATCATCATCAGTGTGGGCGCAGACCCCCAACATGAGGCCTTCTAGGAGCAAGGGGTTCACATCTCTTGAACTTGTCTGACATATCCAAAGTTTTAATGTAAATTGAAACGCCTTTATGAAGTGGCCTTGTACAATAAAGCAGCTGAATTGAAATATGTGTGAGTGTTGAGGTTAAATGTTCTGATCGCAGAAATATAAACACAAATATTGAGCTTTTTTCCCAGGAAAATAATAACTGTGCCAAATGTTCAATGTATTTGCTTCTCTTTGATATTCGTTGTGAACTTTCCCCAGACCAGTTTGTGGGAGAACGCTATGGAGCCATGCAATATATTTATCTAATGCAGCGCTCCAGAGGTCAGCATGTGGCTTTATTATCATATCATTATTATTTGTGCGCACCTATGTGATATGAATTCTGTTTTAAAAGAATTCTGTGATGGCATTGTGAATTTGACAATATTTATGGCATTAGTGAGTTCCATAGAGTGGCTCTGTTTTGGAAACGTCACCATTGTAATATAGTTCATACAACAGAGACGACAACATTTGCATTTAATTCAGTGTCAGCAATGAGGAGGTGAAAATGCAAAACAGAATTAATTTAGCACGCATGTGTTTTTCATCAGATCATCCCGGAAAATAATTAGTTGTGAATTTCCAAGAAATATAATTACTGTTCATTCTTTCAGTCACTTCAATTAATCTGAAGAGTCCATCAAGGATTTGCCTATGTTTCTTTTAAGTACCTTGTCGCCTGCTTTTCATCTCACCCATGGCTGTCATTTTCACAAGGGAAGCCTTAAATCACATTTTAACACAGATCAGTAATTTCCAACCACAAAAAGCAGCATTTCAAAGCATGTCTATTCACTGGGAAATCGAATAATTCTTAGAATTGATCAAAATGATCAGGAGTAATCTGGTCACGCATAGATTTTCCACAGCAATGATACGGCCAAATTAATCTGATATTAGATTCTAATTTTTAATATAGTTTTCATTTATTTTTCTCAGAATAGACATTTGACTGAAGCTGCTTTGATAATAGCCATTAAACTTTGGGGCGCACAACTTGTGTGATTGTGACAAAGCCACTCTTTAGGCCCAGATTTACAAAACTGTCACAACAACACAGCGCAGCAACTTTGGGTGCTGCCTGAGAGAGAGAGTAGGAATGTAGATATATTTTACGACCCTGTTCTCTCACTAGCGCTGTCGCACAATCAGGCTTCCGAGCACCACACACAAATCTTCGTTCCATAGTGCAAAGGTGTCTGCGTGAGTCTAGAATAGGTATTGTACTGGAAGGATACCCTTCCAGTATAAAATACTATGCTTATACAACCTTTAAAACGTTTCCCAATTTTGATGTGTGCTGTACAGTACAGTGCACATGCACAGTGGGAAAAGTTTGGGGAAACAGAAAAGCATTTCTCTTTTTTATCCCTTGCTTCAAAGTGGTGTTATTGTTTGGTGCAAAACCATGTCTACTGTTGTTGGTAGGTAGTGTTTTGTGACAGAAACAATGGGTGGTTGCATAGGAATGCCCATGTGCCACCCATAGAATGCACAAGTAGTGCAAAGAAATGCTTTGTGCCGCTTTGCTTTACTTTGAGGCAACTTTCCTGTGAAAAGCAAGCTTGCTCCCAAATTTAGCAGTTACGGACAATCAGGTGCACTGTTATAAAATGCCATTGAGTTATTTGCCCAGGATCATACTTTTCGGAACAGTGTGGATATCTGTATTTCAGCTTAGGTTTTCTAGCCAGACACTCTGAAATTCAACCACATAAATTACCTTCTCATGTTTCCAATTTTACGAGAACAGATTTTGCTTTGTGCACAGTTGCTTTTCGGGAGTTATGCTAGCACACTAAGGCCTGATTAAGGTTTCGGTTGGAAACTAGCTGCCTGACTCCTTGTCGGTTCGGTTCCGACTGACTTGCAGTCGGCGGTTCTGCCCGACCGATTATGATACTTCCGAGCACCGTTCGGAAGGACTCCCATTGACTTCAATGGGAGCCTGTGTTCCGACTGACAACACGGGCACCTATGGGGAAAATGGGTATCTGTGGAAAACCTTGCACCCTGTTGCAGGCACCCCATGGTGCCTGCCGCACTGTGCATGGTTTTACAGGGGGGGTCCCTTGGCTACCCCCTTGACCACAAACCGGAGGACTCAGGATGAAGGGGGCCTGCTAGGGGCCCCCAAAGTTAGTTTCCGGCAGCCTTTTCGTGTCGGACAGGCTGTTGGAATCCGACATCATAATCGGTTGGTCGGAAATGCTGTCTGTTGAGCTGTACAAATTGGCTCCAACCGACGTGGATTCTCCGAATGCCGGTCGGAATGACCGAACTGTTCTCCTTCCGACTGCGAGCATCGTAATCGGTCGGAATTGATTCCGATCGAGACGGGCAGATGGGTTCCGACACGGTCTAGGAGAATCCGACTGTCGGTCGGAGGTTTTCCGACCGACATCGTAATCAGGCCCTTTGTACAATGTGTTCAATAACTCAACCTGTAGACTATTCAAACCACCCAGTAAATCTACTTGTCATTGAATAAGAAATTGTTCTTGAAACAGATTGGGCAAAGGAGTGTGACCGAATCACAAACGTTTATCTAGTAAATCACTATAAAGTACTCTAGCAAACTACGTAGATTATCGAGGCACATATGCGATTTTCTCTATGGAATCGACACATCAATTTTATGCTGCAACATCACTTCTTTCCCTTACTTAAGAAGAAAACTATTTCAGGAAATGCACCAAACTTCAATAGAGGTAATAAAATAGATTTACAAGATAGAATTGGAAAAAATCTGAGAACACGGCCTGTAGCTTGCTGTCAGGTTACAGGATGGCAGTGTAAAGTAAACTAGCTGTTTTAATTTTCTAGTCCCACACTTTCTTTAATGTTCCTCCTCGAACGACGTAGAAACATTTCTGCTGCAATTTGTTTTCCCACTGTTTTACAGCAGCTCTCCTCAGTTCTGCAGGCTACCTTTACATTTGCAATACTGCATACTGGAGAGTTGAGATAAGGAGCAATTGTTCGTGTTTCGCTCCTGCTTCCATTAAGCTCTAGACTGGATCCGAGCCTGACCTCTGGCTCGATTTAGGCTTGAGTTTGTATTCACTCACCTACTTATAATGGGTGTGCGTATTTTTACTGAAAAAATACATTAAAGGAAGTTATGGTTTTGATTTTCAGTTAAAAACCAAAACAAAAAAATTGAGGAATGTGGCAGAAGAGAGGATGACTGGTGCCAGCTCTCTACCAAAGTTCTAGCAAGATGTCTGACGATGGACTGTACCTTAATCCCATCTGAATGTTAAGATTACTACTTTTGCCATCAGACTTCAGAGAACTCATGCCTACTCTCACCATGTCAGGCCTCTCCCATTGATGAACTAATCTGGGAGCTGAAATGGAGCTTTAAGTGTTACCGTATGGTTTAGGTGTGTTGGTATGAAGTTGCGTGATTGATGGTGTCTAGTAATCATTTGAGATAAGTAGTTAGCTGAAAGTGCATTCAAAGGTGAGTAGTTGTTTTAATATCTTTTTGGCAGACAATCATACAATTTTATGTTGGTATAGAGAGGTTGTGCAGTGTATGGAGGGGTTATGCAGAATCCGAATATCAAAATGTAGCACCTTGTCTAGAGGGAGAAGTCAGTAAGTGGAACAAACCAGTAAGCTTTTGCTAAAAACAAGAGTGGACAATAATTTGCTGGAAGTGGCGAAGCAAATTTAAGGATGAATTTTAAATGTTAAGTACTTGGTATCTAGCCATTTTAGGAATGATGACTATAAAGGATTTCAAACACAATATTGTATTGCAAGTACTCCAATAAGTGTTTAGTGTCAGGTGCAAATACTATATAGGGATAAGAGGGTAAATTAAAATGTAAAAAACAAACTGTTATGACACTATCAACACTAACTGCATCATAGCATTTTTAGGTGGAGCCTAGGCAGTGTATGTGCTGTCTCTTCGAGACATACTGCATTCACTCTGTGGCTTTCAGCCCGCCCATTGCCTTTTTATTTGTCCCTTCGATTGTTGTTCAAAAATGCTTGCTTGCTAGTGGTTAATCCTCCCTCTTTGTCCCTCCTTTTTGTGTTTGGTTTCCACCCACAGAGACCCAGCCCAATTACTGTTAACATTACTCTTCTGTTTTATGCATTCATTTGGTGGACAATTCTTTTCATTGATTCCTGCTTGTGTCACTGTTTGCCGTCTTCGGTGGTTTAGCTTCGGTGCCCATCACTTAATCTCCCCGTCCTGTTGCCTCTTTAATTTTGTCTGACTTTAAAGTGCAAGGATTTCCCCCAAGCCCCTCCCGCTCTTCTGCTTGTTGGTTTTGCGAGCCTCTGTCACCAGACCTTCAGCAGCCCAACCTTGCAGCACAGTTAGGAGCAAAGCTTGGGCAACTTCTGTCAAATTTTCTGACGCTTGTTTATATAATGTGAACTCAAGCAAACCAAAGGTATTCAAGTTCTTAACAGGAGCACTAGTTACATTACACAATGTAAGACTAAACTTTTGGGGGCATTTTTATAGAGCACAAACTTGACTGATCCAAAGGTATTGAAGCTCTTTACAAAAGCTCCAGTTACAATACACAAGGTCAGGTTATATGTTTCATTTTTAGGTGCGCAGAGATTAAGTGATGTTGACACAGTCCCTATTTATTAATTAGTTTCCCTGTACCTGACAAATGGGAGCCGCATTCTTCCCTCCCACCTCTTCCCAAGTCGCTGCATGCCCGCACCGCTGCCTCTTCTTGTTGCCCTCCTCCTCTCAGAGCTCTAATTTCAAAGCACATTCACTGACACCATCCCTGTTTACTCATTATTTCCCCTCTACCTGACACATGGGAGCATTTTGTTTGTTGCTTTGTCCAGTGCTCCTATAACCCAGGGGGCTGAGACAGAGGGCTGGGCCCGGGGCTTGCTAGTAAATGGAGGGTGCGAGCAGTGTTTTGAATGGAAGACTCTGGAGAACGATGCTTGCTGAATGAGGCCTGGGAGAGGAGGGATGTGACGTCTCTGCATTGGAAAGTATTTCACAGTTTTTGTCATAGGTTGTTCAATGCTCAGGTGGTGCAGTCACACACAGAATGTTATAGTGCTGTTGACTTGCATCGAGGCACTTGTCTTTCTGTCTATGCATTAAAAAGCCTTGGAATGTGTACATAAATGCTTCTTGAGGCAAGCATGTGTTCTTGAATCACACTGCATGATCCAGTGTGTAATAATTGCATAGCTCTATAATCCCTGGCAGCACAGCACCCAGGCTAATGTACTGCATGGCTATGCCCAAAGGCGAGACCTATTGGCTATGCCAATGCTTGTTTTTTATATATTACTTTCAAACATACTGCATACAAGTCGTGCTGTTGTATAGAATGGCTAAACAAAATTGACAAAACTAATCATCTACGGTCATGAGGTAGAGGCCTCCTCAGCCATGAAGTTCGAGGGCTTTGATGAGAGACCTGCACAACCTTTGCCAACGCTTCTGAAACAATGACTCGAGAATTGACAAAGGGAAAATGAAATGGTGCTCGAACCAGATAATGTGTGCAAGTTGGGCCATAGGGAGGGGTGGGGGCAGCATGATACCCATCCTGCACTGTTGAGGGCATGGGCAACCAAAAGGACAAGGTGTTATGAGGTGAGGAGAGGTGGCAGCAAGGAGGAGAGTTTACAGGCAGGGGCTACTTAAAGTCCAAGATTACCTCTAGGTTATTGCCTGTGATAGAGCAGAGATTGCGTTTAAAGGACTATATGACAAAGAAGTGATCTATGACACCTTTTCGCAAGAAAATAGCAAATGTTTCCAAGTTACACGTAATGAGAAATGACACAAAATATAGTTACTGCATCGTAAAAGCATGCAGAAGAAAGGTAGATTAGATATTCATTCAAATAACATAGTTGTGATTCTATTAATTAGAATATATCATTTTATCAGCAGGAGCTAGAAATATGTAAAATGGTAGATTCTCACGTTATGGAGTTTATGGTTAATCAACTTGATATTCATATATAAGTGTGAACATTAATAAGACTAAAATGAAAACAATATGAATTAACTTGGTTTTTATGTGAAAAATAAATGAAAGAGACATTACATATAAAAATGTGTACACCAAAAATTACAAAAGAAAAGTAGGTGTTGCACAATCATAATTAACCATGCTTTCATGAAACTTCTCTAGAATTTATTTCACATATATATTAATGATTTAGTTTATAAATGACAATGTTTAGACAAAATATTAGTTATATGTGCGCATTGTTATAATCAAAATGTTATGAGTACTCTACTTACATGTATTAATTTCAAACATATTGAAATGATTATCAGTGCATCAATGACACATTTGACTTATATGCTTTAATTTTCTTTAAAATGTATGATTCACTATTAATATGACTTTGCCGTATAATAGCTTAAATTCATGTAGGCCTCATTCTTGAAGTGAAATCGTGGACTGGTATAACCAAAGCGTATGGGAACATTGAACACTATTGCCAGTAGTATTGAATTAATATTGTTTCCTTTGACTTCTCCTTGTGCAGGGCATTTGTGACAATCATTGCTACAATTCAGAGCAGCTGCCTTGGAAGGTGCTCTCTTGAAACTACTATGTCTTTTCTTCAATGTGACATTGTTCAATGTGCTACATGTTGAATAACATGGGAATTGCGTAATCGATGCACATATTTTCCCTGATTTGTGTCTTCTTTACTGTCGCATTACACTCATCCTTATTGAACTGACCAATGGACTAAGTGGTCTGACAAATTGAAGTGATGCCAGGAGGTCTAATCCTGAAACTGACTGAGTATAATTACCTATCCCAGGGGAATCTGGGGCTGCTGGTTTATGGGAGCTACCTTTGGGTTTTATCATCTCTTTCCTCATCGAGTGGAACGAACAAGAGCAGAGAGTTCCATTTGTGCTGCTATGACCATTGCTGTTACAGTGACAAACAATAGACAGATCTCTGTCTAATTGGACTGGACTGGCTACTTGGAACATAGCTGAACTTTCCTGTACAAGTCTTTCCTAAAGACCTTGCTCGCTACCTATCCATACCAACGAACACATTGTGTGTGCCTGGGGGTCTACCTCATCTGAGAGAGACGGCCCCTTTCTGAATCTACTTACCTTCCTGAGCTTTGGTATTTGATTAAATTAAATTTAATCTGAATTCAAATCTGAATGCTAAACTTATTAAATGTAAATCGTTTCCAATAAATCTGATAAACCAAATTAGCTAACTTGATCTGACTCTGCTACTCCGACTTATTGTCCCTTGTAAATGTGCATTTATTCTGGGTTATCCTATGAATAAGCAAAAATGAAAGAATTACGTTTCTGATCATCAAATCCTTATTACATTATCCTTTATTGCTATAACAGAACTATTGGTCTGTATGATCCTTGCCCACATACGTTTCTTTAGGAGATTTGGGTTCCCAGTGATCATATTTTATATCACTGGTATTTTCCTGAGATTCATCTATATGACTTTAATTCTGAGTTTGTAGATACAGTTATCCTATTCCTGGTCCTCATTAGGTAACTGCCAGATCTCCCGAATATCCAACCCCTCTCAGCACAGAGCAAGGTCCATTGGAGGACCAAACGATTGGAAAGTAAGTAAGGGCCCAGTAAACGCTACAGCACCTGTCTGTAGCCATAAGGAAAAGAGAGTTGCAAAGCACACGCAGCTGTCAGCTAGCAAGCCCACAAAAATGAAATCAGCTGCAACTGATTGACAAACTAAACCAAAATCTTAGAGATACGAGGATGCCAACCAATGGTAAGTAATGGCTGGGCTCAAAGCCCTTTTTCCTTTTTTTTTCCCTTAGGAAACAAAAGATTTTGTAAGAGACCTAAAAAATATAAGAAATGAAAAGAAAGGATGTAAAAGACACATGTTAATCTGTATGACATGACTTCATTACAGTTTTTGACAACATATTGACTAGATGAATAATCTAGATGGACATGCTGGAGGTTACTAAACCTAGACTACATTCTTGTAAAAATATCCACCTACCAGTGTCTTCACTGGTAAAATGGCTAGCAGTCCACTCACATTTAAATGGTGGTAAATGGGAAAGAGGCAAAGTGCAGGGGTTGGATGGAGGCAAATTGGGCGCAGGCGAAAGAAGAGGATGTTATCGTGCTGGGGGATCATTCTAGACTCCCATCATACTTTAAAATGGGGTTGGGTGGGAGCTGGGTTGTCTTGCAGGACAAGCCAAAAGCAATTTTCTTGGATAGATTTACCAACCGGTACAAATGGATATGGCGATCCTGTATTCAGGAAATCCCATTTAGTTAAAAAAAGACCATAGCACAGATTACAGTTAGGTGCAACACATTTCATTCTCATGTTCAAAGGTGACAGTGCCTATCAATTGAAATTTTGGTTGATGACTCCACTCCAATATCTTTGAGTGTTGGCAAGGAAATTACAGTGCATCCTATATCAAAATGCTGAATATGATAGAATGGACATTTAGACTATTCATGAGTAGATTTCTGTCACTTCACTTATCAGGTGGCGACATAGTACACAAAACCCAAAAGGTGTGTAAAATAATCACAGTTTCCTGTTGGTTCCACAACTTTTCCGCTCAGTAAAAGTTTCAACTGGAGTGATGGCCAAAACTTCAAAGAGTGCAAACAAGTTGCTGTGTTAGCGAATTGAAATGCTGGGGCTGATATCAGACCAACCTTTTTCAAACTTCTCATATTTTTATGGCTTATTTCACTGCTAGGTACTCTTTCTGTAACAACATTTTGAGTCACAATGTTACTATCTTCATTAATTTAAATACTGGTATGCGGGGCATTCCCACAGCAGGGAGGTAACAACATGTCTCCCTACTGAGCTTTAGGCTCGAGATCCCAGGACACATATCTGGCATATGAGAGTCTAGAGTACTAGCTGATGGAGATGGGGGCAGAACACCGTAGGGGAACCCCTGACATCCATAGCGAGCCCGGCCGGTGATGAGAAGCCTGGGAATGCTGTACAAACCACTCTGAAAAGGCGGCCACCACCCCAGCTAACCAAAGATGGTGGACGCGGCGTACTAGAGGTGAGAGATGAAAATGGAGTGGACCCTGGGGCACGCCCAATCACGCTCTGAAGGTGGGGCAATCTATGCTGTCCGAGAGAGCCACACAAACCATACTTGAAAGGCAGCTGCAGCCCTGCCCAATCTGAGATGGCGGGCATGGCCTACTAAAGGTGAAAAACGACCCATAGGGGACGACCTATCTGTGAGCAACAGCAAAGAAAGTAGATCGGCTGGGCTACTGGGGTCTGAGGAGCAGAGGGATCAGAAGGAAAGTGCTGTGGATGGGGCCTGGCATATCTACCAACAGCCGACATCCAGGGGTGGGGCATCAGGACCAGGGCCCACTGGACAGTTGGCAGGGATTGAGAGTGGACCGAGCTATATAGTCATCCCCTGGAGATAAGCATGTACGTTCATGCTTCATTGGGTGGGCCAGGGGTGTGAGAAGTTGGCCTGGTATATGCTGTCCACTAATTATAGTGGGCACCTTGCACCAGTCCAAACAACCCCTTATTGGAGATAGGTTAAAGACAACCTTTATTGAAAGCTATCCTAGTGGTAGCTATGGAGAGCAGCCTTCAGGCTAAGTCTTGAAGGAATGTAAAGCAGCTTGTTTTACCAGTCTATAATCTCTTGAGTGACCAAATGAAAGAGGACCACACCAGGTATATATTTAAAATATATGTATTTAGTCTTAAACACACCCCTCTAGTCTCTTTATGAGGCTAGAGTTTGAAGTACATAAGTTACAAGTCAGTTATCAACAGTAATAGCACAAATACACGTTTGAGCCCTAGGGGCGTACCAAACCATATACCAATAAAGTGGTATAAGAACCACGACTGAGCTAGACACAAGGCCTAGAGCCTGTAGAAATGCTTGGCCCTCAAGGAACCACCCAAGGTAGTGACACAGGGGACCCACGGGGGATGCGTGCAGTGTGAGAACACAGCCGCGAGCCGCCGTTGACTTCTATGGGGAATGTCGCGGTTGGAGTTTTAAAGAAAAGGGACACTTAGAGGAGGACTTGGAGCAAACCCCTTTAGAACTAGGTCGTTCTAGAGTCTATACCCACGGGAGCACCGGAGTACTCGAGTTACCGCACCCAGGGAAGCCGGGTGCATAGGTGTCTTTCGGGGTCGGGTTTCGTCGTCGTTTTCAATGGCGATCTGCTGCAAAGTGCTGCTGGCGACCAAGTCGAAAGTGTTCGGGTGGATCCAAAGGTGGATCGAAGATCTGAAGAACCTGAAAGCAGAGGGGACAGAGTCTGGGTCACTAGCCAGTGACCAGGAAGGTGATGAGCAGATGCCCACCGATGTCGGGTGCTTCAGGTAGGTTGATGGTCGTCTTGACTCTTCAGCCACGAGGTCCAGGAGGTGTCGACGACAACCAGGAGCTGGATTCGAGCTGTCCCACAATGTCTGTCGATTGCAGGGGTGTCGGCGACCAGATTGGACCCAACAAGCCTTGGCAACGGCAAGTCATGTGGAAATAGAAGAAGGACGGTGGTACAGACCAGCAAGGTCTGAGGGACTCACCCAGCAAGGGTAAGTCAGGACACGTCTGGAGCAACCAGAAAAGCCCAATCAAAAGAAGAGTTGCCTTCGGGAGGGCCCACTAGCCAACGGACTAGCGACCGCGAAGGAGCCTCAAGTGGACGCACTTGGAGCTGGCTTACAGGACACTCGTGGAGTGGAGGCCAGTGATCTTCGGTGCAGTTGGTGCTGGAGGCGGGGGCTACTCGGAGCCCAAAGCACAACTTCATGGGAGACCAGGAAGAGGATGCACTTGCAAAAGTACTTGGTGTCCAGGGGTCTTAGTTCCACATTACCCATGACAGCTACGGGCCTCAGCTTCGCTGGGGACTCAGTGCAGCCTCGGGGAAGTCTGGAAATCTACCTCTGGTGATGCAAAGACTTCGGCGTCCAGCGGGAGCTTTGGCGATGCAGACCGGACAATTGCTTCTTAGGTGCCTGCCAAGCAGGGGAGTCACTCCTTGACCCCAAGGGAGATTCTTCAGTCCTCTAATCTTAAAGTAGAGCGTCGAAGGTCCAGGATTCTGTATCAGAGTTTCATCCAGGTAAATCTAAAGTCCTAAGGACTGGGGTCCCATACTTATACCAAGTTAGGGGGTTGGACATACTCTAGGGACCCACCTATGGGAGGGTCAGGGAAGAGGGGTGGTTACACCCATTCCCTTTGTCCAGTTTCGCGCCAGAGCAGGGGCAGGTAGCCCCTGCAACCGGTTTGAACTGGCATATGCACAGGGACACCAAGTGTGCCCCCAGTGCAGGACTTCTGAGCACCAGAGAGTGCTCCCGCCCAGCCCCAATACACATTATCCTGTCTGGGGAGGTGGTTACACCTCCCTGCGACAGGAAACCTATTGTCCAGGCCTCCCTGCCAGAGTTTCAGTCAGCAGCAGGAGGCCAGACCCGTGTCTGTGGCAGCGGCATCCATTTTGTGATGCCAGGGCTCTGGAAAGAAGTTACCGGGCAGGCCGGTGTGTACATGTCTCTCCCTCTAGAAGGGTGGAATGCTACCCCCGCCGCCAGAACTGGCGGGGGTAGTATTCCAAGATGTTTGACACCAAACACGACATGTTTTGGTGCAGCCAGTCCAAAGTTAGCATTGTACCGCGAGGATATAATGCACTTAAGAGTATATGGTCAGGCTGCACTACAAACAGCATCAGAGAAGGGTCTCCGAACGCTGCAGAGGGGCTCTGCTCATGCAGGGGCACCCTCTCACATAAGAACCAAGCACTCTGCCTTCAGGATTGATAAGGCCTGCCATAGGAGTGACTTATAGGTTTATATGTGTGTATGCATTTAGTGATATAGGTAACCTATATCACAGTAAGGGGTGCATGCACCACCTTACCCAGGCTGCAGTAGCAGACCTGTGGTGTCATTTTGGATGGCCTTCCAGGGGTGGCACAATACATGCTGCAGCCCCTGGGAGGTCTCTGAGGTACCTATGCCCTGGGTACATAGTATACCATATACTAGGGACTTATAAGGGCACGTCAGATTCCAATCAGAGATGTGCCTAAGGCACATGGAAACCATTTTAGAGAGGAAGCAGCTAGGCTGGGGTTCTGATTAGCAGGGCCCCAGCCAGACTAAAGTCGAAAAACAGTGAAGCATCAGCAAAAAGTGGGGGTACCCATGTGAAGCAGGTCCTACTCTCCTACACAACCCCCCCCCCCCAAACATAGAGACATTAAACTAACTTTGACCAGTTGAGTCTTCATGTTCTAAGTGGAAGTACCTAGAGAGTCCATCTGCATTGGCATGGTTACTCCCAGGTCTATGTTCCACTGTAAAGTCTATCCCCTGTAGGGAAATGGACCACCTAAGCAGTTTGGGGTTTTCACCCTTCATTTGTTTTAGCCATAGGAGGGGCTTGTGGTCTGTTTGAACAAGGAAGTGAGTACCAAACAAGTATGGCCTCAACTTCTTCAGAGCCCAAACCACAGCAAAGGCCTCCCTCTCTATGGCTGACCAACGTTTCTCTCTAGGGGTCAGCCTTCTGCTAATAAAAGCTACTGGCTGATCCTGACCTTCATCATTCAATTGTGACAGTACAGCCCCTACCCCCAATTCAGATGCATCTGTTTGGACAATGAACTTCTTGGAGTAATCAGGACTCTGTAGAATGGGAGCAGTGCACATGGCCTGCTTCAGGTCATCAAATGCCTTTTGACAGCTAACTGTCCACTGAACCTTTTGGGCATTTTCTTGGAAGTTAAGTCATTCAGGGGTGTCACTATTGATCCATACCCCTTGACAAATCTCCTATAGTACCCAGTCAGGCCTAAAAAGGCTCTCACCTGAGTCTGGGTAGTTGGAGCAGTCCAGTCCATGATGGTCTGGATCTTGCTCTGCAATGGTTGAACCTGGCCTCCACCCACAAGGTGGCCCAAGTACACAACCTGACTCTGCCCTATCTGGCACTTTGTGGCCTTGATAGTTAGGCCTGCTTTCTGCAGGGCCTGCAAAACATTTCTGAGGTGGACCAGGTGATCCTCCCAGGTGGAGCTAAAGACAGCAATATCATCTAGATATGCTGCACTATAGGCTTCAGACCTGTAAGGACTGTATTCACCAACCTCTGAAAAGTGGCAGGTGCATTCTTCAGACCAAAGGGCATTACCACAAATTGATAATGCCCACTAGGGGTTGAGAATGCTGTCTTTGGCTTTGCATCATCAGCAAGCCTGATCTGCCAGTAGCCAGCTGTTAGGTCAAATGTGCTTAGATACTTGGCTGAGGCCAAAGTGTCTATTAGCTCATCTGCCCTGGGTATTGGATGGGCATCAGTCCTAGTGACTGCATTGAGACCCCTGTAGTCCACACAAAACCTCAGCTCTCTTTTCCCACCACTGGTGTGAGGTTTTGGCACAAGGACCACTGGACTAGCCCAAGGGCTATCTGAGGGTTCAATAACTCCCAAATCCAAAATTTCTGGACTTCTGTCCTGATACAGTCCCTGACATGGTCAGGTTGCCTATAAATCTTATTTTTAATAGGCAGACTGTCCCCAGTGTCCACTTTATGAGTGCACCAGGTGGTCTGACTTGGAGTCAGAGAGAACATATGTCTGTACTGATTGAGCACTTGTCTACAATCAGTTTGCTGCTGAGCAGTGAGGCTGCCTGCCAAGGCTATACCATCCACTGACCCATCATCAGGGTTCTGTGAGAGCAGGTCAGGGAGTGGGTCACTCTCTTCCTCCTGTCCCTCATCAGTAGCCATGAGCAAGCCCATGTCTGCCCTGTCCACATATGGTTTCAGTCTGTTGACATGGAGAACCCTGTGGGGACTCCTGGGTATTCCTAGGTCTACTAAATAGGGGACCTCACCCTTCTGTTCAACAATGGTATGGGGTCCACTCCACTTGTCTTGGAGAGCTGCTGGGGCCACTGGCTCCAGCACTCACACCTTCTGTCCTGGCTGGTAAACAGTCAGCACAGCCTTTTGGTCATGCCAGGCTTTTTGCAGTTCCTGGCTAGCCTCAAGGTTTTTGGTTGCCTTTTTCATGTATTCAGCCATCCTGGAGCGGAGACCAAGTACATAGTCCACTATGTCATGCTTTGGGGGCTTGAGAGGTAACTCCCATCCTTCCTTTACCAAGCACAATGGACCCCTGACAGGGTGACCAAACAAAAGTTCAAAAGGGCTGTAGCCAACCCCTTTGAGGCACCTCCCTGTATGCAAATAAAAGGCAGGGCAAGAGTATGTCCCATCTTCACCTAAGCTTCTCTGGGAGCCCTTTAATCATGCCCTTCAAGGTTTTGTTGAATCTCTCAACTAAACCATTGCATTGTGGGTGATAGGGTGTGGTGAACTTGTAAGTCACTCCACACTCCTTCCACATTGCTTTCAAGTATCCAGACATAAAGTTTGTACCCCTGTCTGATACAACCTCCTTAGGGAAGCCCACTCTTGAGAAAATACCCAGGAGAGCCCTTGCCACCACAGGTGCTGTATTGGTCCTAAGGGGAATAGCCTCTGGGTACCTGGTTGCATGATCCACTACCACCAGGATAAACCTGTGCACAGATGCTGTTTGGGGATCCATGGGACCAACAATGTAAATCCCCACCCTTTCAAAGGGCACCACCACCACAGGTAGTGGTTTCAGAGGGGCCTTTGTAGTGCCACCTGCCTTGCCACTGGCCTGGCAGGTTACACAGGAGCGACAAAACTCCTTGGTGTCTTCAGATATGTGGGGCCAGTGAAAGTGAGGGACAAGTCTGTCCCAAGTCTTGTTCTGGCCCAGGTGACCTGCTAGGGGAATATCATGGGCTAGGGTCAATAGGAAGCCCCTGAACTTCAGAGGTATAACCAACCTCTTGGTGGCACCAGGCTTGGGGTCTCTACACTCTGAGTACAAGAGTCCATCATCCCAATATACTTTATGGGGACCACTAGCATTCCCAGCAACCTCAGCAGCAGCTTGCTGTCTGAGGGGTTCAAGAGAGGGGCAGCTCTGCTGCTCCTGGCTCAGATCTGCCCTGGAAGGGCCCCCTGTCCCTAAGAACTCAACCTGATCAGGCTCAAGCTCCTCTGGGACAGTTCCTTCCTCAGGACTGAGATCATCTCCCTGAAGAGACTTATCTTCCTTCTGAGCCAAGGGGAAGGCACTGCCTTTACCCTACTACTCCTCCTCTTGGATGGCACTTGGTCCATTATTTCAGAATCCAAGGCCTGTTCAGTGTTAGACATTGTGCTCTGTGACCTGGTCACAGCAAACACATCTGCAGGGATCCCCAGCATTTCTGCATGGGTCCTGAGCTCCACTTCTGCCCAAGCTGAAGTTTCAGTGGGAGAGGTGTGGCGCCGCGGCCAGGGCGACTGACGCTGGACGCTGGGGGTCACGGTTCGATCCCTGGCTCCGGCGGCAGGGGTCTGCCCAGCACCATGCGACTCTGGGCAATAGCTCGCTTAATCTTCCCAAAGGCCCCCAGCGCCGAGATACCCCTTCGGGGGTGATTTGTGCGCTATACAAGTACTGGATTTACATTTACATTTACAAGATCATTGCCAAGCAAGCATTCCACTGGTAGGTTTGCACTCACCACAACCTTCTTAAGGCCAGTTACCCCTCCCCAGGAGAAGTTAACAACTGCCAGAGTATGGTCTGTTCTGACATTGCTAGCATTGGTCACTTGGTACATTTCACCAAGTATAATCTGCCCAGGATCCACAAGGTCTTGTGTCACCATGGTGACACTTGCCCCTGTGTCCCTAAATGCCAAAGCCTCTTTTCCATTGATTAAGGGCTATTGCCTGTAATTGCCCAGATTACTGGGACTCACAGAGGAGGTCACATCCATGCCTCCATCACAGACTAGGACAGCCTGAGTGAGTTCTCTGACTAGGTCAGAGCTCATCTCCTTACCCAGGGTCAACCCTACTAAACCCTTGGTCTGTGTACTCCCACCACCATTTGTAACTGCACTAGGGGAACAGGTGCCTTAGGGGCATTGGTGGGGGCTGGAATAGAGTCTTTGGACTTGGTGCAATCACTGGTCCAGTGTGTCTTTTGCTTACAGACTTTGCACCATGGTTTCTTTTGGCCTTTCCCTTTGTTAGACTGTGAATCCCCACCTGAAGAAGATTTTTGGGGGCCTTGTGAAGACTTCTGTTCTTTACCCTTCTCCCCACCCTTATCAGAGTTCTTAGAATCTTGCTTCTTTGGGTCACCACCTTGGTTCTGTACCTTCTGCCTCACCCTGGTTCTGACCCATTTGTCTGCCTTCTTTCCCAATTCTTGGGGAGAGGTCAGATCAGAGTCCACCAGGTACTGATGCAACAGCTGATTTTGACAGTTATTAAGAATCTGCTCCCTCATGATAAGATTGTACAATCCTGTGAAGGCACATACCTTACTGCCCATCAACCAACCTTCCAGAGCCTTATCAGAACAATCCACATAGTCCACCCAGTCTTGAGTCTGTGCTTTTTGGGTATCTCTGAACTTTAACCTGTATTGTTCAGTTGTTAGGCCAAACCCATCAATCAGTGCACTTTTTAAGACTGGATAATTATCAGCATCCTCTTCTCTAACAGAGAGGAGCTTATCTCTACCTTTGTCTGCAAAGGAAAGCCACAAGATTGCTGCCCACTGCTCCTGAGGGACCCTCTGTACTTTACAGGCCCTCTCCAGTGCAGTTATCCATTTGTGGATGTCATCCCCACTCTGGTAGGGAGGGACAATCTTGCTCAGGTTTCTATGGTCATAAGACCTTTCCCTATCTCTGGGGAAATTGCTGCCACCATGGGACTCTAGTCCCATCTTTTTCTTTGCTTTTCAAGCTCTAGGGACTCCCTGTCTATAGCCAACTGCTCTCTTCTGAGTCTCAACTGAGCTTCTCCATACTTGAGCAGTCTCTCTTTCCTTTCATGAGAGGATTCCCTCCTATGAGAGGAAACAGAGGTTCCTATTGAGGTGTCAGAGTGGTTAGACTCCTGAGAAGGAGATCTAGGCCTTCTGGGCACACTCACAACTCTTCCTGGGGGGACAAAGGGGAGGTCATTCTGATCCTCCTCCTCATCCACAGGAGGAGCTGGAGTTTTCCAGGTCAAGGTCATTTTCACCTTCCTGGCCAGTTTCAGAGGGGGGTCCTGGGTGATTTCACCCCTGGTCCCTTCCTCATCTTCTGCCCCACCCGGTCTGCCTACCCCTTCAGACCCTGGTAGTCTTCTGAGATCATCCAGAAGGAGTACCTCTATGAGGCGTTGGGTGTTGGCACTTTTGCCTGTCTTTAGTTTCCTAGCAGTGCTTAATGCTCTCAATTCCAAGAATGGGAGATTATCATATTTGGAGGGAAGAAGCCCATTGGCTTCTGGCTGGGACCCACTGGTTCCTGGCCCTAAAGACATTACTAGTGTGGTGTGGTGTATGCACTACCTACTCTAGTGTGGCCTACTAAACTCTCTTGAGTTGTAGAAAGGGTGTGCTATCCCTAAACACACAACTCTAAGTTCAGTAGAACTTACTGTATCCCTAAGCTTGATTTATATGTACCTAAGGTACCCTTAGTGGTTTTCAGTTGATCAATTCAATTGAGATTATCTGGTAAAACAATAGCAAGCTGGAATCCCACACGCTGCACACCAATGTGAGAAGTTGGCCTGGCATATGCTGTCCACTAATTATAGTGGGCACCTTGCACCAGTCCAAACAACCCCTTATTGGAGATAGGTTAAAGACAACCTTTATTGAAAGCTATCCTAGTGGTAGCTATGGAGAGCAGCCTTCAGGCTAAGTCTTGAAGGAATGTAAAGCAGCTTGTTTTACCAGTCTATAATCTCTTGAGTGACCAAATGAAAGAGGACCACACCAGGTATATATTTAAAATATATGTATTTAGTCTTAAACACATCCCTCTAGTCTCTTTATGAGGCTAGAGTTTGAAATACATAAGTTACAAGTCAGTTATCAACAGTAATAGCACAAATACACGTTTGAGCCCTAGGGCGTACCAAACCATATACCAATAAAGTGGTATAAGAACCACGACTGAGCTAGACACAAGGCCTAGAGCCTGTAGAAGTGCTTGGCCCTCAAGGAACCACCCAAGGTAGTGACACAGGGGACCCACGGGGGATGCGTGCAGTGTGAGAACACAGCCGCGAGCCGCCGTTGACTTCTATGGGGAATGTCGCGGCTGGAGTTTTAAAGAAAAGGGACACTTAGAGGAGGACTTGGAGCAAACCCCTTTAGAACTAGGTCGTTCTAGAGTCTATACCCATGGGAGCACCGGAGTACTCAAGTTACCTCACCCAGGGAAGCCGGGTGCATAGGTGTCTTTCGGGGTCGGGTTTCGTCATCGTTTTCAATGGCGATCTGCTGCAAAGTGCTGCTGGTGACCAAGTCGAAAGTGTTCGGGTGGATCCAAAGGTGGATCGAAGATCTGAAGAACCTGAAAGCAGAGGGGACAGAGTCTGGGTCACTAGCCAGTGACCAGGAAGGCGATGAGCAGATGCCCACCGATGTCGGGTGCTTCAGGTAGGTTGACGGTTGTCTTGACTCTTCAGCCACGAGGTCCAGGAGGTGTCGACAACAACCAGGAGCTGGATTCGAGCTGTCCCACGACGTTTGTCAATTGCAGGGGTGTCGGCGACCGGATTGGAGCCAACAAGCCTTGGCAACGGCAAGTCACGTGGTAATAGAAGAAGGATGGTGGTACAGACCAGCAAGGTCTGAGGGACTCACCCAGCAAGGGTAAGTCAGGACACATCTGGAGCAACCAGGAAAGCCCAAGCAAAAGAAGAGTTGCCTTCGGGAGGGCCCACTAGCCAACAGACTAGCGACCGTGAAGGAGCCTCGAGTGGACGCACTTGGAGCTGGCTTACAGGACACTCGTGGAGTGGAGGCCAGTGATCTTCGGTGCAGTTGGTGCTGGAGGCAGGGGCTATTTGGAGCCCAAAGCACAACTTCGTGGGATACCAGGAAGAGGATGCACTTGCAAAAGTACTCGGTGTCCAGGGGTCACGGTTCCACGTTACCCACGACAGCTACGGGCCTCAGCTTCACTGGGGACTCAGGGCAGCCTCGGGGAAGTCTGGAAATCTACCTCTGGTGATGCAAAGACTTCGGCGTCCAGCGGGAGCTTCAGCGATGCAGACCGGACAATTGCTTCTTAGGTGCCTGCCAAGCAGGGGAGTCACTCCTTGACCCCAAGGGAGATTCTTCAGTCCTCTAATCTTAAAGTAGAGCGTCAAAGGTCCAGGATTCTGTATCAGAGTTTCGTCTAAAGTCTAAAGGACTGGGGTCCCATACTTATACCAAGTTAGGGGGTTGGACATACTCTGGGGACCCACCTATGGGAGGGTCAGGGAAGAGGGGTGGTTACACCCATTCCCTTTGTCCAGTTTCGCGCCAGAGCAGGGGCAGGTAGCCCCTGCAACCGGTTTGAACTGGCATATGCACAGGGACACCAAGTGTGCCCCCAGTGCAGGACTTCTGAGCACCAGAGAGTGCTCCCGCCCAGCCCCAATACACATTATCCTGTCTGGGGAGGTGGTTACACCTCCCTGCGACAGGAAACCTATTGTCCAGGCCTCCCCTGCTGGAGTTTCAGTCAGCAGCAGGAGGCCAGACCCGTGTCTGTGGCAGCGGCATCCTCTAGAAGGGTGGAATGCTACCCCCGCCGCCAGAACTGGTGGGGGGGTAGTATTCCAACATGTTTGACACCAAACACGACATGTTTTGGTGCAGCCAGTCCAAAGTTAGCATTGTACCGCGAGGATATAATGCACTTAAGAGTATATGGTCAGGCTGCACTACAAACAGCATCAGAGAAGGGTCTCCGAACGCTGCAGAGGGGCTCTGCTCATGCAGGGGCACCCTCTCACATAAGAACCAAGCACTCTGCCTTCAGGATTGATAAGGCCTGCCATAGGAGTGACTTATAGGTTTATATGTGTGTACATATGTAGTGATATAGGTAACCTATATCACAGTAAGGGGTGCATTCACCACCTTTCCCAGGCTGCAGTAGCAGACCTGTGGTGTCATTTTGGATGGCCTTCCAGGGGTGGCACAATACATGCTGCAGCCCCTGGGAGGTCTCTGAGGTACCTATGCCCTGGGTACATAGTATACCATATACTAGGGACTTATAAGGGCACTTCAGATTCCAATCAGAGATGTGCCTAAGGCACATGGAAACCATTTTAGAGAGGAAGCAGCTAGGCTGGGGTTCTGATTAGCAGGGCCCCAGCCAGACTAAAGTCGAAAAACAGTGAAGCATCAGCAAAAAGTGGGGGTACCCATGTGAAGCAGATCCTACTCTCCTACAAGGGGGAGCAGGGTTGACATCCCCTGGAGATAAGCATGTATGTTCATGCTTCATTGGGTGGGCCAGGGGGAGCAGGGTTGACCCCCAATGCTCCAGAAGTGAGGTGAACAATTCACTGGGTGCCAGATCTGAGCTGCTAGGTGGATTCTAGGGACTGTTGAGCGTCAGTCCCCGTCTGCTTTGGACCCCTGGACTTGGCCTCACAAGGGGTGGGCCCGTGTGCTGCATCGCATACTGAAGCAGAATGGAGGTCGCCAGAACTGGGCTTAGACAAAAACATAAGATCCTGACGTGGTGGGGCAACCCGGAAGCTTCCAAGATCAAGGCAACTCAACTGCCGCTGTCCATGCAGGTAACAGCGGTGTGGTGATGGGGCCAGGAGGGGGGGGATTTTGTGGGACAATGAAGAGGGAAAATTAATTAAATATTTAATTTTCCCTTGGCATCGTCGATCGGAATCCTCCCCACCCGGCCCCACCGCTGTTACCTGCACAGACCATGGCTGCAACTCAAACAATAGCTTGACTACTCCTTTAAATGCCTGAGCTGTGCCTGGTGAGATCTGAGGGAGCCCTCCCAGATTGCTACATTATAAGACCCGCCACAACAATGTCGACCCACAGATTGCCTTTGTTGGTTCATTCACTCATCCACAACTGCAATCATGTCGGCAAACAAATCTAAGGCTGCGAAAACCCCCTGATAAAAGAGATGGTCCACCAACACAGCAAAGGTATAAAAACCAAGTCCCGTTCCTAGCGTCTACTTTGCATCTCGAAAAGCTCCTGGATGCCCTACTCGACTCCCAAGACATGCAATCACCCTCAACAAAGGCAGACATTCAGTTGCTGCTAACAGAATTCAAGAAAAACATGACTGCACTTGGCCAAGATTTCCAAAAAGTGATCACTGAATTTGACCATTCTATTCAAACATCAGAATACAGACTATATCAAGTGAAAATGTTGTTAGCCAAACATCCATGACAACGATGATCATGACCTTAGGCTTGATCAGTTGGAAGTTCGATAGCCCTTGCTCAAGAAGAAAATGGAGGACTATGAAAATAGGTCATGGTAGAACAATTTCCATCTTAGAGGAATGGACAAGAACATCCCTAACACGGCCCTAGAGTCCCATGTCCAGGACCTGCTTCACCAATTACTACAGCAACCTGCCAACTCCAAAGTTCAATGACACCACACTCATAGGGTTTATTCCCCCTTTCAGCAGAAACAGAGCTTAACTCCTCATGTATTAACATGTGTTCACTTGTATAAGGTCAAGGAATCTATTATAACTGCATCCCAGGTACCAGATGTGATTCAATTTAGGGGTCTTCCATGATGTTTCCTCTGCAAATCTGGCTCGCCACAGCGATTTTCGAGATGTGATAACTCATCTCAGATAGGAGAAAATACCCTACTGGTGGGGTTACCCCTTTCAAATTTACTTTACTAAAGACAACAAGCAATTCGCAGTGAAAACTCCACACGAAGCCCGAATAATTCTCCACCTGCCTACACAGAAAAACATTCAAGACTAGGAACCCGAGTCCTTCTTCACTACACTTGGATCTGAATGGAGAACCCAGGAAAAATGTAAAACAAGACATCGAACACACAGACTGCTACAACGTATGTAGAAAGATTCTCATCCCCAATCAGCTGATGAGTGAGAACTGATGGACCTGTGAAACGCCCGTAAGTTTCAACTGCCACAACCTGATCAATACGGTTGAAGAACTGACCACACAGTCCTAACATTCAGTGGATGTTCTTGGCCTCATCCTGTTGAATCTCAATATGAATGGCGTGGGCTGACCAGCCATAAGTAATCTCCTGGCCCCCCTCAAAACTACCTTAACTGTTCAGTTAGTCTCTATCAGCTCTTTCAAATATTACCAGCTGCAACCCCTGGAGATCCCACAGGTTCTCCAGAAGCTGGCCCACTATTTATCACCCTATTCATAGTCATAACCAAATGCTTATATTTTCAATTGATTTATTATGTTTTTTTCCAGAAATTACTGTTTTTGTTTTTCATTGTATGTTTACCAAACCTTTCCACTGGATCACTGACTGTCAGCTCTCATCACACCACAAAGGGCAGCAGTTATGCCCAGGGCTGGGCAAGCTCAACTAGATCCAGTGACCATAACAATTATGGAAGGGGAGTGGACCCACGCTTCCGGGGTCCTCATACCATAACACATTATCAACATTAGCCCTGAAAGTCCTTGGGTTTGACCACTTTGTTGATTGCCATTCTCAATATGCAAGGCCTAAACTCGCCTGTAAAATGGGGGTGAGGGGGTGGGGGGGATCATTACTTAAATGGATACTTCACAAATATGATGTGTTACCATTACAAGAAACGTACTTAGTAGACAAAGACACACTAGATTATGGTCCTATTGGTACCCTATCCAGTACCATGTTACAACCCCCAATAAAAACAAGTATTAATGATTTGCTGTACACCGCAAATTAAAAGATAAAGAGGGCAGATACTTAGGCCTGGACTGACAGATCAGAACCTCAAGCCTGTCATTTATATCAGCCTCTGGGTCAAATGACCATGAACAGCTGTTTTATGACAACTTGTTCCCAAGAATTGCAGCGTTCTGACGGGGACCTATAGTGCTCAGGGGTGACCCTAATGTAGCCTTTAACCCACCATATGGCAGGTCCAGTCGCGGTCCGTGTAGGAGTGCCGGCTGGGCGGTGACGTGGGCCGGGGGAGGGGCAGGGTGGGGGGTAGCAAAGTACGGATTACGGACCAATACAGGTAAGTAAACATTTAAATCAATAAAACAAATTTCGTTGTGAGCGCTGCATCGCCAACTGCGATGCAGTGCGCGACGAAATTCGTTTCATTGATTTAAATGTTTACTTACCTGTATTAGTCCGTAATCCGTACTTGCTACCCCCACCCTGCCCCCCACGTCACCGCCCGGCCGGCACTCCTACACGGACGTGACTGGGCAGGTCTGCTCCAGGAGACTCAGGCACCCAAACCACCCCCCCCCTCTCTTCAGCACTGGATGGAAGATCTTGAACTTACTCTAGTATCGACTACTTCCTTGTTGACAGTGGATTGACATCCCATAAGACACCAACAAAGGCACTATGGTTCTATCAGACCACTTGGTGTTCATATTAGACCTAGACTTGACGTTCTCCCAACTACTGATGCAACACCGATGGGTAATCAATGAAATTGCATTTCGCAACCTAGCCATATGCAAATCTATTTGAGAGACCATAGAGAATTATTTTAAAGAAAATGATAATGGGAAGGCTGAGTGGAATATGATATGAGACATGGCTGAGGCAGCCATTCTGGGAGACCTTATCTCACATACAGCCCGTTTCACTCAAATTACAGCCCAAAAGAAAGAGGTTCTTGAAAGTTATATACAAAAACTTGAACTCCGGCATAAACATATGGAGAACATATAGCGAACTACAGGTAGCGCGAGGTGAGCTAGAACATCTTGTGATGAAAGAGAGAGCAAAGAAAATGCTTTATTCAAACCAGGAATATTATGAAAAAGGTGCATAAACTGCTAGCCTATAAACTGTGCAAATGACAAACCAGAAATACTATCCTGACAATTACAGACAAGGCAAAGCTTAGACACACACCACAACACCCAATATAGTGAAGGCATTTTCGTTATTAGTAGACTCTATACTTCGTGCAGCCCCTAAGCCAGATATTTCAAGACAATTATTTAGAGTTTTTGATCTTTCTTGACATTGGGGACCTCGATTTCTCATTAATTGATGGCCCGTAACAATTGATGAGGTCAGGGTCGCCATTAAACAGTTTAAACCAAATAAAGCACCTGGCCCAGACAGGCTATCACCATTTTTTTACAAGGCATACACTAACATACACTAACATGTTAACTCCCCCACTCACCACACTTAACAATTCCTTTTTACAGTCAGGAGCGCTCACAACAGCGATGATAGAGTCCACCATAATACTTCTACTGAAACCAGAGAAGGACCCCACTTTCTGCAGCTCTTATCGGCCGATCGTCTTGTTGTTCTTCAATGTAAAGATTTTAATATCCATCTTTGACTCTTGCATTCATGACACCTGGCCTTCAATAATATCAATAATACGACAGTGAGTCTTGACTTGCTTTTAATAGTATTTGAGCACATGGTTCTTAGCTCAGCACGGGGTTCTTGGTTTGGAACAGTTGATTCCCTTTCTCTGTTTTCCTTGCTTTTCTTTTTGGACACTAATTTCTTTTTGGACACTAATTCCTTTGTTCTAGTGAGTGGGTAACCGATGATGATATACGTGGGCATACTGGCGAGAACCTGCCGGTAGCCTTTTTGGTGTTGCATACGTGAGGTGCCCGCTCACTCTTTTCACTTACTTTGGTAGTAAGTTTTCTTCACTCACATGTTGTGACGGAGGGAATAGTTGGCAGGGTGGCTTAATCGACAGTGATTCTTCTTCTTTTTTTAAAGTACTGATTTGAGAGTTTGGGACTGCAGGCAATTGGATGGGGCGCCATGAAGTGGGGGTAAAAATGAAACTCACTTTTGATGCAGTGTCTGAAGGTGACAGTAAAGAAACTCTCATTTAGCCAGGTCTTTATTGTTTTGCTTCAATAATATCACCCAAACAATCAGGCTTCATGAAACACCGACAGGCCACAGACCACGCCAAGCTGTCTTCAGACCTAATTGATGCGGTAGTCAAACATAATACACAAATGGTTCTTCTCTCACTGGACAGAGAGAAGGCCTTCAATAAAATGGATTGGAAGTTCAGAACAAAAGTGCTGGCTAAAACAGGTATGGACCCTAATCTTCATAAACTTATCATGACTAATTTTGTGCACCCTTTGTCCCGTCTCAAACTTAATGGTGAGTTATTCGACAAACTGATTTTAACAAGAGGTACAAGACAGGGATGCCCCATCCCCTCTCATTTTTGCCCTCACAATGGGGGCATATTATCAAGGGCTGGCGATATAATTATCGCAGCTTTAGCGTCCGTTTTCGGGCGAAAAGCGGCGATAATTATATCGCAATATCATCAAGGACACGCTAGCGCGTGTTTCCTTGATGTAGAGCCCGTTTTTTCACAGCCTCGCCTTGCATCGCTAATGAGATGCAAAGAAGGCGTGGCTGTGAAAACAACACAAGTTAATATCGCAAAGGCAGCTTCGCGATATTAACAAGGAGAGTGCAGCGATAAAAGAAATCGCGCTACCTCAGCTTTAACTCAGGAATTTAACGTCTGTTAAATTCCTGACTTAAGCATACTTTTCATGGGAGATGGATTCTGCTGATACGACCACAGGGTCGTATCAGCAAGGTTATCGCCGTTTTCCATGGAACATCGCTGGAAAACCAGCGATGTTCCATGGAAAACAAGCTATCGCAGGAATAATTATCACCATTGCGCTATGCGTTGTTAATACAGCGCTAGCATGGCGATAATTATCTGCGGTAGCCGGCGATAACTATTCTCACGCTGTGAACGGCCATCGATAATTATCGCTGGCCATTGATAATATGCCCCAATGGAACTCCTAGCACAAAAAAAATGGATAACCCTGAAAACTGGGGCCTCAGGCTAATCCCAAGGGAATACAAGTTGGCCTTGTTTCCCAACAATGTGCTCTGCTTCATAACTGACACAGACACATGAATTCCAGCGTCGGTTCGGGAACATGAGCAATTTGAGAAGGTCTTAGGATTTAAGATAAATTATGCCAAATCTTCCACACTATGTATCTCAGACCCCCAGAGACTCTCTAAACTGACACTACAGAGGGTGGGAATCCGTTGGAGTGATCACTCGCTCCGATACCTAGTAATCACTCTAACAAAAGACATGGAACACATCTATGAGGCCAACATGCCATCGCAACTAGATATCTGTAGGATCCTGGGTTACTGGTTGATGAGGGAGAAACCCTACTCAAGCAGCAACTACAATTCTTGTCAGGGTGAAGTCATAAGCAACCCAGATTTACCTGTGTTTAACCCCTCTGGCAGCTTGTCACAAAAGCAGGCAGGCTTAACTTAGAGGCAATGTGTAAAGTATTTATGCGCACTTCAAACAGTTATAAAGGGAAAACAAAACACAAGAAAAATCCCAAACTAATTTAGGAAAATAGAGTAAAATGTATTAAATTATTTGAAAACAATATGACAAAAATCTAATCAGTACACTATGAGATATGCAATTTTAAAGAGTTGAGTGAAAATAGTGCCTAAACGCACAAAGCACCAACTGTAGTTATCTGGTCATGCTTGACCAAGGCAAAGTCGCAAGTTCAGTCCGACCATTAAGGGAGTGTGGGCTGGATACAGGGATCAAGTAAGGCCCGCTGAACAAAGTACCTTAAGTCCTTGTTGTAGAGCACTGAGTGATCCTGCGGTGAGGATGTGTTGTGCAGCAACAGTTCCAATGAACTGTGGGTGGTGATGCAAAGTCCTGCATGAAGGATATGTCACTCAGTGGCGGTTCAATGAAGCCATCAATGAGGCCTGAGATGTGAGGTCCTGCGTAGATGTCGAGGATGGCGTCTAAGAAGTCTTATCGATGTGAAGTCCAGCATCGTGGATGCGTTGCGCAGCAGCAGTTTCGATGAGCTATGGGCTGCGATGCGAGATCCTGCATTGGGGATGTGTCATGCAGCAATGGTTCTGATCTGGAGCTGCGAGAATATGCATTGTGCTGCGTCCTTTGTGCCCAAGAGACCACGGCTGGACTGGCAGAGCACTTTTAGGCTCACTTCCAGGGGTCCAGGACTAGAGTGACCAAGACTCACAGCAGACAGAGTCTAGGTGCTTGGTTCCAGGTGGTTGTAAACTTTTCTGTCCCTCAAGCTCTTATCAGGAGGCATACCAAATAGCCCTTGGAGTCACTCTGGTGGTCCTGGGTTCAAGATTCATATCCAGTCCTCTTCACTCAAGCAGCAGGGCAGTATGGCAACAGAGTGCAGTCATCCTTGCAACAGAGCAGCACAGCACTCTTTTTTCTAAGTCCTCCACGGGCCCAGATGTGTACTGAAGAGTTGGGTCTGAGGGTCCAATATTTATAATTGGTGCCAGCTTTAAAGTAGAAGAAGGTTCTGGAGGTTTCTACCCGCAGAGGTGTTTTTAATTTCCTTCCTTCCTGCCCTGGCCCCAGCT
Organism: Calotriton arnoldi; assembly: GCA_963921515.1. Lineage (NCBI taxonomy): Eukaryota > Metazoa > Chordata > Amphibia > Caudata > Salamandridae > Calotriton > Calotriton arnoldi. The sequence continues at coordinate 202,293 of CAWUFW010007020.1, forward strand.
TGTCTGGGGGCACAATTGACTGATGTGAAACCCTTTGTGAGTGTGCTGAGGCAGAGCCTTTCTGATGTGCAAGTTTGGTAGGTGGCAGCTCACCCCCTCATCAAGTCAGATATGGCCCATCCTGCCAACACCTATTCCTTATTTTTCTCACTGTCTAGAAGCAATAGACAAAACCCAGCTGCCAGCTACACCCAGTCATGTGTCCCACAATACAAGCTGCAGGCACCAAATGGTTAGGACAAGAAAATGTCAACTTTCTAAAAGTAAATACAGAACAGCGGTCCCTAAGTGCTATGCAAAAAAATCATACTCTGGGTATTCAATTAATTCCCGGCAAGAATGGTACTCAATCAGTAATTTATTCAAACAGAGGATAAAAACAAGTTTGAGGGGGTAACAACTCCCCCTTTTTTTATGGGTATGGAAACAACAGGGCTTTTATAACACAGGGAACAAATTTGTAACAAAAGAGATTTTCATAAAATAACAGTGTCACACTTAATATTCCAACATCACTACTGCACCCAGGAACCAATTAAACATAGACATGCGGGTCAGAGTTATGCTTCAAAACGTTGAGGGCCAAGAGGTATTATCCAATTAACAAGCACCTCCAGTGCACGCCCAGTGAATTTTGCATACAACCTACGGTCATCCATTGTATAGAGCCTGCTGTGGTTACCATTGTAGCTTGCACGGTAACTGTGGACAGCAAGCAAAATTTGCATCCTGTCGTTTATTTTGGCCCTGGCATCACCCTTACCTAGGATGTGCACAGAGGCATAGAGGTGCTAAACAAGCATACCCTAATAGTACTACTGTCCATATCCCTGTTGTCTCACATAAAGTGACTGTTGGCCCAGTGAGAGGGCAGTCTACTGACCTCACTTGTATAAGGTTCTTCTGTGATATGAAACCCAAAACATTGCATTGACATCCAGTGGACAAGTCGAACGTGTATCTGCAGTGAGTGGATGCCACATGTATGGTAGCAGGACTCTGTGTGTTCTGAGTTAGAGTACTGGACCCACCAGAACCCATTTTGAATGTGCCCTTGACTTAGCATTTCACATGATATCGATGAGAACAGATTCCCTCAGAGAGTGAAGTGTTTTGCCTTTATTCCTGTGGCTTGCAGTAGGCTCTCTAGAAGGTTATGGCTGAGGAAGAGGGAGAAGTTGAGATTAGCTCACCAGGAACAACGCGAAAGGAGGCATAAGAGACAGTAGGAAAGAAGAAAAATGGAGGAAAGGGAAAAGAGAGAGAGAGGGCGAGAGAGAGAATTGGAGACCAAGAGGATAGCCTTAGAGCAGGAAAACCTCAGGATGACAGCAGATACAGCTACATCAGGGAAAGCCTATTCTAGCTCAAGCTCTGTAGAAGTACCTGCAAACATTCCAAAAGAGCTGGTACACATGAAAGGAGAAGGCCAGGATATTTTGCAATGGTGTGTGCGTTCTGAGACCAGGCTTCGAATGATGTGTTTGTTCAAGGCAGCCACTTCAATAATTTGCTTACCCATAGAAAGAACAGAAGTCATTGGTAGAATCTGTAGCTGATCAAATAAACTATGAGAGGATGAAGGATGCTCTGATCAGATGGTTTGGGCTGACGTCGCCCAATATCTTCAGAGATTCAAAGAAAGTAAGAGAGAGGATGGTGTTCTGTTGGATTCAAAGTGTGTTGTATTATTGGAATTAGTAGGTGAGAGGGATGGAAGCCAAAGATTTTTGTACCCCCAGCCAGGTAATGTTGACAGTGTGACTCAAGGAGTATTGCTGGACTCCACGTAAGCACTACCTATGTGAGTTAATAGAAAAGGATCCCAAGAGTCTTGAAGTATTGGCTGCCAAGTAGTTAGAAAACAGTGCTGGGGCAGCACAGCTCTAAGCATAAGTAGAGAAGAATTCTCAGCAGACTGGTTCCAAACCAGAAAGTAAGGGCCAGGACAATTCCCAAGAGTCCAAGGGAAGGCACAGGCCATGGAGAATAAGAACGTTCTTCCATGCTCAACGCGTTTATTTGATAAGTGTCACAGGGAGGGCACTACTACAGGGACTATCAAGTGAAATAACCATACCATACGAACTCATCATAGCAAGAGTGTTACCTATGGGTGAGGGGACCTTTAACAGCACTGAGGTGCTCAACTAATAGTAATGGACATGTGGGAAAGTGACTGAGATATTCTGAAGCACATTCATCCAAATATTATAGGGGTTGTGTTGGAAGCTAATATCAATAGGAAACGAAAGTTCCTTCCCTCATGGATAAAGATTCTTGCAAGACTGCAGTTGGGAGAAAGTATTTCAAACCTAAGGGCTGTGGTTGAGAGGAAGTATCTCAAACCTGAGGAGATGTCAATGAACAGGCATGGTAGCCACAGTGGATGACAAGGAGTACCTGATTGTCCCAGCTGAGGAATAATTGCATGTCACATCAGCCATGGCAGATGTAGGGTTGAGAGAGAAGTAAGATGCTAGAATCTCTTGGAAAATGATTCAATTGACCTTGTTTTAGTCGCAGTAAGACCATGGCCCATTTCAGCTCTGTTGACCACAGCACACACTATACAATATATCAGAAAGACACTGGGACTCTCCCAGGTTTGTAAGTACCAGAGGAAGGCAGTGAGCGAATTAGGGCACAGTCTGAAAAGACACAGCCTGTACAGCCATCACCACTGTGACAGAGGATAAGAGAGGATGAGGTCTCTGCAGTGGACCTGGTGCTGAAGGTTGGGCCTACTGCCAGAGTGGCATGGTATATTAGTTGGTGGAGGACCTTCCCTGGAGGAATTCATCCAGGCTCAAGTTGAGTGCCCCTCAGGTCAGCAAGGGAAAGCATTATGTTGGTTGAGTGGCTGAAATGATACAAAGTGAGGCTGTGAATCCTGGGCCAGAATATACCAAGAGGCTAGCCTACCCTGGCACCCAGCAATTTGCTCTTATCACTGGGTCATGAGGTGCCCTTTAGCAGGACACTTGGGTGTAAAAAGTACCCGGGATACAGTTGGCACTTCGTTCTAATGGCCACTGATGCACAGATACAAAATCACACGAGGAGGGACGGGGGGCATAATAGGTCCAGCATACAGGCCCCAATCATAAGCTAAAGACAAAAGGTATGCTGTTCCTAGGGGCGGAAGGGAGGAGAAGCGTGTCAGACCACGTCAGAGATGGCAGTTGTAAGTAGGTGCTAGAAAGGGCAAGGTAGTTAGTGCTCGTCCAGGAATAGCTCCAATAAGGAGCAGGGGCCCTCACAAACCCCGAGGGGTGTCATGCTTCATCATCGGGCAGCTCCTTGCTGGGCCAGTGCTTCAATGCCCAACGGGACCTGCAAGGGGGCTCTTTGCCGGATGTCTTCTCGGTTTTGCCGTAGTGAAGCTAGATTGTATTGTGTGAGGATCTATTTGAAGTGAGTAGAGGTGGGACTGTGTGGGTGTGATTTAAAAATGGCTCCTGGATTCTCCAAAAGGAGTTTATTCGAGTACCTGGGCCATGAATAATAACAGACTGAGAAAGTTGTGAACTGAGGGGGGAGAATTAGACCCGTGTCAGTTCCAGTGAGTTGTGCAAAGGGTCCACATGATTCTTGACTATTAAAAAGTCCAACAGGATCTCGGCAATTCGTCAGGACCAATAATCCTCATCTACTCAAAAAAGGGGGCGGCAAGTGATGTACAACGGAAGTCAAAGTTACGTCGCCTTCTGTCAGGATACCTTAGTCATCCTAGTGTGTGAAGTGACAAATCATAATTGAGGTACAAATATACCTTCCGGAAAATAGTGCACCTAGAGGAAAAAAAAGGTATATCATACAGGGGATTAAAACAGCATGAGACATGGCCTGGGACACACTGAAAGGAAAAAACATGAAATCATGAGAGGACAGAGAAAGGTGGGCATGTATGTTGCCCGGGTAAGAAATTAGGGCAGGGGAGGCAAACAGGCACCTGGAGAACAAATTATGCATTAAGAGTTAAAATTGCAGGGTATACATTCGAAAAGACAGGGAATGTCTTCAATGCTATATCACGGCGACAAACCATCCAACTCCATTGTGAGCGTCTATAGGTGCTGCAAATGCAGTGTTGTGATACCTGGTGGTGGTTATTAGGAACAACATTATCGACATCCAAGAAAATAAATAAAAAGGACAGTTTGTAAAGAACACAGTGCCTCCATATCATCAAGTGGTCACATACTTCGTATATAAATTATCGTGAGTATGTGGTCAAGCCACGTGGTGATTCTATTGTTGCAGGCTATAACTGTCGACCCTGCAGTCTCTTACACCCTTTCCACTCACCAGAAGAGTAAGGTGGTGGTGCCCCAACAGAGACAGGTTGGTAAACTCGCTCAAATTACGAGGGGGACCAATCTGCAAAAGGTGAGTGTAAAGTGTTATCATGGTTGGAGCATTCAAATTAAGAGGAAATTCATAGTGTGCCCAGCTAGAGAGCCCGCGCCTGAGAGACTGATGCCTGCTGCAGTGGGTGATGATCACATTTAGTATGGGTGCGCAGTGGAACATACGTCAAATACAGTGGAATAGAGAGCCACAATTCTAGAAGGATCCCAGTTAGGGGAACGATCGCACTGTGTGCCTATTACTCTGAGCAGTCAAATAGGGTTGCCTGTAGTCTAATATAATTAAACCAAAGTTTCAGGAGGATGGGGCAGGCTCAGGAAGGCCATGGAGTGCAAGAGTGCAGATGGTAATTCTCTGCCCAACACGACAAAGTCTTTCATTCTCAGGTCGCACTTCAAACGCAGAGCCCTCAACAGATAATGTGTCACTCGGTTCTTGCTGGCACAATGCAATCCAAACAAGTGGACATAGGAACCACTGATGCATGGATACAGAGAACCCATACAAATTGTAATACACATAATTGTGTGTACATGCTTACATGCCCCTCCCAGAAACAGTACATTGGAATGACCACACGGGCAATCAAATTGCGCATTACTGAACCTCGAAGTAACATAAGATGCAAGAAAAGCATGACAAAACTACTCACACGCTATATGGAACAACAACACACACCTGACGCCACCCAGTGGACTGTCCTGGAAGCAAATGCCACCCTGACCTCCCATGCCCTCCTAGTCAGGGAACAGAGATGGGTTTTCCGATTAAAAACACACCAGACAGGTCTGAATGATGATATTCCATGGGGGGAGATGGCCCACTGACACTCCGATCAATTCGCTGTCTGAGAGACGATGGGACTATGACCCTACAATACACACTTGGTGAAACTGCATGTTACTTTGTCCACCAAGGGTTTGATACCTCATAGACATAACCCCCACATGACAAATCCATGCAGTCTCTTCACTCCAAGTAGACCCCTGCAATTGATAATCTGGCCCACCAGGTTGCTTTACCTGTTACCCCTCCTGGTGGACTACAATTCAAGGTATCCATCATTATTGGATTATATTCATTCCCTTGCAATATGGCCCCTGTGTTTTTACGTTATGTACGACCCTGTTCCAAAATGGCCGCTGCAATTCTCGATCCTATCACCACTCCAAGATGGCCCCTGCAACAACTCTCTTGATCCTAAATGGCCACCGTCCATCACCTATGATAAGCTACCCATGAACTCTCTCAGCCCACCCAGGGACAGCTGGCTATGGGTAGGTCGCATACTGAGCACCTCGTGGATCCAAGTAAGTGCTTTGCCTGCTCAAGTGTGGTAGTAGTCGTATTCACTAATCCCCCCGCAATGCTGGTTGTTATTATTTTTTATTTTTTATTATTATTTTTTCTATCAAGCGCCTCCCTTGCGTGGCGAAATCTGACTTTGTCGATAAGAGCCCCTAACCGCCTCGCTACAGTCACAGGTTTCACGACACGACCCTCAACAGCAGCGCGTCCAGTATGAGTACTGCACTTGGCCCCCGAGCCGCGCTGGCATGTATTGCCGCCAGCGCGACCAGGACCGAGTGCCTGTAACCTACCCCAACGCGATGGGAGCCGAGCGATGAGTGCCGCTCCCAGATCCCAGGCCACAAGTAGGCTCTTACACGGTACTCTTAAATTGCCCCTGACCACCTTTGAGTGTGTTACTAATCAGCAGCGCGTCCGGTATGTATACTGCACATGGCATGTATTGCTGCCAGCGCGACCAGGATCAAGTACCGGCATCATCCACAGCAAGATGGGAGCCGAGCGATGAGTGCCGCTCCCTGCTCCCAGGCCACTAGTAGGCTCTAAGACGGTTTTCTCAAGTTGCCGCTGACCATCTTTGAGTGTGCTGCTAATCAGCAGCGCACCCAGTATGAGTATTGCACATAGCTCCCTAAACACGCTGGCATGTATTGCCACCAGCGCGACCAGGTTCGAGGGCCTGCAACCTCCATATAGCGAGCCCCCTATGTGTTCAGCATAATTGCAATGACTCTCGCAGGCACTTCTTAGTGCCAGAACGAACCGAGTGACACATTATCTGTTGAGGGCTCTGCGTTTGAAGCGCGACATGAGAATGAAAGACTTTGTCATGTTGGGCAGAGAATTACCATCTGCACTCTTGCACTCCATGGCCTTCCTGAGCCTGCCCCATCCTCCTGAAACTTTGGTTTAATTATATTAGACTACAGGCAACCCTATTTGACTGCTCAGAGTAATAGGCACACAGTGCGATTGTTACCCTAACTGGGATCCTTCTAGAATTGTGGCTCTCTATCCCACTGTATTTGAAGCATGTTCCCCACTGCAGCAGGCATCAGTCTCTCAGGTGCGCCTCTCTAGCTAGGCACACCATGAATTTCCTCATAATTTGAATGCTCCTACCATGATAACACTTTACACTCACGTTTTGCAGATTGGTCCCCCTCGTAATTTGAGCGAGTTTGTCCCTGTTGGAGCACCACCACCTTACTCTTCTGGTGAGTGGAAAGGGTGTAAGAGACTGCATGGTCGACAGTTATAGCCTGCAACAATAGAATCACCTTGTGGCTTGACCACATACTCACGATAATTTATATGTGAAGTATGTGACCACTTGATGATATGGAGGCACTGTGTTCTTTACAAACTGTCTTTTTTATTTATTTTCTTGGATGTCGATAATGTTGTTCCTAATAACCACCACCAGGTATCACAACACTGCATTTGCAGCACCTACAGACGGCTACGGCAGAGACACTCATGATGGAGTTGCATGGTTTGTCGCCGTGATCTAGCATTGAAGACATTCCCTGTCTTTTAGAATATATACCCTGCAATTTTAACTCTTAATGCATAATTTGTTCTCCAGGTGCCTGTTTGCCTCCCCTACCCTTGTTTCCTACCCGGGCAACATACGTGCCCATCTTTCTCTTTCCTCTCATGATTTCATGTTTTTTCCTTTCAGTGTGACCCAGCCCATGTCTCATCCTGTATTAATCCCCTGTATGATATACCTTTTTTATCCTCTAGGTGCACCATTTTCTGGAAGGTATATTTGTACCTCAATTATGATTTGTCACTTCACACACTAGGATGACTAAGGTATCCTGACAGAAGGGGACGTAACTTTGACTTCTGTTGTACATCACTTGCCGCCCCCTTTTTTGAGTAGATGAAGATTATAGGTCCTGATGAATTGCCGAGATCCTGTTGGACTTTTTAATAGGCAAGAAACATGTTGACCCTTTGCACAACTCACTGGAACTGACACAGGTCTAATTCTCCCCCCTCAGTTCACAACTTTCTCAGTCTGTTTTTATTCATTGCCCAGGTACTCCTCAAATAAACTCCTTTTGGAGAATCCGGGAGCCATTTTTAAATCACACCCACACATTCCCACCTCTACTCACCTCACATAGGTCCTCACACAATACCATCTAGCTTCACTACGGCAAAACCGAGAAGACCTCCGGCAAAGAGCCCCCTTGTGGGGCCCGTTGGGGATTGCAGCGCCGGCCCAACGAGGAGCTGCCCGATGATGAAGCATGACACCCCTCGGGGTGTGTGAGGGCCCTGGTTCCTTATTGGAGCTATCCCTGGATGAGCACTAACTACCTTGCCCTTTCTAGCACCAACTTACAACTGCCATCTCTGACGTTGTCTGACACGCTTCTCCTCTCTTCCGCCCCTAGGAACAGCATACCTTTTGTCTTTTGCACTGATGCACAGAGACACAAAGGGGCATATTTACAAGCCCCTTGCGCCACTTTTGCGCCGCCATTGCGTCACGCATGTGACGCAGCGGCGACGCAAACCATGTGCCGTGTTGCGCTATATTTACAACGTGACGCATCTAGTGAGATGCGTCACGTAGTAAACCCCTGCGCCACATGAAACCTGCGTCAGGTTTCATGTGGGCGTACCGGCGCAGGGGGGCGTTCCGGCGCAGGAACGCCTCGGAAAAGTGACGCAGTGAAATCTACAAGATTTCACGCAGTCACTTTTCGACGCTGGTGCGTCAAATCCTTACGCCTGCTTCAAGCAGGCGTAAGGATTGACGCACCATGTTAGGTATAGGGAAGGTTGGAACAGTGCTGGAGTTGCGTCGCGCTTGCGACACAACTTCAGCACTGCGCCAACCTTCCGCCGGCAGATGCGTCACGCATCTGCTTATCCTTGCACCACGATGCGCCGCATTGTAAATGCGGCGCATCGGACGTGGCGCAAGGGTAAACTTGCGTGACGCATTTTCCCTGGTGCATCCCTGCTGATATGCAGGGATGCGCCAGGGAATGTAAATATGCCCCAAAGAGTTTCTGTAGAACTTGTCCTACTCACTAGGTTGATCAAGTAGGCACTGAGTGCATGGCCCACTTTCTTTAGTCAGAGAAGGGTGGGTAGGGACTTTAGAGTCACCTCAAAATTATGTGGTGTCGATGTGATTGGCCTTAGAAAAACCTTCAGCTGATGAGCTAGTGGTATGATTAGAAAGTAAGACTGTCTGGGTGCCAGAAGGGGCAGGAGGTGTTGCCGCTAAACCCCAATTGTCAAAGAGCTTTGAAGGATGAAAGGTGTGAGTCAAATGATGTAGTACCAATGGTCTCTGATGTAAACTTCTTGGTGAACACAGGTGTCACAAGAGAGCCAAATAGGGTGTTCCATGTGGACCGGTTCAATTCATACTGCCAGAGAGATTTCACAAGTAGGCATAATGAAAATTACAGAGGAAATTCAGCATAGTGAGTCATTTGCTGACCTACTCTACAGCACAGTGCTGTGAAGAAAGTGAACATGAGCTACTCGAACTTCTGGATGCTGCTCACTACGTGAGTACCTTTGATCTCACCAGTATCTGTTGGAAAATCATATGAGCACTAAGAGACCCTATGTACTAAGAATCCATTCACAAAAAGTAGTTGCAAATTGTGCACTGATATTTTGCAAATGGATACAGATTTTTTAACTAAATTGGGGATAAGAGACTGATGAGTTTATGTAAGCATGCATGAGACAATTTACTCAAAGGAAAGCATGACACAATTTGTTCAGAGGAATGAAAGAGATATTGAACTGAGTTGCTCCAGAACCAGTGATAATACTTGAGACATCTGCACCTGGGCCTAATCCCTGCCTAACCCCATTATGTATGGGAAGGTAATAGCAGGATCTCAACCTTAATGGGAGGGAGAATGGTTACCAGGAAGAAGGGGTGAGGGTTAGCACCTCACAGTTAGAAGCCAGAGTAAAGGCTTTGGGTGTTCCCTGTAATTCCTGAGAGCAAGGGAAGTCAAATAAAAGAAGGGCTATATTATGGAAAATGTTTAGGGTGAATTGTTTGTTGTTAACATTGCACCTTGAAGTCAGTCATAAAAAGAAAATTAATTGAGCACTTGGATAAACTATATGATGCAAGCAAAACTATGTTTAGAAATAATAATGTATTATTACTAAACAATGTTAGGGAGCGAGTTCATAAATATATCTAATACATCAATCATATTAAAAAAATACACAATATGAGTCCAGAATTTTGAGTCAAGGGTGGGAGGGCTTACTAAAAGTGTCGGCATATTTCAGCTAGAATATTACTTCACAGGCCTTATCAGGACAATCTCTAGGACCTGTGGATGAAAACCATATAAATGTTTATATGAGACTATTTAAGCTAGGAAGATGTAGCAAGAGCACCAATTTTCTTTTTGCCAGAGTACATATGTGGTTAGCATGCATGCCAACTGGAAGAATGGAGGGTCGTGGGTCCCAACCATTAACAGAACCCGTGGGGAAACAGGAAGGAAGCACAGAGAGGAATTAATCAAATCAAACATAGTCAATATAGGTGGTGGTGTGACCTAGACTAGTAACTTGAGATCTATTGCAGGAAAGATTATCTAAGCCGTGTCAAATTCTGTATACAATTTCAACTGAAAACACTGACTAATCACGAGGAATCTGTCCGAAAAACGTGCATAGATTTTAAGGTGGTGGGTCTGAAAGACTAGAGAGAAATTAAGGAGAAAGCACCTGTATTACAATTGCATACCACTGCTGAAGCCAAACACAAATGGTTTATAAAAATTAGACATTTGTATTGGTTGGAAAAGCATATTTGAAAGAGGAATGCAAAAATGAACACGAGGCATAGATAACAACCCAAAGAGAGTAATTTTTACTTACAGGCTCGAAGGAAACAGACTTCTTTTTGTTTGTAAGTCTGTCAACTGGCTGATAGTTGATCTGTAGAAGGAAACTCCAGGCATCCAAAGGCATTTCTCATTAAAAGCAGCACCTGAATAGCAAGCGACATTCCATTACAGATCTGTCTATAACTCAGCAGAATGTAAGTTCGCATTAGAATGACGGCCTGGTACTGTCAAGGAAATGTAATTTTCTCTAGGGAGATGAAAGCCCACTGTGGGCTTACATGACTTCCTAGACAGCCTTCAAAATACCTCTCCTAGCAGCAAAAACTGTGGATGTCCCTCAACTATAGGCAGGTTGTCCACGCTTGCTAAGTGGATCTGGTGTCTAGTGCGAGAAAGCCAATTAAGGCTTTAGGGCATGCAGATGAGTGGGGTAACTGCAGTGAGCTGTGCAAGGCTAGAGCTTGAGTGCATGACTGATGTTACCGGGTAAGTGCCAACCTGGAGTGGGTAGAACAACATTCAGGTGCAGAGACTGTGAGGGTGCATACACAGTAAAACATATGAGCAAACCATAAATGTAACTACCAAAACACGTTTTGCATAAAAATAAACATCAATTCACTGTTAAAAACAGATAATTAATTGGTCCCAGAAGTGACAAAGCACATAACAATGCAGTCATCTAACAAGAAAATCAACTTGGGTACATTATATATGGTTTCAGATATATTAAGCCAACAACTAACACATTTAGCTGAATTATCAGAGTGACTTATAAACTAACAAATCAGGTATGTTACATGGGGTGTGTCGTGAGTTAGTGAACTGACAGCAACAGTGGCAAATCCAAGGTGTTGCAAAGGATTAAGGGCCTTATTATGAGTTTGGCGGTCCTTCTGCAGCACCACCACCGCTGCACTGGCAGGAGCACCGCCAAGCTCGTGGTGTGCCCTCCCACCGGATTCTGAGTTGAATCCAGGGCGGGCGGGTGGTACTGCATTGATCTCATGGCGGCGGCTGTGTTAGGCTCATAGGAGAGCCTTAACAGCAGACCTCCGCCGTGACAGAGCCTGTAGCACATTCCTGCATGGTGTGACATACACCATGTCTTGCACGCCACATCATGCAGAAACAGGGTGCCATTCCAGGAATGCACAACATATGCCCCCCACATTCACCCCCAGGCCCAAAAGTGGCAGGGGGCCCTGTTAGGGTCCACTTGTTGCATCTCTGCCACCCTTTTTATGTCGGGCTCACTGCCATGAAATGGGCAGTGGAAATGCAACTCGAATAGGCTTGGTGTGCCGCAGCGGCACCGGCAACATATTCCTGCCCCTTTCTGCTTCACCACTGCCGCGGGATCATGGCAGAGGCTGTGGTCCTGTGGCAGTCTGACCACCACACTCGGAATACGTCCGGCGGACCTGCAGCCGTACTCACAATAAGGCCCTAAATGTTTACTAAGGAAAGTCAAATATCACTATCAAATTTAAAATAACAGAGCTTCAAACTCAAACCCTAGGATGGTACCTGGGGTGAATTCAAAGACACAGTGCATATAATATTTCAAATGTCCCATTAGATCTTAACTATAGCAAAAGATCATATATAAAATATGTAGTAAACACGCATATGAGCATTGCCCTATCCTGGGCTGGAAGACATACTATTCAAGGTAAAGGGAAATTCAGTGAACGAACAATTAGTGCAAAGAACAGTAGGGGCCTGATTATGAGTTTGGCGGTGTGGCGCTGGGTCCGCCCTGCCGCTGCACAGCCAAACCCATGGTTGGGCTGCTGGGCAGATTACAAGTGTTTCTCGTGTCTGGCGGGCTTTTGTGTTTACGTTCCCACGGTGGTGCCCTCAAAATCGGCACCGCAATGGAAACGCCAAAAACAGTCCTTGTCATGCATGGAATGAAAAGTCCATGCCGTGTAGAAACTGGGGTGCATGCACACAGGGTGGAGCATGTTGTTCCCCCCTGCATGCACCCACAGTGCAGAGGCACAAGGGGCCTTTGTTTCTTCTCCACCATGTTTTTCATGGAGGAGGTACCACCATGAAAACCGTGGTGGAGAGGAAACTTGTAATATGCTTGGCGGGACCACAGCGGTCCAGCCAAGCATATTGCGGCCTCTACACTGCCGCTGAGGCAGGGCAATGGTGGATAGTTGGCCCTAATTGTAATAGGCCAGTTGGAAGACCGCCATTGCTACGCCCCCACGATTCTGGCGGTCCGTAAACCTCCAGACTTTTAATTGAGCCCTAAGTGATCATCACGGAGTATTATTGAGGCAATGGTAATTAATATATCAAATTAAACATTTCTTCCAGGACATTCAAGCCTGGATATCTATGTCAAATGTCTGAATGTAACATGACTCAAGGGCCTGCAGTTGATGATCACGATCAATATCACCACCTCTCTTATCTATGGGGGTTTTGCCAAGCACCGTCCTTCTCAGGTTTGACGTGAATGGCCCAATTCTTTAAATTGACTAACCAAAGGCACTATCATAATGTTACAATTTATACATGATTTGTGTTGGCAACTATATTTCCGAATCTCTCAAGCAATCATACTAATGTAGGTCTTGGAGCATAAGCAAGTAAGGATATATGACATTCTCACTACAGCAGATGCTGAAAAATAATTGACCATGTTTGATGCCATTTATTGTGATTTACTTAGACTCAGATGTGGATTGGCATACATAGCAATTGATGCGTCTGTGTGTGCCATAACCTCAGATAGACCCCTGTCGTCAGTGTTTGTTTCTTTTTTAGTAAGTTCAACCCTCACCAGTGATTCTCTTTCTTAAAAGAAAAAATAGGTTTCTCTAAACCTAACGATTCCAGAAGTTGCATGTTTTTCTATATCCAGTTATGAATCCGATTAGCAATGGGGCTGGAAGTTATCACACATGTCAAAGGGCCTTCATCTGTCTTTTCTTTTTTGGGGATTAAGAGGGTTTTCTTTGAGGTGTGCCATGCCCTTGTTGAGGCTTGTAGCACCAGTATTTGGGAGATCCCGTATTGATAGGTTTTAAATATAAATTTTGGACATTATCAAAATAGTCTTGTTGTCTGTAACAATTCCTTTTTATGCGCAAAAATTACCCACAAGGTAGGTTCTCCTTCATTGTACATAGAAGAAAGCTATCAGATGTAAAATAGTAATTTGATCCGTTGGTTTTGTGTAAAAACCTGTTATGTTTATTTCATCTTCAATGAACACTAGTAGATCGAGAAAATTGATGTTCCAATGGTTACTGCTCATGGGAAGATTTGTTGAGCTTATCAGAAAATTGTTGTACTCTAGACCGAGGACCTTTCCAAATTATACATATAGGGGCCGAATCCGATTTGGGCCGGAAAACCACCCGACCGACTCGGTACAGGAATATAGTCCGACCGACACGTACCGGCGTTGCCCGACCTGGGAAGTACGATGAAATGCATGTGAATCACGACCGACTCGTACGGAACTCAAGCCGAACGACCGACCCGGACGGAAACAAGCTATCCGGCCGGGAAACCACGCGAATAGAACCGACCGACATGCACCAGGAATCAACCCGAACGAAACGTACCCGCGAACTCCGACCCGCGCAGTACGATGCAATGGGTGCAAAATCAGACCGATTCGCACGGAGCCCAAGCCGTACGACCGACACGCATACAAAAGCCAGCCGTACAAACACAATACTCCGCGACCGACGCGTACGCCGCATATGAAACTTAGCTGAAACACAGCGGGAACGACTCGGAGAGGCGCGCACGAGACAACTGCAACGTCCTACTCGGTCAGAAGAACGTCTCCTACATGCACAACAATTACAAATGAAAAAATACAAAAAAAGAGGGCCAAACAAGCAATGACAAAGCCAATAAATACAGGGGGGGAAAAATGGAACAAGGACACACCCCCAACTCCATCTACATAAAGGCCACTAATCCCTACCATGATCCTTTACAAATTCCACTGACCTGCCAGCACAGAACACCATCAGACAGCAAACACAGACACACACACAGCTCATCCAACACAAAAGCGACACACCATTAGCACCTCAACAAATAGCACCCTCACACACACCCAAAAAAACCTACACTCACACACCCTCACTTGCACACACACAATCACCATCACCACCCATCACCATGCCCCTAAAGAAGAATCCAAAGTTCCTAGATAGTGAATTGGAAGTCATGGTAGACGAGATCCTGAGGGTAGAGCCACAGTTGTTTGGCACATTGGTCCAACAGACCCCCATGGCGCAGAAAACCAAGATGTGGGCGAGGATCGTCGACAGGGTCAACTCACAATCACCATGTTTGCGCACAAAGGAAGACATCCAGAACAGGTGGTATGATGTGTGCAGGAGGGTCAGGGACCTACTGAAGAAGGATTACCTTCTGAGCCAGCACACTGGCAGTGGCCCTCCTGCCAAACCAGTATACCTCAGGCCCTGGGAGGAGAAGGTGCGGGCCATCCTACCACCAGTGAGCGTATATGGACTATCAAACATCCCAGAGCCTGGTGAGTACACAACTAATATACACAATATTGTGTGACAATACACACACATCACTGTCAAGGGGATAGTCAAACCATGCACCCCTAGCAAATCCACAGCAACCAAAAGATAATCATCCCAAGATGTGTATGTTAGTCAGATAAACACAATACATGCCATGTCATAGTGATATGTAACTGTGTCATGACATGTACAAACCCAATAACAAATAGAGCTAGGCAGTGGCACAAATCTAACCAACAAACACTGTCAGATATTTAGCCACCACTAGAACACCACCTCACAGGAAGCTCACTGAAAGGAAGGAATCCTGTGTATGCTGGTGAAGTCAGTGTAGCCAAGAGCATGATGGGACTCGTAGTAACAGATAATGGGCAGCCTCACATTTGGACCATCAACACCACTCTGAACCATGCTCACAACACAGGGAGTGGAAAAGGACTGACAATATGGCTGACACTGGGTACTGCTGTGGGGAGCACAAGGCCCTGCTGGGAACTGTGCACCAACAAACAACAGGACCACACTGTGAGCCATCTTGCCATTGCTGTCACACTCACACACAGTGAAGTCCACTCAAAAGGAAGGAAGTATGGGCATGCTGGGAAGGGGGTGTAGGCAATAGCATGATGGGAGTTGTAGTCACAGATATTGCTCACCCACACAATTGGCCCATCAACACCACTCTGAACCATGCTCACATCACAGGGAGTGGATAAGGACTGACAAGATGGCTGACACTGGGTACTGCTGTGGGGAGCACAAGGCCCTGCTGGGAACTGTGCACCAACAAACAGCAGAACACCACTGCCTGACATCCTGAAAGCCAACTTGCACTCCCTGCAATGCAAGCACGTTGCATGGTGGGATATCTGGCTCGGGTGGGAAGGAGGACTGACAGCACTGACCATAGTTACAAGCAGCTCTCCTCACACACCCCCTCAACACAAACTCCACATAACCCACCTGGGAGAATGCAATGCCTCACACACCAAATGAAGATCCCACAAAGAACCACCACCCTGGTAATGCTGTGTGAAGCACAGGGACACTCTTGGGACTTGTAGCCAAACAAACGCCAGGACAACACTGTCAGCCTTCCTGTCAGCACAGGCACACTACCCCACAGGGAAGCAGAGTCAAAAGGAAGGAAGTACGGGCATGCTGGGAAGGGGGTGTAGGCAATAGCATGATGGGAGTTGTAGTCACAGATATTGCTCACCCTCACAATTGGCCCATCAACACCACTCTGAACCATGCTCACATCACAGGGAGTGGATAAGGACTGACAAGATGGCTGACACTGGGTACTGCTGTGGGGAGCACAAGGCCCTGCTGGGAACTGGGCACCAACAAACAACAGGACCACACTGTCAGCCATCTTGCCATTGCTGTCACACTCACACACAGTGAAGTCCACTCAAAAGGAAGGAAGTACGGGCCTGCTGGGAAGGGGTGTAGGCAATAGCATGATGGGAGTTGTAGTCACAGAAATTGCTCACCCTCACAATTGGCCCATCAACACCACTCTGAACCATGCTCACATCACAGGGAGTGGATAAGGACTGACAAGATGGCTGACACTGGGTACTGCTGTGGGGAGCACAAGGCCCTGCTGGGAACTGTGCAACAATGAACAGCAAGACACCACTGAATGACATCCTGAGAGTTTTTTACACTCTAAGATGGCCGCTACGTTTTCGGGGCCGGTACACTCGAGATAGTGGAGACACCCATTGCACCACGTGACTACGCAGCGTGACGCCGAATCACAGCCCAACCCCCTTTAGTGACGGGCCGCGGGAAGCTAGGAAGGCCTTTAAATCACCACTCTAATGGGATTACGGCATGATCCGGCATTTGCGGCTCGACGCGCGGGAGGTTTATCGGCGCACGTCCAGCGTGGACAGGTGAGCGAGGGTTCCGCTTTGGGAATGACCGCAGTTTTATCCACATGGGCGTACGGACCGAGTGGGTCCACTACGGTAGGGGGCCTGGGACGTTCTGTCCTTACCAATCCTCGTGCCGCGGCCATGTGTGTGACTCACTGCCGCTGTGGTTCCCGGGTCGCCCTTGTGGCAGATGGCAGGGAGGGCTGCCTTCCTCCCTCCTTTTGGGGTTGTAGGTAATCCAGTCCTCGATGTCTCTGACCGTTAACGCTTCATGGGAGGTGGCCGCTACATATGGCCGCAATGACAGGGGAGCGGTGGGCAGTTAATTTTTTACTTCCCCCCCCCCCCCATACTTGGACACCAGTTCGGCCGTGTTCCATCACTTAATTGGACTTGTCAACCGGTGTTTAATCCTTGATTGTTTACCTTGCCTCCAAACCCTGCAGGACACCACGATATTGGTGTCTGGAGCCAATAATACCGAATGGAGTGAGTTTTACCCTCCAGCTAGGTGAGTCATCTTCTTTGACCCCCCCTTTTACTCTGATTTTATTTTTCACCAGTCTCTCTTTTAGCCGTGATTGTAATTCCTTTTTTTTCCCCCTAATCCCTTTTACTTAATCTTAGTTTGCTCACTAGATGGACAACTGTCTTGAGAATGTTGGGGTGGTTTGGCCTGTTTACAAGATGGAAGTAATTGGTGACTACATACTGCCTTTTTGTTATTTCCCTTGTGTAGGTTATCACTATGATTGGCGGGACCTTGCGCTCGCACCCTTGAAGTGTGGTAGGTAGGAGTTTCCGTCCCATCACCACGTGTAGATAGTATTAATAATAGGTCCTGATGAAATGCAATGGATCAGTAGTGACCAAAATGCATGAAACATGTCGACCACACTGTGAGAGATGAGCTAGCTCCACTGGACCATAGAGCCAGAAAGCGGCCACTCTGTTTTTTAATAAGGTGGATAACCACCTTAACAATAAATAATAAATTTCCTTTGGATTATCCAACCTTTTTAAATCACCCACCCACATCACATCTACACCATATATTTTTCTAGGGCCCTCACACCCATGCACCATACGGCTGGAACAAAAGATCTCCGTGAAAGAGCCCCTTTACGGGTGCCCGTTGGGTATTGCAGCGCCGACCCGACGAGGAGCAAGTCCAGATGATGAAGCATGACACCTAGCTTGCTGGGTGTGTGAGGACTTTAGTTCCGACAAGGGGAATCCCCCCCTCATAACGTTGTCCGCCCTGGGGAACAGCATACCCTTTTTTGTAATATCCTGAGAGTCAACCTGAACCCACTGCAAGGGTGGCATGCTTCATGGTGGGATAACTGGGCTAGGTGGAGAAGGATGGCCGGATGTCCACCAAATACAACCAATGCTGGCCATGCACACACCTCAACATTCACATTGAAATGCCCCAGGTATGCAGGACAATGTGCTACACCAATATCAACCTCTTACTGTATCAACTTAGGACAATGCAATGTACATGCCCGCATCCAGAGGTACAGTCACAACTGTCAGGTGTTTGAACCATTGATGCCTGTAGAAACATAACATACAATGTGTGTCTCTTCCAAATACAGGTGATGATGATGGGGACACAGCAGCAGGCGAGGAGGAGTCCCTGTCCCAGGCTCCGGGGGACACTGAGCTCACTGGTGTGGAACAGCCTCTGCCCTCCTCGGATGGCGAAGACCTACCTGGCACCTCCGGTGTGAGTCATCATGCAGCACCAGCAGGACCAACATCTGCACCCCCTGCACCCACCCCTCCAACAACTGCCAACACACAGACCACCCCCGCCGACACGGACAGACCAAGGACCACCGATGACAACAGCACAGGGCCCCAGGCCCATCGTGGAGCAACGGACAACAACACCACTAACAACCCCCAAGGGGGCCTCGGGTCACCTGTGCGTGCCACCGCAGGTCCTGCACGTGTCGCCAGGGGTGGTGGGAGGGTGATAGACATAGGTCGCTGCTTGCAGAGGGGTCTGGACTGCATGATGACCCACAACTGGCACGCATCGCTGATGCGTACCAGAATAGCACCGGAGAGGTCAGACAGGTAGTGGGGATCCTCAAGGACATACAACAGCAGCAGGCTGCCCATCATGCCCGCTTGGACTCCCACATGTCCCGTGTGGAGACACACATGTCTCGCATGGAGTCCAAGTGGGACACATTGCAAGAACTCACAGCGGTACATAGGGACATATTGACATGCCTCCGCCAGACTTGCACCAACATGGCCACACCTCCCTGTGTGCCCACAACATCTGGTGCTGCAACAACTGACACTGCCACAGGGAGGGAGGAGGACTCTGGCGGAGAGTCCCCTGCACCGCAGCAGCCTGCACATGAGGGTCCCCCCCAAAGAAGAGGGGTCGTCCGAGGAAGGAAAACTGAGAGGTTCATTGCCACGTACATCCCCCAGGAAGCCAACACCTGTTCCGGAAATTCTCCTTTGTGTGCAAACTTTTCACCCTGTCGAATGCAACACAACTCTCCCACATGACATGGGGAGTCCAAGTTGGACTAATGTATCATATGACTGTGGACTTCACTCAGAACATTTCTGCTACCAAGACTTGCAACTCATCTGGGAACTTTGGATCACAATCCCAATGTACAGCACCCACCATCCTGTGCACTATACACACACACACATTTCTGTAAATAAAATCACTAGTACACCATACTTGCCTCTGTTGTTATTCAAATGTGGATACTGTTATGGTGATGATGATCTGCTAAATTACACTGTGTATGCTAACTGCTACAGCAAGTACAACACCGTCATGTGAGTCATAGTGACGTGACACATATGAGGGAGACACACCACTAGGGCTACACAACACAGAGACACCAGGGCCATCGGACTCATCGCCTACAGTGATGTTGCCAGGAAATACTGTGGAATGCACAGATACCACACCTATTCAGAGTCTGTGTCAACTAGCCCACAAGTGCAGTAAGCAAATGTCAGTCAGATGTGTGACCACAGACAACGCACATCCCAAAGTGAAGCACAGGTTTATTACACATTTGCAACATGTTGTTTCCACTACAAATGCAAGGTAATCCCACGTGGCAGTGGCCACACAGTCAACAAGTGCAGAAGATATGAAGTCCAGGGGTGTGTGGCACATCACCTGTAAGGAAACTACTGCTGCCACCCTGAAAGCTGAATCATGGTGTCGGGGGATCCAAGTTGACCAAAGTACTCAGTAAGCATCCTGTGAAGGACAGACATGACACACAGTTAAAACCACTGAAGAACAGGACAGAACTGCAATACTCATGCCCAATACATGTCACAAGACAACTACACAAAACCAAGTTAGCATGTCAAAACTGTTGGGGAGTACAGACTACCTGTAAGGACACATTGCTGCACGCATCCAGTCAAGTAGCACATGGCCACACTCAAACAGCACCAGAGCACCACCCACACATATCATGCAAACTCACATCATTCACATTACATCTCCCTGGATACTCACATTCAGCTGAAGAAGTTGGTGATGAGCTGTGTGCGGACATCACCATCATCATCATCATCATCACTGGCATCGTGGTCCAGGCCAGGATCCTCCACAGGTGGCGGACGTTGGTCATCGTCATCCAGGATGAGAGGCAACTCCTTCCACACTGCCAGGTTGTGTAGCATGCAGCAGACGATGACAATCTTGCACACCTTTGCTGGGGCATATGGGAGGGCCCCTCCTGTCTTGTCCAGGCAGCGGAAGTGGCTCTTCAGGAGACCAAATGTCCGCTCGATCACTCTCCTGGTCCGACCATGTGCCTCATTGTAGCGCATCTGGGCTGGTGTCACAGGGTTCCTGAGGGGTGTCAGCAACCATGGCATGTTGGGGTATCCGGAGTCACCTACGGACAGACAAGTGCACATTAGCTGAGTTGGAAAAGTGGGCAGAATACTACAGAGCAGAACACACACAATGGTACAAAGTCAGTACACACCGACAAGCCAGGCACGCTGGTTCTGCATCTGTGACATCATCCTCGGGATGCGACTATTCCTCATCATGTAGGCATCGTGTGCTGAACCAGGGAAACGGGCACACACGTGTGTGATGCTCATATCTGCAAGACAGACCACCAGTATGGCAGGGTAAGCCCAGACGTGGGTCCCTTGCTCACTTTGCCACTGGATTCAAGCTAGCCTGGCTGATGATGGCTGAATAGCCAGAAACCGGTCCCAGGATGCTTGTTTCCGGTCCAGGGAAGAGATGGCTTGGCAGTTCGGGCTGGACTGTTCCCATGAGGCACAGGGTCAGACTGATTTGCATATGGCCATGTCTGAACTGGGGTGGTGGAGTGAGCTAAAGAATGATGATGGATTAAACCCAGATCAGTTGACTGGGGGTGAGTGTTTGATTTGCTCAAGCGCTCCGTCCATCATCCCCTTTGGTATCGCTTTGTTCGCCCTAAGTTGGCAGGGTATGCCCAGACGTGGGTCCCTTGCTCACTTTGCCACTGGATTCAAGCTAGCCTGGCTGATGACGGCTGAATAGCCAGAAACCGGTCCCAGGATGCTTGTTTCCGGTCCAGGGAAGACATGGCTTGGCAGTTCGGGCTGGACTGTTCCCATGAGGCACAGGGTCAGACTGATTTGCATATGGCCATGTCTGAACTGGGGTGGTGGAGTGAGCTAAAGAATGATGATGGATTAAACCCAGATCAGTTGACTGGGGGTGAGTGTTTGATTTGCTCAAGCGCTCTGTCCATCATCCCCTTTGGTATCGCTTTGTTCGCCCTAAGTTGGCAGGGTATGCCGAGACGTGGGTCCCTTGCTCACTTTGCCACTGGATTCAAGCTAGCCTGGCTGATGATGGCTGAATAGCCAGAAACCGGTCCCAGGATGCTTGTTTCCGGTCCAGGGAAGACATGGCTTGGCAGTTCGGGCTGGACTGTTCCCATGAGGCACAGGGTCAGACTGCTTTGCATATGACCATGTCTGAACTGGGGTGGTGGAGTGAGCTAAAGAATGATGATGGATTAAACCCAGATCAGTTGACTGGGGGTGAGTATTTGATTTGCTCAAGCGCTCCGTCCATCATCCCCTTTGGTATCGCTTTGTTCGCCCTAAGTTGGCAGGGTATGCCCAGACGTGGGTCCCTTGCTCACTTTGCCACTGGATTCAAGCTAGCCTGGCTGATGACGGCTGAATAGCCAGAAACCGGTCCCAGGATGCTTGTTTCCGGTCCAGGGAAGACATGGCTTGGCAGTTCGGGCTGGACTGTTCCCATGAGGCACAGGGTCAGACTGATTTGCATATGGCCATGTCTGAATTGGGGTGGTGGAGTGAGCTAAAGAATGATGATGGATTAAACCCAGATCAGTTGACTGGGGGTGAGTGTTTGATTTGCTCAAGCGCTCCGTCAATCATCCCCTTTGGTATCGCTTTGTTCGCCCTAAGTTGGCAGGGTATGCCCAGACGTGGGTCCCTTGCTCACTTTGCCACTGGATTCAAACTAGCCTGGCTGATGACGGCTGAATAGCCAGAAACCGGTCCCAGGATGCTTGTTTCCGGTCCAGGGAAGACATGGCTTGGCAGTTCGGGCTGGACTGTTCCCATGAGGCACAGGGTCAGACTGATTTGCATATGGCCATGTCTGAACTGGAGTGGTGGAGTGAGCTAAAGAATGATGATGGATTAAACCCAGATCAGTTGACTCGGGGTGAGTGTTTGATTTGCTCAAGCGCTCCATCCATCATCCCCTTTGGTATCGCTTTGTTCGCCCTAAGTTGGCAGGGTATGCCCAGACGTGGGTCCCTTGCTCACTTTGCCACTGGATTCAAGCTAGCCTGGCTGATGACGGCTGAATAGCCAGAAACCGGTCCCAGGATGCTTGTTTCCGGTCCAGGAAAGACATGGCTTGGCAGTTCGGGCTGGACTGTTCCCATGAGGCACAGGGTCAGACTGATTTGCATATGGCCATGTCTGAACTGGGGTGGTGGAGTGAGCTAAAGAATGATGATGGATTAAACCCAGATCAGTTGACTGGGGGTGAGTGTTTGATTTGCTCAAGCGCTCCGTCCATCATCCCCTTTGGTATCGCTTTGTTCGCCCTAAGTTGGCAGGGTATGCCCAGACGTGGGTCCCTTGCTCACTTTGCCACTGGATTCAAGCTAGCCTGGCTGATGACGGCTGAATAGCTAGAAACCGGTCCCAGGATGCTTGTTTCCGGTCCAGGGAAGACATGGCTTGGCAGTTCGGGCTGGACTGTTCCCATGAGGCACAGGGTCAGACTGATTTGCATATGGCCATGTCTGAACTGGGGTGGTGGAGTGAGCTAAAGAATGATGATGGATTAAACCCAGATCAGTTGACTGGGGGTGAGTGTTTGATTTGCTCAAGCGCTCCGTCCATCATCCCCTTTGGTATCGCTTTGTTCGCCCTAAGTTGGCAGGGTATGCCCAGACTTGGGTCCCTTGCTCACTTTGCCACTGGATTCAAGCTAGCCTGGCTGATGACGGCTGAATAGCCAGAAACTGGTCCCAGGATGCTTGTTTCCGGTCCAGGGAAGACATGGCTTGGCAGTTCGGGCTGGACTGTTCCCATGAGGCACAGGGTCAGACTGATTTGCATATGGCCATGTCTGAACTGGGGTGGTGGAGTGAGCTAAAGAATGATGATGGATTAAACCCAGATCAGTTGACTGGGGGTGAGTGTTTGATTTTCTCAAGCGCTCCGTCCATCATCCCCTTTGGTATCGCTTTGTTCGAACCAGGGAAACGGGCACACACATGTGTGATGCTCATATCTGCAAGACATACCACCAGAGCATTGATCGAATGGTAATGTTTCTGGTTCCGGTATGCCTGCTCATGTGCCTGTGGTGGTACCAAAGCCACATGTGTCCCATCAATGGAGCCAATGACATGTGGCATCCTCCCCAGGGCATAGAAGTCACTCTTGACGTCAGTGAGTTGTTGACGTGTAGGGAAATAGATGTACTGGTTCAGGCATCTCAACATTGCCTCCAAAACATCGCGTAGCACACGTCTGAACATAGTCTGTGACATCCCACCGGCAGTCGCCACAGTGTGTTGAAAGGTACCGCTGGCAAAGAAGTGTAGGGCTGCCATTACCTTCACCTTGAGGGTCAGCGCCATAGGGTACGGCCGGCCAGGTTGCAAATGTGGTGCCAAGCGCACTGCCAAATCCTCAATCAGCTGCCTGGTGAAGCGGTACCGTCGGATGCTGTCACGTTCCACCATCGTTGCCAGGTCAGGGAATGGTCTATGGACAGCTGGAGCCCTGCAGTGCATAGGTTGGAGAAAGCAAGATTTTCAGTCACCCCACATATGTGCCATTCACCATACTCAATTTCACATGATACATCATTACGAGACACAAGTACTTGATGTGTGTGCCGTTCTGTTCGGACATAACTTGCACCTACATGGCCATCATCTAACTTCTCAGTACAACATGTGTGGACAACAGGTTCCAGGTTGTGCTATGGGAAACCATTAGGCTGTGTCACAGTACCCATTTACTGCTGTCACGTTCCACACACACACCACAGTGACATGTCTGGACAGATGCGCCACAGGCATCACAGCTCATTGACAGGTAGATTCCCAGTGACCCTGTCTTGCCACATGGACACTGGCATGACATGGCATATCATGTACATGTCAGAAAAACAAACATGACTCCCACAGGTAGTGGCCCCTGTCGCCTCCGCAGGACAGACATGGACGCCAGTTACGCACAACATCAAAGTCCATGCACAAACAACGTTGATGTGGAGACTGTCTCCCATCGTGCACATGGAATCAGAGACATCGGAAATGCCAACATGCACACAGACTGTGGAGGGACATCACTATTGTGGCAATGGGTCACCCTGTGACGTACATGCCTTCCCCCATGGGACCCTGGGGGTATGTGACATGTCATACACATACACAACCTGGAAATGTGACCATGCCACATGCTCCGAAATGAACAGTTGCACATCACAGTGGTCATGTGCACAACACACAAAGGACCCTGTCCCCATGAACACATGCACAGCCTGGGTGTGGCTGCCCACAAGTGCCACCACAGAAACCACATGTTAACCCCCATGCACAGAAAAGGTAATGCAGCCTTACATGCCTTAGGAAACAGTGTGGACTGGGTGTGGTGTTGTAGGTGTGCCCCTGAGTCTCTGGCAGGTATATGTGGCTGGCATACGTTCACCAGTGACAAGCATGGTGACATATGCGACTGACCTGTACAGGTACGCGTTGTACAGCAATGGACCGATCGGTGTGCCCGGCCGGCCCATTGCATCTGTTGTGAGCGGGTACGCCTTGTACAGCAATGGACCGATCAGTGTGCCCGGGCGGCCCATTGCATCTGTTGTGAGCGGGTACGCGTTGTACAGCAATGGACCGATCGGTGTGCCCGGCCGGCCCATTGCATCTGTTGTGAGCGGGTACGCGTTGTACAGCAATGGACCGATCGGTGTGCCCGGCCGGCCCATTGCATCTGTTGTGAGCGGGTACGCGTTGTACAGCAATGGACCGATCGGTGTGCCCGGCCGGCCCATTGCATCTGTTGTGAGCAGGTACGCGTTGTACAGCAATGGACCGATCGGTGTGCCCGGCTGGCCCATTGCATCTGTTGGGAGCGGGTACGCGTTGTACAGCAATGGACCGATCGGTGTGCCCGGTCGGCCCATTGCATCTGTTGGGAGCGGGTACGCGTTGTATCCCGACATACGCGTTGTACAGCAATGGACCGAACTGTGCGCACACGTTGGCTGGGGCCTGGCATGGCAACGGACGCGTATTCGAAGCTTCAACGAGTCTGATGCAGTGAATTCAGTTGGCCAGCCACAACAATGTTGCATAATCATAGGTGTCATGAACTTGGATTTTTGAAGGATGCTGTGTGCGTGTATTAGTGCTGCTATTCCATGGATTGGTCAGATTCAGAAGATGCAAACGACTTGGACCTATCACTTTGGACACATGGGACAGTATCTGCCTCTGCAGCACACATATAATGCTGGCTGTTCCCCTGAGAGCTCACTTGCCTGCACTACATGCTCCAGGACGACATCTGCCACCAACACTGCTGCTGTCTCTGCATCCTCTGGCTACTGCAATGGCACCTACTGTGGAGAGAGCCCCAGCCTTCAGCCTTGAGTAGAACCAGGCCCTGCTGGACAGCCTCCTTCCACAGTACAGCAAGCTGTATGGGAAACCAGGGGAGCAGGTGAGTGTGCTGTCCACTGCCTTACTAATTTTGCATGTTGTCTGACTAGCAGGACTGACAGTGTGCACACCACTGGCTAGCATGCTCACTGAGCAGTTCTGACCCCCCTAAGTGTGTAGTTACATGCACTGAACAGGTACAGTGCAGTAACAGTGCGTTCCAACAAGGTTTACTTCCCATGCAATGATACCATGTAGTAACTGCTGCCAAACTGTTCATAGCCATCGTTGCACTGCCTGTGTACATCATGTGCCCCAGTGATTGAGACATGTATATCCAACTGTGTGATGCACGTATATGTTGCATGTGTAGTAATGGCATTTTCACTTTGTCATCCTCACAGGTTTTTTAAAATGTTTTTTAAATGTTTTTATTGAGCAGCTTGTAGCAAGTAGATTCAAAACATACAACGCCCCGTGATAGGGACCGAAGAAGACATGAATATCAAGATATCATTACAAGCTTTGTTTTTGTTTTGGAGACATTACGAAACAAACCCCAAGCAACAAACCCTCCACCCCCCCACCCCAATTCCCGGCACTGTAAACATTAGACCGTAAACCCAGAGTAGAGTACACCTCCCGACACATAGCAAACCTCAACATCAGACCCAGTCCCACCGCCTCAAAGAGTCAGTACATAATCACAACAGGTTACTGTAAATCAGGGTTCCCTAGTAGGTACCCCGTGAGTGGAGCCCAAAAATCCGTGGGTCGCGAGGCCTCGGGCAACTCCTCTGCATAAATTCCCAATTGTTCCCTGCAGTATAACAAGTCACTGACCCATTTTTTAACTGTTGGGACAGTTTTTACACCCCAGCATTGTGCCACCGCCCGCTTAGCAAATAAAGTAGAGACAGCTACAAGTCTCCAGTTACATGGTTTAAGTTTCTGTACCCAGCCCAGCAGGCAGACATCAGGCGCACACACCACAGTTTCCAATACCACATCAGTGACCACCTTCGTGACCTGAACCCAAAAGGAATATATTCTGTCACAGTGCCAGGCGAGATGCATAAAATCCGCATCAGCCTGCCCACACCGCACACAGCATGCGCTCTCCCGCAATCCAAATCTCCGCAATTGCAAAGGTGTGTAATATAACTGATGTAGGTATTTGAAATGTATGATACGAAGATTACAATTCGCCGTGAGGCGGCCAGTCAATGAACAGCAAAACTTCCAAGCATCCAGTGACAAGGAGGCGCCCAGCACAGTATTCCATTTGATATATGAAGGGCTTGCAATAGAATCCCCTTCCCTCTGCGAGGCAGTGTATAATTTAGTTATCAGTCCCCTACGGTCCCCCCCTGCCAGCACCGCCCGCAGTGCCAGCAGTGTTCGAGGCTCAGTAGGATAATCAGGGTAAATATCCCGGATCGCCTGCCGCACCCGAACATAGGTAAACCCCAGCATCATTCCCTTGTCATGGCCATCCTGTAGGTCTGATAGCGATCGAAACCGGCCCTGCTTATATAGATCCCCCAGCTGAGTAATCCCTACCTCCCCCAGAGCCTTCAAGGCAGCTTGCTCTCGAGCGGCGGAGATAGCCGGATGGGCTCCAATCGGCAGCGCCGGGGCGTAGAGATCGTCCAATTGCGCCCGCTTGGCAAGAGTCTTCCATGCCCACGCCGTGCAATGAACAGGGTTGATTTCAGAACGAGGCCCACCACCACCGCCCAACAATGCAGCTGCCATCAGTGGCACCGGGAGCACAGAGTCCGCCTCAATAGCAGTGTGCGGCTGGAACCGCTGTGGAAAGTACCAGAAGTGTGCGAACTGCGCCTGAGCGCACAAGTAATATAACCGCAGGTCAGGAGCCTCAAAGCCTCCACACTCGAAAGGTTGGGTCAGCACACTCCAGCTACAACGAGGCTTCCTGCCTCCCCAGACAAAAGACAACAAGGCCGACTGAAGCATATTGAACAGCGCAAGATTCAGACGGAGGGGGATATTAACAAACAAATAGAGAAGTTTGGGCAAAATTGTCATCTTCGTGACTGCGATACGATCCGCCAGTGAAAGCGGTAACTTAGCCCAGCACGTCGCCTGGTCAGTGATCTGAGCAAGAACACGGCCATAATTTGCAGTAATCACCACCTCTGGATCCCTGTGAAGCCATATCCCCAGGTACTTCACCGGGTCAGCCGACCACGTCAGCGGAAAGTCAATTTCTACCGCACAGGTACCAGCAGTAAGCGGGAACACAGTGGGTTTAGCCCAGTTAATGCCGAGGCCTGAGTATATTTCAAACTTTACATATTCACGCAATAATGCTGGTAGATGAGTGGCAGGCTCACGGACATATAGCAGCATGTCGTCCGCGTATAGCGACACGACTAGAGGACGCTGCCGAAAACGCAACGCTGCCTGCGCGTGCCTCTGGCGCAACTTACAAGCAAGGGGCTCCAGTGCAAGGGCAAAAAGCATAGGCGACAGGGGGCAGCCCTGCTGCGTGCCTCGGTGGACAGAAAAAGCGTCAGAGACCCAGCCATTCACCCGTATCCGTGCCTCCGGCGCCGAGTACAATATCTGAATCCATTTGAGGAAGAACGGGGGCAAGCCCATGCGGAGCAGCACAGTAAACATATACCCCCACTGCAGAGAGTCGAACGCCTTAGCCGCGTCTAACAGAACTGCTACGGCCTGGAAATCCGACTCAAAATAATGTAAAGTTGCGAACACAGTACGCAGATTGTGCATCGTGGAGTGAGTGGGCACAAATCCCGACTGGTCCGGGAGTACCAGCTTGGGGACTAGGGGTTGGAGTCTACTGGCTATCATTTTTGCCAGAATTTTGGCGTCAATATTAATAATGGAAAGGGGCCGATAGGAGTCACACAAATTCGCAGCTTTATCTGGTTTCAGTAGCATCACTATAAGCGCCTCCCGAAGAGTGGGTGGTAAAATACCCGACTCATAGGCCTCCGCAAAGACGTCCAGCAGCCTAGGAGCTAATTCATCAGCATAGGCTTTATAAAATTCACTTGGGAGGCCATCCAGGCCCGCGGCCTTGCATGTAGGGAGTGACATGATGGCAAGTTTGACATCCTCAACATCGAAGGGCTGTGTGAGATATTCGCGGTGGTCGACTGATAGCCACCCAAGCGCAATATCGTCGAGATTCGAGCATATGTCAGCCTCCGCTTCCTGAGCCTGTTCCCCATACAAATCAGAATAGAAATTCAGCACTACCCTACTAATCGCAGGAGTACTAAAGTGCGCCACCCCATCCCTGTCCTGCAGTTCAGTGATATACGCCTGACTGCGGGGTTCCGCTAACTTCTGCGCCAGTGAACGGCTGGGCCTGCCCCCCTCCCCATAATAGCGAGCAGTGCATCGTCGAGAGCGATGTACCATCTCCTGATCCACAGTTGTATTGTGTTCTGACACAAGATCCCGGATTGCGGAAAGCGTTTCTGGAACAGGATTCCGTGCATAGTCACGTTCCAAAGCAGAGATGTCATCAGCCAATTTACGGATTCGGCGACGCAAATCTTTAAGTACACCAGCCTGCGCACCTATACAGACCCCCCGGATCGTGACCTTGAACGCTTCCCAGAGGACCCCCGCGCTATCCACAGTGCCCTCATTTTCCTTAAAATAATTGTGAATCGCCTCCCCAATCGTGCATTTAAAAACAGGGTCCATCAAAGACGCCTGTTGCAGGCGCCACATGAACGGGGGCCTCTCGCACTCAGGTACACTTAACCCAAGCAGCACAGGAGAATGATCGGACAATGTCTTAGCCAAGTGACGCACATCACCCACCCAGGTGCACGCAACCTCAGACAAAAGCCAATAGTCCAAACGGGACCACGTACCATGCACAGTGGAGATGAAAGTGCTCTCTCTCACCTCCGGATGCCGCAAGCGCCAGACGTCCTGCAAGTTCCCAGCCTCCAACAGCCCCAAGAGAGCATCAGTAGACTGCCTATGTCTAGCGACGCCAGGCCCCAATCTGTCAACCGTCACATCCAGGCAAGTGTTAAAATCACCCCCCCATAGAATTTCAGCCAAAGGGAAGTCCGAGATACGACGCCAAACGTCCGCAAAAAGGAATGATCATCTGTGTTTGGGCCATATATATTGACCATTAAGACATTCACACCCCCAGCTTACCATGCACCAGGGCCACCCGGCCCTGCTCGTCTGTCTCTGAGCGGAGAACCGTAAAGGGAACCCCTTTCTTAACAAGAATCATCACCCCCCGGGAATAGGAGGAGTAGGAGGAGGCCACCCTCACCCCCGCCCAGCGCTTGCCCACATTAGCCTCAGATAGCTTTGTGAGGTGGGTTTCTTGTAGAAAGGCGACCTGGACCTCCCACCTGTCCAGGTACGCCATAACAGAACGGATTTTCTTGGGACTGTTTAAGCCACGCACGTTCCAGGTAAGTAACTTTATATTACCACCCATACAGTGCAGTCAACCTAAAGAGGAGTACATGTGAGAGATCATACATCAAGAGCGTACAGCCCGGGTTCAAATACAGTGCAGTAAAAAAGTGCCAACAATACCCCACCCTCCCCTCGCTAACCCCCCACCCACTTTGGCGAACCCAACTAGCCAAAGCCATCCCAGCCCTGGTGAACCATACCCCAACATACACAACAAAAGCTCGCATGATTTGGGGAACTCCCATATGGGGGCATCAGAGTGCTACTATCCTCCCACCAAGTAGGAGGTGGCTGATCAGATCTAGTACTTGTGCAAGAATAGAAGAAAAAACCTTAGATGGAATCATATTGCATCAAATATACTCATCATATATGCTCAAGTCCACAACAACAGCTCTAGAAGAAAAACAACAGTGCAGCCTCGTGCGGGACCCCGGGCTTCCCCCACCTATAGGGTGGCCAGCAGAAAGACAGTTAGGCAGCACAAGATCCTTCACTGCTCCTCCTCATCGAGATCAGCCGGGACCTCACGTCTCCGCCGTTTCAGCGTCTTGGCATGTTCCATAGCCGCCTTAGGAGTAGTGAAGATTTTAAAGTCTCCCTCAGGGCCAACCCCTAGTCGAGCAGGATAAAGCATAGCATAGGGGATGCCCTCAGATTGCAGAAACTTCTTGACAGTGCCATACTCCCGACGCGCAGACTGGACTGCGACAGTAAAGTCAGGGAAGAAGGACAGCGTGTTCCCCTGGTGGTCGATAGTGCCCTTTTCTCTAGCAAGCCGTAAGACGGCATCCCGGTCCCTGTAATTTAATAACCGAGCAATTATAGGTCGAGGTGGAGCGCCCGTTACAGGCCGCGCAGCCAGAGAGCGATGGGCCCGCTCAACAATAAAAATGGATGAAAGGTGCTCAGAGCCAAAGATATCTTTAATCAGAGTCTCAACAAAGGTTTCCATCCTGCCAGTGTTCGTGGATTCCGGCAGGCCAGTGATTCTAATGTTGTTCCGGCGAGACCGGGCCTCCAAGTCCTCGTTCTTCGCCTGGATTAGCGCAAGAACTTTCTCCATATTAAGAGCCTTGCCAGCAACCTCACTAAGCCCATCCTCTGTAGCAGAGACCCTTTGCTCGACCTCACCCATTCTAGTGTTCTGTTTTTCTAGTTGGGCAGACATGTGATCAAGTCTATGATTCATGGCAGATATATTCCCCTCAATGGATTGGAGACTTTTCTGCATGGCTAATAGGGTCGATTCCAACGTTGATGGGCCATCACTTTGAGCATCCGCCTCTGAATCAGAGGCAGCTTTTTGTGGCACCTTAGTGGTTTTGCGCGCCTCAAACGTGAGGCGAGGCTGGGATTTGTCCGTTCTGCCCATAGCGAAGGATAGACAGGCCCAACTGGGATCAGCAACCGTGCAGCAGGGCTGAACAAAAACGAGAACTCAGAGCACAGCTATATATGACCAAGAACAGCAATCAGGCACCAGTGCTCGAAATAGGGCCCGCTGCACCAACGCTGCAGCGCAACCAGGAGAAAGGACCTCCTGACCGAAGGCACACTACTCCAGGATGCCGCGGAGCCGGTTACTTTACGAGCAACCTATGAGGCACCTGTTCCCCCACCACGCCACACAAGATGCCACCAATCTGTGTGGACAGCCACCAAGGGGTAGAGAAGTCCAACACGTGCACAGCCGATCAATTAAGTCATAGGCGGCAAAGTCAAATTCGATTCTCAGACCCACAGGAGAGAGCCAATAGCCCCGTTAACT
Source organism: Calotriton arnoldi (assembly GCA_963921515.1). Taxonomy (NCBI): domain Eukaryota; kingdom Metazoa; phylum Chordata; class Amphibia; order Caudata; family Salamandridae; genus Calotriton; species Calotriton arnoldi. Next base: position 234,711 of record CAWUFW010007020.1, read on the forward strand.
CCAGTCCAGGAATGCAAACTGTAGGCTGGCGTTTGAGGGAAGTCCAGCAGTAGTAGATCACAGCTAGTAGTGGTTAGACAGCAGGCCCACGACACTCTCGACCACGCCACCACCCTGAGAAGAGCTAGTTGCCGGAGTGGCGTGCTAGTTCACAAGAAGCAAGCTTTAGCGGCCCTCTACGCCAGCAGGCCCCAAACACCAAGCGCCCACCGGGCTCCAGTGCCACAGCAACACCTCACAGACGTGCAGGCAGGCGATAATGAAGACAGTCACAAAAGACAAACCGCTCCACAGCTCAAGGGAGAGAGAAAGGCTGACGCCTCAATTTCAGCAGTGGGGGCCCGCTCAGGCAAGGGTCCGATACAGCCGTGGAATATGCGCCCGCAGGCCCCAGCCGTCACGCGCGCATCCAAAGGCCACAGCTCGCAGGCCGCAGTTACGCGCCAAGGCCCACACCCTCCTCCACAGCCGCAGGCCCAAGCGCGGCCGCACCCCCACTCACCGCAACCCACAGAGCAACGCGGTCCAGCCTCAGCAGCAGGCAAAGGAGCGCTCCGGCGCCGCCAGTGAAATTGGGCCGTCCCACCGCTCCGCAGCTCGGCAGGGGCCTCAGCTTCCACTCGCGCGGTGACAGTCACCCTCCGGCCATACACCCCGCTGCTCAGCGTCCGGACTCCAACGATGCTCGGGCATCCAGGGCACAATCACAGTGCCCGTGCAGCGATCGCAGGGTGCCTCAGTCTCGCGGCAAGGCAACGATGAATCGCAGCTCACTGCTGCGTTATAGCGGCCGCCATCTTGCGCACACAGCTGTCAGTCCACCCAGACGGAGCCTCAGCAGGTTTCCTGCAGATTTAGCGGCCAGCAACAGCACCACTCCGCTCAGCAAGGCAGCGCCCTGCCGTTCCGTGGTTTTCTGAAGACGTGATGCGACGATTTGAAGCAGATAATGGGCGGATTAGGGATCAGCCGGACAGAGGGGCTCTAGGGAGCAGCCATCTTGTCAGGCGCCCTCTAGCGCCCCCCTCGTCATCCTCACAGGTTGATGCCCACCAGAAGCAGGAAATCTGGCTGACCATCGCCCGGGCAGTAAGATCCGTGGGGGACTACAAGCGCCGGATCCGCAACTGCCAGAAGAGGTGGCAGGACCTTCGAGGCTGGACCCGGAGGATCGCAAGGGTCCAGCTGAAGCTGTCACCTCCTCGCAGGAGGGGCGGACACCGGACCCTGACCCCCACATGCTCAGGATCCTGGTGGTGGTCTTCCCTGACCTGGATGGGCAGCTGAAGGCCAGACAGCAGCAAGGAGGGGGTGAGTCCATGACAGCATTGTGCACTTTGTCTGACATGCTATGTGCCCTCCTCTGGCCTGGTTAAACTTCCACAGTACATCAGTCTTGTGGTCCAGGACCCATGTCCCTCTATTGTGACATGCCCACTCCTCATCTGATACGCATATGTGTGGCCCTTACAGTCAGGAAAGTGTGTCACTTGGGGACTGTGTCATTGCATTTTGCTTTGCTCAAGGTGGGTGACAGCATTTGTTCCGGTGACTATGTTGTGGGATTCATGGGTGGGTCAATTGCTTACACAATGCCCAAGTTCTGACATGTAATCTGGGTGTAACTTTGATATGTGGTCCACTTGCTGATCTGATTCACCACATGTCCCTGGGGTATTTGGCACACCCCCATGCTGCGGGTGGGAAGAATGTTTGGGCCTCAGGAGTATGTATATCAAGTGTGTCACACATGCTTAGACACCTGCCTACTGTCCAGGACTCATCCCTCTTACAGGTGGAGCTGGACAGTCATGCCTACTCCAGGGCATACAATAGACTCTGTACTCCCAGTCCTGTGGATCATCTGACATGTTGTGATCAGTGACATGTTCCCTCAGGTGTCTGCCTCTGTGTCATTGTGCTGTGGCTTCGTTGTCAGGACTACTGGTATGTTTGTCGGTTAGGGCTCAGCATGCCATCTGAGATGTGACCATGAGAGACGATACTTCTGTGACTTATAGATGTTTGATCACTTGACTGTGCACACAGGTGTATGCGACTGTGACTTTCAGGCAGCTGTTATTCATTCACAGCACACTGTGAGGTGCTCAGGTTCTGAGAGTTGTGTTTCATGTCCCCCATATGTCCAATTGGCATGACGTGGACAAATACTAGTTCAGATGATGTGGTGTGTGGGGGATGGATATGTGCACTTATCAGTTACATAACTTGCATTCCCCATGTCCTAGGATTGTGACACAGTGCAGACTGTTGTTGGCTGGCTGCCATGGCCATGTGACTGGAGACAGTGATGTATGACTTTGCACGCATGCCTGTGTCATGGCATTAAACTTCCTAAGAGTGATCCTGCAGGGGAGTGACATGTGCAACATGCACCCCATTGTGGCATGGACTATCCGGACATGGGTGCATCATGGTGTCTGGTGCTGGTATGCATCACATGCATTTCTATTTAGATTCTGGCCATCCCTTTCTCCGGACACCTGCACTGACTCAGTGGCAATAGATGTGATGTGTGCATGTTCACATACTTCACCATGTTCCCTGCAATGTCCAACAACTGTGTAGGTGGTGCATGTGTCCACACTGGGGTCTTACCATCAGACAGGCACCAGACAGATGGGTGCAAGGGCAGGAGGGGTGTGAGTCCCATGGTTGACCATCAGACTGACAATTGGCTTCTCCAAATCTGTGTGAGGAGTTTTGTCAATGTTCAACTAAGGATGACAGGGCTGGCTCTGTAAGTGCTGTACTTACTGTGGTGTGTGCGGTCAGTGCAGGTGACTGATGTTTGTCTGTTTCCCTAATTTTTTGCAGACACATCCACGGCCACAGGAGGGGACAGCTCCATGGACCAGGAGGAGCAGCGGAGCCAGACTGGGTCAGCATCCGACGAGTGGTCAGAGGGACCCAGTGGCACGGAGGGCGAGGGGAGCCACACCGAGGAGTCCTCAGCACCATCCACCTCAGCTGAGGACCACAGCAGCTCGGAGGATGACTCCCTTGTGGAGGCGGGTGTCAGCAGCCACCACACCCCCGCTAGTCTGTCTGGCCCGGCCACCACCAGCACCGCCATCCCATTGGCTCCAATTCCAGAGGTCCGTGGAGGCTCCCGTGTTCGGGAGCGTGTCTCCTTCGTGCCAGGCACCGCACCCCCTGCCCCTGTGTCCCCTGCTGCCCTGAGTGAGGAGTCTGTGTACCTACTTCGGCAGCTCCATGTAGGGCAGACAGCAATGCTGAGTGTCCTCCATGCACACACCACTCTGTTGACACAGCTGGTGTCGTTCATGGAGGGCATCTCGACGGGTATGTCTGCCCTACAGAGGAGCAATAAGTCCATGGACTCCTCCCTGACGGCAGCAGTGTCCCTCCTCCAACAGTCCCTCCCACCTCCTACCTCTGCCCCATCCACACTTCCTGGCACCCTACCTGTCCAAAGCACATGCACACCTGCACAATCACCCAAACACACAGACACGAGCAGCACAGACACACCCAAAAGAAAGGCAAGACGTGCACACAAGCATCCTCAGGGGACAGATACCACACACACAGGGGATGGGGAACAGACACACACACAGGCATCCACAGTCACTCCGCAGTCCTCCAAATCCTCTCCCTCCAAGACCCCTTCCCTTGCCTCACCTGCAACCCCACCTACACAGCAGGTCTTCCCTCTGTGACCTCGGCCTCTTCCCCTCCGATCCTGCAGATCCGGCATACCGGGGGAAGAGGAAGTCCACCCACACAGAGGGGAGTGCCCCTCGCCCCCGGACACCCTCCCCCAGGCGCAGGCAGACTGAGGACCCCATTTGGAAGTCCCCCAGACCAGGAAGGGCAAGACCCCACCACTACCACCACGCAGCTCCACCACCCAGTCTCTCTCCTCCATCCCCCAGGCCACCACTCCACAGGTTCCACCGCCACACCCTGCCCCAGGTTCCCCACACACCGATACCGCATCCCCAAACTGCTTAGGCCCTCCCCCTGCCACTTGCTCTTCCACCCCCAACCCAGATGCTCAGCCTGTTTGTGCCACTGGTGTGGAGACCGGGTCCCCCCTCTGTCCTGCCCACCTCATCTGCCCCCTTCCACTCCCTTGGAGGCATGCACTGCAGTGGAGTCCACAACCACCCCGTCTGACTCGGGCACTGCAGTGGGGACCCCGTCCACTCCATCAGACCAGCCCACTGCAGTGGTTGCAGCACCAACACCATCTGACTTGTGCCCTACAGTGGTGCCGGCCCCCCCTGAGTCAGACACCTCCACTGCAGTTGCCGGTGACACTCCTGCACCCACCACCCCTTCACTGCCTCACTCTGGCATCCCCTGATCCTGTCCCTGTGATGCCTGGCCTGCCCCTTGTATGCCCCTCCAAGGGGGATGTCCCCTGTCCCTACCAGTGCAGGCAAGCAATGGGTGACAAGTTGTCATATATCACCCTGTTGGGACTGTGTATTTGGCTGGCCATTGGCCTTAGTTTAATTTGGACTTCTGATTTTTTATTGACATTTGCTGAATAAAGCCTATTTTTGTTTACTTGTGGTTTTTCTTTTGATGTACAAGATGTGGATGAGTATCATCATGCATTTGCAGTTGTAATAGTGTTCCGATCAGGAAAATGAAGTGTTGCAGTGATGGACTCCATGTGGTCCATGGGATATGTGTCCTGTTGTAGTCTGGATCTATGGCATCCTCTGCTGCAGTCTGAGGGTGTGATGTTCAGCATATGACACAGGGATGTACGTTTTGCATTTGTAAATTAACATCTTTGTCTTACACTGATGCACATCTGGTGGGCTTACCACTGTTCAATGTTTCTATTTCCCTGACTGTGTGCCCATCTCCACTGGACATGCAGTTTAGCACACCAATGTTGAAGGACTCATCAGTGTATACAGTGCACCTTGCTTGACACGTGTTTTGGGTGTATGCAGATGACTGACGTGACACTCCCGTACCCAGGCTGATGTGAGCAGAGCCTTCAGTGTGTTGTAGTTGTTGACTCACTGACCGAGTGTTCTGCCGACATGCTTGAGTCGTGCACAGACAAGGTTTGGCACAGCGGACCTTCCACAGCAGTGGAGTGCCCTCATGGCAGTGTGTAATCCCGTGACATTGCCTGGGCCCGTGTTTTGTGTTGTGTAAGCATGTCTGTGCGTGTACCCTTCCCTTTTCCTACTCAGGCTGTGTCCCTACGGATGTTCCTGTTTCTGATGCTTGCTGAGTTGTTCTGTGTTCATCCAGCATCTTGGACCTGGTTACTCCGGGATGTGGGTGCATGGCAAACTAAGGTTCATCAGGTTGTCATCCCAGGTTGTCTTTGTTGTCAGGGCTGGGGATGTGGGCAAACGCAGATGGGACACATTCAGGATTCCCTTGGCACTTGTTGGTTACACATGTCATGTAATTTACAGTCTGTGGTAGCTTTCAGTGATTGTGACACGTTGTGTGTGTGACTGCTGCCACTCCTCAGGGTCAGAGCTGCAATGTTGGAAGTTGTGTACGTGTGTTCTTTGTGTGTCACCTTGTCTTCTTCATTGGTGTGTGACTATGGCCGGGATCCCATTGATTGTGGTGGATTTCACGTCATGCTCATGTACCGCGTAGTGTGCAGTGTGTCAGACATTCACGAGTCTTGTTGACTGGCCATGTGTGATGGGTTTCTGCACCTTAGTTCCCACCACCACCCCTGGGATTGTCATGGGTGCATGTGCAATGTCACCAGTCCATGTGAGCTTCACTGCTGCACATTGGTGGAGATCAAGGTGTGTGGTGTTGAGTGTGTGCAAATGTGAGTTGTTGCACGGCTAGACCCCTACCTCCATATTGGCCATGGCTGGCAGGCCGTGCTGATTGATTTGTGCTTGTGTAGGTGTGATGGTAGTTTGTTGCTCAGGACACATGGCTGTGGTTCACAGTGTGAATGACATCTACCTTTGTCATCACAGTGGGATTATCATGCAGGCTAGTGTCACCACAATGTGGGGTCCCTGGGGGTAGTGCTGTGGTGGGTCTGTCTCTTGCTGTGTTAGTTGCTGTTCCTACAAGCTTGTGTGACATGTGTAATTTGGGCTCCCTCTCATCTAACAATGCCTCTTTGCCCACATAGGGGAATCCGATCCATGAGTAACTTTTGTATGGCACTGTATACACATCTGTGTAATTGGAATTCAGGCCTCCTCATGTGTTGTGTGGTTGCCAGGGGACACTGGCACACACCCCCATCACCTGTTGTGTTTGATATGCAGTATGAGTCTGCCTGTTTGTGTTTGTGCATTTGCACCACTGCATTGGCATATCTTGAGTGTGCCATTGGCTGTATGTTGTTTGGTGGCTTTCCCCTGCTGTCCCTGGGACTCCTAGGTCATCAGTCAGCACAATAATCATGGTTTGTATGTCCCATTGCTGCCATGGTATGGAATTTGTTCACCTGACATCTACAGTCTCCACAGGATATTTACATTTGTGTGTCCATTGGTGCAGATATGTGGGTCTGCATTATGATGGTCACTTCTGTCATTGTGTTATTTGTGAATGTTGACAATGTGAGCCCCCATGGGTGATGTTTGTATGCACATGGCCAAAACGATGTTTTATTGCCACTGCACTGTTTGCCTCACCCAATCTATGTTGCTATGGGACACAAGCACTACTATGCCACTGATGTGTTTGTTGTTGTGTGACCAGGAATCACCCATGCAGTTTGGCTTTGGCAGCTTTTACCCTGACTACACTTCCCTTTTGGTCACTGTGGTGATGGGGCTTTGGGCCCCATTGCCACACTGTTCAAAAGGTGCATCAGCTATGGACCCCACACCTACCTTTTGGTCACTGTGGTGATGGGGCTTTGGGCCCCATTGCCACACTGTTCAAAAGGTGCATCAGCTATGGACCCCACACCTACCTTTTGGTCACTGTGGTGATGGGGCTTTGGGCCCCATTGCCACACTGTTCAAAAGGTGCATCAGCTATGGACCCCACACCTACCTTTTGGTCACTGTGGTGATGGGGCTTTGGGCCCCATTGCCACACTGTTCAAAAGGTGCATCAGCTATGGACCCCACACCTACCTTTTGGTCACTGTGGTGATGGGGCTTTGGGCCCCATTGCCACACTGTTCAAAATGTGCATCAGCTATGGACCCCACACTTACCTTTTGGTCGCTGTGGTGATGGGGTGTTCAACCCCATTGCCACAGTGGCCATGGTCGGCTTGCATTGTGGAGGCCACACACATTTATGTGTGACACATGTGCTAGGGGGTCACATTGTATGTTCAATGTCATGTTCAGTGTTGTAGGCATTTGACACAGACTACACACACTTGTCATGGTGTTGGGGGGGAAGTAATTTTCAGACATTCCTTATGTGGGAGTATGCTGGTTGTGTCATGCATTACCCGTCCTATGAGTAGGGGTGGAGGTAGTGGCAGGCATTCATCCCCCTAAGGGTGGGGATGGTAGTGACAGGCATCCAGGCCCCCCTGAGTAGGGGTGGTGGTAGTGGTAGGCATCCAGGCCCCCCTGAGTAGGGGTGGTGGTAGTGGTAGGCATCCATCCCCCTAAGGGTGGGGATGGTAGTAGTGACAGGCATCCAGCCCCCCCTGAGTGGGGTGGTGGTAGTGGCAGGCATCCAGCCCCCCCTGAGTAGGGGTGGTGGTAGTGGTAGGCATCCAGCCCCCTAAGGGTGGGGATGGTAGTAGTGACAGGCATCCAGCCCCCCTGAGTGGGGTGGTGGTAGTGGCAGGCATCCAGCCCCCCTGAGTAGGGGTGGTGGTAGTGGTAGGCTTCCAGCCCCTAAGGGTGGGGATGGTAGTAGTGACAGGCATCCAGCCCCCTATGAGTGGGGATGGTAGTAGTGATGGGCATCCAGCCCCCTATGAGTGGGGATGGTAGTAGTGATGGGCATCCAGCCCCCTATGAGTGGGGATGGTAGTAGTGATGGGCATCCAGCCCCTATGAGTAGGGGTACTGGTAGTGATGGGCATCCAGCCCCCTATGAGTAGGTGGTACTGTTAGTGATGGGCATCCAGCCCCCTATGAGTAGGGGGTATTGGTAGGCATCCATCCCCCCTGAGTGGGGTGGCGGTAGTGGCAGGCATCCAGGCCCCCATGAGTAGGGGTGGTGGTAGTGGCAGGCATCCAGCCCCCCCTGAGTAGGGGTGGTGGTAGTGACAGGCATCCAGGCCCCCCTGAGTAGGGGTGGTGGTAGTGGTAGGCATCCAGGCCCCCCTGAGTAGGGGTGGTGGTAGTGGTAGGCATCCATCCCCCTAAGGGTGGGGATGGTAGTAGTGACAGGCATCCAGCCCCCTATGAGTGGGGATGGTAGTAGTGATGGGCATCCAGCCCCCTATGAGTGGGGATGGTAGTAGTGATGGGCATCCAGCCCCCTATGAGTAGGGGTACTGGTAGTGATGGGCATCCAGCCCCCTAGGAGTAGGTGGTACTGTTAGTGATGGGCATCCAGCCCCCTATGAGTAGGGGGTACTGGTAGTGGTAGGCATCCATCCCCCTAAGGGTGGGGATGGTAGTAGTGACAGGCATCCAGGCCCCCATGAGTAGGGGTAGTGGTAGTGGCAGGCATCCAGCCCCCCCTGAGTAGGGGTGGTGGTAGTGACAGGCATCCAGGCCCCCCTGAGTAGGGGTGGTGGTAGTGGTAGGCATCCAGGCCCCCCTGAGTAGGGGTGGTGGTAGTGGTAGGCATCCATCCCCCTAAGGGTGGGGATGGTAGTAGTGACAGGCATCCAGCCCCCTATGAGTGGGGATGGTAGTAGTGATGGGCATCCAGCCCCCTATGAGTGGGGATGGTAGTAGTGATGGGCATCCAGCACCGTATGAGTGGGGATGGTAGTAGTGATGGGCATCCAGCCCCCTATGAGTAGGGGTACTGGTAGTGATGGGCATGCAGCCCCCTATGAGTAGGTGGTACTGTTAGTGATGGGCATCCAGCCCCCTATGAGTAGGGGGTACTGGTAGTGGTAGGCATCCATCCCCCTAAGGGTGGGGATGGTAGTAGTGACAGGCATCCAGGCCCCCATGAGTAGGGGTGGTGGTAGTGACAGGCATCCAGCCCCCTAAGGGTGGGGATGGTAGTAGTGACAGGCATCCAGCCCCCCCTGAGTAGGGGTGGTGGTAGTGGCAGGCATCCAGCCCCCCCTGAGTGGGGTGGTGGTAGTGGCAGGCATCCAGCCCCCCCTGAGTAGGGGTGGTGGTAGTGGCAGGCATCCAGCCCCCCCTGAGTAGGGGTGGTGGTAGGGTGGTGCTGGTGGTAGGCATCCATCCCCCTATGGGTGTGTATGGCATTGGTGATGGCCATCCCACCCCTATGGTTCTGCTGTTGCTAGTGTACGTCATTTGTGCATCCCTATGTGTGTGTGACATATTTCGGGTACGTGTCGTTTGTTTGTGTTGTTGGTGTTTGACTTACCGTCTGCGCCGTACGCGTCCGTGCCGGTCCCGGTAATAGATGTAGAGTATAGGTAGGACCTGCGCAATGGGATTGATGCTTGGATCGTCTCGATCGGGTTTCTCGTGTCTTCGACTCGTACTCGTAGCAGGCTTGTTCGTCTCGTAGCCGTGGATCGTCTTGTGGCGCGAAACGGAGCTTATGTACGGCTCGCCCGGATGCTCAAACGTCCCCGGACGTAGCGACGGGTTCGGGCGCGTACGGAGTGCGCATCGTACTTGTCCGGCCGGAAGGTGCTGTGTATTTGCTTCCGTACGACTCGATTCGGCGTTTACGGATCCGGCTCGGGCGGGGAACAGGAGCTGGATTGGGTAAGTACGGCTCGCTCGGAATCTGGGTTGTTATACGCACCGTACTTGTTCGTCCGGATGAGTGTTCGAATCGGTCGGGAAACACGCACTCGGCAGGTTTTTTTTCCGGACGAATACTGTTAGGTGCGCTTCCGGCCGAGATCGGAATCGACCCCATAGTGTCTAAATACTGAATCCAAGGGAATACACTCTTTGTGTGGATTCAAATCACTCTAAATGTACCTTTATGCCATGACTAGATTGGCTAGATCAGGAGAAAAGGCATAACCCATAGCCGCCACTTTGATTTGGAAAGAAATGTTCTGATCAAAAATGAAAAAACATTTGAGAGGGTGATATGGCCTAACTGGATTAGGAAGTCTTTGGCAATATTGTTAATATCTTTCCTTTTGTTGAGAATTCCCTCATCACTTCCAAAGATTCAGCTTATGGAATAATATGATATAATGATTCCACATAAAAGCTGACTAGCAACTCACTTTCAAAATTAAGTGGTGTATTTTCAATCAAATTAATGAAATGCATACTATTCCTCAAATAGGATTTGATGGATTTAATGAACTGTTTCGGAAGAAATTTGTGACATGGCCTCGAAAAATGATCTGATCCAGAGTTAGAACACAACTTATGACAAAACTGTATAACGTCACATCGAATTGTGTAGAAGTTAGTTCTGCACTGAGACTAAAGTACTATTTTTCTCATTAATCATACAAACTTTGATGGGCATTATGTTACTGTATCCCTTGGTTGGATGATGAGGTCTGAGCTCCTGCCTCTCACACTATTTCTCTGAGAAGCCTGTCACTGTCTGCCCTGGCTACTATGAAAGGCAAATGCAGAAAGAGTGATACTTGACATTTCTTTCAGGTGCATATTAGTTTGGATTCAAATTAACCATTTCAAATATTCAAAGTAGACTTTATCCCATTTAAATGTCATATAACTATCAGATTTGTATCATAGGACATGCACATCATCAGAATATACTTGCCAGCATGAACTAACATGGACACACTGCTGTCAGCCATTTGGTGGAGCAAGGGCTTAAAAAGTAAACCCATAGATGTCTCCAGTCCATATCCTACTCCATCCATCTGTACAGTCCCCTGGCAATGAGGTCAGAATCTTGTCTTTTGCTCTACAGAGGTCATCCCACGAATAACTCTGGCAATGACAATGCATTTCTAAATTTTTCAAAATCAGCTGTAAATCTATCTACAAATTCTCATAACAAATGTAAGGCGTTCACTGACATCGTTTACTGCACAGGAGAAGGAGGAAGGAAAAATAAGCCTTTATCAAGGCAGACTCTCAAGCAGAGATCATGCAACGAACATTATATTCTTCTTTATTTACACTTTCATATTTCCACCATACTGTTACTCTCAAGTTTCCTTTTCTTGAACAGGGATTGACCTTAGTGTAAAAAATTGTATGGGAACGCAGTAATAGAAAACTGTACAAGAAATTAATAAGAGGCACGAATTTCACAAAAGTTTCCATCCCTCAAATCCCTCAAATATCTTGTATTCATGCTGTCACAACTATTTAAAAAAACAAGCTAGTGAATTATGTAGACTCGCTCAGAAGTTTCCGATTTCACCATTCTTGAGAAGTCATAAAAAGATTGCCAACATGATATCCAAACTACTTGACATGAAAACATTATGAACACAAAGACATATCACGATCATTAAGTATAGAAAAAAACAGTTACTGCAAAGTGTTTCCGACTCCCATATGAAAGCATTATGAGCCTTGTCAGTGAACTGCTTCCCTTCCCGCACAGCTCCACCTAGGTAGCTGCTGCCCCTGACCCTTGCTGGTTTGAGTTCAAGGCCCTCCTCCACCCACCGGCACACGCCTGAGCCACATCCGTGGTGGGCCAGTGGGGAGCTCCTCTGCTCTGCTGCTGCTCTACCCTCTGTCTCTCTGCCTTTCTTTTTCCTTCCTTTAATTTTTCTTTGCTTATTTTCCCTTTTTTTCAATTTTTTCACTTTTCCTTCTCTCTTGCCCTTTTCCACTTTTTGCACCTTTTTCCCTCTGTGTCCCTGCTCGTCCCCCGTGGCCCGCCCCCTCCAGCACTGCTTTCCTCTTTCCCGCCTCCCAGCTGTCCAGCCCTCCCCCTCACACCATTTATGGAGGCCACTGCACAGTGAAAGGAGCAACCTCACTGACCTTGTCAGTGAACTGCTTCCCTTCCCGCACAGTTTCTCCTTGGTAGCTGCTGCCCCTGACCCTTGCGGGTCTGAGTTTGAGGCCCTTCTTCACCCACAGGCACCTGCGTGCGCCTCATCCCTGGTGGTCCAGGGGGAGCTTTTCTGCTCTACCGCTGCTCTACCCTCTGTCTCTCTGCCTTCTGTCTTTCTTTTTCCTTCCTTTCATTTTTCTTTGCTTTTTTTCACTTTTTTCACTTTTTCTTCTCTCTTGCCTCTTTCCACTTTTTTGTGCCTTTTTCCCTCTGTGTCCCTACTGCTGATCATCCCCCGTGGCCCGTCCCCCTACAGCACCTCTTCGTAATTCCTGCTTTCCAGCCTCCCAGCTGTCCAGCCCTCCCCCTCACACTACTTATGGTGGCCGCTGTGTAGCTGCAAGCAGCGGGTGCGCCAAAGGTGCGCCAAAGGCAAGTCCTACCATGCCTGGACCACGCCCAGCACCACAGACCCTAGTTCTCGGCCATCCACCGCTGCAACAGCAGCACCCTCTTCACCCTCAGCAACGGATGCCACATCGCCTGCTGAAAGGCATCGCAGAATGACACCTGCGCCCTTTTTCCTGTCGGAACTGCAGCTGCACCTTCACCTGGCACAGCATACCAGACATACCCACCGCACGACCGAAAAATACCAGACCCGACCACCTCAACTGCATCCTGTTCAACACACGTTCCCTCCCCAAACACGCCATGGAGATCTGGGATCTGCTTGACTCTGTTGCACCCGATATCGCATTCCTCACAGAAACCTGGATGAACCCCAGCTCTGACCAGGATGTCGCCACCGCCATCCTGGACAGCTACAGGATCATCCACAAGGACCACATCAACTAACCATGGGGAGGCATCGCCATCGCACACAAAAGCATCCTCTGCCTCACCACCCACGGACAACCATTTGACCACCATGGAGCACCTCCACTTCCATTTCCAGCCAACCCGAACACCACCCTCAGTGGAACCCTCGTCTACAGTCTTCCTGGACCCCGCCCACCCTTCAGCGATTCCACCATCGACTTCAACGCACCCCACACTCTCACCTCCACAGACTACATCCTCCTGGACAACTCCAATGACAAAAGCACCTCGTCCCTGCTTGAGAACCTTGCCACTGTCGGATTCAAACTGGTCACCTCTTCTACAGCCTCAGCAGGACACACGCTCGACCCCATCTTCTCCGTCAGTGACAACATCACCATCAGCCACACCACTGAGCTCCTGTGGACAAACCACCACTGCATCCACTTCTCCTACACCAAACCCACTGTATACCACCACGCCCAGCTCTAACCTTGTAGAGGTTCGAACAAGGTCACTGAAGAACGGCTCATCACCTCCCTCAGCAAAACCCCTCCACCGATACCATGGACGCTAATAACTCAGCACGCAACCTCCACCAATGGTTCTACAACTGCATTGACACTCTGGCTCCCCTGAAGAAAGCCCCAAGCAAACAACACTCCAAGAAAGCAGTTGGTTCTCTCCCACCCTTCATGAGTCCAGATGCACCTGTAGATCGCTTGAGAAGAGATGGAGGAGCAGTGAGACCCCAGAAGACCACTCAGCCTTCAAGACCACTGTCACCTCACACCATCACCTTATTAGAACAACAAAGAAAGCAGCCCTACAAGAAAGGATCAATGCACTCAATAGTAAAGAACTTTTCACTGTTGTCAAAGAATTCGCTAGACCCAGCACAGAGACAGCAGACATCCCTCCCTCCCAAGACCTCTGCAACAACCTTGGCACCTTCTTCCACCGCAAAGTTAAGGAGATATACAACAGTTTCGACAGCCTCGATACCCAAGACACTCCCCCAACCATCGCACTCAACGACACCAGACCCCAACAGACCCTACTCAGCTGGACTCCCATCACCACTGACGACACCCTCAAGATCATGACAAGCACCTGCTCCGGGGTACCCTCAGACCCCTGTCTGCACCACATCTTCAACAGAGCCAGCACCACCATCGCCCCCAAACTCTGTCGCACCATCAACTGCTCCATCAAATCTGTCACCTTCCCGGAAGACATAGAACATGCAGAGATCAACCCCTTGCTGGAAGAAACACTCTGCCGACCCAACGGACCTCAAGAACTTCAGACCCATCCCGCTTCTCCCCTGCCCTGTCAAGGTCATTGAGAATGCCATCAGCACCCAACTCTCCAAGTTCATCGAAGTGAACCACATTCTGGATTCTCCCAATCCAGCTTCTGAAGCAACCACAGCACCAAGACTGCCCTTCTCACTGCCACAGATGACGTTTGCACCGTCCTCGACTGAGGTGAAACTGCAGCCCTCATCCTCCTGAACCTCTCAGCTGCTTTCAATACCATCTCTCGCCACACCCTATGCATAAGACTCCAGGATGCTGGCATCCGTGAAAAAGCCCTGGATGGATCCACTCCTTCCTCACCAGCCGACCACAGAGAGTCAAACTACCACCGTTCCACTCTGAACCCACTGAGATCAGCTGTGCAGTGCCTCAGTGCTCTTCCCTGAGCTCTACTCTTTTCAACATCTACGTTTCCCCGCTCACAGCTATCATCAGGAACCACAGACTTAACATTGTCTCCTATGCTGACGACACCCAGCTGATTCTCTTCCTCACCAACGAACCCACAGTAGCCAAGAACAACTTCCATGACGGGATGAAGGCTGTTGCCACCTGGATGAAGAACAGCTACCTCAAGTTCAACTCAGAGAAGAACTAAGTCCTCATTATGGGCTCCACCCCCTCTGCCTGAGATGACTCCTGGTGACCAGCAGCACTTGGAACCCCCCCACCCCCACAGACCATGCACAAAACCTCTGCATCATCCTGGACTCCTTGCTCACCATGAGCCGCCAGATCAATGATGTCTCATCATCCTGTTTTCAAACACTACACCTGCTCTGAAAGGTCTTCAAGTGGATACCCACCGAGTCCAGAAAGACGGTCACCCACTCACTCATCAGCAGCAGAATCGACTAAGGTAACACACTTTACGCCGCCATCACCCAGAAACTTCTCAAGAAACTGCAGATCATTCAGAACGCCTCCGCCAGACTTATCCTCCACATCCCCCTCTGCAGCCACATCACCGGCCAGCTGAGAGACCTCCACTGGCTCTCAGTCAACAAAAGAATCACCTTCAAGCTCCTCACACACGCCTACAAAGCCTACAGGAGGCAGGACCTGCGTACCTTAGCCACCGCCTTGCATTCCACGTACCCACCAGAGACCTCCACTCCACCCAACTGGCCCTGGCTACCATCCCACGTATCCGCAAGACCACGGCCAGAGGAAGATCCTTCTCCTACCTCACAGCAAAGACCTGGAACACCCTCCCTCTCCACTTCAGGCAATCACCATCACAGCCTCAATCCAGGAAAGACCTCAAGACCTGGCTCTTCGACTGAACCACAGCGCCTTTGACAGACCAGCAGTTCCCCCCTGCACCTTGAGACCCTTACGGGTGAGTAGTCATTCTTTACAAGCCACGTGATTGATTGATTGAGTCTGTAACTAACAAACTTTAATAACAAGCATTTGTAGCAACTTGAATTATCAAACACATTCAAAACTCAAACATGATGTGAATTTTTATGACTCGCCTAAACCTAAACAAGTCCCTAAGGGGCCTATTTATGGTTCTGTGGGCTGTACTTCATTTGGCCATGTCAGCAGAGGGATGTACTTAGCTGCCCTGACAGAGTGCAGCCTGTCATATTTAGAGGCAGACGGACATCACTGTGCCTTCAACAGAGCATCTCCATAGTGGCTCCACTGAAGACACCAAAGCTTTGATATAAGGGCACCATTTTCCAACTACTTGCATATTTTTTATGTCTATGTTATGGAAGAAAAAAAAGCCATGTAACCTTGTCAGTTTTCTCCCTGCATATAGAGATCATTTATTTGTCCTCTTTGGGAAAAGCAGGCTCTCCGTGATAGTCCAGAACAGAAAACAATTATATTGGAACAGCATCCTTAAATATACCTAATAGTCTGAGTCTTTGACCAATGGCTCATTGCCAAATGGGTTGTTGGTCAAAGGTTTCTGCCTGTATAGTCAGCAGAGGCTCCACTGTCAACAGAATGACGGTTCCCAGGCCTCTTAACAGAGCACAGGAACCACAAGTTTAGTGAACACATTACTCCACCATGTCCACCAACACTAAATAAGACCCTTAGAGTGAATGTGGAAGAGGAAACAAATATTTGTGTATCTTAGCCATACCAATGGTAAGAAAAAGCTAAGGATGAAATGATATCCCTAAGGATGTGTGTAGAAGGAAAAAAAGAAGGCCTAAGGATGATCTGTGAGGGACTCCTAGCAGTAGATTGGTCAGCGTGGAGAGTGATGAAAACCACACGACTGACAAAGACTGATCCAAAAGGTAGGCGAAGAGTTAGCAAAGTGATTGATTCAATATATCTAGATAAGAAGGCGTGGGATGCGAAAGGGAGTAATTAGCTTTGTCAAATGGTGTTGCAAATCTGAGGATTATTAGTATGGAAGAGTAATGATTGAGATGAGCAGATGTAATGAAAATATCAACATGGCAGAATAAACTGTCTATGGAGCAAAGAACCTGGAAGCCAAGTTAAAAATGAGTACTTAGGCTGTTAGTGTTGAAAGACGTGTTTAGGGGTCAAGGCGTTGCAAGACCTCCGAAGAAAATGTAGTTTGTTTTTACATATACTGAAAAACATTCTGCCCTGTTACCGGCTCCTTAATAAGCTGTCTTTGAAATCCTTAAGAAGAAGGTAAAATATCACCAGAACAGCAAAGCACATTGTGAAAAAGAATATATTGTATACGTGTTTGGTCATGCCCCTTTTACAAATCTAAGTAGCTTTTGTACAAGGGGATTGTGCCACTGGAGCATCACTTTTACCGACGTTCCAGTGGCGCAATGCCCTGCTCCACATTTACAAAGCCGCTTTGTAAATATGGCACCATTTCCACACAGGTATTTGCATGAAAGGGGAGTGCAATGGGTGTTGCTGTGGGTGTTCCACTGCAACACCTTTTGCTTTTTGACGCTGCCCCAGATTTACAAGGATATGTATATCTGAGGCAGCGCCAAAAACTAATGCCATGCAAAAGCAGGTATTAGATTGGTGAAACGAGGAGAAATACTTTTATTTCTTCTTGTTTTTTGCTTTTTCTACTTGTGCTGCATTCTACAGCACACATAGAAAGAACAAAACGCCATTAATGATTGTTTTTGTGCATGCTCTTATACCTTCATGCACAAAAACAGTCATTAAATAATGGCGATTTGCTACTTCTATGCGTGCTGCAGACACATAGAAGTAGCAAATCACCATCTCACTGGAACCTGAAGCCTCAGGGGTCAAAACCAGTCTATAACTAATGTAGAGCACTGACTGAATACAACATATTATACTGCATAATATGTTTTTTTAAACAATAGAAGAGAAATGTAAAAGCGTACTGTAATGCATAAAAAGATCAAATATTTTTTATTGTCGTGTTGTATTTTAATTCTTGTGCTCCTAGCACTATAATGGCAGATGTTTCATGCTTGCATTGTTGTGTAGTTCCTAGGACCCCCAGGACCTGCGCATTTTGGATGGCCTAAACAGAGGGCTTGGTGTGCAGACAGACTCTGGACACCCCCACATGATGAGTCAGCCGCTAGACCAGCTAGCTATATGGTGCCACTACCACCCCTCTGTGTTTTACAGTGGTGTGTGTAGTTTCTGGCAACCGCTGAACATGACAACCCTGTTTCCTCAGGTATCGTGGAAACAATACGGTATCTTTTGCTCAGTCACACATGCTTGCTTTTCTCAGAAGACACATAGAATGACGATTGGAACGGTTTCAATAATTATTTATTTATTTATTATTTATTGGATATAACCTCAACGAATATTGACGCCATATTCGTTGAGGTTATATCCAAGGAACTTGTATGGTCCTACTTAACTATCGAATAGTGGACCTTTTAGTAATCTGAATGATTCCGGTTGGAATAACCATTTGATGATGTTTTTAACGTTTCACATGCCAGTTGTCTCTCGTATTCTTTTATTTTGTATATGTATCTGTTGTGTAACATTTGACATATGTGTTTTTATTTTTATTAAGGATTTTTTTTTTTACTTTGATGAATTGTCAATATTAATAAACAACATGTTTTTTTAAATTGTTTGTGGTTATAGATATATGTGTCTATGCAATTGTTTTCTGGGTTCAAGTTTATGTCTTATGTGCGGTATTGGCATGACCGTTTAGTGAAAGTTTGAATAGCTTTGAATGTGAGTGAAGAACACAACCTTTAATTTGGTCCAAGAGAGTTCATTTTTATCATTACTTGAGGTACCCTGTCTCTTGGCTAGTGGGGTCGCTCCCTTTTTCTCTACATATCTACTCTATGCACAACTCCCCATACAGAAGCTATATGCAGGTTTTCAATTTAGCATTGCTGCTTGCGCTGAACTCGGAAATTGTTCCCTGTTTCTTCCTTGATTTTACCTCTGAGGGCTCGGTTTGAATCTGCTACCCACTGAATCAGAGACAGCACTTTGTTTGCATCTTGATATTATCTCTGTGGGCTCTGTTTGAACTTGTTCTGTTTTTTCTCGTTGTGTTATTGTTTTTTTGTATTTTACTTTTGTGGTCTATTTGTTATAAAGTTGATTTTTTTTTAGAGCATAAAAAGAATTGCTCTCCAGTCTCCAGCTCTGTGATTGCATGTCTTTAGAATGTCTGATTAAGAGTCATCTTTGAATAAATCAAGGGATATCTTTGGCTAGAACATATAATTTATGGCTACTTGAGAGATATAAAATGCCTTACTCTGTTACCTCTGTGGCAGACCTAATATTTCTAACTTGAGCCACTCAGGGGCATATTTACTACTAAAGTGGCGAAGCGTGGCATTAAGCCAAGAAGGCTAATGCCAAGCTCCGTCACTTTAGAAATGCAGTGCTACACCGTATTTACAACAATACGGCGCAGACCTGCGTTTCCTCCTGTGCTGGCGCTAGTTTCAGCCTCCTAGTGCCAATTCAGGCACCCTTGCACCATAGTGCAAGGGTGCCTGCGTTGAGGGGAATGAAGGTGGCCTTCTTGCACATAAACAATCTGAAATGGCATTTAGAAACTTCTATGTATGCTGCTTAATGCAGCACACATAGAAGTTGCAAAACGTAATTTATTTTATTGATTGTTTATGTGCCAGAAGGGTCACCTTCCTGCACATAAACAATAAATGGCCTTTTGCTGTTTCTATGTGTGCTGCACAATGCAGTGGCGAAGTGAGCTAAAGAAGCTGGTTTTTGACTGGTCTGGCTGGGATCCTGCTAATCAGGACCCCAGTCTCTCTGCTATCTCCCTAAACTGTTATGTTATGTACTTAGGTACACCCCAGATTGGATACTGGGGTACCCTTGTCAGTCCCTAGTATATGGTACCCATGTACCCAGGGCATGGGTACCCCAGAGGTCTCCCATGGGCTGCAGCATGTATTATGCCACCCATGAGAGACCATTCAAAATGGAACTACAGGCCTTCCACTGCAGCCTGTGTAAGTTGGTGCATGCACCACTTACATAAGATGTAGGTTTACTACTACTATATAGCAGGCTTTTACAATTCTGAAGGCAGGGTGCTTGGTTCTAAGTGAGAGGGTGCCCCTGCATGAGCCTACGGAGTCCATTCTCCCGGGTTGTCAGTGAAGCAGCCATATACTGATATAGAGGGGCATTACTTGACCGTGTGATGAACATCTCGTAAACGGCTGCAACAAACCCTATCGTGTTTTTTGTCACACATGGTGGAATCATTCCCCTACACCAGTAACTGGTGTGGGAGGTTTGATTCCACCCACCAGGAAGGCCCTTTGTGGGGCTCTCGATGTTCCCTGTACCAGCCTTCTAGCTCAGGACAGCACAAAATGGTTGCTGCCTACCAGAGGCACATTTCTGCCCTCCTGCTGCTGAGCCAAGCTCGAGCCGGGGAAGGCAGGACAATAGGCATCCTGTCACAGGGAGGTGTGACCACCTCCCAGACAGGACTTAGTGTACTAGGACCGGGTGGGTTTGCTTGCCAGCGCCTGAAAATCTGCATGAGGGGCACATTTGGTGTCCCTGTGCATAGTCCAGTTCAAACCAGTCCTGGGAGCCATTGGTTCCCGCTCTGGCACAAAACTGGACAAAGGGCATGGGAGTAACCTCCCCCCTGTCCAGACCCTCCCCTGGGAGGGTCCCCTGAATCTTTCCAACCCTCTCCCGTGGGTACTTAAGGGCTTACCTGGCTGTAGGACCTTAGATTCATCGTGGACAAGATTCAGAATTGAAACCACTGCACTTCTACCGTCTGGGCACTCTGGACTTCGTTTGGGCCTGACTTCGTCCCTTCCAGTCTCCTGCATCATCTGTGCCTCCTCCAGGAACCTTCCAAGGCCTGTGAAGCATCAAGGACCATCAAAGTAATCTCCCTTGGAGTGAAGGAGTCACTCTCCTGCATTCACAGGCACCGCAACGAAGACAACCGGTCTGCAGATCCCGAGCTCCTCCGGACTTCGTGGGCTCTGCAACTCAGGTGATGGTTTCCCTCAGCCCACAAGGTCTGGTCTCCCCTCCGACCAAGTTTGAGGCCAGCAGCTTGAGTGGGGGGTTGCAATAACCGAACCCATGGGTACTGCGTCACCTTTGCAGTTGCAAAGGCTTGTTGACATCTTTGCAAGAAGATCTTCGTGCTCCAAGTAGCTCCAACACCAAGCACCTCCTCTGACCAGAATCTTTGGCTACACCGCATTGAGTGCATTGTGGCCTGCATCTTTTGGTGAGCTGCTTGAGGTCCTCTCGCGACTCCTGTGCCGTTGGCATGTGGGTCCATTTGAGGGTTACCTTTAATTTCTTGGGTTCCCCTGATTGCTCGGGGCCTGCCCTGACTCCCCTGTGGTGAGTCTCCTGGACCTTGCTGGTCCGAACCATACACTTTCTTGACTTCCTGCGTGGGTTGCTTTTGCCAAGGCTTGTTGGTGCTGCCGTTAGACACTGACCCCACAGCTCTAGACTTCCTTCGTGGGACAGCTCGTATCTGCCTCCTGGTTGTCCTCAGCATCGCCTGGTTCCCAGAGCTGCAGAGTCAAGGTCACTGTCAACTATCCCGAAGCACCCAACATCGGTGGGCATTCGTCTACCGAGCCCCTGGTCACTCCCAAGTGACCCAGACTCTGTCCCCTCTGCTTTCAGGTACTTGTTTGGATTCCTCCGGACACTTTCTCCTCTTCCAGCAGCGGCACTTTCCTGAAGTCCTCCATTGGGTTCGGCGGCGGATTCCGACACCACTTCACACCTATGCACCCGGCTTCCCTGGGATAGGTAACTTGGGTACTTCGGTATTCACGGGTGGGGTGGCTCTCCAACCTTCCGTCTTCCACGGGGTTTCTTCAGGGTCCACTGGGAAGGGTCCCTAATCTTTAAAAGTCCAGCCGCGACTTGCGCATAGACTTGTAAGGAGCACGTGGTCATGTTCACACACTGCACACGCACTCCGTGAGGTCCCTATCTACTCACCTTGGGTGGTTCCTTGGGGTCCCAGCAATTTTACGTCCTCTGGGCATTGTCCTGACTTGAGTCGTGGTTCTTATACCACTTTCTCAGTATATGGTGTGGTCCCCACCCGGGGCCCGCTGTTTATTATTGCTATTTACAGTGATTTCTTTGCTAAACTATTGTGTGCTTTGTGTCTATCTCCGTGTGGGAGATACTGTAATGTACTAGAAAGTGTTGTATAATAAATACATATTTTTATAACTACTGTGGTTCTCTTTTGATTGAATCTATACTTTAAGATTTCATTCTGGTAAAACAAGCTGCTTTACACTCTTTCAAGGCTTAGCCTGAAGGCTGCTCTCCACAGCTACCAGTTGGATAGCTTTCTAAGGTTGTCTGAGACCTCTTAAATCACCATAAGGGTTGTCTGGACTGGTGCAAGGTGCCCACTTGCATTAGTGGACATCATATACCAGGCCAGCTTCTCACACACACGTTCAGCCCAACCATGATGGAGGGTGGGCTGGCTACAGGGAGCCAGTTAGGTCTGCTGAACAAAAGTACCTTAAATCCTGTTTGAGGAGCATTGCAAGGTCCCGCAGCAAGGATGCATTGCACTGCCAAGGCGAAGCACCGGTTCCGAGGAGCTGTGATGCAAGGTCATGCCTCTTTGTCGAGGATCCGGTCGATGAGGGCTCATGATGCGGGAGTCTGGCGTCGATGATGCGTCACACAATTGAGGCGATGCAGCAGTTCTGAGGAGCTGTGAGTCTGTGATGTGAGAACATGCGTTGTCATCAGGGCTGCCGTCGAAGAGGGATTTGCAATGCGAGAACCTTCATCAGCGAGGCGTCGCGCAGGAGAGGTTCTGATGTAGGCTGAAAGGTCTATGCAGAGTCCTTGAGCTGGGAGGGTCATCAAGCAGAGGTGATGCACCGGTTCTGCTCGGCATTGTGCCGTGCAGTAGAGAAGGTGCATCCATTCTGCTGAATCCACAGATGTGCTGGCAGGAGCAGCTTTAGTCCCACTTTCAAGGGTTCAGGACTGGGGTGGCACCACTTGGCAGGGTCAGACTCACAGATGACAGAGCCCAGCTGGTGGGTTCAAGGTTGTTGGAGCTCTCTGTCCCAGAGGCTGTAGTTAGGAGACCGGCCAACTAGCCCTTGGACTCACTCTGGGGTCCTGGGTTCAACAGATGCAGGTCTAGTCCTTCTAATCCAGGTAGGAGGGCAGCATGCAGCAGGTCAGCATTGGAGGGCAGCAGTACTTCAGAGCAGCAGTCCAGAAGAATGGCAGTCCGTTCCGCAGTCCTTCTGCCTGGCAGACTATCCACAGGCCCAGAAGTATACTGAATGGTTGGTGTCTGAGGTTCAATATTTATACCTGGGCCTTCCTTTGAAGTAAGCAAAGCTTCTAGAGGTTCCCTTTGAAGTCTAGAGGCTTCCTGCCTTCCCTGCCCTGGATCCAGACTAACTAGAGGGGGTATGCAGCGCATTCTGTGGAGGCAGGACACAGCCTATTTAAGTGTAAGTTGGGCTGTGCCCAGCTCCAACCTCCCATCCTGCCAGTGATGGCCCATCCAGGCACACCTAAGCTCTCTATTGTGTGTGGCTGTCTAGGAGGAATATACAAAGTCCAACTGTCAGCTACACCCAGTCATGTGACTCAGACAAAGGTTGCATGCACCAAATGGCTAAGGCAGGAAAATGCCAACTGTCTAAAAGTGCCATTTGTAAAATTGTAATTTAAAATCTGACTTTACCATAAGAGAGGATGTTTCATTACAATTCAAAAGACACCAAACATGAACTGGTTAACTTTTCCCATTTGGAAGTTAGAGCTTACTAAATGTGATAATGTAACTTCAATGTTAGCCTAAGGGAGAACTAAGCCTTGCAGCAGCAAAAAACAAGTTTAAGGGTTTTTCACTACCAGGACATGTAAAACCTAAAAATACATGTCCAACTCTTTAAATGCACTGCACCTTGCCCTTTGGGTTGTCCAGAGCCTACCCTAGGAGTGACCTATGTATATTAAAAAGGAAGGTTTGGGCCTAGCAAAAGTTTTTTTTTGTGAAACAATGTTTCTTGTGTGCACCTAAATTTATATTTACAAATATTTCAGTGGGCTTAGTTTATTAAAAGAGCATTCAACAGTAGCGTTATGAATCACAGTGAAGGGTAGTATTTCCACAATTGTTTGTGCAAGACATTCTCCTTTAAGAGGAGGCCCATCTGGGGTATATGTCTTCACATCTGGGTGAACACACGCGTCAAAGGCAGCCAAAGGATTCTTCACATGTATTGGTGTTAATGGCAAAGGTAGAATTACTCTGGTAAGTGCATGTGCACTCTTAAACCGTTACTTGTCTTGCATGGCTATTTAAAGTCACTTTTGGAGCCTACGCAAACCCAGCGCTCATTGACTTGCACTCAAAACAGCAAACGTAGAGGTACACTTTTTTAATTGATGCCCGTATTGCAGATAATCGTTGCAATTCTCGATTTGGATATTTAGATCCATGCACGTAGAGGTACATAGTAAACCTTTGTTTGTTTTTTCAGTCACAATTTCATCACTGACGGCGCATGGTAACATGGTGGGAGCAAGTTTGTATCGGTGTATTAATTTGAATGATTGGACATTGACACTTGTGGAGCTCCCGTGAATGGAGTGTTTACAGCGACCTGCACATTTTATCATCTGCGCCAATCAGTTTTAATCCATATTTTCTTATAGAGGTTACAGCATGTATCCACGCCTGCTTTGCAATAGATTATCGCTGACTATTTATGATGACACGGTTTAGCATGATGTAATATTCCACTTGCTGGAATTCTACCTTTTAGACGTCGTTTCTTTATTTATAGGATCACATTTGGGTGTCAACTCACACTGAGGGGCCGATTCCGATCTCGGTCGGAGGCGCACCCAATACCATTCGGACGGGAAAAAAGCCATGCGAATGCCTGTTTCCCGACCGATCCGTACAGCATACCGAACGAGTAAGTACGATGCGCACAACAGCACAGAATCCGGCCGAGTCGTACTCACCCAATCCAGGTCCTGTTCTCCGACCGAGGCGAATCCGGAAACGCAGAATCGAGTCACACGGAAGGGAAAATGCAGCTCCGTCCGGCCGAACAAGTACAATGCGCTTTCCGTACGCGCCGAACCCGTCGCTACGCACGGCACGTCAAAGCATCCGGGAGAGGCGCACATAAGCTCCGATTCGCGCCACAACACGATCCACGGCTACGAGGCGAACACGCCAGCGACGAGGACGACGCGAAGCGACGAGGACGACGCGAAGCAACGAGAAAGACGAACGACACGAACCAACCATGAATCCCTTCGTCCCGATCATACCAATATTCTAGATTT
This sequence comes from Calotriton arnoldi, assembly GCA_963921515.1. NCBI lineage: Eukaryota > Metazoa > Chordata > Amphibia > Caudata > Salamandridae > Calotriton > Calotriton arnoldi. Next base: position 259,639 of record CAWUFW010007020.1, read on the forward strand.
ACTACCGGAACAGGCACGGACGCGTACGGCGCAGAAGATAAGTCAGACACCAACCACAAAACACATACAACACGTACACGACACATCACACACACACAGAGGGATGCAGAATTTACTTACACCAGCAACAGCAGCACCATAGGGGTGGGATGCCCATCACCAATGCCACATATGCACACAGGGGCCTGAATGCGCACCACCACCCCTACCCAGGGGGGGCCGGATGCCAACCACCACTACCACCCTTAGCCAGGGGGGTGCCAGATGCCCACCACCACTACCACCCTTACCCAGGGGGGCTGGATGCCTACCACTACTACCACCCTTAGCCAGGGGGGTGCCAGATGCCTACCACTACTACCACCCTTAGCCAGGGGGGCTGGATGCCAACCACCACTACCACCCTTAGCCAGGGGGGGCTGGATGCCTACCACTACTTCCACCCGTAGCCAGGGGGGTGCCAGATGCCTACCACTACCACCACCCTTACCCAGGGGGCTGGATGCCTACCACTACTACCACCCTTAGCCAGGGGGTGCCAGATGCCTACCACCACTACCACCCTCACCCAGGGGGGCTGGATGCCTACCACTACTACCACCCTTACCCAGGGGGCTGGATGCCTACCATTACTACCACCCTTACCCAGGGGGCTGGATGCCTACCACTACTACCACCCTTACCCAGGGGGTGCCAGATGCCTACCACTACTACCACCCTTACCCAGGGGGCTGGATGCCTACCACTACTACCACCCTTAGCCAGGGGGTGCCAGATGCCTACCACCACAACCATCCTTACCCAGGGGGGCTGGATGCCTACCACTACTACCACCCTTAGCCAGGGGGGTGCCAGATGCCTACCACCACTACCACCCTCACCCAGGGGGGGATGGATGCCTACCACTACTACCACCCTTACCCAGGGGGGCTGGATGCCTGTCACTACTACCAACTCTACCCATGGGGGGCTGGATGCCTACCACTACTACCACCCTTACCCAGGGGGGGCTGGATGCCTACCACCACAACCACCCTCACCCAGGGGGGGCTGGATGCCTGTCACTACTACCACCTCTACCCATGGGGGGCTGGATGCCTACCACTACTACCACCCTTACCCAGGGGGGGCTGGATGCCTACCACCACTACCACCCTCACCCAGGGGGGGCTGGATGCCTACCACTACTACCACCCTTACCCAGGGGGGGCTGGATGCCTACCACTACTACCACCCTTACCCAGGGGGGTGCCAGATGCCTACCACTACTACCACCCTTACCCAGGGGGTGCCAGATGCCTACCACTACTACCACCCTTACCCAGGGGGGCTGGATGCCTACCACTACTACCACCCTTAGCCAGGGGGGTGCCAGATGCCTACCACCACTACCACCCTTACCCAGGGGGGGCTGGATGCCTACCACTACTACCACCCTTAGCCAGGGGGGTGCCAGATGCCTACCACCACTACCACCCTCACCCAGGGGGGGCTGGATGCCTACCACTACTACCACCCTTACCCAGGGGGGGCTGGATGCCTACCACTACTACCACCACCCAGGGGGGGCTGGATGCCTACCACTACTACCACCCTTACCCAGGGGGGGCTGGATGCCTACCACTACTACCACCCTTACCCAGGGGGGTGCCAGATGCCTACCACTACTACCACCCTTACCCAGGGGGTGCCAGATGCCTACCACTACTACCACCCTTACCCAGGGGGCTGGATGCCTACCACTACTACCACCCTTAGCCAGGGGGTGCCAGATGCCTACCACCACTACCACCCTTACCCAGGGGGGCTGGATGCCTACCACTACTACCACCCTTAGCCAGGGGGTGCCAGATGCCTACCACCACTACCACCCTCACCCAGGGGGGCTGGATGCCTACCACTACTACCACCCTTACCCAGGGGGGCTGGATGCCTGTCACCAACACCACCCCCACTCATAGGATGGACAATGCATGACACAACCAGCACACCACAACCTAGGGAATGCAAGAAAAAGACATCCCCCCAACACCATGACAAGCGTGTGTAGACTGTGTCAAATGCCTACAACACTGAACATGACTTTGAACATACAATGTGACCCCTATCACATGTGCCACACATATATGTGTGTGGCCCCCACAATGCAAGCAGGCCATGACCATTGTGGCAATGGGGTCCAAACCCCCATCATCACAGTGACCAAAATGTAAGTGTGGGGTCCATAGCTGAAGCACATTTTGAACATTGTGGCAATGGGGTCCAAACCCCCATCATCAGAGTGACCAAAATGTAAGTGTGGGGTCCATAGCTGAAGCACATTTTGAACAGTGTGGCAATGGGGTCCAAACCCCCATCATCACAGTGACCAAAATGTAAGTGTGGGGTCCATAGCTGAAGCACATTTTGAACATTGTGGCAATGGGGTCCAAACCCCCATCATCACAGTGACCAAAATGTAAGTGTGGGGTCCATAGCTGAAGCACATTTTGAACAGTGTGGCAATGGGGTCCAAACCCCCATCATCACAGTGACCAAAATGTAAGTGTGGAGTCCATAGCTGAAGCACATTTTGAACATTGTGACCAAAATGTAAGTGTTGACAAAGAAAGAGCTGCAACTGCCAAACTGCATGGATGATTCCTGGTCACAGAACATAAAACACATCAGTGGCAAAGTAGTGCATGTGTCCCATTGCAACATAAATTGGGGGAGCCAAATACTGCAGTGAAAATAAGACATACCTTTGGCCATGTGCAGACAAACAACACCCATGGGGGCTGACACTGTCAACATTCATCAATGACACAATGACAGAAGTGACCATCAGAATGCAGACCCACATATTTGCACCAATGGGCACACAAATTCAGATACCCAGTGGAGACTGTAGATGTGAGGTGAACAGATACCATACCATGGCAGCAATGGGACACACACACAATCATCATTGTGCTGACTGATGACCTAGGAGTCCCAGGGACAGCAGGGCAAACACACCAAACAACATACAGCCAATGGCACACCTAAGATATGCCAATGCAGTGGTGCCGATGCGCATACACAAACAGGCAGACCCACACTGCACATCAAACACAACAGGTGAGGGGGGGTACCAGTGTCCCCAGGCAACCACACAACACATGAGGAGGCCTGAATACCAATTACACAGATGTGCATACAGTGCCACACAGAGGTAACTCATGGATCCAAATCCCCTATGTGGGCAATCAGGCATTGTCAGATGAGAGGGAGCAGATGCCCCACACCTACTGAGAAAGCCAGAAACCTGGGAGTGCTTATGGATAATAAGCTGACACTAGGCGACCAAGTTAGCTCAGTTACCTCGGCCTGCTTTTATGTTCTAAAAATCATAAACAAGGCTAAGCCCTATCTTAACACAAATGGCCTCAAAACAGTAATTTCGGCCCTTGTTATGTCCCGGCTGGATTACTGTAATGGGCTTTATATGAACGCTCAAAAACAACTTATTAACAAGCTCCAGATGGTCCAAAATGCGGCAGCCAGATTGTTGTCAGGGACATCAAAGTTCGCTTCTGTAAAGGAAGAGGTCAAACGGTTGCACTGGCTTCCTGTCAGACACAGAATACGTTTCAAAGCACTGTGTACCGCTTTTAAAGCCCTTCATGGCAAAGGTCCTGATTACCTACGACAAAAAATTCAGTGGTACATTCCTAGGAGAGCGCTACGATCACTGGGGGCGAAGAAAGTCACAATTAGCACTGTGAAGAAGGCAGGTTGGGGAGGTAGAAGCTTTATTAACATTGCGTCCAAATCTTGGAATGAGCTTCCTTTTCAACTGAGGAGTGCCACAGACCTCCTCTCCTTCAGGAAGGGTCTCAAAACTTGGCTGTTTGATCAATAATTCCTTGTGTCAACTTACCTCAGGTTCAGCAGGCAGTGCTTAGCGCCAGGACACCCTCGGGTAACAGAGCGCTTTATAAGTTCGATTAACATAACATAACATAACACACTGCCATGAGGGGACTCCACTCCTGTGTGAGGAAAGCTGTGCCATATGTTGCCTCAGTAGGGCCCCATCATGTCAGCTGAGCACTTGGTCACACAATCAACAATTAGCACCAAATGAGGGCTCCCGTCACATCAGCCTGGTCATGGAAGTGCCAACGAAATCATCAGCACAGATCCAACACACTTGTATAGCAATGTTGCACTGACAACACAGATGAGTCCTTCCCCATTGATGCCCAAACCTGCATGTCCAGTGGAGATGGCCACACGGTCAGGGAAGTAGACGAATTGAACAATGGCAGGCACAACAGATGTGCAGGGGTGGAAGCCACAGATGTGAAATTGCTAATGTAAGTAGGAAATCCCATTCCCAAATACTGAACACATGACACCCTCAGGTGCTGCTATGGATGACATGGATACACCACAGGATAGGACACATTCCCCCTGGACCACATGGGTTCCTGCACAGTAACACTTCATTATCATGAGACCAAATATCACCATCACTGCAGCAAGGGCATGGTTAGCATCATCAACAACATGTACATCAGAAGCATAAGCACTAGAGAACAGAAAGTTGCTTTATTCAGCATATGTGTGTAATGAAAACTGAAAGTCCAGAAAAACACAAAGGCCAATGGCCAGTCCATTGTCAAAGTCCAAACAGGGTGACAGTGGCAGATGTCACCCTACGCATGCCTGCACAAAACCAGGGACAATCCACTAGGAGGGGCAACCGGGGGACAGGCCAGGCACCGCAGGGACAGGATCAGGGCTCACCAGGAGGAAGCAGGGAAGGGGTGGTGGGTGCTGGAGAGCCACTGACAACTGCAGTGGAGGTGTCTGACATGGTGTGTGCCGGCACAACTGGGGGGCATGACTCAGATGTTGTGGGTGCCGGCACGACTGCAGTGGACCCTGTAGATGGAGTGGACAGGTCCGCCACTGCAGTGCCCAAGTCAGACAGGGTGGTAGTGGACTCCACTGCAGTGCCTACCACCAGGGGAGGAGAATGGAGAACAGGCAAGGTGGGCTGGACAGAGGGGGAGGACACCCTCACCACATCAGTGGCACAGACAAGCGCAGCAGGGGTGTGGTGCCGGGAGAGCAAGTGGCAGGGGGAGAAGCCGGATCCTCTTGGGTTTGGTATATCTGTGGGTGGGGGAACCTGGGGCAGGGTGTGGTGGGGGCACCTGGGGAGTGGGGGCCTGAGGGATGGAGGAAGGAGACCTGGTGCCTGAGCTGCAGGGCGGCGGCGGGGTCTTGCTCTTACGACTCCGGGGGACTTGCGGGTGGGGGCCTCAGTCTGTCTGCGCCTGGGGGAGGGTGTCCGGGGGCAAGGGGCACTCTGCTCCGTGTGGGTGGGCTTCCTCTTCCCCCTGAATGCTGTATCAGCTGGATCGGAGGGGAAGAGGCCGAGGTCACTGAGGAAGAGCCGCTGGGTCTTTGGTGTTGCAGGTGAGGCAAGGGAGGGTGCTTTGGAGGGAGAGGCAACTGAGGACTGCGCAGTGCTCGTGGATGCGTGTGTGTGTTCCAGGGCCCCATCCCCTGTGAGTCTGGTTTCAGTCCCCTGACTGTGCGTGCGTGTGCGTTTTGTTTGTGGCGTGTGTGTCTGTGTGCTGGATGTGTGTGTGCTGGTGTGTGCCTGTGCTGGTGTGTGTGTGCTTGGGACGGGTAAGGTGCTGGGGAGTGTGGATGGAGCAGAGGCAGGAGGGGTGAGGGACTGTCTGAGGAGGGACACTGCTGCCGTCAGGGAGGAGTCCATGGACCTATTGCCCCTCTGTAGGTCAGACATGCCCGATGAGATGCCCTCCATGAACGACACCAGCTGAGTCAACAGAGCGATGTGCGCATGGAGGACACTCAGCATGGCTGTCTGCCCTACATGGAGCTGGCGAAGGAGGTACACAGACTCCTCACTCAGGGCAGCAGGGGACACAGGGGCAGGGGGTGCGGTGCCTGGCCCAAAGGAGACACGCTCCCGAACATGGGAGCCTCCACGGACCTGGGGAATGGGAGCCGATGGGAGGGCGGTGGTGGTGGTGGTGGTGGCGGGGACAGCAACACTAGCTGGGGTGTGGTGGCTGCTGACACCCGCCTCCATAAGGGAGTCATCCTCCGAGTTGCTCTGGTCCTCAGCTGAGGTGGATGGTGCTGAGGACTCCTCGGTGTGGCTCCCCTCGCCCTCCGTGCCACTGGGTCCCTCCGACCACTCCTCGGCTGCTGACCCAGTCTGGCTCTCCGGCTCCTCCTGGTCCGTGGAGCTGTCCCCTTCCGTGGCCGTGGATGTATCTGCAAACAATGGGGAAACAGACAGACATCAGTCACCTGCACCAAACGCACACACCACTGTGAGCACAGCACATTACAGAGCAAGCCCTGGCATCATTAGTTGTACATTGCTAAAAGTGCCCTAACTGAACAGGAGAAGCCAATTGTCAGTCTGATGCCAACCATGGCACTCACATCCCACATGGCCTTGCACCCATCTGTCTGGTGTCTGTTGGATAGCAACACCCCAGTGTGGACACATGCACCAACTACACAGTAGTTGGACAGTGCAGAGGACACGGTGTAGCATGTGGACATGCACACATCACAACTCTTGCCACTGAGTCAGTACAGGTTTCCGGATGAAAGGGACGCCCAGAGTCAAATAGGAAATGCATGTGATGCATACCAGCGACAGACACCATGATGCACCCATGTCCTGATAGCCATTGCCACAATGGTGTGCATGTAGCACATGTCACTCCCCTGCAGGATCACCAATAAGTAGACACATGCCATGGCGGAGGCATGACTGCTAAGTCATACATCACTGTCTCAGTGATGTATGACTTGGCAGCCAGACAACAACACTCTGCACTGTGTCACAATAGTAGGTCATGGGGAATGCAAGTCCTGGAGCTGCACAAGTGCACATGTACATCCCCCACACAACACATCATCTTAACCCTCATCTGTCCAGGTCATACCGATTGGACATATGGGAGACCTGTGACACTACCCTCTGAACCTGAGCCCCTCACAATCTGCTGTGAATGGGGAACAGCTGCCTGAACTTCACATTCGCATACCCCAGTCTGCACGGGCAGCTGATCAAACACCTATGTGACACACAAGTATCGTCTCCTATGGTCACATCTCCAGTGGCATGCTGAGCCCCTACCGAGAAACACCCCAGCAGTCCTGGCAACAAATCCACAGCACACTGACACAGAGGCAGACACCTGAGGGGTCAAATCACTGCGCACAATGTGTCAGCTGATACACGGGAGTGGGAGTACAGAGTGCATTGCATGGCCTGGAGTAGGCATGACTGTCCTGCCCCACATGAATGAGGGATGAGCCCTGGACAGTGGATAGCTGGCTATGTATGTGTGACACACGTAATCTGCACACTCCTGGGGCCCAAACATTGTTCCCACCCGCTGCATGGGTGTGTGCCACATACCCCAGGCACATGTGGTGGCTCAGCTCAGCAAGTGGACCGCATATCAAAGCAACACGCAGATTACATGTCCGAACACAGGCGTTGTGTGAACAATGGACCCACCCATGATGCCCACAACAGAGTTAGGGAAACAGATGCTGTCCCCCACCTTTAGTGAAGCAAACTGCAAGGACACAGTCCCAAGTGACACAATTCCCTGAATGTAAGGGCCACACCTGGGTATCAGATGAGGAGTGGGAAGTGCACAATAGAGGGACATGGCTCCTGGACAACATGACTGCTGTACTGTGGCAGTTTAACCAGGCCAGAGGAGGGCACATAGCATGTAATACAGAGTTCACAGTGCAGTCTTTGACTCACCCCCTCCTTGCTGCTGTCTGGCCTTCAGCTGCCCATCCAGGTCTGGAAATACCACCGCCAGGATCTGGAGCATGTGGGGGGTCAGGGCCCGTGTTCCGCCCCTCCTGCGAGGAGGCGACAGCTTCAGCTGGACCCGTGCAATCCTCCGGGTCCATCCCCGAAGGTCCTGCCACCTCTTCTGGCAGTTGCGGATCCGGCACTTGTAGACCCCCACGGACCGGACAGCCCAGACGATGTCCTTCCAGATCTCCTGCTTCCGATGGGCATTAACCTGTCAGGATGACAAAGTGAAAAGGCCATTACTACACATGCAACATATCCGTGCATGACACAATTGTATATACATGTCTCAATCACAGGGGCACATGATGTACACAGGCAGTGCAACGCTGCCCATGGACAGTTTGCCAGACGTCACTACATGGTATCATTGCATGGGAAGTAAAACCTTGTTCAAATGCACTGTCACTGCACCATACCTGTCCAGTGCATGTCACTACACACTATGGGGGGTGACAACTACTCAGTGAGCCTGCTAGCCAGTGGCGTGCAGACTTTCAGCCTTGCTAGTCAGACAAAATGCACATTCAGAAAGGCAGTGCACAGAACACTCACCTGCTCCCCTGGTGTCCCATACAGCTTGCTGTACTGTGGAAGTAGGCTGTCCAGCAGGGCCTGGTTCTCCTCAAGGCTGAAGGCTGGGGCTCTCTCCACAGTACGTGCCATTGCAGGGTCCAGAGGGGCAGAGACAGCAGCAGTGCAGTGGCAGATGTCGTCCTGGAGCATGTAGTGCAGGCAAGTGAGCTCTAAGGGGAACAGCCAGCAATATATATGTGCTGGAGAGGCAGATACTGTCCCTTGTGTCCAAAGTGATAGGTCCAAGTCGTTTGCATCTTCTGAATCTGGCCAATCCATGCAATAGCAGCACCAATACACGCCCACAGCATCCTTCAAATCTTCAACTTCATGACATACATGATTTTGCAACATTGTTGTGGGTGACCAACTGAATTTCCAGCAACCGACTCGTTCGAATTTCTAAAACGCGTTCCTTGCCAGGCTAGGCCATTGTCAATGGGTGCGCACCGATCGGTCCATTGCGGTACAACGCGTACAGGGGTACAACGCGTACCCGCACACATTGAATGCAATGGGCCGGCCGGGGGCACCGATCGGTCCATTGCGGTTAAGCCTGGGCGTAGTTCGCGAAGTAGCGCTACGCGAAGCTACGCAAAGTGCAGTCCGCGCTACGCGAGCTACGCGTAGCACTACGCGAACTGCGTAGTGCACTGTTCGCAATGATTGCACAGTGCCGGATGCTTGTCCGCACTGTGCAATCATTGAAAACGGCATCTTGCACAGTGCGAGCTGTCTTTACTGCCGCTCGAGTAGATTTTTACTCGAGCGGCAGCTTTCTCAACGCGGACTGGTAGTTTCTCATCGCGAGCGGTCGCGAGCATACGCGACCACTCGCAATGAGAAACCTGACCTCCCCGCGTTGAGAATCTCGCCAGGAGGTTTATTTTCCACGCTCGCGATCGGCAACTTGATGTTGCTGATCGCGAACGAGGAAAAGTCTCGCCGGGATGTCATTTTGCTTGCTCGCGGTCGCCAACTTGACGTTGAGGACCGCGAGCAAGCAAAAAATGACCGCTGCACTACGCTACGCGTGTTTGCACTGTGCTACGTGCAATTCGCGTTGTGCGAAGTAGCGCAAACTTCGCAAACTACGTGAGCGTAGCGTAGTGCTTTGCCCAGGGTTAATTGCGGTACAACGCGTACAGGGGTACAACGCGTACCCGCACACATTGAATGCAATGGGCCGGCCGGGGGCACCGATCGGTCCATTGCGGTACAACGCGTACAGGGGTACAACGCGTACCCGCACACATTGAATGCAATGGGCCGGCCGGGGGCACCGATCGGTCCATTGCTGATCAACGCGTACAGGGATACAACGCGTACCCGCAAACATTGAATGCAATGGGCCGGCCGGGTGCACCGATCGGTCCATTGCTGTTCAACGCATCCCTGTACAAGTGACTGGCATATGTCACCATGCCTGTCTCAGATGGACATATGCCAGCCACAGATAGCTCCCAGGGAGTGAGGGGCACACCTACAACACGACAGCTTGTCCAAACTGTATGATAAGGCATGTAAGGCTGCATTTCCTATTGTGTGTATGTTGGTGTACATGTTGTCCTGTGGGTGTCACCTGGGGGCAGCCACCCCCAGGCTGTGCACGTGTTCATGGGGACAGGATCCTGGGTGTTACGTGTACATGACCACTGTGATGTGCAACTGTTCATATCTGTGCATGTGCCATGGTCACATTTCACGGTGGTGTATGTGTATGTCATGTCACATACCCCGTGAGTCCCATGTGGGACGGAATGTTTGAGCCAGGGTGTCCCAGTGGCACAATAGTGATGGTCCTCCACAGTCTGTGTGCATGTAGTGTTTACAATGTCTCTGATTTCATGTGCACAATGGGAGACAGTCTCCACATCCACGTTGTGTGTGCATGGACTTTGATGTTGTGCGTGTGTGTGCGTCCATGTCTGTCCTGCAGTGGCAAGTGGGACCACTACCTGTGGGGGTCATAGTTGTTTTGCTGTGATGTATACATGATACTCCATGTAATGCCAGTGTCCATGTGGCAATACAGGGTCCCTGGGAATGTACCTGTCGTTGAGCTGTGATGCCTGGGGCACATCTGTCCTCACATGTCACTGTGGGGGGTGATTGTGACACGGCAGCAGGAGATGGGAACTGTGACACGGCCTCATGATATCCAATGGGCCAACCTGGGACTTATTGATGCCACTTGTTGAACCGTGATGACAGATGTTGGCCATGTATGTACCATACATGTCCTTACGGAACTGCACACTTCATGTAGTTGTGCCTCATAATGATGTATGTTGGGATATTGAGTGTGTTCAAAGCCGCATATGTGGGCTGACTGACAATCTTGCTTTCTTCTCCTCTGCACTGCAGGGCTCCTGCTGTCCATCGACCATTCCCAGACCTGGCAACGATGGTGGAACGGGACAGCATCCGACGGTACCGCTTCACCAGGCAGCTGATTGAGGATTTGGCAGTGCAGTTGGCCCCACATTTGCAGCCTGGCCGGCCGTATCCTACAGCGCTGACCCCCAAGGTGAAGGTGATGGCAGCCCTACACTTCTTTGCCACCGGTACCTTCCAACATACTGTGGCGACTGCTGGTGGGATGTCACTCACAGACCATGTTGAGCCGTGTGCTCCGCGATGTTTTGGTGGCAATGTTGCTATTCCTGAACCGGTACATCTATTTCCCTAGACTGCAACGACTCACTGACGTGAAGAGTGACTTCTATGCCCTGGGGAGGATGCCGCATGTCATTGGCTCCATTGATGGGACACATGTGGCTTTGGTACCACCACAGGCCCAGGAGCAGGCCTACAGGAACCGCAAGCACTACCACTCGGTCAATGCACTGGTGGTGTGTCTTGCAGATATGACCATCACACACGTGTCTGCCCGTTTCCCTGGTTCAGCACACGATGCCTTTGTGATGAGGAGTAGTCGCATCCCCAGGATGATGGCACAGATGCAGAACCAGCGTGCCTGGCTTGTCGGTGTGTACTGACTTTGTGCCATTGTGTGTGATCTGATCTGTAGTATTCCGCCCACTTTTCCAAGTCAGCTAATGTGCACTTGTCTGTCCGTAGGTTACTCGGGATACCCCAACATGCCGTGGTTGCTGACACCCCTCAGGAACCCTGTGACACCAGCCCAGATGCGCTACAATGAGGCACATGGTCGGACCAGGAGAGTGATTGAGTGGACATTTGGTCTCCTGAAGAGCCGCTTCCGCTGCCTGGACAAGACCGGAGGGTCCCTCCCATATGCCCCTGCAAAAGTGTGCAAGATTATCATCGTCTGCTGCATGCTCCACAACCTGGCAGTGCGGAAGGAGTTGCCTCTCATCCAGGATGACAATGACCAACATCCGCCACCTGTGGAGGATCCTGGCCTGGACCACGATGCCAGTGATGATGATGATGATGAGGGTGATGTCCGCACACAGCTCATCACCAACTTCTTTAGCTGAATGTGAGTATCCTGAGGTGTCATGTCAATGATGTGAGTTGGCATGATATGTGTAGGTGGTGCTCTGGTGCTGTTGGAGTGTGTCCATGGGCTACTTGACTGGATGTGTGTAGCGATGTGTGCTTACAGGTGGTCTGTACTCCCCAACAGTGTTGACATGCTAACTTGGTTCTGGGTGGGTATCTTGTAACATGTATTGTGCATGAGTTTTGCTGTTCTGTCCTGTTCTCCATTGCTTTTGACTGTGTGTCATTTCTGTCCTTCACAGGGTACTTTCAGATTCGTTTGGTCAACTGTGTCCACCGACGACGTGATTGTACTTACAGGGTGGTAGCTGTTGTGTCCCTACAGGTGATGTGCGCCACACCCATGGACTTTCTTCCTTCTACAGTTGTTGACTGTGTGCCCGCTGCCAGGTGGGATTACCTTGCATCTGTAGTGGTTACGACATGTTGCAACTGTGTAATAAACCTGTGCTTCACTTTGTGATGTGCGTTGTCTGTGGTCACACATTTGACTGCCATTTGCTTACTGCACCTGTGGGCTACTTGACTACAACTGGGAATAGGTGTGGTGTCTGTGCATTGCACCGTCTTCCCTGGCAACATCAGTGTAGGCAATGAGTCAGATGGCCTAGGTGTGTATGTGTTGTGTAGCCCTGGTGGTGTGTCTCCCTCATATGTGTCACGTTGCCTTTACTCACATGCCTGTGTTGTACTTGCTGTTGCAGTTCGCATACACAGTGTAATTTTGCAGTTCATCATCCCCATAACAGCACCCACGTTGGAATCACAACAGAGGCAAGTATGGTGTATTAGTGTGTTTATTGTGATACATTTGTGTGAATAGTGCATAGGATGGGTAGTGCTGTACATATATCTTGCAATCAGAAGTTCCTAGGTGAATTGAAAGTCCTGGTAGACAAAATCCCCAGTATCGGGGCCACAGTTGTCTGAGACATTGGTCCAACTTGTACTCCCCATGCAATGTGTGGGAGTTGTGTTGCCGTCAACAGGGTGAACAGTCTGTGCACAAAGATGAACATCCAGAACAGGTTCAGGCTTCCTGGGAGTTGCGCTTGGCCATCGGCCTCTCACTTGCCCCTCCTCGGAAGACCCCTCTTCTTTGGGGGGGGCCCCTCAAGTACAGGCTGCTGCGAGGCAGGGGACTCTCCGCCAGAGTCATCCTCCCTCCCTGTGGCAGTTGCAGTTTGTTCAGCACCAGATGTTGTTGGCACACAGGGAGGTGTGGACTGGTTGCTGTTCATCTGGCGGAGGCATTGTAAAATGTCCCTGTGCACCGCCGTCATCTCTTGCAGTGCGTCCCACTTGGACTCCACGCGGGACATGTGTGAGTCCAAGCGGGCATGATGGGCAGCCTGCTGCTGTTTCATGTCTCTGAGGAGCCCCACTACCTGGCTGAGATCTCCGGTGCTGGACTGGTACGCATCGGCTATGCGTACCAGTTGTGGGTCATCATGCACACCAGCAACCTCTGCAAGCAGCGACCTCTGTCTCCCACCCCTCCCACCACCCCTGCCGACATGTGCAGTGCGTGCAGTGGCACGCACAGATGACCCTGGTCCCCCTTGGGGGTTGGTGGTGGTGGTGGTGTCCATGGCCCCACGTTGGTCCAGGGTCCCTGTGCTGGTGTTGCTCCTTGGTCTGTCCATGACGGCAGGGATGGTATTTGTGGTGACAGTCGTTGGAGGGGTGTGTGCAGGGGGTGCAGCTGGTGGTCCTGCTGGTGCTGCAGCTGGTGGTCCTGCTGGTGCTGCATGTAGACTTGCACCGGATGTGCCAGGTTGGTCTTCTTCGTCCGAGGAGGGCAGAGGCTGTACGACACCAGTGAGCTCCGCATCCTCTTGAGCCTGGGACTGGGACTCCTCAGCGTCTGCTGCTGTGTCCCCATCATCACCTGTTTTTGGGAGACACACACAATGTATGTTATGTTTCTGCAGGCATCAATGGTTGACACACCTGACAGTTGTGACTGTGCCTCTGGGTGCGGGCCTGTACATTGCATTGTCCTAAGTCGTCACATTCAGGGGTTGATATTGGTGTGGCACATTGTCCTGCATTATTTGGGCATTTCTATGTATTTGTTGGGGTGTGAACATGGTCTGCATTGGTTGTATTTGGTTGACAGCCGGCCCTCCTTCCCACCCAGCCAGTCAGTTATCCCACCATGGACTGTGCTTGCATTGCAGGGAGTGGATGTTGTCTCTCTGGATGTCAGTCAGTGGTGTTGTGCTGTTTGTTGGTGCACAGTTCCCAGCAGGGCCTTGTGCTCCCCACAGCAGTAGCCAGTGTCAGCCATCTTGTGAGTCCTTCTCCACTCCCTGTGATGTGAGCATGGTTCAGGATGGTGTTGATGGGACAGTTGTGGGGGTGAGCTATGTCTGTGACTATGACTCCCATCATGCTATTGCCTCCACCCCACTTCCCAGCATTCCCATACTTACTTGCTTTTGTGGGGAGTTCAGTGTGTGTGGGTGTGAGAGCAATGGCAAGATGGCTGACAGTGGTGTCCTGCTGTTGGTTGGTGTGCAGTTCCCAGCATGCCCTTGTGCTCCCCACAGCAGTAGCCAGTGTCAGCCATCTTGTGAGTCCTTATCCACTCCCTGTGATGTGAGCATGGTTCAGGGTGGTGTTGATGGGCCAGTTGTGAGGCTGAGCAATATCTGTGCCTACTACTCCCATCATGCTATTGCCTCCACCCCCTTCCCAGCATGCCCATGCTTCCTTCCTTTTGACTCTGCTTCCCTGTGGGGTGGGCTGGCTGTGCTGACAGGATGGCTGGGAGTGTTGTCCTGGCAGTTGTTTGGCTAAAAGTCCCAAGAGTGTCCCTGTGCTTCACACAACATAACCCAGGGTGGTGGTTCTTTGTGGGATCTTGAGTTAGGATGTGAGGCATTGCATTCTCCCAGGTGGGTTCTGTGGAGTTTGTGTTGAGGGGGGTGTGAGGGGAGGTGCTTGTGACTATGGTCAGTGCTGCAAGTCCTCCTTCCCAACCAGCCAGATATCCCACCATGGAACGTGCTTCCATTGCAGGGAGTGGAAGTTGTCTCTCAGGATGTCAGTCAGTGGTGTCCTGCTGTTTGTTGGTGCACAGTTCCCAGCAGGGCCTTGTGCTCCCCACAGCAGTAGCCAGTGTCAGCCATCTTGTGAGTCCTTCTCCACTCCCTGTGATGTGAGCATGGTTCAGGGTGGTGTTGATGGGACAGTTGTGGGGGTGAGCTATGTCTGTGACTATGACTCCCATCATGCTATTGCCTCCACCCCACTTCCCAGCATTCCCATACTTACTTGCTTTTGTGGGGAGTTCAGTGTGTGTGGGTGTGAGAGCAATGGCAAGATGGCTGACAGTGGTGTCCTGCTGTTGGTTGGTGTGCAGTTCCCAGCATGCCCTTGTGCTCCCCACAGCAGTAGCCAGTGTCAGCCATCTTGTGTGTCCTTATCCACTCCCTGTGATGTGAGCATGGTTCAGGGTTTGGCCTTTTTTTGTGTAATTTTTCCTTTGTACTGTCTGTGCATGTTGGAAACGTTCTTGTGACCGAGTCGGACCCTGCAGTTGTCTCGTACGGTCTTCTTCGTTTCGTTCACGCTGTGTTTGTGCAGTTTTCTATGCTGCGTACGCGTCGGTCGAGGTGTTTTGTGTTACTTCGGCTGGGTTTTGAATGCTTGTCGGTCGTACGGCTTGTCCTCCGTACGACTCGGTCGTGGTTTTCGCGCCTTGCATCGTACTTTGCGGTTTGGAGTTCGCGTGTACGTTTCGGTCGGATTTGTTCCGGGTGCGTGTCGGTCGGTTCGATTCGCGTGTTTTTCCGGCCGCATTGCTGTTTTCCGTGCGGCTCGGTCGTTCGGCTTGGGTTCCGTACGTGTCGGTCGGATTTTGCACGCCTTGCATCGTACTTGGCGTGTCGGGCGCCACAGGTACGTGTCGGTCGGAATAAATTCCGGCTCCGAGTCGGTCGGTGCTTTTTCCGGCCCGAATCGGAATCGACCCCTGAGTGTTTTGGGTTTATCGGCTCTATTGGTGTTATCAATACATGATGGTATAATGTTTTTTTACCACTTGATGAGTTTCTTTCATGGGTTAAAGTTGCACCTGTTTCACTGTAAAATTACTTTTTTGACTTGGAAGATATGTTGTTCTAATTGTACTATACAATTATTTTGTTTTGTTGTAGTTGTCCCTGATGAAGGGTCATTTGGCCCGAAATGCATTGGGTCTTTGAAACCATTGGATGGTATAAATGGATTTTATTTGTGGAAATGGTCATCTTGAGGATGTAAGAGATGGCATTTCAAAGTTAATGGAGATACATAATACAATATGCAACTGTCATTAAAACAATAACCAACGGCAGCAAATTTGTTGGCATATCATTTTCAATTCGTTACAAGTTTTGGTGAACCTACGGGTTACATTTATAATGCATCTTGGGACTGGGAAGTGGGTCATTACTAGCAATAGTAGTTTGCTTTGTCAGGTAGATTGGGCAGTTTAAAGGCTAAACACACAGGCTGCAATGGTAGGCAGGGGATATGTTTAATGGCTACTGAAGCAGGTGGCACACTACGTGCTGCAGACCTACTAGTAGCACTTAGTTTACAGGCCCTGGATACATGTAGTACAACTTTACTAGGGACTTATAAGTAAATTAAATTTGCCAATTGGGGATAAGTGTATGTTCAATGTTTTAAGGAGGGAGCACAAGCACTTTAGCTCTGGTTAGCAGTGGTAAAGTGCACAGAGTCCAAAGGCCATCTAAAATGAGATCAGCAAAAAAATGGAGGAGGATGGCAAAATGTTTGGGGGAAGACCACTCTTAGGCTGAGAGGTCTAAGAGACATGGATAGAAAAACTCTCACAACATGATAAAACTTAAAAGAGGCAGAGGCAACCTGCAGTCTTGAAATGTTTTGACAGAGGCTTTATCTAGTAATTAATCTTAGACTTCTGCATTTGGCTATTTGTGAACTATTTATAAAAGCCAGGTAGACTCTGTAAGTAATGTTTGTGTTTGTTTCATCCCTCAGATTTCTGTTAATTTACCAAGTATAAAGGGAACGTAATATATATAGTGCTTGCGATCTTGGAATAGAAGGGCAAGCAGGCTATATATCCCACTCCCTTAAAAGGTAAAATAAGGAGTGGAGACTTTGGTTCTTTTAAAGGATTTACCTGATGATACCTTCTATGACCAACATAATATCTAATGCCTAATAATATTTTGTGATGGTTAATGATTGAAAATATAAGATAGATTGGAAATTGGAGACATCTAAGTGTCAACCCCCTTCCTATGGAAATACATGAAGCAAAACACGACACAGTGTAGACTCAGGAACGATATCTATTGAAAGACTAAGATTTACAAATGAACATGAAGCTGGTACAAATTTGTGACAGTGTCACAGGATAACTCTTGCCTGTTCCATTATGACACCTTTCATATTTCAGAGGCTATATGGTGATAGTTCATTATTTGATTACCTAGTGTGCATACACAGTATTGTTTGCTCTAAGAGCATATACAATTTCTTGGATTGCTACAGCCAATTAAAGGGTCTAATTCCAGATAGCTAATGATATTCCACCAGAACTTCCAGATATCACAGCATGAATGTGTAGTAACGAAGTCCGTACCCAGGATGTAGTTTCAAGTGGATTTATTGAGACCAGTTACATGTAGATAAGTAGTAGAGATACAGCCCCACCAGGAGTAGTCTGCCTGCTGCTCAGCCCATACTCCAACTGACACACTCAAGCATCCAGGCACCCAAACATTCCATTCAAGACTCTCACACCAACATTCCATGCATTGCATTCACACTGGCTGAGCAGTTAGGGAGTAAGTAACCAGATACATACAACACAGGTTACTACAGAATGTCTATATCTATTGAAATGTGTGAAGCCGAAAAGCCCAATTGAGTCTTCAGTTCACTGTCACTTAGAAGACAAAGATTTGGTTATGAAGGAAAATGGTGTTGATTAGGACTTTGTAAGTGCACCTCAGTTGTTGTTGCCTTTAAAATATGAGGTATACCTTGGTGAGAACACTGCTCTTGTGCAAGGCTGAGACACTAACTCTCGTAAAGCCATGGCTAAAAACCTAAAAAGTAAATGGCAGTCAGATTTCTATACCTTGCAACATGGGAAGGCTCTGGCTGCTGAGTGGCCTGGTTGTTGGGGTATTAATGCTCATTACTGATACTGCATGGAGAGACCCTTGAAAGAACAACATATTTTAAGGAGCATTGAAGTTATATTAATTTAGGTAGAGCCATCCTAAGGTCTTAATTGAGTGGCAGCTGACTTTCACTAAGACTATATCCTGACTACAGGTTTTAAACCAATGCCTCTGCCTGAGCCCATAGAGGCAATTCCCTTTCTTGACCATAGCAAGGCAGAGAAATATCAGCCTATTTGCTTTTCTGAGCCATGATTTTAATTGTGTGCTTTATGTTACTATGAGGACAAGATTTCATTAAAATTATGTTGATCTCAGCACCACAGAGAAGGGCATCTTTGCCAGCTACCAGTACAGCAAAGGACCCAGATTGACATTATTTAGTGTTTATCAAATTGTGTGTGCCTACAGACTAGGTCAGCTGTTCTGTTCTCTTTGGAGTTTTCCAAATCAGAGTCTACTTTTATGCTGGGAAGGGTTATTTACTTCCTGCAGATGTCATTTGGTGCATCTACATGTGCACTGTGGCTCCACCCTGCAGACACATTAAGGCTTGGACTCTACCAGACACACAATCCTCTGCCATCCCCAGGCATTGAGATATCAGATTCTTTGTAGCAGACAAAAGGGCTAAAACACCAGTGAACATTTTTAACAAAAGGCTTCTTATTGACCGTTCTGTACTACCATGACAGATGTCAGATAATTTATTTGGCAGCCAAGCACCTCATACTCAGTTTAAAAATACATCATGGTAAAGAATATATCTGCAAGTGTAGTTTTGTCAAAGAGTGGCTCCATGTGAAGTGTCTGAGGACACGCCCTTACCTAATGAGTAGGGGTGATGTTAGCCTATAGTGTTTTCAATACAGGTTACTTATGTATGGGGTGGGTCATGCAACCTGTATATATGTACAATTAAAATATGTTTGAGCTATCTCTGTATGATGTGTTACAGTAGTGGCTCAGGTCTTTGATCCTTCCTATGTGTAAATCATTTCAGTTAAAATAAGATAAGATCATTAATTATGCATGATTAATAAAAACTTTGCGTAAACAGTACTCAGCATCAATATTAATAATAACACAGTGTAAAACAGCATAAAACCATTTCAGTTGTATGAGTATAGTCTATTGCTAGTGGTCTTATGGGACCCTGAAACTGGAAGGGGACAGCTACTGTCTTTTCTATGTGTTGTTCCAGTAATTGTGTTGATGGTAGAGGATGCTATAATTTGACAGCACCCCTTGTGTAGTCACTCTTAGAGCAACCTAGAGTTGGCATATTAATGTAGTGGCCTGTTCAGATCCTTAAATATGGAGACTTCTGTTACCTAGATTGGTTTTGGTTCAAAACTCTTTGCTGCATTTCCCTTTGGTGTTCTAATCCTGGTCCTATGTATCTGGTTCCCAAGTTACTACATAGCTTTATATCGTTTGTGATTCCTAGAATCTATGATTTTAGTTCCCCGGCTGTAAGAAATTGGGTTACTGGTTGACTGGGTGTGAGCATAGCAAAACCAAAGGGGATGATGGACGGAGTGTTGAACATTGCAAGCACTCACCCCCAGTCAACTGATCTGGGTTTAATCCATCATCATTCTTTAGCTCACTCCGCCACCCCAGTTCAGACATGGCCATATGCAAATCAGTCTGACCCTGTGCCTCATGGGAACAGTCCAGCCCGAACTGCCAAGCCATGTCTTCCCTGGACCGGAAACAAGCATCCTGGGACCGGTTTCTGGCTTACAGCCGTCATCAGCCAGGCTATCTTGAATCCAGTGGAAAAGTGAGCAAGGGACCCACGTCTGGGCATACCCTGCCAATTTAGGGCGAACATAGCAAAACCAAAGGGGATGATGGACGGAGTGTTGAACATTGCAAGCACTCACCCCCAGTCAACTGATCTGGGTTTAATCCATCATCATTCTTTAGCTCACTCCGCCACCCCAGTTCAGACATGTCCATATGCAAATCAGTCTGACCCTGTGCCTCATGGGAACAGTCCAGCCCGAACTGGGTGTGAGCCCTGGTCAAACAGCAACCACAATCCTAGTCAGGATAAGACACAAGCAAACCCCAAATTAACCTGTGCCCAACTGCTCTAGTAGTTTGGTACAGAGCAGTCAGGCTTAACTTAGAGGCAATGTGTAAAGTATTTATGCAGCATTCAAACAGTGAAACAGTGAAAACATCACACAAAAATATTCCACATCAGATTAGAAAAATAAAGCTTAATTTAATAAAGAAAACGAGACCAAAACGACAAAAATCAAATTTGTAGGACTAAAGATATTGGATTTTTAGCGTTTTTAGAGAAAATAGAGCCAAAAGGCGAAAAGGGCCAACTGTGGATGGCTGGTCATGCCGGACTGGAATAAAGTCACAAGTCAAGGCCGACCATGATGGAGAGTGCCCCGGCAACAGGGACCCAGTTGGGCCTGCTAAACAGAGTATTTTAAATCTTGTTTGGGAGCACTGAGTGAATCCGTGTTGAAGATGCATCACAGAGCCGAAAAGATGTGTCCTTTTAGAGATGCAGTGAGGCTCCGGTGCGAGGGCCTGTTGTGTCGACGTTGTGGATCTCGTTGACCGGGCTTGCGAAGTGAAGTCCGGCGTAGAGGAT
This sequence comes from Calotriton arnoldi, assembly GCA_963921515.1. Lineage (NCBI taxonomy): Eukaryota > Metazoa > Chordata > Amphibia > Caudata > Salamandridae > Calotriton > Calotriton arnoldi. Next base: position 280,382 of record CAWUFW010007020.1, read on the forward strand.
GCGTAGCGCAGTCAGTCAATGCGTCGGTTCCGAAGAGCTGCAGGGCTGGGATGTAGAGTCCAGCGTCGTCCAGTATGCTGTTGACGAGAGATTTGGGGCCTGCACTGAAGATGCATCATGCAATGGGGGTTCCGAAGGCCATGCGGGCCACGACAGTGATGCGAGTCTTTGCGATGGGTCCAATCCACGCAGATGCGTTGGTTCTGCTTGGAGTTGTGCCGTGCAGCAGAAGAGATGCGTCAGTTCCCTACAGGCTGACAAAGCACCTTAAGCCCATTTTCAAGAGTCCAAGACTGGGGTGGCACCACTTGGCAGGGTAGACTCACACAGATGGCCGAGTCCAGATGCAGATGCAAGGTTGTTGGAATCCTGTTATGTCCCTTAGGCTTCAGATCAGGAGGCCAGCCAACTAGCCCTTGGAGTCACTCTGGATTCTAGGTTCAAGAGAATTAGGTCCAGTCCTTCTCACCCAGGCAGGTGGGCAGCAGGCAGCAGGCAGCAAGTCAGCACAGCAAAGCAGGAGTCCAGTGAAGTGGCAGTCCTTCATCACCACATCAGTCCTTCTTCCTGGCAGAGTATCCACAGGTCCAGAAGTGTACTGGAGAGTTGGTGTCTGAGGTCCAGTGTTTATACCTAATTGTGCCTTTGAAGTGGGGGAGAAGCTTCTGGAGTTTTCCCTTTGAAGTCCCCAGGCATCTTGCCTTCCCTGTCCTGACTCCAGACTAATTACAGCGGGTATGCAGCCCTTTGTGTAGAGGCAGGACACAGCCTATTCAGGTGTAAGTGGGGCTGTGGCCAGCTCCTCACTCTGTGCGTGGCTGTCTAGGAGGAATACACAAACCCAACGGTCAGCTACACCCAGTCATGTGACCAGAGACAGGCTACAGGCACTAAATAGATAAGGCAGGAAAATGTCAACTTTCTAAAAGTGGCATTTTCAGAATTACAATTTAAAATGCGACTTCACCATAATTTAGGATTTTAAATTGTGATTACAGAGACACAAAAAATGAACTGGGTATCGCTTCCCATTTGGAAATTACACTTATGAAATATAATAAGGCAACTCCAATGTTATTCCATGGGAGAGATAGACCTTGCAGTAGTGAAAAACTAATTTAAGAGTTTTTCACAACCAGTACATGAAAAACTTGAAAGCGCATGTTGTACAAATACATTGCACCCTGCCCTCTGAGCTGTCCAGGGCCTTCGCTAGGAGCGACCTATATGTATTATAAAAGAAGGATTGGGCCTGGCAAAAGGTTTATTTTGTCAGATCGAAATGGCAGTTTAGAGCTGCACAAGCGGGCTCTGAAATGGCAGGCCTGAGGCTTGTTAAAGGGTTACTTAAGTGGGTGGCACAGCCAGTGTTGCAGGCCCACTAGTAGTATTTAAATTACAGGCCCTGGGCACATGTAGTGCCAGTTTGCAAGGGACTGATAAGTAAATCAAAATGCCAATTTGGTATAAGCTTATATTACCATGTTTAGGGGAGAAAGCACAAGCACTGGTTAGCAGTGGCAATGTGCACCGCGTTCTAAGGCCAGCAAAAACAAACTCAGCCAAAATAAGAGGAGGAAGGCAAAAACACTCTGGGGATGGCCCTGCAGAAAGGGCCAGGTCCAACACTGGCCCTTTTTCAGTGGTCTTAATGGGTATGGGTTGCTTGTCTGAGGTTACTCCTTCATGCCTTTTCTGATATCTTGCACTTCCTGACCACCTACCTCTTTTTCTGATGCCAGTTTGGTCCACCTAATGTGCTCCTTGTATGGCTTGTATTGTGACAATAGAAATGTGTTGTGGATGGCCAGATCACTGGTGACTGAGGATTATAGAAAGGTTCTCCAAATGTTGGATGATGAATTTCCTGAGTGCTGGTTTGGGTCAGTTTGGTGTGACCAGTTCCGGTGTTAGGCACAGGCCCATTGTATGATGTTGTTGGTGTGTTGTATGTGTTGATGGTTGGTTTTTCATAGATGTGGCAAGGGATGTGGTCTGTTTCATCACAACATTTGGATTATTGGAGATGGTTGATGTATGAATTGTTAAGTTCTGAGACCGTTGTGGCAAGTATTATTTGTTCTATTGTGGTCAGTTGTTGTTTGATTGGTGTGGGGATGAATATCAAGAGGCAGTGGATGTGCTGGAATCTGTGGTGTGGTCAGTAGTTATGTTTCATAGAAATCATGGCTTTTTGTAGACTGAGTTTAATTTCAGTCATAATGTTGTATTCAATGAACATAGCCATGTTCAGTTTCACTTGCTATGCATGAGACGTGTATGGGTACCAAATAAGTATGCACATGGGCAATGCTGAAGTTAATCTTGGTCTGAAGTGTAATATATAGTGTAAGGCTTAGAACCCCATGATATCCTCTCCATGAAAGTACGCTCTTCATGCAATGACCCTTTGATGCATGTCCGCAATCCATATTAGAAGGCACTCATGAGGGAAATCATCCATATTTTATTTAGTTATGCATTTAGTAGTTTTTAGTATATATCGGATAAAGTACCCGCTGCCATACATTATAAGGATATTGCATGTCACTGAGGAGTTCCATGACCATAGAGAGGAATGAGGCAGAAAGTACTTTCATTACATTGACTGCAAAGTGATTACCCCGGAATGTTCTTATACTAGTACAATAGAGTGTGAAATGAAGCTTCAGTATGGATATTTCACTCATGTTAATAGAAATATTATCTTACTTTGTGTACTTCAACATATATCAAAACCATATGAGGTACAAATATTGCACGTTGTTTCTCAAAACATAAAGGCAAACCATGATATATTCTTGTTACACGATGGCAGAGGTCTTCTATCTGTGGGGCGCGACCCCCAGGGGGGGTGTGGAGTTCTGGGAAGGGCGGGCACGCCGGGGCAGCTAATTATGATTGTTAAAATGCTTTAGCTAAAGTTTTTATTGATTGAGTGTTCTGTGCTAGGAAAAGCCTTTATGCCAGGGTGCCTGCTTGACTGAATGAAATGCAAATGTGCGCTGTGAGTTAATCTGCAAGTGTGAACTGTGCTTGGGAGCCGGTTCTGGCTTTAAATGAGCGAATCACTCCAAGCTTAGTGATGACAAAGATTTGGTTTTTTTGAGGGGTAGTGCAAAGAGTTAACAACTGGGCTGTAAAATGCCTGCTTTTAATCCTAATTTTATTTACATAGAGGTGTTGAAGAGACAGCTACACATAATCTGGTATTACTAAAATCTACATTTTGGAAGCAGTATTTTATCGTAAAATTATTTGCACATTTTCTTGAAATCTATCTTACATTGTGTGTAATGCAAGAATAAAAAAATGACTTACATATTCTCAGTGATTTCTGTCAAAGTCTAAGACCTTGTAGCACTAAAAATACACAAGTCACTATCCTCCACTGCACCAACCAACATTTAATTCTGTGGCTCTCTGGTTACACACAGACCTCTGCAGTGCATTAACTAATAGAGGTTGCATGATGTACAATAGTGCATTTCCCACTGAGTAACAACATTTTAAATTGATTTTTCATTTTAGCTGCCCATTATTTTATATGTAGCTACCTGATGGTGTAACTCCTAAAAGACTTACAGAATATTTTAGGGCTTACTCATGAGTTGACTCCACTGCTGGTTCATCACTTTTTTTGATGCTACGATAGCGCAAGCGTCTCAACCATTCCTATGAGGTGGCTCAAAGTCACCCATATAGAGTGAGACAAAGCAGCTGAAGTCGCTGCGTTGCCTTACTCTGCGTAAAGGAGGCAGTCCATGGGCGTTGCGTGGGTGTTCCCATGCAACACCCATGAATTTTGACGCTGCCCCAGATTTATTTAATCAAGTTAACCTGGGCAGCACCAAAACCTTGCTCCTCCACAGAGCAGGCGTAAGGAGGAGAAATATTTTTATTTCTTCTCATTTTTTCCTCTTTACATTTGTGCTGCATTCTGCAGCTCACAAAGAAAGAGGAAAATGCTTCTCTGGACTGTTTTTGTGAAGAAGGGTGCCCTTCCTGCACAAAAACAATCCTGCCTATGGTGGTGCTAGGCAGCAATTTGTGCACCAATGCAAGGGGAAAGGATAGGAATGCACCGTATTTCATCAATACAGTGCATTCCTGCCTTTTCACATTGGAGTAGGGCAGCGCTGCAAGAAGGCTTGTGGTGTTGCCCTACGCCAATTCCTCATAAAGGAGGCCCTTTGTCTTTAGCTACACATTTGACCACATCCCTACACTCACTGACCTTTAGATTGCTAAACACTGTTTAATATTATTTACCCACTGTAAAAATGATTTGCTGTGGGAATTGAGGGCGTTTATGGTTGTTGATAGTTGTCAATGATGAGGAGTACCAAGTTCTTGAAATGTTTGTCAGGAGGGGGTCCTTACACCTAATAATGTTAACAAGGGGTCTCTGCATCAAAATGTTTGAAGACCTCTGCACTACGGACACCTTATTTTTGTTTTATTTATGTTTTATTTTCATTTAAAAGCCACACCAACAAATTCAAACCTCATTGCATAATGTGTAGTTGGTATACATGCCGTTTATCTCACATATTCACACTTAAAGCAGCACAAACACGAGCCCAATTTCAGAAGGGATTACTGTTTGCATGCTCTAGTAAATTTACTGGTAAACTCGATTTTGTGATGGAAGTTTACTCTGTCTGGTAAAACTGCATCACAGCATGCAAAAACTATTTCCACCAGTAAACCGCTGGGACTAAATGTTCAGATATAAATGTGCACAAAATTCAGTAACAATGTTACTGCATGCTATGTTTAATCTGTATCCAGTAATCCTAAATAAAGAGGACAGTATCCAGAGGAACAGTTATTTCCTCTGTTGAGCTTTATCTCTATATTTATCACTTGTTATAAAAGAGCACCATTACGGTTTTTTTTAAATTTAGAGGGTCATACTATTTGTTTGTTTTATCAATGTTCACCGTAGGTTTTTTTTTTGCTTTCCGTTTCTTTGCCAGATTGCTTGCTGTTCTCAGCAGGTGCAATCAGTCATGGAAACACTGGACCATCAATTTGTTCTCAACATCTGGTTAGAAGTGAACTTTTGCTCAAGTAATTCTATCTTTAGGAGGTGTTACTATTTTGTTATATGATGTGCTTACCAACTGATTACAAAAAACTGAAAAAATAACAAAAATCACACAATTATAGACCTTATACAGATGCACTAAATAATTAATATAACTGTCCCATAACTCACTTGAAAAGGAGATGGCTCAGTGTTTGGTTAGTGGCTGAATGGGCTAAGCTTACCTTCCAAATGCAGGAGCCTATATTATTGTTTTCACTCACCCTAACGTGACGATATTAATCAGAACAAGAGTACAATTGAGGTAGTTGGGTGAGGATACTGCTCAGCATGTGCTCTGTGCTGCAAGAAATCTGCTGAGCGAAAACTTTGTCTTTCTTTTGTGGTGGTAAGGAAGAGGTTGTGGGTTGAATTTGTAGATTTAAATAGTGTGGCTAATCACCCATGAGGGTATCCAGGTGCTGTCCATGGGCACAGGGAGATTAAGTAATTTGCCCAGAATCACAGGATGTGGCGACAAATGCCGAGACTCAAACCCAGATCCCCAGCTCCCGAGTCGGCAGCTGTGGCCACTGCACCACATCCTCTCCACCAGATTGTCAGATAAATTCATGTAAGTATCACACCATTGTTTTGTGTCACATGCCTATATTCAACTGAAAATCATTCTGTGCGCAGTATACCTCATTTTCTTCTAAAGTACCCAATGAGTTAAAAAAAAGAAGCTAGTGGAATCATGTTATCCTGCCAAAATGGTGCAATGTGGCAACATTAGAGGTCCTAACATAGGCATGAGAAAGATGACAGAACTACCTGTTTTGCTCGGTAATTCTACCCTCGGACTCTTTGGGACTAGTGCTAAGTCTGCTTTTTTTTCTTTCCTTCTTTTTTAATGGGACTGCATCTTTTTTAATCATGAAGTTTTTGTACCCCCGGCACATATACTTTTTTTAAGACAAAGGGGCCGATTTCGATTCCGGCCGGAAAACGTACCGACCGACTCGGAGCAGGAATTAATTCCGACCGACACGTACCGGTGCAGCCCGACCCGCCAAGTACGATGAAAAGCGAGCAAAACCCGACCGACTCGTACAGAACACAAGCCGAACGACCGAGCCGCGCGGAAAACAGCAATCCAGCCGGAAAAACACGCGATTCGAACCGACCGACTCGCCCCGGAACAATACCGAACGAGACGTACCCGCGGACTCCCACCCGCCAAGTACGATGCAAGGCGTGGAAAACACGACCGAGTCGCACGGAGGACAAGCCGTACGACCGACACGCATATAAAACTGCGAGGCGAAGCAACCCAAAACACCGCGACCGACGCGTACGCAGCATAGAAAACAGCACAAACACAGCGTGAACGAAACGGATAAGCCCGTACGAGACAACTGCAGGGTCCGACTCGGTCACAAGAACGTCTCCTACATGCACGAAAAGTACAAAGGGAAAATACACAAAAAAAGGCCAAACAAACAATTACAAAGCCAATAAATACTGGGGGGGGAGGGGCAGGGAACAAAGACACACCCACAACTCCACCTATATAAAGGACACAAATCCCTACCATGATCCTTTGCAAATTCAAATTACCTGCCAGCACTCAACAGACAGCAACCACACACCCACAGCTCATCCATCACACAAGCCACACACCATCAGCACCACAACAAATAGAAACCTCACATACACCTAGCAAAACACACACTCACACACCTACACCTGCACACCAACACACACATCACTCACCATCACCACCCATCACCATGCCCCCAAAGAAGAATCATAAGTTCCTAGATAGTGAATTGGAAGTCCTGGTAGATGAGATCCTCAGGGTAGAGCCACAGCTCTTTGGTACACTGGTCCAACAGACACCCATGTCACAGAAAACAAAGATGTGGGAGAGGATCGTCGACAGGGTGAACGCACAATCACCATGTTTGCGCACAAAGACAGACATCCAGAACAGGTGGTATGACGTGCGCAGGAGGGTCAAGGAGCTGTTGAAGAAGGACTACCTCTTGAGCCAACACACCGGCAGTGGCCCTCCTGCCAAGCCAGTATACCTCAGGCCCTGGGAGGAGAAGGTGCGGGCCATCCTACCACCAGTGAGCGTCTATGGACTAGAAAACATCCCAGAGCCTGGTGAGTACACAACAAATGTACACAATATTCTGCGACTACACACACACATCACTGTCAAGGGGAGAGTCAAACCATGCACTCTTAGCAAATACACAGCAACCAGAACAGAATCATCCCAAAATGTGTATGTCACTCAGAGAAACACAACACATGCCATCTCAAAGTGACATTTAACTGTGTCATCACATGTACAAACACAACTACAACTACAGCTAGGTAGTGGCACAAATATAACTGACAAACACATCCAGACAAGTAGCCACCGCTACAACACCACCACACAGTGAAGCCCACTGAAAGAAAGGAAATATGTGTATGCTGGGCAAGTCAGTGTAGCCAATAGCATCATGGGAGTTGTAGGCACAGATATTGGTCACCCCACAACTGTCCCATCAACACCACCATGAACCATGCGCACATCACAGGGAGTGTAAAAGGACTCACAAGATGGCTGACACTGGCTACTGCTATGGGGAGCACAAGGCCCTGCTGGCAACTGTGCAACAACCAACAGCAGGACACCACTGACTGACATCCTGAAAGACAACTTGCACTCCCTGCAATGAAAGCACGTTCCATGGTGGGATATCTGGCTGGGTGGGAAGGAGGTCTCACAGCACTGACCATAGTCACAAGCACCTCCCCTCACACACCCCCTCAACACAAACTCCACATAACCCACCTGGGAGAATGCAATGCCTGACATCCTAACTGAAGATCCCACAAAGAACCACCACCCTGGGTTATGCTGTGTGAAGCACAGGGACACTCCTGGGACTTTTAGCCAAACAACTGCCAGGACAACACTCCCAGCCATCCATTCAGCACAGGCAGCCCACCCCACAGGGAAGCAGAGTCAAAAGGAAGGAAGGATGGGCATGCTGGGAAGAGGGGTGGAGGCAATAGCATGATGGGAGTTGCAGGCACAGATATTGCTCACCCTCACAATTGGCCCATCAACACCACTCTCAACCATGCTCACATCACAGGGAGTGGAAAAGGACTCACAAGATGGCTGACACTGGCTACTGCTGTGGGGAGCACAAGGCCCTGCTGGCAACTGTGCAACAACCAACAGCAGGACACCACTGACTGACATCCTGAAAGACAACTTGCACTCCCTGCAATGAAAGCACGTTCCATGGTGGGATATCTGGCTGGGTGGGAAGGAGGACTCACAGCACTGACCATAGTCACAAGCACCTCCCCTCACACACCCCCTCAACACAAACTTCACATAACCCACCTGGGAGAATGCAATGCCTCACATCCTAACTGAAGATCCCACAAAGAACCACCACCCTGGGTTATGCTGTGTGAAGCACAGGGACACTCCTGGGACTTTTAGCCAAACAACTGCCAGGACAACACTCCCAGCCATCCATTCAGCACAGGCAGCCCACCCCACAGGGAAGCAGAGTCAAAAGGAAGGAAGGATGGGCATGCTGGGAAGGGGGTTGGAGGCAATAGCATGATGGGAGTTGCAGGCACAGATATTGCTCACCCTCACAATTGGCCCATCAACACCACTCTCAACCATGCTCACATCACAGGGAGTGGAAAAGGACTCACAAGATGGCTGACACTGGCTACTGCTGTGGGGAGCACAAGGCCCTGCTGGCAACTGTGCAACAACCAACAGCAGGACAGCACTGTCAGCCATCTTGCCTTTGCTCTCACACTCACACACACTGAAGTCCAGCCAAAAACAAGTAAGTATGGGCATGCTGGGAAGTGGGGTGGACGCAATAGCATGATGGGAGTGGTAGTCACAGCTCAACATCCCCCACCCACATGGGCCAGCAAGCTCACACACAAGCATGCACACCTCACAGGGAGTCAAAAGCCACTTCAAAGATGTCTGACACTGGTGCTCTGTTGTGGGGAGCACAAGGCCATGCTGGGAACTGGCCAACAACCAACAGCAGGACACCACTGTCAGCCATCTTGCCATTGCTGTCACACCCACACACAGTGAAGTACACTCAAAAGGAAGGAAGTATGGGCATGCTGGGAAGGGGGTGGAGGCAATAGCATGATGGGAGTGGTAGTCACAGATATTGGTCACCCCCACAACTGTCCCATCAACACCACCCTGAACCATGCGCACATCACAGGGAGTGGAAAAGGACTCACAAGATGGCTGACACTGGCTACTGCTGTGGGGAGCACAAGGCCCTGCTGGCAACTGTGCAACAACCAACAGCAGGACACCACTGACTGACATCCTGAAAGACAACTTGCACTCCCTGCAATGAAAGCACGTTCCATGGTGGAATATCTGGCTGGGTGGGAAGGAGGACCGGATGTCAACCAAATACAACCAATGCAGATCATGTACACACCCCAACATTCACATAGAAATGCCCAAATAATGCAGGACAATGTGCTACACCAATATCAATCCCTGACTGTGACAACTTAGGACAATGCAATGTACAGGCCCGCATCCAGAGGCACAGTCACAACTGTCAGGTGTGTCAACCATTGATGCCTGCAGAAACATAACATACATTGTGTGTGTTTCCCAAAAACAGGTGATGATGGGGACACAGCAGCAGACGCTGAGGAGTCCTCGTCCCAGGCTCAAGAGGATACGGAGCTCACTGGTGGGGAACAGCCTCTGCCCTCCTCGGATGAAGAAGACCTACCTGGCACCTCCGGAGCAAGTCATCATGCAGCCCCAGCAGGACCACTAGCTGCACCCCCTGCACCCACCCCTCCAACGACTGTCAACACACATACCACCCCTGCCGACATGCACAGACCAAGGAGCACCACCACCACCAGCACAGGGACCCTGGACCAACGTGGGGCCATGGACACCACCACCACCAACAACCCACAAGGGGGCCCAGGGTCACCTGTGCGTGCCACCTCAGGTACTGCACGTGTCGCCTGGGGTGGTGGGAGGGGTGGGAGACATAGGTCGCTGCTCACAGAGGGGTCTGGACTGCATGATGACCCACAACTGGCACGCATAGCCGATGCGTACCAGTCCAGCACCGGAGAGTTCAGCCAGGTAGTGGGGCTCCTCAGGGACATTAAACAGCAGCAGGCTGCCCATCATGCCCGCTTGGACTCACACATGTCCCGCGTGGAGTCCAAGTGGGACACACTGCAAGAGATGACGGTGGTGCATAGGGACATATTACAATGCCTCCGCCAGATGAGCAGCAACCAGTCAACACCTCCCTGTGTGCCCACAACATCTGCTGCTGAAACAACTGCAACTGCCACAGGGAGGCAGGATGACTCTGGCGGAGAGTCCCCTGCACCGCAGCAGCCTGCACTTGAGGGCCCCCCCCCAAGAAGAGGGGCCGTCCGAGGAGGGGCAAGTGAGAGGCCGATGGCCATGTGCAACCCCCAGGAAGCCAAAACCTGTTCTGGATAATCACCTTTGTGCGCAAACTGTTCACCCTGTTGACTGCAACACAACTCTCCCACATGACATGGGGAGCTCAAGTTGGACCAATGTCTCTGATTACTGTTGACTTCACTCTGGACATTTCTGCTACCAGGACTTCCAAATCATCTAGGAACTTTGGATCACAATCACAATGTACAGCACCCACCATCCTGTGCACTATACTCACACATGTATGTCAATAAACTCACTAATACACCATACTTGCCTCTGTTGTGATTCCTATGTTGTCTCAGAAGTGGCTATGATGATCTGGGAAATGACACTGTGCATGCTAACTGCAACAGCAAGTACAACACCGGCATGTGAGTCATGGAGACGTCACACATATGAGGGAGGCACACCACCAGGGCTACACAACACATACACACCATGGCCATCTGACTCATCGCCTACACTGATGTTGCCAGGAAATACGTTGCATTGCACAGACCCAACACCTATTCACAGTCTGTGTTAATTAGTAGCCCACTGGTGCAGTAAGCAAATGTCAGTCAGATGTGTGATCACAGACAACGCACATCCCAAAGTGAAGCACAGGTTTATTACACATTTGCAACATGTTGTAACCACCACAGATGCAAGGTAATCCCACCTGGCAGCGGGCACACAGTCAACAAGTGTAGAAGGAAGGAAGTCCATGGGTGTGGTGCACATCACCTGTAGGGACACAACAGCTACCACCCGGGAGGTCAAATCACGGTGTTGGGGAACACAGTTGACCAAACGACTCTGAAAGTACCCTGTGAAGGACAGAAATGACACACAGTCAAAAGCACTGAAGAACAGGACAGAACTGCAATACTCATGCACAATACATGTTACAAGATACCCACACAGAACCAAGTTAGCATGTCAACACTGTTGGGGAGTACAGACTACCTGCAAGGACACATCGCTACACGCATACAGTCATGTAGCCCATGGACACACTCAAACAGCACCAGAGCACCACCAACACATATCATGCTAACTCACATCATTGACATGACATCTCTGGATACTCACATTCAGCTGAAGAAGTTGGTGATGAGCTGTGTGCGGACATCACCATCATCATCATCATCATCACTGGCATCGTGGTCCAGGCCAGGATCCTCCACAGGTGGCGGACGTTGGTCATCGTCATCCAGGATGAGAGGCAACTCCTTCCGCACTGCCAGGTTGTGGAGCATGCAGCAGACGATGATAATCTTGCACACCTTCGCTGGGGCATATGGGAGGGACCCTCCTGTCTTGTCGAGGCAGCGGAAGCGGCTCTTCAGGAGACCAAATGTCCGCTCAATCACTCTCCTCGTCCGACCATGTGCCTCATTGTAGCGCATCTGGGCTGGTGTCACAGGGTTCCTGAGGGGTGTCAGCAACCACGGCATGTTGGGGTATCTGGAGTCACCTACATACAGACAATTGCACATTAGCAGAGTTGGAAAAGAGGGTGGAACATTACATAGCAGAACACACACAATGGTACAAAGTCAGTACACACCAACAAGCCAGGCACGCTGGTTCGGCATCTGTGCCATCATCCTCGGGATGCGACTACTCCTCATCACGTAGGCATTGTGTGCAGAACCAGGGAAACGGGCACACATGTGTGTGATGCTCATATCTGCAAGACAGACCACCAGTGCATTGACCGAGTGGTAGTGTTTGCGGTTACGGTAGGCCTGCTCTTGGGCCTGTGGTGGTACCAAAGCCACATGTGTCCCATCAATGGAGCCAATGACATGCGGCATCCTCCCCAGGGCATAGAAGTCACTCTTCACGCCAGTGAGTCGTTGGAGTCTAGGGAAATAGATGTACTGGTTCAGGTATATCAACATAGCCTCCAAAACATCCCGGAGCACACGGCTGAACATGGTCTGTGACATCCCACCAGCAGTCGCCAGAGTGTGTTGAAAGGTACCTGTGGCAAAGAAGTGTAGGGCTGCCATCACCTTCACCTTGGGGGTCAGCGCTGTAGGGTACGGACGGCCAGGTTGCAAATGTGGTGCCAAGCGCACTGCCAAATCCTCAATCAGCTGCCTGGTGAAGCGGTACCGTCGGATGCTGTCACGTTCCACCATCGTTGCCAGGTCAGGGAATGATCTAAGGACAGCTGGTGCTCTGCAGTGCATAGGTGAAGAAAGCAAGATTGTCAGTCACCCCACATATGTGGCATTGAACACACTCAACATCACATGATACATCATTATGAGGCACAAGTACATGATGTGTGCAGTTCCGTAAGGATATGTATGGCACATACATGGCCAACATCTAACATCACAGTTCAACAAGTGGCATCAATGAGTCCCAGGTCGTGCCATTGGATATCATGAGGCCGTGTCCCAGTTCCCATCTCCTGCTGCCAAATTACAAACACACCCCACAGTGACATGTGAGGGCTGATGTGCCCCAGGCATCACAGCTCAACGACAGGTAGATTCCCAGGGACCCTGTATTGCCACATGGACACTGGCATGACATGGTGTATCATGTATACACCACAGCAAAACAACCATGACCCCCACAGGTAGTGGTCCCTGTTGCCTCGGCAGGACAGACATGGACGTCTGTGACACACACACGCACATCAAAGTCCATGCACAAACAACGTGGATGTGGAGACTGCCTCCCATTGTGCACATGAAATCAGAGACATTGGTAACACAACATGCACACAGACTGTGGAGGACCATCACCATTGTGCCAATGGGTCACCCTGGGTTAAACATACCGTCCCACATGGGACTCAGGGTGTATGTGACATGACATACACATACACCACCATGAAATGTGACCATGCCACATGCTCAGATATGAACAGTTGCACATCACAGTGGTCATGTACACGAAACACCAAGGATTCTGTCCCCATGAACACGTGCACAGCCTGGGGGTGGCTGCCCCCAAGTGACACCCACAGAACAACATCTTCACCCCCATACACGGAATAGGTAATGCAGCCTTACATGCCGTAGGATACAGTTTGGACAGGCTGTGGTGTTGTAGGTGTGCCCCTCACTCCCTGGGAAGTATATGTGGCTGGCATATGTTCACCTGTGACAGGCATGGTGACATATGCCAGTGACTTGTACAGGGATGCGTTGGACAGCAATGGACCGATCAGTGCGCACACATTGGCCATTGCATTCAATGTGCGCTGGTACGCGTTGTATTCGCAATACGCGTTGGACAGCAATGGACCGATCAGTGCGCACACATTGGCCATTGCATTCAATGTGCGCTGGTACGCGTTGTATTCGCAACATGCGTTGGACAGCAATGGACCGATCAGTGAGCACACATTGGCCATTGCATTCAATGTGCGCTGGTACGCGTTGTATTTGCAATACGCGTTGGACAGCAATGGACCGATCAGTGCGCACACATTGGCCATTGCATTCAATGTGCGCTGGTACGCGTTGTATTCGCAACATGCGTTGGACAGCAATGGACCGATCAGTGCGCACACATTGGCCATTGCATTCAATGTGCGCTGGTACGCGTTGTATCCTAGGTACGCGTTGAACAGCAATGGTCCGATCGGTGTGCCCGGCCGGCCCATTGCATTCAATGTGTGCGGGTACGCGTTGTATCCTAGGTACGCGTTGAACGGCAACGGTCCGATCGGTGTGCCCGGCCGGCCCATTGCATTCAATGTGTGCGGGTACGCGTTGTATCCTAGGTACGCGTTGAACGGCAATGGTCCGATCGGTGTGCCCGGCCGGCCCATTGCATTCAATGTGTGCGGGTACGCGTTGTATCCTAGGTACGCGTTGAACGGCAATGGTCCGATCGGTGTGCCCGGCCGGCCCATTGCATTCAATGTGTGCGGGTACGCGTTGTATCCTAGGTACGCGTTGAACAGCAATGGTCCGATCGGTGTGCCCGGCCGGCCCATTGCATTCAATGTGTGCAGGTACGCGTTGTATCCTAGGTATGCGTTGAACGGCAATGGTCCGATCGGTGTGCCCGGCCGGCCCATTGCATTCAATGTGTGCGAGTACGCGTTGTATCCTAGGTACGCGTTGAACGGCAATGGTCCGATCGGTGTGCCCGGCCGGCCCATTGCATTCAATGTGTGCGGGTACGCGTTGTATCCTAGGTACGCGTTGAACGGCAATGGTCCGATCGGTGTGCCCGGCCGGCCCATTGCATTCAATGTGTGCGGGTACGCGTTGTATCCTAGGTACGCGTTGAACGGCAATGGTCCGATCGGTGTGCCCGGCCGGCCCATTGCATTCAATGTGTGCGGGTACGCGTTGTATCCTAGGTATGCGTTGAACAGCAATGGTCCGATCGGTGTGCCCGGCCGGCCCATTGCATTCAATGTGTGCGGGTACGCGTTGTATCCTAGGTACGCGATGAACGGCAATGGTCCGATCGGTGTGCCCGGCCGGCCCATTGCATTCAATGTGTCGGGTACGCGTTGTATCCTAGGTACGCGTTGAACGGCAATGGTCCGATCGGTGTGCCCGGCCGGCCCATTGCATTCAATGTGTGCAGGTACGCATTGTATCCTAGGTACGCGTTGAACAGCAATGGTTCGATCGGTGTGCCCGGCCGGCCCATTGCATTCAATGTGTGCGGGTACGCGTTGTATCCTAGGTACGCGTTGAACGGCAATGGTCCGATCGGTGTGCCCGGCCGGCCCATTGCATTCAATGTCTGCGGGTACGCGTTGTATCCTAGGTACGCGTTGAACGGCAATGGTCCGATCGGTGTGCCCGGCCGGCCCATTGCATTCAATGTGTGCGGGTACGCGTTGTATCCTAGGTACGCGTTGAACAGCAATGGTCCGATCGGTGTGCCCGGCCGGCCCATTGCATTCAATGTGTGCGGGTACGCGTTGTATCCTAGGTACGCGTTGAACGGCAATGGTCCGATCGGTGCGCACCCATTGGCTATGGCCTGGCCTGGCAACGGACGCGTTGTCAAAATTTGAACGAGTCTGATGCTGTAAATTCAGTTGGTCACCCACAACAATGTTGCAATTTCATGGGTGTCATGAAGTTGAACATTTGAAGGATGCTGGGGCGTGTGTAAGTGGTGCGATTCCATGGATTGGCCAGATTCAGAAGATGCAAACGACTTGGACCTATCACTTTGGACACATGGGACAGTATCTGCCTCTGCAGCACACATATAATGCTGGCTGTTCCCCTGAGAGCTCACTTGCCTGCACTACATGCTCCAGGACGACATCTGCCACTACACTGCTGCTGTCTCTGCCTCCTCTGGACCCTGCAATGGTACGTACTGTGGAGAGAGCCCCAGCCTTCAGCACTGAGTAGAACCAGGCCCTGCTGGACAGCCTCCTTCCACAGTACAGCAAGCTGTATGGGAAACCAGGGGAGCAGGTGAGTGTTCTGTCCACTGCCTTTCTAAATGTGCATGTTGTCTGACTAGCAAGGCTAACAGTCTGCACGCCACTGGCTAGCAGGCTCACTGAGTAGTTGTCACCCCCCATAGTGTGTAGTCATATGCACTGGACAGGAATAGTGCAGTGACAGTGCATTTAAACAAGGTTTTACTGCCTAGGCAATGATACCATGTAGTAACTGCTGGCATACTGTCCATGGCCATCGTTGCACTGCCTGTGTACATCATGTGCCCCTGTGATTGAGACATGTATATCCAACTGTGTAATGCACGGTTATGTTGCATGTGTAGAAATGGCATTCTCACTTTGTCATCCTCACAGGTTGATGCCCACCAGAAGCAGAAGATATGGCTGACCATCGTCCGGGCAGTGAGATCCGTGGGGGACTACAAGCGCCGGATCCGCAACTGCCAGAAGAGGTGGCAGGACCTTCGGGGCTGGACCCGGAGGATCGCACGGGTCCAGCTGAAGCTGTCGCCTCCTCGCAGGAGGGGCGGACACCGGACCCTGACCCCCACATGCTCAGGATCCTGGCGGTGGTCTTCCCTGATCTGGATGGGCAGCTGAAGGCCAGAGAGCAGCAAGGAGGGGTGAGTCCATGTCTGCATTGTGAACTATGTCTGCCATGCTATGTGCCCTCCTCTGGCCTGGTTAAACTTCCACAGTACATCAGTCTTGTGGTCCAGGACCCATGTCCCTCTATTGTGCACTGCCCACTCCTCATCTGATACCCAGGTGTGGCCCTTACAGTCAGGGTATTGTGTCACTTGGGTACTGTGTCCCTGCAGTTTGCTTGACTCAAGGTGGGGGACAGCATCTGTTTCCCTGACTCTGTGGTGGGCATCATGGGTGGGTCCATTGCTTACACAATGCCTGTGTTCTGACATGTGTTCTGCGTGTTACTTTGATCTGTGGCCCAATTGCTGAGCTGATCCACCACATGTGCCTGGGGTATCTGGCACACACCCATGCTGCGGGTGGGAACAATGTTTGGGCCCCAGGAGTGTGTATATAACGTGTGTCACACATACGTAGCCAGCTGCCTACCGTCCAGGGCTCATCCCTCATTCATGTGGGGCAGGACAGTCATGCCTACTCCAGGCCATACAATACACTCTGTACTCCCACTGCCGTGTATCAGCTGACACGTTTTGCTCAGTGATTTGTCCCCTCAGGTGTCTGCCTCTGTGCCAGTGTGCTGTGGCTTCGTTGTCAGGTCTGCTGGGGTGTTCCTCGGTTGGGGCTCTGCATGCCACCGGAGATGTGACCATAGGAGATGATACTTGTGTGACACATAGGTGTTTGATCACCTGACCGTGCAGACTGGTGTATGCGAATATGAAGTCCAGGCAGCTGTTTCCCATTCACAGCAGATTGTGAGGTGCTCAGGTGCAGAGGATAGTGTTACAGGTCTCCCATATGTCCAATGGGTATGACCTGGACAGATGAGGGTTCAGATGATGTGGTGTGTGGGGGATGTACATGTGCACTTGTTCAGCTCCAGGACTTGCATTCCCCATGATCTACTATTGTGACACAGTGCAGAGTGTTGTTGTCTGGCTGCCCTGCCCATGTGACTGGAGACAGTGATGTATGACTTAGCAGGCATGGCTGTGCCATGGCATGTGACTTCCTATTAGTGATCCTGCAGGGGAGTGACATGTGCTACATGCACACCATTGTGGCAATGGCTATCAGGACATGGGTGCATCATGGTGTCTGTCGCTGGTATGCATGACATGCATTTCCTATTTGACTCTGGGCATCCCTTACATCCGGACACCTGTGCTGACTCAGTGGCAAGAGTTGTGATGTGTGCATGTCCACATGCTTCACCGGGTTCTCTGCACTGTCCAAATACTGTGTAGGTGGTGCATGTGTCCACACTGGGGTATTGCCATCCAACAGACACCAGACAGATGGGTGCAAGGCCAGGTGGGATGTGAGTGCCATGGTTGACCATCAGACTGACAATTGACTTCTCCTGTTCTGTTTGTGCAGTTTTAGCAATGTTCAACTAAGGATGCCAGGGCTTGCTCTGTAATGTGCTGTACTTACTGTGGTGTGTGCGTTCGGTGCAGGTGACTGATGTCTGTCTGTTTCCCTATTGATTGCAGATACATCCACGGCCACAGGAGGGGACAGCTCCACGGACCAGGAGGAGCCGCAGAGCCAGACTGGCTCAGCAGCCGAGGAGTGGTCGGAGGGACCCAGTGGCACGGAGGGCGAGGGGAGCCACACCGAGGAGTCCTCAGCACCATCCACCTCAGCTGAGGACCAGAGCAACTCGGACGATGACTCCCTTATGGAGGCGGGTGTCAGCAGCCACCACACCCCAGCTAGTGTTGCTGTCCCCGCCACCACCACCACCACCACCGCCCTCCCGTTGGCTCCCATTCCCGAGGTCCGTGGAGGCTCCCATGTTCGGGAGCGTGTCTCCTTCGGGCCAGGCACCGCACCCCCTGCCCCTGTGTCCCCTGCTGCCCTGAGTGAGGAGTCTGTGTACTTCCTCCGCCAGCTCCATGTAGGACAGACAGCGATGCTGAGTGTCCTCCATGCACACACCAGTCTGTTGACTCAGCTGGTGTCATTCATGGAGGGCATCTCATCGGGCATGTCTGACCTACAGAGGGGCAATAGGTCCATGGACTCCTCCCTGACGGCAGCAGTGTCCCTCCTCTGACAGTCCCTCACCCCTCCTGCCTCTGCCCCATCCACACTCCCCAGCACCTTACCCGTCCCAAGCACACACACACACTGGCACATGCACACACCAGCACAGACACATGCAGCAGACAGACACACACGCCACAAACAAGACGCACACGCACGCACCGTCAGGGGACTGAAACCACACTCACAGGGGATGGGGCACAGGCACAAACACACGCATCCACAAGCACTGCGCAGTCCTCAGTTGCCTCTCCCTCCAAAGACCCCTCCCTTGCCTCACCTGCAACCCCAAATACACAGCGGCTCTTCCTCTGTGACCTTGGCCTCTTCCCCTCTGACCCAGCTGATCCAGCATTCAGGGGGAAGAGGAAGCCCACCCACACGGAGCGGAGTGCCCATGGCCCCCGGACACCATCCCCCAGGCGCAGACCGACTGAGACCCCCACCTGCAAGTCCCCCCGGTCCCGTAAGAGCAAGACCCCGCCGCCGCCCTGCAGCTCAGGCACCAAGTCTCCTTCCTCCATCCCTCAGGCCCCCACTCCACAGGTGCCCCCACCACACCCTGCCCCAGGTTCCCCCACCCACAGATACACCATCCCCAGAAGGGTCAGGCCTTCACCCCCTGCCACTTGCTCTTCCGGCCCCACACCCCCGCTGCGCTTGTCTGTACCACTGATGTGGTGAGGGTGTCCTCCCCCTCTGTCCTGCCCACCTTACCTGATCCCCATTCTCCTCCCCTAGAGGTAGGCACTGCAGTGGAGTCCACTATCACCCTGTCTGACTTGAGCACTGCAGTGGCGGACCTGTCCACTCCATCTGCAGGGTCCACTGCAGTCGTGCCGGCATCCACAACATCTGAGTCATGCCCCCCAGTTGTGCCGGCACACACCATGTCAGACACCTCCACTGCAGTTGTCAGTGGCTCTCCAGCACCCACCACCCCTTCCCTGCCTCCTCCTGGTGAGCCCTGATCCTGTCCCTGCGGTGCCTGGCCTGCCCCCCGTATGCCCCTCCTAGGGGATTGTCCCTGGTTTTGATCAGTGCAGGCATGCGTAGGGTGACATCTTCCACTGTCACCCTGTATTGACTTCCTTGATGGACTGGCCATTGGCCTTTGTTGATTCCTTACAGTTTTTCCAAGTTTTGAACCCACATATGCAGAATAAAGCAACTTTCTGTTCTCTAGTGCTTTTACTTCTGATGTACATGATGTTGATGACGCTAACCATGCACTTGCTGCAGTGATGGTGATATTTGGTCTCATGAAAATTAAGTGTTACTGTGCAGGAACCCATGTGGTCCAGGGGGACAGTGTCCTATCATGTGGTGTATCCATGTCATCCTTAGCAGCATCTGAGGGTGTAATGTTTTCAATATTTGGCAATGGGATTTCCTACTTACATTAGCAATGTCACATCTGTGGGTTCCACCCATGCACATCTGTTGTGTTTGCCATTGTTCAATTAGTCTACTTCCCTGACCGTGTGGCCATCTCCACTGGACATGCAGGTTTGGGCATCAATGGGGAAGGACTCATCTGTGTTGTCAGTGCAACTTGCTATACATGTGTGTTGGATCTGTGCTGTTGATTTCGTTGACATTCCCATGACCAGGCTGATGTGACAGGAACCTTCATTTTGTGCTAATTGTTGACTGTGTGACCAAGTGTTCTGCTGACATGATGGAGCCCTACTGATGCGACATATGGCACAGCTTTCCTCACACAGGAGTGGAGTCCCCTCATGGCAGTGTGTACTCCTGTGACATCTCGTGCGCCCAAGGTGTGTGTTGTATGAGCATGTCTGTGTGTTCACTTTCATTTTGCTGTGCATGCTGGGATCCCTAGTGATGTTCCTGTTTGTGATGCTTGCTGAGTTGACCTATGTTCCCCCATAGTGTTCTCCCTGGGTTCTCTGTGATGTGGGTGCATGGCACATTACTGGTCATCAGGGTGTCACCCATAGGTGTGTTTGCTGTCAGGGCTGAGTTTGTGGGCAGACGCTGATGTGTCACAGTCAGGATTCCCCTTTGCACTTGTCGTTTACTCCTGTCATGTGATTTCTTGTTTGTGTTAGCTTTCATTGGTTGTGACACGTTGTGTGTGTGACTGCTGGCACTCCTGAGGGCTGCAATGTTGGTAGTTGTCTATGTGTGTTCTTTGTGGGTGACCTTGGCTTCTTCATAGGTGTGTGACTGTGGCTGGGATCCCATTGGTTGGTGTGGTATTGCCGTCATGTCCATGTACAGTGTAGTGTGCAGTGTGTCAGACATTCAGGAGTCTGGTTGAGTGGCCATGTGTGATGTGTTTCTGCACCTTGGTTCCCACCCCCCCCAGGGATTGTCATGGGTGCATGTGCAATGTCACCAGTGCATGTGAGCTTCACTGCTGCACATTGTTGGAGGTCGAGGTGTGTGGTGTTGAGTGTGTGCAGATGAGAGTTGTTGCCCGGCTAGACCCCTGCCTCCATGTTGGCCTTGGCTGACAGGCCGTGCTGATTGATTTGTGCTTGTGTAGGTGTGATGGTAGTTTGTTGCTCAGGACACATGACTGTGGTTCACAGTGTGAACGACATCTAGCTTTGTCATCACAGTGAGATTGTAATGCAGCCCAGGGTCACCACATTGTGGGGGCCCTGGGGGTAGTGCTGTGGTGTCTCTGTGTTTTGCTGTGTCAGTTGCTGTTCCTACATGCTTGTGTGACATGTGTGATTTGTGCTCCCTCTCATCTGACAATGCCTGATTGCCCACATAGGGGATTTGGATCCATGAGTTACCTTTGTGTGGCACTGTATGCACATCTGTGTAATTATTATTCAGGCCTCCTCATGTGTTGTGTGGTTGCCTGGGGACACTGGTACCCCCCCTCACCTGTTGTGTTTGATGTGCAGTGTGGGTCTGCCTGTTTGTGTATGCGCATCGGCACCACTGCATTGGCATATCTTAGGTGTGCCATTGGCTGTATGTTGTTTGGTGTGTTTGCCCTGCTGTCCCTGGGACTCCTAGGTCATCAGTCAGCACAATGATGATTGTGTGTGTGTCCCATTGCTGCCATGGTATGGTATCTGTTCACCTCACATCTACAGTCTCCACTGGGTATCTGAATTTGTGTGCCCATTGGTGCAAATATGTGGGTCTGCATTCTGATGGTCACTTCTGTCATTGTGTCATTGATGAATGTTGACAGTGTCAGCCCCCATGGGTGATGTTTGTCTGCACTTGGCCAAAGGTATGTCTTATTTGCACTGCACTGTTTGCCTCCCCCATTCTATGTTGCTATGGGACACAAGCACTACTTTGCCACTGATGTGTTTGTTGTTCTGTGACCAGGAATCATCCATGCAGTTTGGCAGTTGCAGCTTTTTCTTTGTCAACACTTACATTCTGGTCACTGTGATGATGGGGGTTTGGACCCCATTGCCACAATGTTCAAAATGTGCTTCAGCTATGGACCTCACACTTACATTTTGGTCACTGTGATGATGGGGGTTTGGACCCCATTGCCACAATGTTCTAAATGTGCTTCAGCTATGGACCTCACACTTACATTTTGGGCACTGTGATGATGGGGGTTTGGACCCCATTGCCACAATGTTCAAAATGTGCTCCAGCTATGGACCCCACACTTACATTTTGGGCACTGTGATGATGGGGGTTTGGACCCCATTGCCACAATGTTCAATATGTGCTTCAGCTATGGACCCCACACTTACATTTTGGGCACTGTGATGATGGGGGTTTGGACCCCATTGCCACAATGTTCAATATGTGCTTCAGCTATGGACCCCACACTTACATTTTGGTCACTGTGATGATGGGGGTTTCGATCCCATTGCCACAATGGTCATGGCCTGCTTGCATTGTGGGTGCCACACACATTTATGTGTGGCACTTGTGATAGGGGGTCACATTGTATGTTCACAGTCCTGTTCAGTGTTGTAGGCATTTGACACAGTCTACACACGCTTGTCATGGTGTTGGGGGATGTCTTTGTGTTGCATTCTTTCTGCTGGTGTGTGCTTCTTGTGGCATGTATTTGCCATCCTGTGAGTGGGGGTGTTGTTGGTGGTAGGCATCCAGCCCCCCATGGGTAGAGGTGGTAGTAGTGGTAGGCATCTGGCATCCCCTGGGTAGAGGTGGTAGTAGTGGTAGGCATCCAGCACCCCATGGGTAGAGGTGGTAGTGGTGGTAGGCATCTGGCACCCCCTGGGTAGATGTGGTAGTAGTGGTAGGCACCTGGCACCCCCTGGGTAAGGGTGGTAGTAGTGACAGGCATCCAGCCCCCCATGGGTAGAGGTGGTAGTAGTGGTAGGCACCTGGCACCCCCTGGGTAAGGGTGGTAGTAGTGACAGGCATCCAGCCCCCCATGGGTAGAGGTGGTAGTAGTGGTAGGCATCCAGCCCCCCATGGGTAGAGGTGGTAGTAGTGGGAGGCATCCAGGACCCCATGGGTAGAGGTGGTAGTAGTGGTAGGCATCTGGCACCCCCTGGGTAGAGGTGGTAGTAGTGGTAGGCACCTGGCACACCCTGGGTAAGGGTGGTAGTAGTGACAGGCATCCAGCCCCCCATGGGTAGAGGTGGTAGTAGTGGTAGGCACCTGGCACCCCCTGGGTAAGAGTGGTAGTGGTGGTAGGCATCTGGCACCCCCTGGGTAGAGGTGGTAGTAGTAGTAGGCATCTGGCACCCCCTGGGTAAGGGTGGTAGTGGTGGTAGGCATCTGGCACCCCCTGGGTAAGGGTGGTAGTAGTGACAGGCATCCAGCCCCCCATGGATAGAGGTGGTAGTAGTGGTAGGCATCTGGCACCCCCTGGGTAAGGGTGGTGGTAGGCATCCAGCCCCCCATGGGTAG
This sequence comes from Calotriton arnoldi, assembly GCA_963921515.1. Taxonomy (NCBI): domain Eukaryota; kingdom Metazoa; phylum Chordata; class Amphibia; order Caudata; family Salamandridae; genus Calotriton; species Calotriton arnoldi. The sequence continues at coordinate 303,899 of CAWUFW010007020.1, forward strand.
AGGTGGTAGTAGTGGTAGGCATCCAGCCCCCATGGGTAGAGGTGGTAGTAGTGGTAGGCATCCAGCCCCCCATGGGTAGAGGTGGTAGTAGTGGTAGGCATCCAGCCCCCCATGGGTAGAGGTGGTAGTAGTGGTAGGCATCCAGCCCCCCATGGGTAGAGGTGGTAGTAGTGGTAGGCATCTGGCACCCCCTGGGTAAGGGTGGTAGTGGTGGTAGGCACCTGGCACCCCCTGGGTAGAGGTGGTAGTAGTGGTAGGCACCTGGCACCCCCTGGGTAGAGGTGGTAGTAGTGGTAGGCATCTGGCACCCCCTGGGTAGAGGTGGTAGTAGTGGTAGGCATCCAGCCCCCCATGGGTAGAGGTGGTAGTAGTGGTAGGCATCTGGCACCCCCTGGGTAAGGGTGGTAGTGGTGGTAGGTACCTGGCACCCCCATAGTAGTGGTAGGCATCTGGCACCCCCTGGGTAGAGGTGGTAGTAGTGGTCGGCTTCCAGCCCCCCATGGGTAGAGGTGGTAGTGGTGGTAGGCATCTGGCACCCCCTGGGTAGAGGTGGTAGTAGTGGTAGGCACCAGGCACCCCCTGGGTAGAGGTGGTAGTAGTGGTAGGCATCTGGCACCCCCTGGGTAGAGGTGGTAGTAGTGGTAGGCATCCAGCCCCCATGGGTAGAGGTGGTTGTGGTGGTAGGCATCTGGCACCCCCTGGGTAGAGGTGGTAGTAGTGGTAGGCACCTGGCACCCCCTGGGTAAGGGTGGTAGTAGTGACAGGCATCCAGCCCCCATGGGTAGAGGTGGTAGTAGTGGTAGGCACCTGGCACCCCCTGGGTAAGGGTGGTAGTAGTGACAGGCATCCAGCCCCCATGGGTAGAGGTGGTAGTAGTGGTAGGCATCCAGCCCCCATGGGTAGAGGTGGTAGTAGTGGTAGGCATCCAGCCCCCCATGGGTAGAGGTGGTAGTGGTGGTAGGCATCTGGCACCCCCTGGGTAGAGGTGGTAGTAGTGGTAGGCATCCAGCCCCCCATGGGTAGAGGTGGTAGTGGTGGTAGGCATCTGGCACCCCCTGGGTAGAGGTGGTAGTAGTGGTAGGCACCTGGCACCCCCTGGGTAGAGGTGGTAGTAGTGGTAGGCATCTGGCACCCCCTGGGTAGAGGTGGTAGTAGTGGTAGGCATCCAGCCCCCCATGGGTAGAGGTGGTAGTGGTGGTAGGCATCTGGCACCGCCTGGGTAGAGGTGGTAGTAGTGGTAGGCACCTGGCACCCCCTGGGTAAGGGTGGTAGTAGTGACAGGCATCCAGCCCCCCATGGGTAGAGGTGGTAGTAGTGGTAGGCACCTGGCACCCCCTGGGTAAGGGTGGTAGTAGTGACAGGCATCCAGCCCCCCATGGGTAGAGGTGGTAGTAGTGGTAGGCATCCAGCCCCCCATGGGTAGAGGTGGTAGTAGTGGTAGGCATCCAGCCCCCCATGGGTAGAGGTGGTAGTAGTGGTAGGCATCTGGCACCCCCTGGGTAGAGGTGGGAGTAGTGGTAGGCACCTGGCACCCCCTGGGTAGAGGTGGTAGTAGTGGTAGGCATCCAGCCCCCCATGGGTAGAGGTGGTAGTGGTGGTAGGCATCTGGCACCCCTGGGTAGAGGTGGTAGTAGTGGTAGGCACCTGGCACCCCTGGGTAGAGGTGGTAGTAGTGGTAGGCACCTGGCACCCCTGGGTAGAGGTGGTAGTAGTGGTAGGCATCTGGCACCCCCTGGGTAGAGGTGGTAGTAGTGGTAGGCATCCAGCCCCCCATGGGTAGAGGTGGTAGTGGTGGTAGGCATCTGGCACCCCCTGGGTAGAGGTGGTAGTAGTGGTAGGCACCTGGCACCCCCTGGGTAAGGGTGGTAGTAGTGACAGGCATCCAGCCCCCCATGGGTAGAGGTGGTAGTAGTGGTAGGCACCTGGCACCCCCTGGGTAAGGGTGGTAGTAGTGACAGGCATCCAGCCCCCCATGGGTAGAGGTGGTAGTAGTGGTAGGCATCCAGCCCCCCATGGGTAGAGGTGGTAGTAGTGGTAGGCATCCAGCCCCCCATGGGTAGAGGTGGTAGTAGTGGTAGGCATCCGGCCCCCCATGGGTAGAGGTGGTAGTAGTGGTAGGCATCTGGCACCCCCTGGGTAAGGGTGGTAGTAGTGACAGGCATCCAGCCCCCCATGGGTAGAGGTGGTAGTAGTGGTAGGCATCTGGCACCCCCTGGGTAAGGGTGGTAGTGGTGGTAGGCATCTGGCACCCCCTGGGTAAGGGTGGTAGTGGTGGTAGGCATCTGGCACCCCCTGGGTAGAGGTGGTAGTAGTGGTAGGCATCCAGCCCCCCCTGGATCGAGGTGGTAGTGGTGACAGGCATCCGGGCCCCTATGTGTATATGTGGCATTGGTGATGGGCATCCCGCCCCTATGGTGCTGCTGTTTCTGGTGTAAGTAATTTGTGCATCCCTCTGTGTGTGTGTGTGATATGTCTGGTACGTGTAGTTTGATTTTGTGGTTGGTGTCTGACTTACCTTCTGCGCCGTACGCGTCCGTGCCTGTTCCGGTAGTAGATGTAGAATATTGGTAGGATCGGAACGATGGGATTCATGGTTGGTTCGTCTCGTTCGTCTTTGTCGTTGCTTCGCCTCGTCCTCGTCGCTTGTGTGTTCGTCTCGTAGCCGTGGATCGTGTTGTGGCGCGAATCGGAGCTTATGTGCGCCTCTCCCGGATGCTTTGATGTGCCGTGCGTAGCGACGGGTTCGGCGCGTACGGGAAGCGCATCGTACTTGTCCGGCCGGACGGGGCTGCTTTTTGGATTCCGGGCGACTCGAATCTGCGTTTACGGATCCGGCTCGGTCGGGGAACAGAACCTGGATTGGGTGAGTACGACTGGGTCGGAATCTGTGCTGTTGTGCGCATCGTACTTGTTTGTTCGGATTAATGTGCGGATCGGTCGGGAAACAGGCATTCGCATGGCTTTTTTCCCGACCGAATGGTGTTAGGTGCGCCTCCGACCGAGATCGGAATCGGCCCCAAAGTATGTTGCTGGAAAATCATGTAAACTTAAATCTGGGTCTCCACGTTCGAATGTAATCTTGAAATATTACTGTTGTTAACTTTTGTACCAACTGCTCACTTTTTTTATCCCCTGTTTTCTTATTTAACACAAAGCGTCCTCAAATTGTAATGATTTTAAATAATCGAACAATAAAGATTTCTGCAATTTCTTTTTTGCTCGGGCATCTGGCACAATATTTTGTATGCTTGGTGTCTTCCCACTATTTTAAGCACAATTCCGTGGTACATTTTTGAGGGTTATTTTTCACCTTGCTACCCCAGGGCACACAGTTCTTCTGGCAAAAAAATTTGTCTGGCTAAATACGGCTTATTCTGCTTTATTTTTTCACAAAATGACTCAATTCTTGTTGTGTTCTGCCTCCTGGAAAAGTATTTAGAATGGTCAGTATTTCTTCAGATGCAGCTCAATATTTCAGAATAAAACAATTTGTAAAATGACACAATCCAGGAGCAAAACGCGTCTTGTGCCTTGGCATGTTTGGGAAAGGTATTTGAAAACTTATGGCCTGATTGCAACTTTTGCAGTCTGGGAGCAGCCCGCCACACCAGCGCCCACTCCCAGACTGCCAAAGTTGACTGCTGCCCAGCAGGTCACGAGTTTCCTTGCTGTCTGGGGGGCGGGCAGTGCAGCGGTCCCATTGCGGTACCTATTGAAAAGGCATCGCAATGGGAGTGTCTAAGGCTGTTCCTGCAGGGCATGGACTGTGCAGTCCATGTTGTGCAGGGAAAGGGGTGCATGCAGACAGGGGGGGACAACAGTCCATTAAAAGATGTTCCCTGAGAAATGGGGAATGACATGCAGGAATTGGTATTTTATTTATTTATTTATTTATTTAAGAGTTTTATATAGCGCTGGCCAGACCCGAAGGTATCGGAGCGCTTTACAACATTTGTCGTTTAGCAATCGAATACACAGAGTGACAGTAGTTAACAAATAGATTTGTGACGAGTCTTGTTCAGGGAGGGGGGACACAGGAGCGAGTCCAGAGGGAGGGGATGTAAAAGCCTTCTTATCAAACTGACTGTATCCTCTAATAGGCGGCAGCTATCCCTTCGGAAGAGTTCGGTTGAGGAAGAGGTCTTTGAGCTGGCTTTTGAATTTTATGAAGGAGGGGTTAGTCCTGATATGGACTGGGATGGCGTTACAGATTTTGGGCGCATTTCCAGAGAAGGAGCGTGCTAAGGTTTTTTGTTTGCGGGTTTTCAGAGGAATGAGAAGTAGAGTGTTGGTACTCCTGAGATTCCTTGTCTGACCCGCTTTATTGAGTTTGGAGGCCAGGTAGGCAGGTTTGCCAGTGTGCAGGGCTTTGTGTGTGAGACAAGCAGTTCTGAAGTTGGCACGCATTTCGATTGGGAGCCATTTTAGTTCTCTGAGAGCGGGGGAGATGTGATCGTATTTCTTTACTCCAGTGACCATCCTGGCTGCTGCGTTTAGAGTTGATCTGAGGGGAGCTAGGTGAGATTTTGCCATGCCTGTGAGGGTTTCATTCCCGTAATCCAGTCTGGACAGGACTAGGGATTGTGTAGCCTGTTTAAGGTCATTGGGAGGGATGAAGGGTTTTATTTTGTTAAGTAGTTTTAGGTTGAAGAAAGCGCTCTTTGCAGTGTTCTTGATGTGTTTGACCATGTCTAAGTTTGGGTCCAGAGTGATTCCCAGTGATTTTACGGAGTCGGCCGGGATGAGATTACAGTTGAGAGCATCAATGGTTTTTAGCCCTTCTGTGATTTGGGGGGTCTGCTCTTTGTTGGATATTAGAAGGATTTCCATCTTATCTTGGTTGAGTTTCAGGTGGTTGAGGGATAGCCAGTGTTGGACTTTTCTTAGAGTGCCGTTTAGCCTCTGAATGTCACCAATGGAGGAAGTTTCTAGGTAGATCTGGGTATCGTCTGCATAGAGGTGGAAGGGGATGTTGGCTTTTTTTAGTATGGTGGTGAGGGGCTCCATGTAGATGTTGAACAGTGATGGGGAGAGAACTGATCCTTGAGGGACGCCCCTGCTTATGGGGAGTAGGTCAGACGTGAAGTTTTTAATTTTTATTCTTTGGGAGCGGTTCTGCAGAAAGGAGGTAAACCACTGTAAGACCACCTCTTCTGCTCCAACCCTTTCTCGGAGTACATTAATGAGCAATTTGTGGTCTACCGTGTGGAAGGCTGCCAATAGGTCCAGGAGTACGAGTAGACAGCATCGGTCCGAATCGAGTGATTTGTGGACATCACCAATGACATTCAGGATTGCTGTCTCTTTGCTGCAACCTTTTCTGAAACCCGATTGGTGAGGGTCTAGAAGGGTGTTGCTGTCAATGTGTTGGGTAAGTTGTAGGAGAACACATCTTTCCAGGATTTTGGCTAGCAATGGGAGATTGGAGACGGGCCTGAAGTTATTGAGATCGTTTGGGTCGGAGCCCGTTTTTTTTTGTAATGGCGAGACTTGGCCGATTTTGAGGCAATCGGGAATGATTCCGGTTCTCAGGGAGCTGTTTATGATCTTGGTCCAGAGCGGGGCTAGGGTGAGTTTGAGTTTTTTAGCCAGTTGAGCAGGGATAGGGTCCGCCATGTGAGACGAGGGTTTGGATCTGCTAATCATTTCAATAATTTCTGCTTCAGAGATGGGATTGAACGACTTCCAGTTGTTAGGGGGGTGCCTGGGTGGGTTGTTGTCTTCTTTGCAGGGGTGCGGGCCTTCGTTGGGTGGACGGAGGTGATCAACCAGTGAGAGCTCAATCTTGGTGATTTTATCGTTAAAGAAGTTGGCAAAGTTATCACATAAGACTTTGGAAGCCTGCACTGAGGTTGAAGGGGGCTTGGATGTTTGTTGTCTGATGAGATTAAAGAGTTCTTTTGGACGATTTTTGGCATTGTTTAGTGCACCACAAAAGAAGGACGTTTTTTCATTTTTGATGTGTTTTTTATAATTCTTGCGTTCTGTTTTGAGTTGATCAAGGTGGATTATGGACGGGTTGTTCTGCCAGAGTCTTTCAGCAGCTCTTAGTTGTCTTCTTTCAGAGTTAAGGTCTGTGTTGAACCAGGATCTCGATGGAATGTTCCTGACTCTTTTTTTTTCAAGGGAGCTATTTGGTCCAGTATGGAGGTCATTGTTGCATTGTAGTGTGAGGTAAGTTCTGTTGTAGACAGGTCGCATGTGTTGGTGGTAAGGAGTGAACTTACTCTTTCTTCCAGGTCGTCAAGCGGAATCTGTCTTAGATTTCTCGCCCAGTGGGGGGATTCCTGTGTACGAGGTAGGCAGTGGATCATTTGGTTGATGTGAAATAGAATGATGTGGTGGTCTGACCAGTCAACAGGAAGGATGTGGTCAATAGTGACTGTATCTTCGTGAGCTATAATGGCATCCAGGATTGAGCCTCTGTAATGGGTTTGCTCTGTGCAGTGTTGGATTAGATTATTGTTGCGTAGAAGTTCATTCATGGATTGGATCAGAGAGTTATTTTCATCATTCCAATGTAGGTTGAGGTCGCTTAGTATTATGTTGTTAGAGTTCAAGAGTGAGCAGTGTGTTATCAAGTCGTTACTTCAGCAACTACTTAAACATTTGCTTCCATATTACCGTACCTGTTTTCATCCAGACATTTGACTTGGTTTAGCAAGTGAAAGGTCTGGTTAAAAACACATTGGAGCAAAAAGAGCGCTGGGCCTTGAAACGTAACCTCTTAGCCAAGATTTTCCCCTATTGGTCATGTGGACCTTTATTAGCTGACATGAAGCATTGAAAAGGAGTTCTCATCAACAATACATATCTAACTTGTAAAGCCAGGGTGACTCCGCAATAAGGGCCTGGAACCTCTAAATATTGTTAAAAGGGTTCACTTTGGATGGCCAATCAATTCAGTATGTATGGATACCAAAATTAAGCTCAGTAATTACGGAAATACAAAAGGTAAATAGAAGTATCTCAGTAGGTTAAGGTGCAACAGAATAATATATCGAATTGCAATAATGACAATTGAATACACACAGATTAAAGCAAAAAGGTGTTCCATAAAGAAACTTTAAAAAGGAAAATGTCCTCTCCCAACATGGACTAGATATAAGGTCATTCAATAAAAATCTCTAAATCGGGAGCATAGGACAAAAGAGAAGAAAGGTGTCAGCAAGATTAAACTTCCATAGAAGTCTAAAAGAAAAGAAAATCAGTGTTTTGTATAAAAAGTCACACTTGCAAGAATAGGACAAACAAAAATGTTCTGTACCTCTCCAAGTCTAAAGGGCATCTGCTCTGCTCTACCTATAACTGTGAGAACATCAATTTAAAAGTAATGAGGTTCAGAACATTCTTCTCTCTCTCACACCACCAAGGACCAATCAGGTCACTCCTTGAATGCATCTGCAACATCAGTTCAGGTTCACACTGTATCGAACTGCAGCTTTGGTTCTCAACCATGAACATCTTACCATTCAGGTACATGGTGAACAGAAGGCTTCTTTCGACCAATGTTTCTCCACGTTCACTGCCAAGTTTCCTCTCAGGCCTCTCTTCTCTATCAGTCATCTAATACAGACAATAAGCCTTTTTCTAGCTAACGAATATCATTATAAAAAACCTGCAAAGGAAGAAGAAAACCTGCTGGCAAAGAAAAATATGTTTCAACTAAGGCCTGTAGTGAAGCTAACTTTAGTTAAGCATTTTAATGTGTACTTCGGATACATGATTATACATGCATTTGTACTTTAGGAACAAATGCAAAATATGAGTAAATGAGTACATGCATACACAAATGTCACTCTCAACAGAAATGCAATATAGCTTGAAACTTGAGCGTAAAATGTAATAAGAATGGCATCTTTTCATATTTGAACTGAACATTAGTGCACACGCATATAAATCTCTAGTTTCCACAGTGAATACTTTTCAGAAATATGTTTAAATGTTTCACACATGTTAATAAAGCTTGGACACACAGTGAATATAATGTCAAGTGCATATATATAGTTTGCACTTTTGTGATGTATAAGGGTGGAGTCTAAATAATGCTGCTTCAGAGCGATGTTTTCCCCACAGATTCAGCTGGTATATCCCAAAACCAGCTTAATCTGGAGTGACAGGTCTTTTGTAATAAGGCCCTGAGTGTAGGAGTGGGAGGAACTCAGGGGCATTGCTCCCAATCAAGCAACAGGTGCTGTGGTGCTGATGCCCAGGGTTGTGAGAGGCCCACCACACCTCAATCATGGCTACCCTTCACTACCCATACAGGACATTGGCTGGCATTTTCCTTATTTGCATTAGGGACCAGGGTGCCCTTGCTAAGCTAATAGAAGAACCAGGAATCAGCATTCTCACATTAATTTGCATTCTACTGCTTCATGTGGGGTAGCACCTTAAGGTGGGATGCTGATTAGGGGCTAATTTGATCCAATGTAAAGGAGCAGCCCAAGCAACAACATAGCATGAAAGCGAAAAAGCCCTGACCTACCACAACCTGAAAACTATTGCTCAAGTACCAGAAGTCAACTGGCTATGAAGTATTGTACACAAAACAGGATGAAAGGAATCCAGCAGTAGAAGGCTGAGTTGATAGAAAACATTAAACTCAACGCTGTCATTCCTATTGTGAATGGTGCAACGCTTTCAATGTGTTGAACGCTGCCATTTAAAAAGTAACTAGCCTCCACATCGCAGGTATCTACACCTGCTCATTGTCCTCTTGGACTACGAGATCCAAAGGGCTGCATACTTTGCAGCCCCACATATTTATTCTCTGATTCCAAAAGTTTCCTTTCCAACATAATAGCCTCTGAGCGTTGGAATGCTGATCACGTTACCAAAAATGAAATTAAATTGACAAAACTCATTTATAATGTTCCATGCAGTGATCACTACTTCATTTTCCTAGAAATAAATATGCAGTCATTGCAGTTCTTTCAGAAACAAATACATTTGACGAAACTTACCCTAAAATGAGGTGAGTATCTAAAAATTGCCCAAAACCACTCTTAAATCTATTTGAATACAGAGAATCAAAAACACGCTATGTATGTGTGTATGTATGTACGTTACATATGTATGCATGTGGTATTTCTATAGTGTGAAATTAGTTAAAAGGTAGCAGAGCGTTGGATATGGTCAAAATCCTGCATAAAATCAACCAGTGATAGGAGAGGTAGCTGGTGTGTGGACTGTAAATGCATTATGATTTTGTGTTTTATAAAGAGTCGGGTGTTCAAATTCTTTCCTAAGCTGGAGCAGCGCTGTTGCCATCTAATTTAAATAAAAAATGTTAAATGATCTACCACAATTTTAGCCCTAAAATGGGCTTCCCTGGAATACATATCCTAAACCTGGCTTTTTGCAGTAGCTTTATGACAGAATATACTTTTTTACCCTAAAGGTTTTTCTTGTGAACAATTTATGAAAAGTACTGATTTTTTTTCATTGTCACTTATGTCTATATATTTTACTTAAAAATGCTTTGCCATGTATTATTATTTGCTGTGGTGTGTGCTTCTTTTGTGGGCTATGCAGAGCCTAAGTGAATAAAATATATTCACTGTATATTAATGTCAAATACTGTGCTGCAGAATGGTATTTAATAGCGTGATTTAAACAGGTGTTAAATCGATATAGTGACATAAAGTATTGATACTGTAGTACAGCTCAGCTTAGTCTTTGCCACCTAGCCTTCGAAGTTCTTTCCATCCATCCCTCTAGGTACTGCAATCTAAAATCAAAGCACTGATCAATAGTCACCAAAATAAATTTAAGTTAACGAAAGCCTAACCATCTGTTTAAAGTCCTTGCTCCACTACAGTGACCCACTCAAGATAGCTATGTAGCAGCATTTTTACACTAGAGCCCCCTATTAATTTGATTGCCAATCAATCAAAATAAGGTTGCCAAAACCCAAAAGAAACACTAAATCAGGACAGTAAGGGCCAAATTTAGATCTCAGCCAATGGGTTACTCCGTCACAACGGTGACAGATATCCTGTCCACTGAAATATAAATCCCATTTTATCCTGTGGTATTTATATTTCAGCGGATGGGATATCCGTCACCGTTGTGATGGAGTAACCCATCTGCCGAGATCTAAATCGGTCCAAAGTGTGCAAACCCCTTAGACTTGCTCTCTGCCCATGGACCACTGCCTATTCTTACAACATGTTAGATAAACATAACATGTTTTTTTTTTTTAAATGCATCCTGATTTCTTTCAAGGAAACAGGCTGCCAAAAAATGATAGCTTATTTAAAAGTAATCACAGAAATGGTGCATGCTGACCCCAGCATGCCACCCACACGGTGATGGAAGTGATTCATAGTGGGTCGCAATTAGTGAGCTACCTCATAAATATTCATGAGGTAGGTCGAATTGCGACTCACCACGAATTGAGTTTTTGAGAACCAACCTATTGGTACATAGGTCAGTTCCCAAAAACACAATAGATTCTGTAAATGTTGGTGAGCAGTTTGCAAAGACTTTTATCCACTCCATACTTTGTACATCTGGCCCCAAATGTTTATCATAGGCAAGAGGTTATGGTTTGACCCAACATAAATCTCAGTGGAAGACATATAGTCCCACCTACCACAATTGAGAGATTTGGCATCCCAAATGTGGTTTTGTTCCTCCAAATTTTTCCTTTCCTGGTTACTTATCACTGCCCCTTTCATCACTCACCTGAGTTGGTCATGCCTTTCCTGAGTCATGGTGGGCTCTGTTGCTTCCTGGGTGGCAGATCAGAAGACTTCTTTGCTGCTTAGCTGTGGTCATTCTCTCTCCGGTCCCAGGGCTGGAGTTCTGACTCAACAAGGTTGGTTTGCAGATAATCTTGATCCCTTGTCTTGGTCTCTTGACTCCTGGCCTCGGAAGATAGTTGTCTGGATCCGTTCCTGCCTTACGTCCTCCATTTTGGAAGTATTGTGGTATCCTGGGGAACAACTCAACAAGTCTGTACTTTTTATAGTTTTCTCTTTCTACTACTTCTTTACCACTTTCTATCTGACCTTGAACCCCAAAATCGTTCCTTTCTTGGTTCCTTATCACTGCTCTCTTTGTCACTCAATGTGGATAGCCACAACCATCCTGAGTTGTGGCAGGCTCTGTTGCTTCCTGGTTGGAAGAGCAGAAGTCTTCCTTTCTGCTTACCCGTGCCTTCTTCTCTCTCAGGTCCTGGTCCTGGAGTGACAGCTCAAGAAGATGAGTTTGCAGATCCACTTGCTCCCTTGTCTCGGCCTCTTGTTCCTCTTGACCTCGGGAGATAGTCACCTGGGTTCTTTCCTTCCACGTCCTCCTTCTTTCAATATCATGGTCGTCCAGGGGAACAACACACAAAGTCTGTCCTTTCTTTTTATATATTTCTCTTTCTACTTCTTCCTTATGTTTTTTTTCTTTTCTCAGTTTCTGGTCTCTTGTCCCTGTTCACTGCCTACCGTGCAGAATATGACCTCCAGGTTTTTGTCAAATGCTGATTTCAGAAACAAATAAAATATGCAGCCCTTCCATTTAAAAAGGGCAAATTATTTTCTTCGCCTTGAATCTAACTTCCTAAAGTTCTACAACTGCCAGAAAAGTATTTGAATAAGTGTATAAGTGTCTCTTTTTTTCCGAGTGTGGGGATACTTTCATATCTGTCTTTCTTTGTTTTCTTCTCCCAGCTCGGCATTTATGTGAGAGCCCTAAAGCCACCATTCTTTCGCACCACTGAGCGCTAGGTTAAAATAATAAATATTTTGTATAAACTATATAACTATAATTCATTGATCTGCCAACTGCCTTATCAGAGAGCACACCATAACTGTATCCAGTAGATGGAGCCTACACACTCTACTGTGAAGAGAGTTTGGGTCAATGTGTGAGGCTTTAAAAAGTATTATCCTCATGATCAACATAATGACCCAAGGTTTTTTTAAGGTGCTAGTAAAAAGAAATGTGGTTGTTTAGTCAGTGGCTATTTTTTTTTATTTTTTACAAATTAATGTAAATTGTGGATGGGCATTCCCAAAAATATTTTTCCAAAAGGGCTAATTTTGCTTTTGTTTTTTTCAAAACTCAAAATCAACACACCCTGGAGGGTCTGAAGTAGAAGCAGCTAGCAGCTCACAGTTGAATCCTGACTTCCAAAATATAGGGACAACATCGGAAATCCAAGAAGGCTGATTGACACACACCTTCTAAAGTCACAGAAGAACCGAAAAACATATTTTATTCTTGAATAACAAAAACAACTTATGCTTGAGACTCGAAAAATAGAGTCTATTTATTGATATTTTTTAAATCAACATCATTATTAGTTTATTATCATCAAAATTCTTTATTTCGGTTACACAAACCATAAAAGAAACAACCATACAGATCGGAAAGGTATCGTATTAGACTAAAAGAGCGTTTTGAAAGACAAGTGTGCAAATGAAGAATAAAAGGCGCTCGGGTAGACATAATAAAACAGCATGAAGATGACATAAATAATGCAATACCCCATAATTCATAATTTGGGTCTCTCCAGCAGGACTATGGGGCTAAAGTGCAAATGCAATGTCAAAGTTTGAGCAAATCAGTTTCCGAAATTGTAGCCCACACATTGAGCAGTAAGGAATAATTGCCACTTGTCTGGGAATAAGGCCCTTACACTTGTCACAGTAGACAGGATCAAATACATAAAATGCAACCATAAAAGCAATTATTTAAGAATATAAAATAGCAGCATTAAAAGTTCAGTCTCAATTTTATCTATCCACACCAGTCGACGCTGTTAACTGTGCCCTCCTTCTAATCGCCCAGAAATGGCCTAGGAATTTCGGAGTAGCACAGGCAAAAAGGGGTCTGGCATCTGACTTTAATATCCGTAGGGCGTCTTTGGAGCTTCGGGTCCCTAGTTATCTGCACACAGGAGCTAGCCATTTGCTCCTTGGTTTCGCATATGCTTTGCAGGCAAAGAAGACATGCCCTATTGATTTGTGTGGACATAGACAGGAGGGACAGCCCTTGGGTTGGGATTTGTTATTCTGCCAAGAGTTAGTAAAAGCGTTAATTGGTAAACTACCATGTCTGAACTGAGTATACAACTTCCTATCGGCTGGCACCTTAATAATATCAAAATAGCTTTCAAGATGGCAATTAGATTTCAAGTCCATGAAAGCATCTGTTAAGCTGCCAGGTTGGCTTTTCCGAAGGTTGTTCTGATCGACCCAAGCCCAATACAGGAGTTTTACTTGGCTTCTTGAGTAGGAAGGTGGGTGGCTGATAGCCTAAGTTGGCAGGCCAATACTGGACCGAAGAGCATTTACTTGTTTGATCCAGTCAATGTTGTTTGCGGTGTCCAGATTAGAAATCTCACAAAGGGCAGCTGCATAAGGTGCCAGATCACGAGTGGAGACCAGTCTATGCCAAAACAGCAGTGGGCGGAGCCTCTCAAGATCGGTAATGGACTTAATACCCAGATCAAGTTTGAGCGGAAAAAGAGGTCTGCTTAGGGGAAGGGATATCAGGTTCCTGAGGAACTTATTTTCCACAACTGCAAGCTCATTTGTGGGTGCTGTGCCCCACAGCTCCACCCCATAGAGGGCACTGGTCACAGCCTTACAGTTGTAAATTTAAGAGCAGAAGCTACGGTCCTGGTGTACGATAAGCGGTGATCCCTCCTCAGAGCCCCAGTGAGCTGAGTGAATTTTAAGTAGACCTTCTCTAGATGACTCTTCTAAGCCATTCCCTCCGATAGTTTAATACCCAAGTAATCGAAGGAACTGACCCTCTCAAGCGGGACATTATCCAGAAATAGGTTTCCCTTGAAGGATTTGTGAGGGTTCAGCATCATTAGCTTGGTTTTAGTGGTGTTAATAACCAAGCAACTCACCTCGCAAAAGGCCTTGAAATGATTTAAAAGTTTTTGGAGACCCATGGGAGTTTTGGAAACCAGTAGGGTATCATCAGCGAATAACAGGGTGGAGATGTTTTGGTTCGCCAGAGATGGTGCATCAGCTGGTAAGGTGCACAAGAAGTCTGCTACCTGGTTGACGTACAGGGAGAAAAGAGTTGGAGCTAAAACACATCCCTGGCTAACCCCCCGCTGGATCATGATAGGCTCAGTATGTTGTCCCTGATTCCCCCACCTCACCCGGGCGTAATTTCCATCGTGCAACCTGATTAGTATTTCCAAGATCTCCAAAGGCATTCCCATATCCCTAAGCACCCGCCACAAAGATTCCCTGGGCACCAGATCAAATGCTGTTTTTAAATCTATAAAGGCAAGGTAAAGGCTTCCCCTGCCCAAGACAACTACCTTCCAATATAGCGTGACAAGACGAAATACTTGATCCATTGTGCCGGTCTTCAGCCGAAATCCTGCTTGGAGTGGAGAGAGGATGTCATTCTCATCCATCCAGTCCTGAATTTTAGCCAGGACGGAACGACAGAAGACCTTTTGGGCACAGTCGATCAAGCTGATCGGACGGTAGTTGGAAGGAACCGACCTATCCCCTTTTTTAAAAATGGGTATTACTTTGGCCCCTTTCCACGAATCGGGGATCCTCCCCCCACTAGCTATATCGTTGGCCAATGTCATTAAATATGTAGCACAGTTTTACCTGTCTGCGCGGAAAAGGTCACCAGGGATACCATCCGGGCCTGGGGCTTTCGCAAATGCAATTGCGTCCAAGGAGAACAGAAGTTCCTCTCTAGAAAATGATAGGGTACACACTGGGTAGCCTATATCCTGGTACAACTGATTTCTATCATGTGTATTAGTTTATTATGTGCTATGTAGTTCATCTTCCATGCTAATGATGCATGATTTTATGCTGATATTCTTTCAGTTTTTTTATAGATGCAGTCAGTCTAAATGCAAGCTCCATTCTAGGAGTTGACATTTTTCAGTCAATCCATAGCATACAAATTAATATAGACTTATAGCCTGCTGCTGAGGTCTGTACCAGTTGTTAAAGGCTCTGAACCCAAGTTATAGGTCTAAGCCGGAGGCAAGAGCCTATCAGCAGCGGCCGGTGCAGATAAGTGTGGTGAGGCGGTGGGGTGGGTCGGGAGGGGGGGAAGCCGACAGATGACGGAATAGGGAAAAATAAATAAATAAATCCTATTCCGCCGTCTGTCGACATCCCCACTCGCCCCCCACCGTGCTTACCTGCACCGGACGTTGCTGGAGCCTATTAGGAGGAGAGGGCCTTTAACAGCTGGTATAGCCTGAAGTAGAAGAATTGAAAGGCTATTAGAACATTCCACCCACTGAGGGTAGAATATGCTAAATTCAAAAAGGAAAAACATCAAGACAAACATTGGAATGTTGGAACAGAAAGCTTATACCAACCATTACTAGCCCTGAGCATCCTCATTATCTTCATTGGGACTCCCAACATTCCAATATACAAATAAAAAATATGGTCAATTGGAGCAGTTAAACTACACAAAAAACAGGCAACATGTGTGTTAGACACAACCAGACTCTCTTTTAGAGTCATGCAGAAACATGTTAAATATGTGGTTATCGAGTTTCCACAATTGTTTACACCATCAGCTTATTTACAGTAATGCCGTTTCATCACGTTACTGAAATAGGTTAATGCCATATTGTGTGGCATAACAACCATTACAGTTTTACATAATAAAAAACTGGTGGTAATAGCTTACTGCTAATTGTTCCCTATTGATGTGCACCCGTAAATTAGGGTCAGTAACACTGAACCTAAACATGATCACGTAACAACCGCATGACTCTATTACCCCTGATTTAACCCTCACCTATACATTTGAAACCTAGTCTTATTTAGGGGAAAAATATTTTCCTTAAAGACTTTGTTTGATATGCAGTCTAATATACATTTTTGCTGTCGTCCTTGGCAACGGAATAATCATTTATTTTCATAAATTATTTGATAAAAAAGAAAGATTAGCTGGAGGGTGGGGAAAAATGAGAATTCACCTAAGGTATTCAAATAGCATACCCGATCATTACTTTCTCTCCACGTTCCAAATGTTATTTTCCTTACGATGCTGCAAGAGCTCCACGGTAATTTCATCAGACCAAATCGTGCATGGAATTTTAATGATGGCCTTTAACCTATAAAGTGATTATATGACAGGTGTCAGAAAAATGCTACTTTTCTCATTTAAGTATTGAAAGTGCAAAAAATGTGTGGCTTTCCCGTATCGTAAATTGCATCTTATAACACATTATGCACTGCAGGCAGTGTTATGATAATACACTGGTATTGAATATTGCTCTCATAAAGCCAAGACGCGCCATTTGCTGCAGGCGTTTTTTTGCTTTCTTATGTAAAATGAGAATACTAATTCTATATTTGCAAGTCTTACATACCGAGGTGCAAGTCCTGAATGCTGAGATGATATCTGACTTCGAATTGAAGCACCACCTCGAAAAAACCTAACATGTATCAAGAAATACTGGCTTAATTTTTCAATTACCAGCTACCTAAGTTGATCTTTTCAATGTAATCTCTCTCTCTTTCTTCCTTGTGAGAAATCAATATTTTGATGGTCCTAGTTATATTCTCACGGCTCAACTGGTTGGAACCGACTCATGTTGTTGTCCACCACAAACAAGACTTCAGAAGAGTCTGGATGAGCAAACATTTTGGCTGGCACTGTTATATGTTCTTGGTGGTAAATCAGGTAATGCTTTAGGGAAACATTATTTTCTTTTTAACCATCGTATTACGAAAGCATATTTGTGGAGGTAGAAATGAGTGGAAAGAATATTTGTGCATATTTGTTGTATTGCAATTTGTTGCTGTTGTGTTGTTATTTGGTGCTATTGTGTTTTTGTGCTGCATTATTCATTGCTTTGTTGTACTGCTGTTGTGTTGCATTCCGTCTGTTTTGTTGTTTTGTGCATTGGTATGTTATATTTTTGCTGTTATTTTGCTTTGTGTTAAGCTTTTGTGTCACTTTCTGTTGTTTGTTTTAAAAATGTCAACAAATGCTGCTACATTTCAGTGAAAAGTTGTATATTCTGTTAAATTCAAGTGACAAATAACCATTGACATCGATCTAAAGAGGCAAAATGCTGCTGCTCCAGCTCTTCAACTATCTAAGGCCCCAGTCAGTCCAGAACTGTGGATATGAGTCAGGTGGAGCGGTATCCCCAGGTGTGATACCACTGTGGCTAATAATGAATGGCATGGCATTCCCGGTTTTCCCAGGTGCGGGAACACCAGACCTAATTTTACCAGATGGAAATTCTACTTGGTATAATCGCATGAAGCTTTGGATACAAAGCCTCATCCCTAAAATTATTTTTTCCTTTCCCTCCCACACTGTTCTAGCGCCCTCCCTCTAGTGGTGTCCTGCAGGTAAGCCACTGCTCCCACTTAACACCTGGTAAATGGGAGCATCAAGCCCCTCCCAATGAGGAATGCCTTGCTGGATTCCACACAGTAACTCCATATCTGCACAGTTCTTATCCATTCTGAGAGGTGTAATTTATAGGAGGAATTCCATGCAGAGACACCAACCACTGGGATTCTCCACATTTCATTTCAGCCACTGGGAATCTGCACAAGGAATTCCGTCTACCTTGTAAAACAGGGCCTGTGGCTTAATTTAATGCTCACTTTATGTGATATGACCCACAGTGCTTCTTACGTTATATAAGGGCTGTCCTTTTACTCTCGCTTTACATATCTGGAATCGCTCATCCTATCTCAGTTACTTACATCATCATTATGGAGGAAAAAGTGTGTGTGCTGCTGTAAATACAAAAAATGATAAATATGTTTTTTTTTGGCATCATTATTTTTTTGCTTCATGTTTTCGAATTGCACTTTTGTTTATGCACGTTGATGCTTGAGGGAGGAAGATCTCCAATTGTTTCTGGGCAAGCCAGATCAAATACAGAGAGCTTGTGAAGTGCTTTTTTAAGGTAAGGCCTGTGCCATGTTTTAAACTGGTTAGTGTCATATACAATGCTAGAGCTGTGGCAGATGTAGGTCACTGCCTTTGGCATCGACTACCAAAGTGATTGCTTGCTCCCTGGTAAAACGTTGGTAAGGGAGGAAACAGCTATTTACAGTGAAAAATTTGATTCTGCTGTGTGAAGACTGTAACTGAAACTGGCCCCTGACGTGACTAGAATGCAGTTTTCTTTAGGGTTTGTGAAGTTTGCGTAATTTGCTTTTGCATAATTACAGATAATTTGAGTAAAGGTTCATGCAGTGGTGGCTGGTGACATTTGATAGTGGTGAGGCGTAAACTTTCTGTCATAGTGCACCGTGGCGAGCGAGCGAGCCCGAACCTCTTAAGGGAGGTTCGGGGGTGTTCTCCCCGAGAAAATTTTGAAAAAAGAGTGGGTAAATTGTGCATTTTCAAGCAAATTTGAGAAGCAAGAAGGTTAATAGAGCAATTGTGAAAGTGCAGTTATTACATTAATAAAGGGATGTCATATAACAACATGTAGATAGAAATGTTTCTGAAGCTAGGCCCTGCCAGTGCCACGCACCTCTGAGCAATATACACGCTGTGTTGCCCTCCTCGAAGCCTTCTGTGACAGTGTGCACTGCCCTACTGTGCCCCCTGTATCATTATCGAGGCCATAGCTGTGCTGCTTTTAGCAGCAAATCCAGCAGCCAACACGCCTGGAGATTGAAAAAATATCTTTGTATGTGGTAATACCAAACCCACACACTGTCAGTCAAGCAAATAAAAGTGGCCCGCATTATAGTATTATAGTTGTCAATATGATCTGCAATGCTTTTTCTTTACAGTTTAGGCACAGTGGCATGTTGGGAAATTTGGAATGCTGCTGGCAGGCCGATGGGCGTAGCAGGGCTGGGATAGAGTCAGTCACGTTGTTCTTTACCAAAATCATTCCCTCACTCGTTGAGACTGGATGGAGAATAATAATGTAAACAGCATGAGTTATCAAACTATCACCACAGACTTGCCTGCCCAATGTTTATACGTTGTTCATTTCTACACCCAGCACATATCTGCAAGCAATTCCTTTTAAGGCTGTACATTTCAAAGTTGCCTCTGACAGTGGGCATAATCATACCAAGACAGCCTCTGCTGTAAATGGCGGCCATCTTCCCTGCAGGGGCATTGCAGTGTTTACCCTCACTGTATTAGGGAGAGGACTGTGCTTGCCACCAAGTAGAATATACGCATTCCATCGGAAAACCCACACGCCTTCTCACAGCTACCACGGTCAACCGACTTCACCCCAGAATCATCCACAGGCTCTAGAATTTCTGAAGAAAAGAGGGGGAGGACATTAATTATCAAATTGTATACCTGCAAATTCCGCTTGTGCTGTGACCCAGGTGTAAAGCCCCTGGATAAATGACTGCGGGGGGGGGGTTGGCTTCCAGGTGTGAAGATTTTTTGGGTGTACATATTTTACTCCACAGTAGTTGGGGGTCCCTTTACACCACCCTTCCTTTGTTAATTTCAAGTCAACGTGGCTGTTTGTTAGTCCTCGCGCAGAATCAATACCCTGCTCATTGCTCAAACGACTGCAAGGCAGCTCAGTGGCTAGAGCGCCCACTGCAGCCGCCTGCATGCAGCCTGCAGGTTGTAGCTTCCAATCACAGCAGGGCCGACTCAACCCTTTGACAGTCCAGGGCTGATAAATCAAGCACCACTGCCCTAGGATGTTAATGGCATGCAATACTGAAACACAAAGAGACGATTCCGTTTGCGGGGGGTATGTAATATAAAAGGCCAATGGAATTATTAACATACAATGTGCTGCGTTCTCATGTAGGCAGTCATAGAGCCCCCCCACCCTCCCCTCACGATGCCACCTCACAGGGCAACAACAGCACCACCAACTGACATTGCAGGCCACCACATGCTCACTCACGCAGAAAAATAGAGATTCACTGATGGTTTGGAACACACAACGCTTTGAAACAAAACAGATTTGCGGAACCGGAAACAAGTTCCACTGACTGAGGTGGTGTTTACGTTGAACTCACCCGATGAACTTAGGGTTTATAATTAACATGGACTTGAAGCGTGCAAGATTTGACATGATCTGCAGAGAGCAATTAGCCTGACTCACTCCCTGAGATAGGAGGCACAGTATCACTGGTGACAGTGTAAACAACAGCGCTGAGCTGCGCACTTGGACAGGGCTACAGAGGCGCACACTCTCGGTAGGATGGCCAGCCTGCGTAGACTGCTTCCTCAACACTACCGATTCGAAAATATCTGGATTATTGGAGTAACGTTCAAGAAGACGGCGTGAAGTCCGCTAGACGGGGGCATGTCTGTGTTTCACACAATACAAAAAAGCGCATAAGGAAATTTAACTCTGAAATAACACCATTATGACAAAATGTGTTTTTTTTACCTGCTTACAAGCCATGTCTATGACGCGGTTCGGAAAGTGGGGAGGAAAAACTGCTTGCTTTCAGTCGCGGCTTGCAATACTCGCGGAGGTGGGGTTCGCGCGGGGGTGGGGAGGGGGTTAAAATTAAAAGAAAAAAGAAAACTTACCTGACCGAGTCCGCGCCGCCTCTGCTCCTGGGCCGGGGTCCCGCGTTCTTAACAGGAAAAGGCATGCTGCAGCTCCCTCCCCTCCTGTAAGCCAATCACAATGCTGCAATGGCAGCGTTGTGATTTGTGCGGAATCCCGGACGGCGCCCAGCCGGGCACCAGTAGGGAGGCCATTTTCTCTATGTAGGCACCTACATAGAGAAAATGTAGAGTGCGCATGACTGCTTTGGTCGGCCCCAAGGCCGACCAAACAGTCAGGGCACTCAGAGTGGTACAAGCCACTCCTCCCCAACCCGCCCACCCGCCCGCCCCCAACCAGGCACACACTCCCACCCGCCCCCAACCAGGCATACCCCTGCCGTCTGCTTTCTCGCAGCGCGAGAAGCAGAAAATAAAATGGTATTTAAAATATCATTTTATTTTCTGCTTCTCACACTGCGAGAAAGCAGTGGGGCGGCGCTCCAACGCCCTAATGGAGCGGCCGCCACTGGGTACATGTAGTTACGTGAAATGAACATCCATCATTTTGCGCTATATTTTTGCTCAAAAAGCGTCCTCGCATTGCTTTTTCATGCCAGGACACATATAAACAAAAGCACCGTGAACAACAAGCACTCACTCATGCTAAATTATTCAAAGGTGCGTAATGGCGTAATTTTGGAAATTTCACATAACAAGAGTAACTCGAAATTTCCGAAATTACATGAATTACGACATAGTAATGTAAATTTCACTCAGGCCTTGTATACCTAAGAAATAGGGTTTATGTTTTATGTGTTTAACTATTTCCATTAGATCTTTTTTTAGGAATTTTGACTTGAAACCATGAGCTTCTCATAGAGAGCTAAATATCGTTTCAAGGATGCTCAAATGACACTCTATTGGGGCGATCATATATTTGTGTGACTCATTGGTTTTGGTTGCATTTGATAGGAATGGTCATTAATGCTGCAGCTCAAGATGAGGAACCTTTATCATGAACTCCATAGCCCATGCGGTTAGTCAGTATGTAAGGACCAAAGTGATCCCCTCACTTAACTATGGCTCACCTTCATATGGGGCTAAGCGAAACTTAAATTTTGAAAAATAATTTCTGTAGTAATTTGCCCGAATTTTCAGTCTCCTGCAAAGTACACCCCATTACCATCTAAGATTGATGAATCTTGGTTCCTTGATTGTCCTCCAGTTTTTGAATTATTGTTTCAGGTTCAGATGTTCAGAGGGCGTGTCACTGATGAATCCCATTTGAAGGGTATTACGAATTCAAGCCAAAAGGCTTACCTCCTAGGGATTGCTAATATGCACAGAATATCAGATTACCTGCCCATACAAGAAGAATGGAAAGGCAACATTCAATATGATGCTTTCAAACCATCAGCAGAACAGCAGCTATTGTGGGGCTCCCGTAACAGAACTATGATTGGCCTTCGCAAGCAGTTGTGCGGCTCACCAGTCCAGCCAACGTATACGTCCCCTGCTGTCCAGCCTTATCTGAAGATGCATTTGAAACATAAGGTTAGAAAGAAGGTTACGAGGCTCAGATTCCTCCTGGTTACACTTGCCTCCCTGAAATATTGTCTTCCAGCTTAAAAAGCGCACGTGTTGTGGAGGATGCGGTTTTCATAAAGAGACGGCGGTCCACATCATTGGCAGGCTTCCTCTCTTGGTACACCTGCGTTGAAAACTTCCACATCTCTGTTTTCACAGACAGAGCACATATACAATTGAATCGGCCTTTTCGGTGTGCCTGCTGGGCATTGATATTCAGTTAACCTGCCGGTTGGTAAAATATATGGGCTTGGCAGTCACAGAGCTCTGTCACCAAGATAACGTGTTGCACAGTGTCACCTGCAGAGAAAGATAATGCTGCTTGAGTGCCTGTACACCCTCGGGCAGACTATGAGTTGGTCCGACATTTACAAACTTTGCAGTTCTTTTTCTTCGATTATAAGTCAGTTTGCATTTGGCTTATAGTGTATCAAGGTGTAGCCAATTTTTGTCTTTTAAATGTATTGGATTACTAGACTTGTATTATCAATTATTAAAAGGTTTTTAAAACCTAACATGGAGGTGAGTTGGGTAAGTTTGGGAACCTCATGTTAAGTTCCATTCATTTTTAGATGATATACTAAGTTGTTGACATTGTGGTTGTTACTGTTTTAAATTAACTTTGTAATGATTTTTTAATGAGATTTTAATGATTTTTTATTAATCAAACAAATAAACATGAGCACACAATAGTGGTTATCAATCTCTTACCAAAAGGTCATTCCAGTTCACAATAAGAACAATTAATTATAAGAACTACAGCTACACACAGAAAATTCACTTTTAGTCTCTCTACTTAGATTTTTCTTTCTCATCCCAGTCCTTAACGTCCTTAGCGTTAATCAGGAGTGTGTGTATGTAGTGTGAGACAGAGAGCTATTGCCTATTTAAAAAAATGAAAACCACTTACCTTGCGCTCACCGCATCACCGACTCGGCGATGCAGCGAGCGCAAGGTAAGTGGTTTTCATTTAAGTTTACCTCTTCATCATCTGTCGATTCCCGCGCCCCCTACCGCTCTTACCAGCACCGGCCACGCCTGCCATCAGTGTAGGGAAAGATAATGACATGGATCGTGGATAGTTTGATTATAGAAGACAGACCTCGAGGTCCTTGGAGAAATTTAGTTGATGCCATGCTCTTAGTGCCCTCTTGCTGACATGATGCTTGAAGTTAAGTTGCAAATCATTATTGAATTTCGAGAATTTGTCACTATGGTAAGACTTAGAACAGCAACATCAGGGTGGCAGCTACGAGCAAATGGTTGTTTTTGAGGATGGTTAAAGAGCTGTCTGTGAGGAGTAAACTATAAAAAAAATGTACTTTGGTACAGTATTGGGATTACCACACTGGGGGATGTCTGGGAATGGGACCATCTACATTCCTTTCAGGGACTACAAAATAATTTCTCGCTATCACATACACAGCCTCGCAAATTTATACAACTTTGCCATGCTCTATCCTACCACATACGAGCCAAACCGCACTGCCGGATTATAGCCCACTTGAAGCAAAAATTCTGATGGGCCAAATTGTCGATATACCTCATGCTGGTTAATAATGCTCCTGACACACTGGTATCTATCTCTTCAGCAGTGATAGGAGGGGTGGCTGGGCCAGCTGGAGGATGACGATTGGCGAAATGTCCAGATATTCCTGCACAAATTAGCTATATCCTCCAAGACACGATTGATCCCACTTCACTATCTACACATGACCTATTTCACACCACAACATTTGTGGAAGACAGGGAAACTGTCTCAACCAAATTGCTCTTGGTGTCCCCAAACCAGTGCAGACTTTAACCATATGGCACGGGCCTGTCCCCGAATATTGGGCTTCTGGAAAGGTATAGCTAAGAGGCTGTCGCAGATCCTTGGTAGCATGGTGGTTTTAACTTTGAAGATTGGATTGCTTGGTATTTTGGAGGACCTGAGGGGCCCCTGAGGTGAGCAGATAATGGTGGGAATAGCTTCCATGGTTGTCAAGCGTGTCATTGCCCATAGGTGGAGAACCTCTCAGCCCCCGCCCTAACTGAATGGCAAATGGGAATGGATTGGTGAGTTCAGATGGAAAAGCCAATATACTTTGCCTGCGGCTGCCCACAGAAGTATGGCAGGATTTCAGGCAAATGGTGGTCCTAAAACAGACTGGACTCTGGTGACTGATAGGTGCAGGTTTAGGGGGATATGTGATTGGTACATGCAGGCTTTCAGTTTGATATGTCCACTGTGGAATATGTTTTTGTTGTTGGTTACCAAGAAAATGATAAAGTTGGTACATCAAAAAAAAGACTTCATTGAGGAAATCAATCAGGAGTGTCGGGCTGACCTTATAATAACATTGTACGTGGAGGCATTATATGCAAACATCCCGCAGGATGAATCGTTGGGGGTTGTTCAATCTGTACCCCAATCAATGGAATGGCACTCCCCTGCACCAGTCAACTTCACAATAGAGTGTGCTGCCCTGGCTCCGAAAGAGAATTTTTTCCAATTTAAGGACACTTTACATTTACAGGTCCAGGGTACTTCAATGGGGAGTACCTTCGCTCCTACCCCGGCCTGTTTATATCGGTACCATTTTGCAAAAACAGGGGTCCTCGTTGAATCTAACCCTTTTAATAGGAATATCCGACTGTGGCGTCACTTCATAGATGACATTTTGTTAATTTGGAAGGGAGATAGGGCCTACAAAGAAGCATTTTACCATTGGATTAACACTATCAATTACTATTTTTAGATTCAATCATCTGCATAAAAAATGGTTTCTTGGAAACACAAACATACAAAAAAGAAACCGATCGGAACAGCTTACTCCTATTCGGAAGTCATCATCCACGAGCACTAAGGTCAAACCTTCCTGTTTAGCCAATTCTTAAGGATTCGAAAGAATTGTGTGGTGTGCTCACCACTCTTGTTGTCATGCTTTCTTATCCCAATGTCATAGTAGAATTTTAAAGTTGTCACAGTAGAATGTTACAGTTGTTATAGTTTGGAATGTATTAACTTGAGGACTCTTGAGGTGGTCAGTTGATGCTGCTACCTTGGAGGTTGGATGGGATCTTCTAGAAGAATAAATCTACGTTTAATAACCTTCCTGTGTCCAGTGTATTACATCTGGAATGCTACACTGGCGTAGTCGGCAGGATTTTGAACCTGTACCACAATCTGCCCACATTCAAAATCATCAAAATTGTTATCAGAATTGTTTCCTTCATAAACTTCTACTCTCTTGACTCTTGGTTCTGGTTTGGTTTTGCACATTAAAGAAACATGACCTTTCCTTTTGCATTTAGTACATGTTAAACCAAACGCTGGACATCTTTTATCATTCGCAAGATGACCAACTTTACCACATCTGTAGCATCTACGCTCTACTACTTTTTCACCAAACCCTTTTTTTCAACAAAAGACTTGTCTTTACCTTTTTCCACCCACTTTTGATGTTTTTCTTTAACAACTTGTATTTTAGCATCTTTTTCACTATCCTTTTTTATCACTGCGACACATTTCAATGAATGTTCAATCCTTTTAGCTACTGTAAGAACTTCATCTAAAGTTGCTTCATCTCGCAACCAAAGTTCTTCTCTTACTTTCTCCACATTGCAACCGAACATAAACTGATCACGGATGCGTTCATCAGTTTGGCTTTCAAATTTGCAGGATGACGCAAGTTTCTTCAAATCAGTGACATAACCTTCTATACTTTCCTCATCCTTTTGTGTTCTTTTTGCAAATTGATATCTTTCCAGGATGGTACTGACTTTAGGCAAATAATGTTTATCAAGTTGTTTTATACAAATTTCATAAACATTTAAGTCTCTAGCTTCTGCAGGAGAAAGATCAGGAAGATGATCAAACACATCTTGGCCCTCAGAACCGAGACAGTGAAGTAGTAAAGATGATTTCCTCTCCGCGCTAAGTGAAGTTCCACATACCCTGGCATACCTTTCAAATACCATCTTCCATTTTTGCCATTTTATGGGCAGAATTCCAGGATTTGATAAGAAAAATGGTGCTGCTGTAACATTTTGCATGTTGCGATCTCTTACGAATCACCTTTTAAAAGTAATATGTGTAATAAACAATGACTACAATGACTGTAAAATTTCAGTAAATGTGATTATTACCACATCAATTACCAAAACAATAAGTTTGCTGAATCGACTATAAACATGAGGTGTTTGTTACGTAGGGAGTTGAATTTAAATGGACGAAACTTTGCAAAAATGAATTTAGCAGTGTCAAAGAAAAATTGAGCAATGCTCCTTCTCTTAAGAGTTTTGATCCCAGGTTCAAGCCAGTTTTAACCACTGATGCGAGTGAGAAAGGACTTGGTGCAGTTTTACAACAGCACAGTTCTTCTGGCATGCAAACTATCATGTTCTTATCTCGAAGTTTAAAAGATGCTGAAACACAGTATTCAGTTGTAGAAAGGGAATCCCTTGCAGTTTTCTGGGCTATAAAAAAGTTGAAGAAATTTCTTTGGGGAATTGATTTTGAAGTCTGTAGTGATCATAAACCTTTAGTGGAAATCTTTAACAAAAAAGGTCTTGATTTAATTTCCAGCAGGATCACCAAATGGATCATTGGCTTGCAGGAATATAGTTTTTCGCTTAAGTATATTCCTGGTTGTGAAAATGATGTTGCAGATGTGTTATCACGTCTTGTTCCTGGAGAATCTCTGGAAGATGAGGATTCAGATGGATACAAGGAGTGGGTTTGTGTGGTGGATCATGATATCATCTCTGAAAAAAGTTGGAATGAGGAGGTAGGCATTGATTCTACTCTTAAAGAAGTGATGTCTTTTGTGCAAAAGGGTTGGACAAGCATTAAGGAGGGATCTGAGTTTACTAGACCATTTTGGTACTTGAGGAATGAATTGTCGGTTGAGAATGGATTGTTGTTTCGGGGTACTAGATTAATTCCACCCGAGAGCCTCAGGAAGGAATTAGTGAATCTAGCTCATGCCACTCATGCGGGGCTTACCAAATGCAAGGAAAGATTGTGTATGTCATACTGGTGGCCCGGCATGGACAAGTTGGTGGAGCGCATTGTGCGAGACTGTGTTCCGTGTACCTTGAGTGACAAATCTAAATGTCCCAGAGTACAACCCATGATTGTGAGAAAACGTCCTTCTAGTCCTTGGCAAGACATTGCTTTAGATATTTTAGGACCTGTACATGGTAATGGTTTACAAATTTATCTTCTGGTCATTGTTGACATGTACTCTCGTTGGCCTGAAGTTTTCTTTTTATCAGTAATTGATTCTGCACATGTTATTAAGTGTCTGAAGGAATTATTTTTAAAGGAAGGTGTGCCTGAGTCAATTTTAACTGACAATGGTGTTCAATTGACGTCAAAAGAAATGGAAGAGTTTTTATCTTCAAGAGGCATAGTTCATAAAACATGCTCTCTTTACCATCCCAAGGCTAATGGGATGGTTGAGAGATTCAACAGAGTGCTTAAGGAGACCATTACCTTAGCTAAGAAGAATTTGAAACACAAACTATTAATACGTCACCAAGAAACCTTATTTGTGGATAATTATCTCAGCCTCACATCCATTATTAAAACTAACTATATCTTTTACTCCAGACGCCCCTCTAAATGGAAAAGTATTTTCCTCCACCACCTCCCCATAACAAAATCTTGCAAAATCCCATATGGTTTGAAATTGTCCACCACCCCTTCCTCCACTTTCTTAGGCGAAATTGACATCTCTATCTTTAAATCTGGAAATATCCTAATACAAGCCTCGGAAAAACACCTCACCATCTTCGAGCACCATTTCAGCACCCTTTACGATCTACTATCTTCTCCTTCCTGTATCTCTGCAGCCTTTTCAATCTCAGGAAGTCCTCCTGGCTTCACCCCTTTTGACGCCTCCCCCACCGCTCTCTGATTCTGCAACTACTTATGAATAGTCCCAAACACTGACCTTGGATCCCACCGCCTCTTTAGCATCATCTCCCTCGCCTTTCATTTCCACAACACACTTAACCACTCAAACCCTCTCTTCCCCCGCCTCATCTACCCCTCCACCTTCCCCTGATATTCCGTCATCCCACGCAGACACTCACTCCATCTCCCCTCTTCCGGACTCTCTCCCACTCAACCCTAATCCCTCCCTTTCTACCTCTCATACCCCCCTGCCTCTTCAGACTAACGCCCCTACTCTGATCCCCCTGCTCACTATACCCCCTTACACCGACCCCCCTTCTGTCCCACCAGGGACACCAGTCTCTTGCAACCTTAGTGACCCCCATCCTCACAGACAAGAGGGCACCCCCTCGCTTGCCCCCTGCCTCCTCTTCTTCTCACTACACTCATCAGACCCTTTGGTATGATGACTCTCACTCTTCAACTCATCCTCAGCCTAACACTTGGAACTCTCCGCCCCTCCCCCCACCTGGGTTCCCTCCACGCCCACTTCCTTTTCCTCCCTCACTTCCCAATTCGGAACATGCCCCACTTCCTCCTGACTTACTCACCTTCTCACCTTCCACACTTTTAACCCAATCACTTTTTAATATTGAACTCCACCTCTCTATCCTGACGCTAGAACTTTCATCTCTCAGGAAAGACTTTAACGCCCTTTCCGATACCAATCTTGCCAACCATACCCATACTTTGGGCGCCGTACATTCTAACACTTCACTCCCTCAACAAAGGAGTACCACTCCTCTCGATATTTCCACTGATGGTCCTCCCAGTAACCATCCTCTTATACCACCCCAAACCCCACTCCATCTCCCCTTCCCGGACCCCTGGGACTTAACTAATACCCACCCCCTACCCCCATAACTACTGATCCTCCTGCACTTCACTCCGCAATCCCGGTGATCCTAGGGAGAAGTCGTATCCCTACCACTCCCGGCTCACCCCGACCTCCTCAACAACTAACCACCATCCATTCCTGTTATCCCCCCAATACCTACACTAAACCCCTCAACTGCATGCTGGTCAATTGTCGATTGGCCGCACGACATGCTACTGAAATCTCGGAAACCATCCTAAGTGAAGCTATTGACATTGCTTTTCTTACGGAAACTTGGCTCAAGGCCCACTCTTCATCAAATATTGACCTACTCTCCCCCGGGATACTCCATCCTCAGAAAAGATAGGCTTGACAAAATTGGAGGGGGCCTAGCCATAATCTATAAAGATGATCTTCAACTCTCCCTTGTTCAGAACCCCGATCAAACTACTTTTGAATACATTGGAGCGGAACTTAAAGCCCAAGGCTCCCCTCCCATTCGGCTATATAATATCTATCACCCCCCTGGTGACCCTCTGCCCTTTGTGGAAGAATTATCTGACCTGCTTTCCCAAGCCTCAATCTCCAACTCCAAAAACCTCTTCCTCAGAGATTTTAATATTCATTGGAACAACAAAGATGATCCCGCGGTAGGGATCCTTAATGACCTCCTCGACGTTACTGACTTGAATCAACTTTGCCATTCGCCAACACATTACAAAGGGGCTACTCTTGATGCTATCATTACTAGCAAAAATCTGGCTTCCCTTTCCCACATTGTCCCCGTTGACTGGACTGACCATCACCTTATTCTCTTCACGATCAATAGTGCTGCACCTCCCCGTACCCCCAAAAATATCAAACATAGGATATTAACCAGAAATCTTCACCTTATCCCACCAGGTGTTCTAGAGACTAAGATTAAAACTAAACTTCAACTTCCACCTCCCTCACAAAATGCTAATGAC
This sequence comes from Calotriton arnoldi, assembly GCA_963921515.1. NCBI lineage: Eukaryota > Metazoa > Chordata > Amphibia > Caudata > Salamandridae > Calotriton > Calotriton arnoldi. The sequence continues at coordinate 333,654 of CAWUFW010007020.1, forward strand.
CTTACTGAACACTACAACAAATCTATCATCGAGGTCCTGGATCAAATTGCCCCAGCCAAATTAAAACCACTAAAAAACATCCCTGCCAAATCTTGGTTTAATGCTGATCTTAACAATGAGAGACGCTCTCTTAGGCTGTCGGAACGCACATGGAGACAACATCCCTCCTCTACAAATCTTGCCCTCCTCAGAGCCGCTAGGTCGAATTACAAAAAACACATCCTCAATGAAAAGGCCTCCTTTTTCTGCGCACAATTAGACCGAGCTAAAAATAGGCCCAGGGAACTATTCAGCATAATCAAAAAACAAACTGCCTCCGCCCCTCCCAAATTGATGGCTTCTATGGAAAGATGTGAAGAAATCTCAAACTTCTTTTCCGAAAAATCGCCAAGATTGATCTTTCCTTTGCCGTAACCCTCCCACCTCTATGCTCATCACCCACCCATGACCCTCCACCCAAGTCTCCTTTCACACCTTCGCCCCCTCCTGACGCTGTTCCATCCTCTCCCTCCGTCGCTACCCCAGATCATTTCCCCACTAACCTACAGCTAAAAAATAATGCAACATGGCTTAACTTCAACCCAGTTACAGAATGGGAAGTCCTCAACATCCTAACCAAGCTCAAACCCTCCTCTCATACCTTGGACCCGCTCCCTGCTAACCTTTGTCCAAGATTTGAAGCTTATCATCGCACCTTATTGGGCTTCCATCATTAACTCCTCCTTGGCCACAGGGTGTGTCCCCACTTCTCTCCAGCTTGGCCAAATTACTCCCACCCTCAAAAATGCTACCGCTGACCCCACTGACCTTAACAATCTGCGCCCTATCTCTAATCTTCCACTTCTATCCAAAGCCCTCGAAAAATGCGTCTTGCTCCAACTAGATAAGCACATTAACTCCTTCAGCCTTTTGGACACATTACAATCTGGCTTTCGAAAGGGCTGCAGTACTGAAACCACTATGCTCAACATTGTGGATGACATTCATCACTCCCTTGATAAAGGGGAGTCCTCCCTTCTCATCCTTCTCGACCTCTCTGCCGCTTTCGATACTGTCAACCACTCCGCCTTACTTAACACCCTCAAAGATCGGTTCGGCTTTAGTGGTCTTGTTCTTGAATGGTTTACCTCCTTCTTTCGCCACAGAACTCAACAAATTAAAATTAGCCATTGCCTCTCTACACCTATCTCTGTTACCCTGGGTGTTCCCCAGGGGTCTATTCTCTCTCCCTCACTATTTAACCTCTTCATGGAACCCCTCACCCTCATTCTTAAGCAAGCAGGAATCAACTACCACCTCTATGCTGACGACACCCAGCTTTACTATAAGATCAAAACCCAAGATGACATTTTTCACCTCAACAATACTTTAACCAAGATCCAACAATGGTTCCATCACAATTACCTTAAACTCAATCCTAAAAAAACGGAAGTCATTCTCTTCGCTCCTAAAAACAACCGGCTCCCCATTCAACACTGGATCTCTGACCTCAAAGCTCTCAACTGCTCTTTGTCCACCTCTAACTCAGTCAAATCCCTTGGAATAAGCATTGGCCAGAACCTCAGCCTTTCTCCCCACATAAAAAATGCAGCCAAAGGCGCCCTCTTCTCCCTACTTCACCTCAAGAAAATCAAACCCTTCATTCCTGCGGAGGACTTTAAATTAGTTGTTCAAACACTAGTTCTTTCGAGATTGGATTATGGTAATGCCATTCTTTCTGGATCGCCGAAAATCCACCTAGCCCCTATCAAATCAGTCCTTAATCTCGCGGCCAGGCTTATCTCCGATTGTAAACGGTTTGACCACATCTCCCCCATCCTCAAAGAACTCAAATGGCTCCCCATCGAAGGCAGATCCGCATACAAGAACGCTTGCATTACGCACAAAGCCTTGCACCATCACACCCCAGTTTATCTCTCTGATAAACTCCACAAAGCAGGCTGCTCAAGAGATATGAGGAGCACAAATACTCTCATGCTAATACCTCCCTTGGTACACAAGAAATCTACCCAGTTACGCTCTTTCTCCGCTAATGCGCCTACTATCTGGAACTCTCTCCCCAAAGATCTACGTTGCAACCCCTCTTACCTCAGCTTCAAAAATGATCTCAAACGACACCTACTCAACAAATACTGGGGTCCCTAATCCTACCACCTTCCCCTGATTTTCCAACCTGCCCTTGACAGTGTCTTGTCCTCACTATTCTATACTGGATTTACTACCACCCCTCCTCACCCCCTTACTTTTACTTCCCCCTCCCACTACGAGCTCTCTTATAATCTGTGGCCTACTCCTGCTTGCTGTCGCCTCTCTCATTTCCCCACTATGTTCTCCCCCTCCTCAATCCTCTCTCCCCCCCATCCCTGACTACCCACACTAGCCCACATTTCTAACTCTGGTTATGCCCTAACGGTTCTCCTTAATTTCCTGTTCATGCATTTATTGTTTTTTGCATATTGTGCTGAGTATTTTGCACTGTTCCTTTCAGTACGAATGTTATATTGCAATTGGTTCCTCTCTCGATCCCTGTAAAGCGCTCTGATACCCTTGGGTCTAGCCAGCGCTATATAAAACCGTTTAAATAAATAAAATAAATAAATAAATAAATAAAAAGTCATTGTCATTGGAATGGAAGGATGAGGTTCTTAAGAAAGTTGAGGAGTACAGGTTTACTCCTCATGGGACCACTGGAAAAACTCAATTTTTATTATTTCGTGGTAGAGTACCAAATACCAGTTTGGAACCTTGTTGGGTCAACAAGTATGAATTGGCCAAAGGAAAGGAATGTGTGCGTGATGGTGGCGATGTACATCAGAGAGAAGAGAGAAAAGCCACTGAAAGGAAAAATTATTTTGATACAAGCAAAGCTGTAAAAAAAACTGTGGTGAATGTAGGAGATTGGGTTATGATTAAGCGGCCTGGTCTTGTTAGTAGTTCTTTCTCTAAGTTCATGAAGCCTTTAATGGTTATCAAAGTGTTTAACAATGCTATTAAAACTCAAGATCATCGTATTTGGAACCTTAACAGAGTTGTGGTAGTGAAGGGAAAACTCGATGGGAAGTTTAATGCAAGCACATGCAACGACACTTCTTCTCGAGTGTGTTCCTCTCCGAAAATGGATAAAGACACCAGGTTGATGAGTAACACTCGTCGCTCTTTTAGGGTTTGTAAACGTCCTAGTTATCTTGATGATTATGATTAATTATACTTCTTATGTTTTCAGGTTTGTTCATTTTCTTGCCTTACGAATATCTCTGTTAAGGGAGGGAAGTGTGTGGTGTGCTCACCACTCTTATTGTCATGCTTTCTTATCCCAATGTCATAGTAGAATGTTAAAGTTGTCACATTAGAATGTTACAGTTGTTATAGTGATGTAATGTATTAACTTGAGGACTCTTGAGGTGGTCAGTTGATGCTGCTACCTTGGAGGTTGGATGGGATCTTCTAGAAGAATAAATCTACGTTTAATAACCTTCCTGCGTCCAGCGTATTACATCTGGAATGCTAAAATTGCAGCCAGTTACAGGATTATGATGGACAATCAGAAGAACTGTCAATCAAATTACGTTCCCGGGTTACCTAGAGAAGATCATCCAAAAAGCACAAGAGCCAGGAATAACAATAGGGGTGCATTACTAGATTCAAAACCAAAAAGGACCAATCCACATTGACATGCGTAGCCACGTTCACCCCATTATCAAATGAAAAAAAGAAAATTATATATGATAGATGAACTATCCTCAATATAGGAAAACTACAACTGGAAAAAACAATGTTCTCATTTAAAAGATCAGAGAACTGACGGGACCTCTTAGTATACATGAGAATTTTTTTTTTTGTAACGTAAATAATATCACTCACAGTTGGGGTATCGCACCTGTTGAAGGACATTATCCCTGTGGCCATTGTAATGTGTGCGACCTATCAGTCAGGTCAGTAAGGACAAAGGAGTTGGAAATTGAACACAACACTGTCTGGCACCCAAAAACACATGCCAACTGCAACACTAAGAACTGTGTATGCATGACTGTTTGTCCCCGTAATCTGAAATATGTAGGCTTGACCACAAGGATGGGTCCACACTCGGATAAATGAGCATAGGAGCACTATCCAAAGTCAGAGGGTGATGATAAAAGTGACCATCCACTTTCTAGAACACACACATAGCCCAAATTAACTCAAATGGGTAGTACTAGAAGTAGTGGAAGACAGAGCAGATTTAAAGAAAATATTATTTGAGAGGGAACAAAGATGGATATTCAAATTAGAGACCCATGTATCAGGGCTGAATGATAATTTTCCTAATTTTCCTAATTTTCTGTTGCCCACACTTATGAGACATTAGTCTTCTGAATTGCCAGACTGAGATCCCATTAAACGATGGTGAAGGGACAAAGATAGTAGTGTAACACCCCAGCACAGTGTTTTAAAAAAAACAAATTACTGTGACTGGCACAACCATACCTTCAGCAGAAGAATCACATGCATAGATGAAATCTTCATCCGGTAGTGGAAGAGAGACGTGTTCAGTAAATAACAGGTGTATGCAACTTGTCATACAACAGTTAGTAGAATACAACTTCACTACACTACTATGGAACAATACCCACACTACAATCATCAAGATCGACACCCTGTGGATTAAGATATACAGGAAATTTGATGACTGGTGTGGTTTATTATTATAAAACAAAGGCTAATTGATCATCATAACCATGATTTTACTAAAAGAGAGTGACATATACTCTTAGGGGTATGTAATTATAGCCACCTGAAAACATATGTTATTTTTCAAAAATGTATTTATACACTGAATTAGACCATTTGATTGAATGTTGGAATAACTGGTGTAAGCCCCATCCATTGCTTATGAGAGATACCTACACCTAACATGGCACCAGGCATATGACAGGGTACGTGCTACCAACATGCGTAAACACGTACAAACAGGAAGTCCAACCGGGCTATAATTCTTGGCGTATCAGTCAAACAATACACTTGGAATGGCGGTGAATGGGTAGGCATCTGGCAGAGAAGACTGGATGGAAAAGTAAATGCCCCGGCAACGTTACATTGGGAGATGTGTGTGTCTATTCCTGAGACTGGTATGATTCTTTTTCCTTGGGCTACACTTTACAGGTAACCCTCAGTTGGTCTAAAATCCCGCCATTTCCAAGGGGCCCTTCTAAGTTATAATTAGGATAAGTGTACTCATGGTTGAATTCACTTATGGACGATATTTGAATAACTTATTCTCACCAACATTTTTGATATATTAGAACGAACACAGTTGCATCTAAAGTCAAACCGCATCATACTCTGTAATTGGTAATGCCTTGCAGATGAAATACTAATGATACATATACAAAAGTTGTGATTGTATAATACTGTTAGAAATGGGATTTCTGGTTGGCTAAGGCTTGCGCCAAAGCCAAGCAGAAACCACCACTCTAGTCAGGGCAAGGGAGTTACACACCCAAGATAACCCCTGCTCACCCCCTTGGTAGCTTGGCACGAGCAGTCAGGCCTATCCCGGAGGCAATGTGTAAAGCGTTTGCGCAACACACACCCAGCAACAACATACTATGCACACCACAAAAAGGAACTCCACACAAGGGTATATCAAAAATAGCCTTTGTATTCGCATAATACATTAGAATAGTATTCACATAATACACATGGTGCCAACTGGCACTGGGCAATATCTACAAGGGATTATTTACACATGACAGGGCCACGTGGGCCACTGTCAGAACCATCACTTAGTGAACACATCATAAATGTAGGACATATCATAAACGTACAACCAGTAATCACTGGTAACCACTATACTCAGCATCAGCCTGTAACATAAACCACATTATGCACAGTATCACATTAGGCGCAAAATACATTATACGCCAACCTCACCAGCATAAATACATTATGCAATCATCTCATAAGTCTAAACCTATTAGACACTAACATCCTAAGCATAAATCACTTTAGGCATAACCCACAGTAGAGAATAACTCACAACCTAAACGCATTAGGAAATAATAACCTCACAAGCATAAACACATTATGCAAAACCTCATAATCATAGAAATACATTTAGAGGTATGAAACAGGGTGCGTAAACCATAGTAAATGCATCACATTTCCTAGCACCACATTTTAGGACAGAAATCACATTAGCCCCTAGCCTCCTAGTAAAAACCATAGCAGAGGCATAAATCACATTAGGGCCTGGCGCCCTACAAACCTAACAGTCCCCCTGGCCATCTCAAAAAGGGGCTCAAATGCCCTATGTCCCAAAAGTCAGGGCGCGCTGCCTAGCAGCTGAATCCAAGGGCGCCATTGCGCAAACCTAAACATAGCAGCTGGCACTAAGTGCTGCGCAGCTGTGAAAGAAAAGTACTGGGGCAGAGGAGTGCATCTCACTCCTAACTTCAAACATGCCCCCAAGGAATGAATAACCTAAACGGTGCAGCTGCCCACTACTTGCTGGGCAGCTGGGAATATTAAAATGCGGCAGGGGCTCTCAGTGGCCCTTAAAACGATTGTGCCCCCTTCGTTGGAGCCACACGGGGCTCTGGAAACAACTAGCCAAACATTGGAGCCACACGGGGCTCAGTAAACAAATCATGCCCCCAAGCACTGTGGCCCTCAGGGGCCCCTAAACTATTGGGCCCTCGTTGGAGCGCGCTGGCTCTTAAAACAATTGTGCCACGTTGGAGCGGCCCGCAACGGCGGGTCCGCTCAGAGAAATGAGGCTGACACTTGTGCCACGCACCCACCAGGGACAACGGGAGAGCCCCAACTCACCGGGTTCTCGCTGGGGACTCCTCCGGTCCGGCGATCTCTGCCTCCTCAGGGACGGCACTGGTGCGGAGCTTCCCTCGCTGCTCTCGGCGGCCTCTTTGACTCGGGCGGCGGGGGCAGGCACCGACAATGTGCCTCGGGCCCCCCTCCGCCTCCATCACCACGGCTCCTCTCTCCAGCGGGGGCGGGCGTGGGACTTCCCTCGGAAAACCGGAAGTCCCGCCCGCCGCCAGGCACCACGTTGCCTGACTTCCTCAATCAATCAATCAATCAATCATGTCACTTATAAAGCGCACTACATACCCGCGAGGGTCTCAAGGCGCTGGCCGCGGCGGTGGTTTCTCTCTCGGTCAATGCGGGGTGGGCACCCGCTATTTTAAATAGGACAGAAGCGGGGTGGGCACCCGCTATGAAGCACCATAAAGCGGGGTGGGCACCCACTATTCACGGATAATCAGAACGCGGGGTGGGCACCCGCAATAACTCAGCAAGACGAGGGAATCCCTACGATGGGGATTCCCATTAAAAGACGACAGCAGCGCTGCATAGCCCACGCTCTTCCCTTCTGTTGGGGGAAAGAAATAAAGCATAGCGCTCCCAGGGCGCAGAAGAATGCAGCCAAGTCCTGCATAAAAACGAATAAGTCCAGCAAAAGGTTTTTAGGCATCAAGGCGCCATGCAGGGCCCAGGGAGGCAAGCCCTCATGGCAGCCCCCCCTGGGTCCCAGCAGCAGCACGCCCCAGCATGAACAGCACCAAAGACTGAGCAACCTTCATGGGGTCACAGCCCCTTCTTTTATACACCATTTTCCTTTGTCTACAAAGTGTAGGGCATGGGGGAACCAGATGCAACTGGTTCAGGAGCACTTTGTTATGATGACTCCTTCTTTCCTTTCACAGGACAGGCTAGGGACATCAGACGCACCACAGGAGGTGGAGCCAGCATTGTAGAGGGAAGGCACAGCCCTATTCAGGTCCCAGGTGCAACTCCTCCCACCCATCTACATGGAGATCTCTCCATTCAGCCCTGCGCTGACTCACCCTGCCCCTCCTGGAGCCACACACACCTCCCAGCCCCTGTCACTCACAAGCCAGACATGCAATTCACATCAGGCAGGCAGACACAGAGCACACAGAAATGCCAACTTCTAGAAGTGGCATTTCTCTACCAGTCACCATAAATCTGCGCACACCATTGCGCAGCATTTATTCTCACGAATTCAGACATACTAGACTTGACCATGCTGCACTTCTCATAACAGGAATTACCACTGACACACTCATCCTCAATGCATTCCTATGGGAGGGCAGGCCAGTCTCACCACACACGTACACAGCGCGCACGCACTTTTACACTGGACCACAGTGCTAAAGTGCCCAGAGACTTAAAACTACTAACACCAAGTTACATATAAGGCAAAAGTTCAGGGGTGAACCTGCCAAAAGGGCCAAGTCCAACACAACCCCCTTCCAGCCAAAATGCAGGGCAGACCAATCACCACCGTGATGGGCTTCCCTGCTTGGGGCGAGAGAACACGGACGCGGGCCCGCACTGCAGGGACACCCTTTGGTCCTACGCCACTTGGAACCCATGGAATCCATCTAAGAGAAAAAAACTCAGGACCAACTAGGCTACCCCACTGGTACTCCTTAGTTGTCCACGGCCAGGACCAGGCCCTAGGCCACCCAGATGCCACTGGTCCTTGCCAATCCACAGAGTGGGGGGCAGTAACCCCTGGCATCCAATAGCCATTCTCCACTCTCCCTCTCAGTGTAGTTCCAAACTACCACTGATCCTCCAACCTAGGGTCCGCACCCTCAGGCTGACCAGAGGTCACGGGCGAAGCATCTCCTCACCCTACCTCTCTTCTCGGGTTACGCACCCTCCCAGGGGAGGCACCCACCAGAACACAACTCTCCCACCAGTTCAGGACCTCTCTCCATCAACTGGTCTACCACCTGGGATCCAAATTCACCGGATGCACCGGGGTCAGAGGCGAGGACTCCCTCCCTCTGCACCCCCTTCCAGAGTTCTGCACCCTCCCACTGTAGAGCAGGGTCCCTTCACTTAAGATGGGCCCCACCTGCTCTCAGGGTAGTACTACCACATTCAGCCAGGGAGATCCCGGCTAGGCCTGCACCACCCCTTCTGGGAAACACAGGGTCTCTTCACTTAAGATGGGCCCCACCTGTGTTCACAGGGGTACCCCTAGAAGGCAAACCAGCCAGGACACTGACTACAGTCGCCCTGCTGTCCAGGACAGGCAAACACCTGAACCTGGCTCCCCAACCCAGGGACGATACCCTTTGGTCAGATGCCCGGCGAACCAGGACTTCCTGAGGGTGCCACATACCTAGTGTGTTGTGTGACAGTCTGCCTGGCACAGAGCTCACAACCTCCTGTCCCTCTGACAGTGCGTGAAGATGCCCCAGGACAGAAGTGGCGTCACCATGGCCAATCCTATGAGGCTCAGCCCTTCTGGCTGGCCCCTGACCCACTGGTTCTTCCACTGGGGACTCTTTCCCCCTCTCACCCCTCACTCTGGACTTCTGCACCCTCCCAACTGGAGCGGTACTGCCAGACACTAGAACTGCTGGAGGTCTGATTACAGGCACTCCCAGCTCACCTAAAACGGGAAAAACCACCTCGAAGAACGGTCCAACAGGACAGACTAGGCTCCCTACCTGGTGTTCCCTCATGGAACCAACCAGTACTGGAGACTGAGGTGCGGGCACTTCGGGACACAGCCCAATCTCACTCCTTCTCCTGCGAGACAGGATGTGAGTCCCTACAACCTCCTCACTATAAGGTCACCTAGCTGGGCTACTCTGAACCATCTCCGCCGCAAGGTTTGGAGATACCTGCACCATTCTTCTAGGGTCACTCCCAATGCAAGCTCCCTACAATCAAAGAACTCACACACTAACATCATTTACCGTACTAACCAGTCACCCAAACGTCCAGTGCATCACAACATTCATCCACACTCCCCCCACAAGACTGGTGAGACAGCATCTTACTGCCCCTGAAACACAACCTGTCCCCCTCTTAACCGGGAACCAGGTACCATACTATGGGAACTAGGAATGGGACTTCCTGCACTGGACTACATATTGCTGCCACCACTGGATCCCACCCTACTGGGGATTCCAGAAAACTAAAACGATCCAAAAAGCCACAATACTGTAAAATAGGATTACTCTTGAAATGCTGTAAAAATAGTTCAAAGTGTGCAAAGAGGAGTTCAGTTCAAAGCAGTGGTCTCTGCGACCCTTTTACTTACAAAGTACCTGGATTTCGTATCAAAATCAACAAATTGTCGCAAAAGTTGTAGCGATGAATTTCTGCACGCGAGGCCGGCGATGCGTTAAATCTTTGCCGCGAGGGAGGATGATGCGCCGATCTGCTGATGCGTGCGGAGACGATGCGACCAACTTCTGCACGCTAGGCCGCCGATGCGATGACTCCTTGCCGCGAGGGAGGAGGCGATGCGACAATCCTGTTGCGTGTGCGATCAGGTTGTGATGCGATGGCGCTCCGCGAGGGAGCGACGATCCGGATGCGATGCGATGAAAATGGCGGACGCCCGGCGTCCACGCTGCGATGTCGTAAAGCAATGATCTCTTTGGTTGCGTGCGCTCGGCGGCAGCAGCGCGATGATTTTTCGGGCGCTCTCGGATGCGGCGGCTCGCAAACGTGCGTTAGCGACGATTTCAGCACTCTCTTCTCTGTAGTAGAACTAGAGGCCCTGGAACTCACAGGAGCCTCACCTGCAGATAGAAATCCTCGCTGGGAGGAATCAGGAGGCTGGTGGTGAAGTCTGATGTGCCTGAGACTTCAACAGGAGGCTAGCTCTCTCCTAGCCCTTGAGTGATTGAGAGAACCTTTTCCCTCTTCTTCCAAGTCCAATGGTAACCACTGCAGGCTAACCCTAGAAATAGCAGACAGCACAGGGGCAGTAACAACTCCTTCAGCTTCAGGCCAACCCAAGAAATAGCACAATGGCACAAGGGCAGTCACACTCCTTCAGCTTCAGGCCAACCCAAGAAATAGCAGTCTGCACAAGGGCAGTACAAAACTCCTTCAGCTTCTCTGGTTTCTGTCCTTGGCAGGACACCCAACTCATAGTGCAACACAAAACCACATTTCAAAGAAATGATACTTAGACAAAATCAGAAACAATAATCCCCAAACATGTTACTATCTAAATGCAGAGCTTGTAGTGCACCCAGTTGTCGCTGTGGCATTGCGCACGCGCAAGTCCGGTCCCACCGCTGATCACCAATGTTAGAAATGGGATTTCTGGTTGGCTAAGGCTTGCGCCAAAGCCAAGCAGAAACCACCACTCTAGTCAGGGCAAGGGAGTTACACACCCAAGATAACCCCTGCTCACCCCCTTGGTAGCTTGGCACGAGCAGTCAGGCCTATCCCGGAGGCAATGTGTAAAGCGTTTGCGCAACACACACCCAGCAACAACATACTATGCACACCACAAAAAGGAACTCCACACAAGGGTATATCAAAAATAGCCTTTGTATTCTCATAATACATTAGAATAGTATTCACATAATACACATGGTGCCAACTGGCACTGGGCAATATCTACAAGGGATTATTTACACATGACAGGGCCACGTGGGCCACTGTCAGAACCATCACTTAGTGAACATATCATAAATGTAGGACATATCATAAACGTACAACCAGTAATGACTGGTAACCACTATACTCAGCATCAGCCTGTAACATAAACCACATTATGCACAGTATCACATTAGGCACAAAATACATTATACGCCAACCTCACCAGCATAAATACATTATACAATCATCTCATAAGTCTAAACCTATTAGACACTAACATCCTAAGCATAAATCACTTTAGGCATAACCCACAGTAGAGAATAACTCACAACCTAAACGCATTAGGAAATAATAACCTCACAAGCATAAACACATTATGCAAAACCTCATAATCATAGAAATACATTTAGAGGTATGAAACAGGGTGCGTAAACCATAGTAAATGCATCACATTTCCTAGCACCACATTTTAGGACAAAAATCACATTAGCCCCTAGCCTCCTAGTAAAAACCATAGCAGAGGCATAAATCACATTAGGGCCTGGCGCCCTACAAACCTAACAGTCCCCCTGGACGCTGGCCATCTCAAAAAGGGGCTCAAATGCCCTATGTCCCAAAAGTCAGGGCGCGCTGCCTAGCAGCTGAATCCAAGGGCGCCATTGCGCAAACCTAAACGTAGCAGCTGGCACTAAGTGCTGCGCAGCTGTGAAAGAAAAGTACTGGGGCAGAGGAGTGCATCTCACTCCTAACTTCAAACATGCCCCCCAAGGAATGAATAACCTAAACGGTGCAGCTGCCCACTACTTGCTGGGCAGCTGGGAATATTAAAATGCGGCAGGGGCTCTCAGTGGCCCTTAAAACGATTGTGCCCCCTTCGTTGGAGCCACACAGGTCTCTGGAAACAACTAGCCAAATGTTGGAGCCACACGGGGCTCAGTAAACAAATCATGCCCCCAAGCACTGTGGCCCTCAGGGGCCCCTAAACTATTGGGCTCTCGTTGGAGCGCGCTGGCTCCTAAAACAATTGTGCCACGTTGGAGCGGCCCGCAACGGCGGGTCCGCTCAGAGAAATGAGGCTGGCACTTGTGCCTCGCACCCACCAGGGACATCGGGGGAGTCCCAACTCACCGGGTTCTCGCTGGGGACTCCTCCAGTCCGGCGATCTCTGCCTCCTCAGGGACGGCACTGGCGCGGGGCTTCCCTCGCTCATGGGAGCCCCGCGCTGCTCTCGGCAGCCTCTTCAACTCGGGCGGCGGGGGCAGGCACCGACAATGTGCCTCGGGCCCCCCTCCGCCTCCATCACCACAGCTCCTCTCTCCAGCGGGCGCGGGACTTCCCTCGGAAAACCGGAAGTCCCGCCCGCCGCCAGGCACCACGTTGCCTGACTTCCTCCTGGCCGCGGCGGTGGTTTCTCTCTTGGTCAATGCGGGGTGGGCACCCGCTATTTTAAATAGGACAGAAGCGGGGTGGGCACCCGCTATGAAGCACCATAAAGCGGGGTGGGCACCCGCTATTCACGGATAATCAGAACGCGGGGTGGGCACCCGCAATAACTCAGCAAGACGAGGGAATCCCTACGATGGGGATTCCCATTAAAAGGACGGCAGCAGCGCTGCGTAGCCCACGCTCTTCCCTTCTGTTGGGGGAAAGAAATAAAGCATAGCTCTCCCAGGGCGCAGAAGAATGCAGCCAAGTCCTGCATAAAAACGAATAAGTCCAGCAAAAGGTTTTTAGGCATCAAGGGGCCATGCAGGGCCCAGGGAGGCAAGCCCTCATGGCAGCCCCCCCTGGGCCCCAGCAGCAGCATGCCCCAGCAGGAACAGCACCAAAGACTGAGCAACCTTCATGGGGTCACAGCCCCTTCTTTTATACACCATTTTCCTTTGTCTACAAAGTGTAGGGCATGGCGGAACCAGATGCAACTGGTTCAGGAGCACTTTGTTATGATGACTCCTTCTTTCCTTTCACAGGACAGGCTAGGGACATCAGACGCACCACAGGAGGTGTAGCCAGCATTGTAGAGGGAAGGCACACCCTTATTCAGGTCCCAGGTGCAACTCCTCCCACCCATCTACATGGAGATCTCTCCATTCAGCCCTGCGCTGACTCACCCTGCCCCTCCTGGCCCCACACACACCTCCCAGCCCCTGTCACTCACAAGCCAGACATGCAATTCACATCAGGCAGGCAGACACAGAGCACACAGAAATGCCAACTTCTAGAAGTGGCATTTCTCTACCAGTCACCATAAATCTGCACACACCATTGCGCAGCATTTATTCTCACGAATTCAGACATACTAGACTTGACCATGCTGCACCTCTCATAACAGGAATTACCACTGACACACTCATCCTCAATGCATTCCTATGGGAGGGCAGGCCAGTCTCACCACGCACGCACTTTACACTGGACCACAGTGCTAAAGTGCCCAGAGACTTAAAACTACTAACACCAAGTTACATATAAGGCAAAAAGTTCAGGGGTGAACCTGCCAAAAAGGGCCAAGTCCAACACATACGAAGTGCTATATGATCGAGGGTGACTCATCACATTTTTCTTCACCCTGCATGTTATTTCCTTGCACAAGCTCATACTGCGACAGTTCTTCTGTCCAGCTTGCCCGCAGTCCGCAACCTTCTGCTGCCTTAGGTTTGCGCCTCCTCTGCTCATTTTCTGCTTTCTTTTCTGCTCACTTCTGCCCTCTATTTTTACCTCGCTCTGCTCATTCTGCCCGTTATTTTGCTTCTTTCTGCTCATTTCTGACCTATATTTTGCCTCCTTCTGCTCGTTTCTGCCCTTTATTTTTCCCCTTTCTGCTCATCACCTTGCATCCATAGCACCCAGATACCAGTCTGATAGGCTGACAGTGCTGAGCTATGCAAATGCTGATTGATTAATTGATTGATGTGCTTGAGGGAGGTGAATGATTGAAAAATCCATGCATGAAACACACGTGTGACACACGAGGTGCTGGTGAGCTAAATTGAAAAACTTAATGATAAAGAATACACTTGAAAAATTATGGAAAAGCACTCGAATAAGATATCAAACATCTGACCAATTATCAATAGATATAAGGTAACTGCTTTCAGAGGAGCCAACAAGCACTTATCATATGATCAGAATGAGACACGACCAGATGGTTTATCAAATAGTTGTGATGTGCGTAGTTTACATACACACGATCTCTTTGTCATTTTCTACTTAGAGGTCATCAAAGCAGAAATATGGAAGACATCCAGAATGTGGGTGGAATTTCAGGTACCCTTACTTTATCACTCATAATGCTGTGCTAATGGTAGATCACTTTCATTGAGATACCATTTACTACCACAGTAAATAAGGTTACTGGTAGGTCCCGAAGAAGTGCAGTTGATCTATTTGGGGCAGTTGAGGAAAACTGTTAACCAAATTGGGGATTTAGGAATCACAATATGTTCCAAAGATCATTGATTATTTGTATCCTATTAACAGAGACCTGACAAATAAAATAGGTTGAGAGGGGACCCTTAGTTAGTTGTAAAATTGCGTTTTTAGACCAATCTACACAACTAGTAACCCTTCTTGAATAGTTTTCAGAAGGACTTGTTGGCTATAAGCCCTTGTCCAACAGGCAATATCAAAAGATCTCTGGCAAAGTGCTCCCCCGTGGGGCCCCTTGGGCATTGCAGCTCCAGCCAAACAAGGAGCACAGACGCAGAAGAAGCATGCCACCACTTGTGGGTGAGGGCTTGTGCTCCTAAAAGGAGCTGCTCCTTGGTGCTCTGGTGGGTCCAGACCTTCACAGATAGTTCTGGAACCTTTCTCAGACAGAAATTCACACTTGAGAAAATTAACTAAGGAGGATGTGTGCTGTACTGACAAATCTCCCTGCCCCCATTGTAGCTGTTATTATCGTAGACCCACTTCCAAGGGTCCTAGACTGGGGTGGCACCACTTTGCAGAGTAGCACTCATAGATGGCAGAGTCCAGGTGCTGGGTTCAAGGTTGGTGGATCCTTCTGTTCCTGAGGCTCTAGTCAGGAGGCCAGCCAACTAGCCATTGGAGTAAATCTACGGGCCTGGGTTCAACAGATGCAGGTCCAGTCCTTCTCACCTAGGCAAGAGGGCAGCAGATAGCAGGCCAACACAGTAGGGCAACAGTCCTTGAGAGCAGCAGTCCAGCAGAATGGCAGTCCTTTGAACAGCATAGCAGTCCTTCTCCCTTGCAAGGTCTCCACAGGTCCATAAGTGTACTGAAATTGGGGTCTGCGGTCCAATATTGATACCTGGTGCCCACTTTGGCATGGAGGAAGCTTCTGGAAGTTTCCCTAGAAGTCCACAGGCTTCCTGCCTTCCCTGTCTCGGCTCCAGACTCACTACAGGGGATATGCATCCCCTTGTGTTGAGGCAGGACACAGCCTGTTCCAGACTAAGTAGGGCTGTGCCGAGCTACGCCCTCCCATCTTGCCAGTGATTGCCCACCCAGGAACACCTAAGCTTTCTATTGTGTGTGGCTGTCTAGGAGGAATACACAAAGCCCAGCTGTAATTAGAGGTGAATGTTTGCATTGTTCCGCATTCTGTACATTGTCTGTTTTTTTGCAATTGTCACCCTAGTGGGAAGGGTATGCCCAGACGTGGGTCCCGTGCTCACTGCACCACTGGCTCCAAGCTAGACCCGGCTGATGAGGGGTGATAACCCAAAACCAGTCCTAGGATACTCATTTCTGGTCCAGGGAGGACCTGACTTGGCCATTCGGGCTGGACTGCTCCCAAGAGGAGGAGGGTCAAGACTGATCTGCATATGGATGGGTCCAAACTGGGGTGGTGTGGTAGGCAAAAAAACAATGGATTAAACCCAGATCTTTGTGACTGGGGTGAATGTTTGCATTGTTCAGCATTTCGTCCATCATTTGTTCTTTTTGCTTTTGTCAGCTATACCCAGTCATGTGACTCAGAGACAGGCTGCAAGCACTAAATAGCTAATGAAGGAAAATGCCAACTTTCTGAAAGTGACATTTTCAAAATTGTAATCTTATATCTGACATCACTATGAGAGAGGATATTTCATTTCAGTTCTAAAGACACCAAACATTGACTAGTTACTAGATCCCATTTGGAAATGATCACCTATTAAATGTCTTGAGGTATCTCTAATGATATTCTATAGGAGAGGTGAGCCTTGCAGTAGTGAAGAGCGAGTTTAAGCGTTTTTCACTACCAGGACACATAAAACTAAAAAGTACATGTCAAACTTTTTAAATACCCTGCACCCTGCCCTCTGGGCTGTACCGGGTCTACCCTAGGGGTGACTTATAAGTATTAAAAAGAACTGTTTGAGCCTGACAAAAGGTTTCTCTTGCCATGTCGAACTGACAGTTTAGAACTACACTCACAGTCTGCAATGGTAGGCCTGAGACATGTTTAAAGGGCCACTTGAGTGGGTGGTACAATCAGTGCATCAGGCCCAGTAATAGAATTGAATTCAGAGGCCTTGGGTACAGGCAGTACCACTTTACTAGGGACTTACAGGTAAATAAAATAGGTAAAATTGGGTGTTAGCCAATTCTACCATGTTTAAAGGAGAGGGCACATTCACTTTATCACTGGTTAGCAGTGGTAAAGTGTGCAGAGTCCTAAAACAAAAATGGGTTCACAAAACAGGCGAGTAAAAGCAAAAGGTTTCAGCATTACCCTGCAGAAAGGTCCAAGTCCAACAATGAATCCTGTAGGAAAGAAGGATCTGCTTCTATGGTTACCCCCACTTTTTGCCTGGTGCTAAGCTGTTACTGACTAGTCTGACTGGGATCCTGCTAATCAGGACCCCAGTCTATCTGCTTTCTCCCTTAAATTTTTATGACAAGTACTTAGGTACATCCCAGATTGGATACTGGGGTACGCTTATAAGTCTCTAGTATATGGTACTAAAGTACCCAGGGCATAGGTACCCCAGGGGTCCCCCATGGGCTGACGCATGCATTATGCCACATGGTAGACCATTTGAGATGGAACTACAGGCATGCCATTGCAGCCTGTGTAAGCTGGTTCCTACACCACTTGGTAAATATATAGATTTCCGATATCTAGGGTCACTGCACTTAAAACCTATAAGTCACCCCTATAGCAGGCCTTTGCAATCCTGAAGACAGGGTGCTTGGTTCTAAGTGAGAGGGTGCCCCTGCATGAGCAGGACACCCCTACAGCCTACGGAGTCCATTCTCCTGGTTTGTCAGTGAAGCAGCCATATACCATATAGAGGGGCACCGCATAATTACGCGATGACCATCTCGAAACTGGCTGCAATGAATCCTATCATGTTTGGTATCAAACATGCTGGAATCATACCCCCACACCGTAAACTCCTTCTGGACTAAGCCTGAAGGCTGCTCTACACAGCTACCACTTAGAGAGCGTTCTAAGGTTGTCTAAAACCTCTTAAATCACCACAAGGGTTGTCTGGACTGGTGCAAGGTGTCCACTTACATAAGTGTACATCATATACCAGGCCAGCTTCTCACATAGCCATAGATTTTTTTCACAGTGGAGAGGAGGTTACCACTTTGTTGTTTTAATTAGTTGAGAGTTTCCATAGGCAGATACATTTTTGTATTGCTAATAACCTTGGTCTTTGTGCTGTTTGACGGATCTGCATGAAACTTTCCAAAATCGCACAGCCTTTCTAGAAATTTTCACAGTGATCCATCAAGTTGTCAAGAAAAAGGAGGGTCACCAAATGTTAATTCCTCATTGTAATTTCTGACAGAAATTTTGATCTCTGATAGAGAAAAAACAGCTGAACTTTTTGTGATTCGTTGTAAATTCATTCAGCCATTTTCGAGAAATTTGTGTTTAAACAGGGCTCAATGGTGTTAAAAAGTTAAGTATATCACACAGTTGGTCCAGTGGGAGTCCAATGAGAGTCTCATTGTAGCGTAAAAAAAATAAGTCTTCCTGGTTGGCCTTTTTCTCATGGTGACCATTTCAGTACCTCAGGATTGGGACCATTCCCACAATACCGAGCGATCTGATGGGCTGGCCACAGATAGGATAAAAATGTAGCAGTTGCTATTACAGAACTCGGGGACTTAGCCACTGTGTATTGCAAATATTTTAAAAATAATGAATAAAGGGACAGAGTAGGGGCATCTTGATCCCCTGACAGAGTAACTTTCCATCCCCTTGCCAGAATGTTTTTAAAAAAATGTATTGCTGTGTACTGCGGGAGCCAAAGTGGACGTTCTATGAGGTACTATGGTACTTACACACGAGCCACCACTGAAGCTTCATCTGATGGTACAGCGGTACCGTGCAAGCTTGCACAGTACTGCAGTAACATGATGGTTAAGCACCAAAATATGGATTGGTCACACACAGCGGGTTTGGACGCTGAGCCTTTCAAAAAGCCAAGTCCAGCACCCAACCCCTTTGCTGCGTATGACAGAATGCCAAGTACTGTGGGGGAGTTGGCTGAATATTATCAAAAAACCTAAATATTCACTTAAAAAACAAAGGTTAAAATGACAATATAGCTACTTATGGTAATGGTGGATGACATCCCAAATTGCATCATTGATGACATCACTGATGACACCATAATCGTATATAGAATGGAGTCACTGTGTGTCCACGTGTGGCTAATTTCTGTATACATCTATCTCATCCATGTGAAGCAAAAAGGGTGTTGCAGACCACTAAGTTAGCAAAAGGCCTCACCACCTAATTTCGTGTCTGTAGAGCAATACATCCATCAATCTTAGCGTATGACCTATTTAAAAGTAAAACAAGCCCACAGTTAATTTATTCCCACAGTATTTCAAACAGTTGGTACATGTGCAGATGTTAGACACTGCTGTACGAAGCAGTCTAAAAAATGTCATAATGATGCCGACCATATCCAACAGTGCAGTCATTGGTGATTTATTTTTTTCTCTGTTTGGCACGATATGTTTGGATTAGGAGAAACATTTTTTTGTACCCATTTCATTTTTAAAACCGTGGGTCAAACAATCAACTGTTATAGAACTTCAGCTTGCAGTCTGGCACTGTTGTCTAACTGTCAAAGACTCTGGGCCCGATTCTGATGCGGGTTGGAAAAGCTTCCCGACCGAGGGCCTGATTCTGATGCGGTTAGGAAGGCCTCCTAACGGCATTTGCTCCTTCCAAATCGGATCGGGAACGTGTCTTCCCGACCGAGGGCCCAATTCTGATTTGGTTAGGAACAAATGTTCCCATTGAAGTCAATGGGAGTTCAACCAAATCGTATCTGGAAGCATCCGGGTGCATCCTACTCCGCCGGTCGGACTTTCCCGATCCGAGTGGGTCGGACACCATTTCCCAACCGATTCGGTCGGGAAGCTTTTCCAACCTGCATCAGAATCGGCCCCTCTGTCTGCATTCATTTTCTTCAAAATAGTAAATACTGTGATTTTCTCATGATCTTGTACTTTTCTAGGCTGCAACTTGGGGTGTTATTATTTTGAGAATCAAATATGAGTTTTTGGTGTGCCATTTTCTTTAAAATGTTAATTCCTTTAATGTAGCTGACATCAGATGAGAGGTGTACTTGTCTGACCCCCTTTCCCACAAAGCATGCAGTTGTAGGGGAACCCAAGCCCTATCAGATGTGAGACAAACAGTAATCAGCACCAGCGGGACACAGTGGGCCTCATTTATGGGTTTTTCGCCGTAGGGCAGCACAGCAGGCCTTGCTGCTGAGCTGTCCGATGGCAAGAGAAAAGGGCAGGAATGCACTGTATCTATTAGATACGGCGCATTCCTGTCTTTTTCCCCTGCGGCTGCCGTGTGCCAACGCAGGCACCTTTGCACCATAGTGCAATGGTGCCTGTGTTGCGGGGATGATTATTTATGTGCAGGACGGGAAACCTTCCCGCATAAAAACAATCACAAGAGGCTTTTTCCTCTTTCTATGTGTGCTGCATTCTGCAGCACACATAGAAAGAGGAAAAACAAGGAGAAATAAAGATATTTCTCCTCGTTGGGCCTCCCTGACGCCTCCCCTGGGGAGGCGTAAGTTTTTGGCGATGCCTCAGACTTACGATTTCTTGTAAATCTGGGGCAGTGTCGAAAAGCCATGGATGTTGCTGGGAACGCCCCCAGCAACACCCATGGAACGCCCCTTTCATGCAGTTTTCTGCGTGAAAGGGGCACATATTTATAAAGCCATGAAAAGCCACTTAACATGGCTTTGCATGGCCTTATAAATATGCCGGTGGCACATTGCACCACCGGAACATCAAAAAAGTGACGTTCTCGCGGCACAATGGTGTTGGTAGGGCCTCAAAAATGAGGCCCCATATATTCAATCTGGAATGTAGCGCTAAACTTCCCATTGGCTCTCCAAGTAGACACAAGATGATGGACGGAGCGCTGAAACTTTTCAGACACTCACCCCCAGTCACAGATCTGAGTTGAATCCATCATCATTCTTTAGCTCACTTTGCCACCTCAGTTCAGACCCAGCTTTATGCAAATCAGTCTTGACCCTGTGCCTCATGGGAACAGTCCAGCCCGAACTGCAAAGCCAGGTCTTCCCTGAACCGGAAACAAGCATCCTGGGACCAGTTTCTGGGTAACACCCTTTATCATCCAGGCAAGCTTAAATCCAGTGGCAAAGTAAGCAAGGGACCACCCACGTCTGGGCATACCCTGCCAACTTAGGGCGAACAAAGCAAACACAAGCAGATGATGGACGGAGCGCTGAAACTTTTCAGACACTCACCCCCAGTCACAGATCTGGGTTAAATCCATCATCATTCTTTAGCTCACTTCGCCACCTCAGTTCAGACCCAGCTTTATGCAAATCAGTCTTGACCCTGTGCCTCATGGGAACAGTCCAGCCCAAACTGCCAAGCCAGGTCTTCCATGAACCAGAAACAAGCATCCTGGGACCGGTTTCTGGGTAACATCCTTCATCAGCCAGGCTAGCTAGAATCCAGTGGCAAAGTGAGCAAGGGACCCACGTCACCCTGCCAGCGTAGGGCAAACAAAGCAAACACAAGGAGATGATGGACGGAGCGCTGAAACTTTTCAGACACTCACCCCCAGTCACAGATCTGGGTTGAATCCATCATCATTCTTTAGCTCACTTCACCACCTCAGTTCAGATCCAGCTTTATGCAAATCAGTCTTGACCCTGTGCCTCGTGGGAACAGTCCAGCCCGAACTGCCAAGCCAGGTCATCCCTGAACCGGAAACAAGCATCCTGGGACCGGTTTCTGGGTAACACCCTTCATCAGCCAGGCTAGCTTGAATCCAGTGGCAAAGTGAGAAAGGGACCCACGTCTGGGAATACCCTGCCAACTTAGCGCAAACAAAGCAAACACAAGGAGATGATGGACTGAGCGCTGAAACTTTTCAGACACTCACCCCTAGTCACAGATCTGGGTTGAATCCATCATCATTCTTTAGCTCACTTCGCCACCTCAATTCATACCTAGCTTTATGCAAATCAGTCTTGACCCTGTGCCTCATGGGAACAGTCCAGCCCGAACTGCCAAGCTAGATCTTCCCTGAACCGGAAACAAGCATCCTGGGACCGATTTCTGGTTAACACCCTTCATCAGTCAGGCTAGCTTGAATCCAGTGGCAAAGTGAGCAAGGGACCCACGTAGTCAAGGCTTAGCTCAAAGGAAGTGTTACAAAGTTTAGTTGAGACACAGTACAACAGTTTTCAGAGCTGTAAAACATATGTAACAGTCGAAGTTGTAATTTTTCAGTAAATAACACTTCAATTATATAAAATATAAAAATGTGTGTTAAAAAACTAAAGTGAAATTGCTGAACGAAAATAAACACAAGATACAACGAAAAATGTAAGAGAGTGAAATCTACGACCACTGCTTAGAACAATTGCATACCAATTATGATCTTTAGATGCCTTAATTTCATCATTGAACATAGGGCTGGAACTTGTCATGGGAATAAAGACATAAAGACGAGGGAGGATAACCCATTCCCTTCTTGCTTTTTTTTTTCTCAAGGACCTGTCTCTGGGCAATACAATACTTCCTACCACAACAGAGTTGACAGTGTTGTACATGGCTAGCTGCACTTATGCAGTGGCACCCACAGTGCATTCTGGATGTAATGCAAGGTTCCCTTTGCCAGAAGCCTCATTTGCTCTAATTTGTTTAGCTAGAGTTTCAAACTGCATAGGATGCGATAGCTCTGGAAGGGAGTGGGCAAATGCCAAACTGTTCAGATCTGTACTTCAGAGGTGGCCGGCACAGGTAAGCGCGGGTTGGGCGGGGCAGGGCGCGGCAGGGGGGAAGCCAACAGACGATGGAATAGGTATTATTTATTTATTTAATTATACCTATTCCATTATCTGTCGACTCCCTCCTCCCACCCTTCCCTGCCCCCACCTCACCGTGTTTACCTATGCTGGCCGCCGCTGCTGGACTTGAAATTTGAAGCTCATCTCCAGCTTTAGGAAGCTTTCATCTACAATTGATATATCCATGTAAAACTCTGCTCTGGTGCTTCAGACTGTAGATTTGAATGGCTGTTAGACATCATCCCTGATTACACAGCAGCTTTTCGAGTACTCTACAAAGCATGCCCTTCCTTAGTCAGGAAATACTCGGGACTGTAACAAAAGTTGAGTGGTTTGAATCCCAATTTTATACACATTTTCCAGAAAGGCATCTACTTAACCACTTTGGAATTATTCTCATTCAAATGTCATTGCAAGGCTGCTTTCCAACAAGTAGTAACAAGGGGGGCTCCAAGCAGAAATACTCACAACACAGGCCCAATAAAGTGTGAGATATCTTCACATGACTGTCATCATCCTTCCTGATGTAGTACTTAGAGACAGACAAAAGGGCAGGACATGCCTAGAAACTTTTTTCACCTTAAACAGAAACTGCTTTCCCACCCCTACTATGTATCAAATGACAGAACTCAGGAAGAACTATTCACCAGCCGACTGCTAACAGCAACTTCATGGAATTTCTAAGGGTAGCACCTCCTCCACTGTCCTCACAACAGTGTCTGGCCTCCAGCTAGAGGAAAGCAAGCAACACACTTCCACTGTATGGGGAAAATATCCTCATCCTTCATCCTGTGCCATGCTACAATCTGGGGCATGCAAAATGGATTCCACTGGCCACAATACTTAATCAAACACACACTGAGTCCTACTACCATATACATGTCTTGTGCTCACTGTACAAGCACGCACACTTGACATGCACACAGGATGTTGGGGGTAGGCACTGAATTTCACATAAAAGTGGAATTTTACATATGAGGGGTCAGTAGATTGCACTCTCAGTGACTTCGAAAAAAAGTCTGGTTACCCTACAAATCATGAAGCACAGTGCGTTGCCACCTCTGCTTTATGTGATTTATACAGGATAGGGACAGTAATTCACTTTCTACTTTGAGAGCATTGTTGCTGCCCCCCTCTGGGTACAAGAATGGTCCTGGACCTCACATGGTTAGAGATAGGCCCGTGCTCAGGTTAGATTTGTGTGATGCCGTGGCTTAAACTAAAAAGTCAGGTTTCACTTGCAGTTGGGCACTGAGGGCAGTTGAACACACCCATATACCACTCAAGGGATATTTCCATCCCAACATAAGTCTTGTCTGTTTATCCACTCCTTGGAGAGTCAAGGTATTTTAGCAGACCAACCTTCCGATGCAAACGGAGTACCCATTGACAGGGTTATTGGGAGACACCGGGAGTAGCACCACTGATATTGTTTCCTTGTCCCTGTGACTGCAAAGATCATGGAAAAGGTTTCACACCAGGCTTTATTGAAGGATTGTATGACTAGTGTTTTTAAGTCTATGCTCTCTTTGAAAGGGGATAGTGAAGTAAGGCTGCAATTAATATGATAGGAATATTTCAAAGTGAATGCAAGTCACACAGTAAATCTCTAATTTGGGGTGGGATATATAATTCAGAAAAACTTAAATATTGCCAAACCCACCTTTTAAATATGTTCAAGATGGATTTGCCTTTTTTGGTGGGCAACATTTGTCCAAATAAAAATGTTCACCATTTTCAGAGCTTCACATGTATGAAAACCCCTTAAAATGCAGTGTGTAACCAGTACATGACACAGACTGGTGTCATACTGTTGATTTGTTGGTCATATTGTCCTTTAAATGCTGTCATGGTTTGATGGTTCAAATTCCATGATCCCAGACGTTGGACATGAGGACTCTAAGGCCCTCATTTTGATGTCGGTCGGAAAGCCTCCAACCTGGGTTCGGAGGCTTTCCGATTAACATCTTCGGTTTCACTTTCGACCGCCATATTACAATGACGGCAGTCGGAAGTGAAACCGGCTGGTCAATCCTCTGGCTTCTGACAGGCTCAAGGAGCCCGTCAGCCAGTCGGAACCGGCACGTAATGCCTTAAAGACGGTGTTTCCGCCGTCGGGGTTATGATGTCGGTTTCCCACAGGCTTTGCATGTTGGGCTTTCCGACATGAAAAGCCTGTTGGAAAGTGACTTTTGGGGCCCCTAGCAGGGCCCCTTTCTCCCTGTGGCCTCCGGTTGGGGGCCACCGTGTGGTGCCTGCAACATGGTGCAGGGATTAACAGAAATTCCCATTTCTCTATTGGAGCTTGTGTTGCGGCCGGTTTCTGACCGCAGCACAAGCTCCCATAGAGAAAAGAGAGTGTGCGACTGCACCATGTGCAGTCACATCCTAATACTGCGGTCTGGACCGCCGACAGTAGGTCGGTCCCTATTCCGCAACGGTGTCAACATTGTAATGAGGCCCTAAAGGTTGACAGGGAAGAGGCAATCACTGGTATTGGAACAATAACAAAAGGCAAGGGACGGAGCTGTTGGGCACGTGGAAGGACAACACATAACTCAGGGCTCATGGGACATCAGTTGAGTTTGAGTGTATGCATATACAGAATGTTTGGGTGGCTTAGGGCACATATCTGTATGCCAGAAGCGAACCAACATGAGCTAAATATGGCTTTACCTGGATTGAGTTGCATGAGATCATGAGATAATATTGACATGTGAGCTGGATGCAGGCATTTGCCTAGAACTGACCACAAGTTGTTGATGTAGCTTATGCCAAACAAGAACCACATGAACTGTGCATGCAATGTGAACAAAGGAAAAAAAACAATGAATTACTGCTGTGATTGTGTACTTATTTCACCTTGAAAAATAGACTGCCTTGATCATACATTTTTGCATTTGATCATACGTTGGGCGCAAGCAAACTGCTCAGTAATGGTCAACCATGGTTCAG
This sequence comes from Calotriton arnoldi, assembly GCA_963921515.1. NCBI lineage: Eukaryota > Metazoa > Chordata > Amphibia > Caudata > Salamandridae > Calotriton > Calotriton arnoldi. Next base: position 359,276 of record CAWUFW010007020.1, read on the forward strand.
TTCAGATCCGAGTCAGGAAAAAATATTTGCTACTTGCTACCGCAAGTATTGTTGTAAATCAGAGAGAAGTTTGCTTGGGAGCTCTGCTTCGATGGTATTGTAGTAACTTGTTCAGAACCACATCAGTTGAATTAGGTGATAAAAAGGATTGCGGTGTCTGCATTGAATCAAAGTGGTACCCAATGGCCAGCGTCAAACATTTAAATTTTGCAACTACTCTACAGGCTGACATAGGACTATTCAATCATTTGAAAGGTAAGGAGGAGGATTCATTGGTTGATAGGGTGACTTCTCGTTCTTCTCATGCCTCAAATAAAAACAAATCAGTTTCCTGCAGTATTGAACATTTCAAGATGTTGCAACACAGCGAGGGTTCCGAATTTTTTCTGATTTGTGGAAAGTCTGAGTGTCTTTTTGGTACATGTACGTGATGGCCAAAGCAGTATGCTTCAAGGATGAAGATTGATTAGTCTTTAACAATGCTTAATTTGTAAAAGAATGAGTGCCTGTGCCCAAAGCTCTGCTCAGAAGCCCGCGACGGGTGTTATTAAATGTCAGCAGGCTGAAAAACCAAGGCTGCATAGTCTTCAATCCTTCACAGGCCTCTTTAATTCACTTCTAGACACCCCCTGCCCCTTAATCTCACTCTTGTGGGTTCCTGCTTTCTCCCTTTGTGGCAATATTTTCCTTCTTTTTTTCCCCCTTGCTTTCCGTTTTGTGTATTTATACCTCTGGTGCTCTCGAAAAATGTTTGAAGAAAAATAAAAAAGTGCCGGTGCCCACAAACGAGTGCTGGTGGCTCCCACTGGCAACCACTGGCTCAAATTAAGCACTGCCTTTAACATTAACGCTGCACTAATAGGGGCCTAACTTCACACCTGAGTGGAATCAGTCATGAAAGAAGTGAAGAAGGAAATGACATGCATGGCCCAGTTGTGACCAATACCTTGTGCCCACTGGTCAAAGGACACTGTTGGGTGTAGGAGAAAAAGAACACATGCACTGCAGTGTGCAGGAGTGAAAATAAACATATATATCCTAGATGCTTTTGTGATGGCTGAGGGATGTTTGCCTCCTGGTTTTCATATGGTAATGTTGCAGATGCTGGATTTGAAGCATATACTATCCTGTTTGATATTGTGCATGGTATCTCAAATTGTTTCAATATACCTTTTGTCACGAAGTAACGCCAGAATAAACAGCAACAACATAATGATGGCTTGTCCTCCTGCCCTCATTTTCCAGGAGCTGTACAGAACTCTTGTCGTTTGTTTTGTTTAAGAGCTCCTGCGTGCGCGGTCTGGGACAATATTGCGAAGGTTATGAAGCACAGTGAGGCAGCCGGGGTGTTTGCCGCCATCAGTGAGCAGAATCTGAGCCAGAAAGTGTCTTGTTTATTGTACACGGTGAGCTCTCAGGTGGGATTGTAAACAAAATGTTTATCAGAGGAATATTTTACGGAATTATGATGAACTAACTCCTGGGTTAGACCTTGTAGTTTAATGTTCTAATGTTTAACGTGAACCTTGTGGTTGTGAATAATTGATAAAACAGTGTTGTGATGTTTTTATAAATAGACCTGCACGGGACCGATAATTATTGAGTCAATGAGAACAGACATATGATTGCAATCAGTATTATATTAACTAAATACAGATTAAAATCACGTTTTAGGGAAAAAGATGCTGCGCAATGGATTTGCGCAGTGTAGATATATAAGTGAGATAGAGATGAAATAAGGAACAAGCAACAGAGTATTGTGAGCGACAGAGGGATAAATCACATTCTAGTGTGTTTAATGGTATTGCACCTTATATATTACTTCTCAGGTAGTGCTTTGTATAAAAAGGAATACAGATGATTGTTTGTACCGCGATTAGAAGCGCGCTTGGGTGTCATGCTGCCCTCTTCAGCACTATATATATATGTCTTCAGACTGTGGACTCCTCGCCGGGAACATTAAAGTTACCTTAACTTTAAGTGGCCTAAAATGTACCATTTGAAGCTGCATTAAAATGAATCATGAAAGGTAATTTCAGAAAATGTTTTCGACTTGAAAACATCAAGGATTCCTTGCTGACCTATTTGAGGATCTCATAGAGGGGGATATTCACAAGGAAGTGGCGGAGAGAGGCGTTAGCCTTCTTGGCTTAACGCCTCTGTCCTCCAGTTCGGAAAAGCAAGGCTGCACCATATTCACAAGGATATGGTGCAGCCTTGCGTTTCCCCCTGTGATGGCGCTAAGTTTTACAACTTAGCGCCAACGCAGGCACCCTTGCACCATAGTGCAAGGGTGTCTGCAAGCAGGTAGGTTTGTTAATGTACAGGAAGGTGTCCCTTCCTGCACATAAACAAACCTAAAATGCCAGTTTGTAACTTACATGTGTGCTGCTTCATGCAGCACACATATAAGCTACAAAACAGCATTTTTAAAAAAGGTTTGTTTATGTACAGGAAGGGACACCTTCCTGTACATTAACAAACCATGGCAAAAGCATGTAAAAAGCAAAAACGAGGAGAAATTAAGCATTTCTCCTCGTTTCGCCATATTAAGACCAGGGTTTTCCTGGTCTTAACTTTGGCCCCACCTCCTATTTATGCTGCCCTTGTGAATAGGGGGTGGCGTCAAAATCAATGGGTGTTGTGGTGGAACGCCCACCGCAACGCCCACTGCACGCCCCTTTCACGCTAAACACAGCGTGAAGGGGGCCTTATTCACAAGGCAGCGTTAAGCCACGTTAAGTGGCTTAACGCTGCCTTGTGAATAAGGCGAGGCCCCTATCGCCACCACAACGTCACTGAAAGTGACGTTGTGGTGGCGATAGGGGCTTGTGAATATGCCCCTGAGTGTCCTATTTATAAAATGAGGTTGCTTAAAATGTCATTGTATGACCTTGCAATGATACCCTACAACGTGTGGAAATGCATGAATTAACTCTTCATTTCTGGGAAAAGAGGAGTAGGCTTGTCAGCAATACTGCAGGCCCATTGGAAATGGTCTACTCTACGTCATTCAAATCTAATTTTGGGGAGAAAGCAAAACTAATGATTGATCCAAAAAAGAAGGCTTATTGTCTGACCCCTTGTGCCCCAGCCCTTTACTAGCAGCAGTTATTACAAATTGAAAATATGAAACGAGCAGTTGATTTTAGTATTTCGTTGACTGGTATGACTTAAAACCATAATGGAATGTTTTGCCCCATCCAGGTCTAAATCATGTATCTCCCTGATCTCCTTTAAGCCTGTTCCAAAAATAAGTGCCACACTCCACAATATTGACTGTTTAACAGGGAACAGAGAACAAGTGCATTCCTATTCTAGCTTCCGGTGATACCCTTCTGGAATGCCTTGCTTCAAGTTTGACATGCTATATTATCTTGTGAAATAAATTCAGAAAATCGCGTATATATCTAAAAGTCTGTCAGTGAAGAGTCGCTAAAAAATCTGTTTCAAATCCTTGCAATGATTGTATAATTTTTCATAGCCCTATGCAGCCCATAAGTGAACTTTAACGTGCAAATCGAAGAGTTTCACGTTCAAATGCCATGAAACATCTGGTGGTGGTAGGGCAATTGTGTTGCTATCTACCGACCATACAAAAAATGTCGAAGGACATGTGTTCATTAACATTTCTTGTTCCATACCTTTTTGATGTAATTAAGGAGGAAGACCACCACTACATCAGGAAAGCACTGAGGGGCATGTTTATGACAAAGTAAAGCAGCGCAGCATAGCAAGTAACGTTGCTGCACTGCATTACAGGGAAATGGCAGGAATGTGCTGTATTTATCCCAATATGGCTTATTCCTGTTTTTTTCTAAGCACTGGCACACAATGGGCTGTCTAGCGCCAACGCAGACACCCGTGCAAGGGTGCCTCCATTTTATGCCGGATTGTTTTTGTGCAGGAAGGGGCACCTTCCACTACAAAAACAATCCCATGAGGCATATTCCTCTATCTATGTGTGCTGCATAATGCAGCACACATAGAAGGAGGAAGTAACAAGGAGAAATAAAAAATATTTCTCCTTGTTAATCATTTTGGGAAGGCGTATCATTTTGGTGCATTCCCAGGTCTACCTGTAATGGTAAATCTGTGAATGCGTCAATATCCATGGGAGTTGCGTGGGAACACCCACGCAATGCCCATGGAACACCTTCCCAGGGCACAGTTACTCAACACAGCGATTTGCGCTTCATTGCGTTACTCCTTATATATCAAGCCACTCAGTGCCACTTAAAGTGGCCTTGCGTTGCTTGATAAATCACATTTTGGGTTTGCGTCATGCATGTACCACACTGCGTGGAGCAAACGCGATGCAAACCTCTTCATAAATATGCCCCCAAGTATGTATCATATTGCTTTAAGTAAACATAGCTACAATATTCTAGTAATTGACCCCACTCTTAAAGGCGTGATGTAATGATCCAAAAGAAAACCACTTAAGATGTTATTTAGAATCTGGCAGATAGGATACTCTGTCAAAGCATGGCGGATATCCCGGCTGCCATATTTCAAGTGCCATAGGCGTTTGTACACTTGTAAAATAGTGGACAGCATCCACCACGTTTGTGATGGAATATTCCATCTACCAAACTCTAAATAAGGCCCTTAGTTATCATAAATTTCATTTCAAGTTCCCACTACAACTCATAAAGCTTCCCATGATCTATTTATTGACCATAGTAAGTCTTGACCTGTTGCAATCACTGATATCTGGTTGCACTGTCTGATAGCAGTGCACAAGTTCAATTATGACAGTAAGTAGCTCATGCTTTGCCTTCTCATCCATGTCCATCATCTAGATGAAATTCCCATCCTTCAACATATTTAAACTTTATCTGGCATCATAATCTGGATTTACAACTCTGAATAGACTTTCACAATAAAATACAATACACCCTAGGATGCTCCTGTTTTTCGGAATGAACAAAGTCAATTTACAGGCTTCTTCATGTTTCCCCAATAATTTTTCTCCCCCTAAAAATTAAGGAAGACTAGCACTAAAGGTACTACATGTTCTTCAAACAAAACAAGACATACACAGTCTTGTGTCAGTGTGTGCCACATTCTTCCTCACTATTTTTTTTTTTTTTTGTCCTCATTTCACCAGTGTTTTCAAAGCCAAGCCTGGTACCCAACCTGTTCCACCTTCAGGCTACTTGCAATTAAACATCTAGCCCTGCTGATCCAGTCCATCCAGTTTCCTGGTTACTGGTTTCCCGCAGGTGTAATCATAGGACGTCACCATTAGGTCCTTGCTGATCCATGCCAACTCAAGTAATCGTCCCAAATCATTATACGCGGGCCACCCTCGACTCCAGTGTCCATTTTACATATAGTTCTAACCGCCTGAAGCCAGTCAAAACCCTGAGGGGGAGAGGATCTGTCCATCTCTTACAAATGTCTCTTCTGGCAAGGAGCATCATATAAAAAAGGAGATCCCTCCTATTTGCCAAAAGGGGCTGAGTAGGATGATCCTCCAACCCCATCAATATCAATGTTGGACTCATTGTTATATTGAGCTGGAAAATATCTTGACAACTTTCTCCACAGTATGGGCCTGATTCACAGAACTAACTTACGTCAAAAACGTAAAGTTAGTACTTTTTGGTATTCACAGAATACACTTACTCATTTTGGTATTCACAGAATGAATTTACTCATTTCGGCATTCACAGAAGTTAGTAGTCCTAACTTTAGGACTCCTAAATGCCTTCTGTGAATACCAAAAGTCTTAAAGTTAGGATTTTCTCAGTTTAGGAGTAGTAAAGTTAGGACTCCTAACTTTAGGACTCCTAAATGCCTTCTGTGAATACCGAAAGTCTCAAAGTTAGGATTTTTCTCAGTTTAGGAGTAGTAAAGTTAGGAGTCCTAACTTTACTACTCCTAAACTGAGAAAACCCTAACTGTAAGACTCTCGGTATTCACAGAAGGCATTTAGGAGTCCTAAAGTTAGGAGTCCTAACTTTACTACTCCTAAACTGAGAAAAATCCTAACTTTAAGACTTTCGGTTTTCACAGAAGGCATTTAGGAGTCCTAAAGTTAGGACTACTAACTTCTGTGAATACCGAAATGAGTAAGTTCATTCTGTGAATACCAAAATGAGTAAGTGTATTCTGTGAATACCAAAAGTACTAACTTTACGTTTTTGACGTAAGTTAGTTCTGTGAATCAGGCCCTATGTCAATAATCCTGTAATTTTGGACACTCAAAAAACATATGTAGATCATCGCGCTTAACATGCTGCATCTACGACATCTTGGGGTTGGAACTAATACAAACTTTGCAAGTTTCTGGGGGGTCCAGTACAACCTTTTTGATTGTAAAGAAATGGTTCCATTTCAAGGTAGCGTGTTTGACCACCTTGTAAAGTAATTATAAAGAAAGTTGCCAAGTTTTTTGCGGCTCTGTCATCTGAATTGCTCCTTCCCAGATCTCAAATGGGGCTTTTAGCTTCTTATCTTCGGATTCCAACAAAGTCCAATACCAATCGGCAACTTTCTTTTTTCTGGGGGCCTCATTCTGTAATTTTGATTCAGTTTCTCATGACCCACTAATCTCCTGTCCATTGGCCTACACCCAAGATGATAGTTGCAGGTACTTGAATCTTGAGAGGGAATCACCCGTTTTTGCCACCTGCACTTCCCATGGCAACATACCCTGCACTGTCAAAAGATCCCCCCACACTTCAATTCCCGCCCTCCTTAGTGGAAGACTTAACCGATCTTGAAGGCACTCAGGTGTACCAGGTGAGTCCCAGATTGGGGAGAAATCTGAGAAATAACCCATTCCAAGTATCTTCCTTACCCCCAACCAAAGAGGAAGTGCTGCCTTTAAAGTCTTCAGCCTAACTTTTTTAAAGAATTTTCTTGCCTCAAACTTATAAAGAAACCCTTTAGATCCCCACTCCTTTACCATTTCTTCCAACAGGCCGCCCCATAGCTGTTGGAAGAAATGGATAGAGGATAGCGAAAGAAATCGACAACTCACTCACTAGGTGGAAGAATCTCCCCTTGACCCTATATGGGAGAATGAACTTAATAAAAATGGTGATATTGCCTAAATTGACATATCTTTTTAATTGCATCCCTCTGACATTTCCTAAAGTTATGATTGAAAAGTTACAGGGGAAATTAGTTAGTTTTGTTTGGGCATGCAAAGGAGCCAAGCTAGCCTGGAAGAAACTGAGGCGCAAGCTGGAGAAGGGCGGTTTGGCCCTTCCTGACCTAAGGCTATATTGTATGGCTTTCCAGTTTAAGAACTGCAGAATCCTCCTAGGTAAACCAGGGCCTTTGGCATTCTTCCTCATTATTTTTATGAGTTTTCTGGACTCTGGCATTGACCAAACACTGAATACATAAATAAATGTTATGACGGTCACACACATACACACACTCACACACACGCTTTTTCTCTCTCTGTGTCTCGCTCTCTCACACACACACAAACACACACGCTCAATTTACATTATTGGCCTTTGACCTAAAAAATTATGTGTACACACTTTCAAGCAGTCATTTTGTATCTCCACACTGCCTGCATTTCCTTGAGTGTGTGAACCCAAATGTCTCACAGACCGTAGCCCCGACATTCCACAGCTAACCACTTGCATTGAGACTGGTACTCCAGCACCCTCAGTGTGCACCATGTTTTTGAAATATGTTGGGTCTGGTCTGCAGCTAAATGCCTGCTGTTCTTTCACAATTGATTCTTGTTAATTCTTTCTGACTACTCCACCATTTGAACGAGCTGGTTACCTACTTAACATATAATCTTGTAACCTGTAATCTTGAGAGGTCTGTAACTCAGAATCCAAAGGGACGAACCTTCACTCACCAACCTAGTTAGTGACATTCTTCATCCTTGGGTTCCCACCCTGGTCGCCAAATGCTTCCAGGGTGTGCTGTGATGCCTGATTACAGCAGAGCTGCTTTTTGTTCTGTTAATTTGATGCTATCTACATAACTACTGTGTCTTTCTCATTCCCATTACTTTACAGGAGTAGTCACAAGAAGTGACCCTTTCCATGTAGGTTTGTAAATTCAAGCTTACTTCACATGCCTTACGGTGCATGCAATTTTCTTTCCTGGTCCTGACGAAAACCATATTGACACAAATGGGCACTTAGGAGAGATGGCTGAAACATGTTGACCGTAATTAAGAATACAAGAGATTAAGACAATCTCACAGGTATCCACTACTGTTTTTAAAATGTGTCCAGGGCCTTCACTATTAAAATACCCCTTGAGGTAGCAGACCCTTAGTCAATTTATTTTAAATCACTTACACTTGCACCACACACAAAAATAACAGCTCCACTGTAATCAGGCATCACAGCAGACCCTGGAAGCATTCGGTGACCAGGGTGGGAATCCAATGATGAAGCATGTCACCAAATAGGTTGGTTAGTGAGGGTTTGTCAAAAAAACCCTAGGGTTTCCCCGTTTTTTCCCCCTTGGTTTGCAAACATTATGCTTAATCAGCCAAAAATAGACTTGAAAAGGGCCCTTTTAGTCCAATGGGCCGATTCCGATCTCGGCCGGTAGGGTACCGAATCGGATTCGGCTTTACCGGATCCGATTCGGATGCCCTGTTTCCGACCGATTCGAACACCCGTCCGCGCGAGCAAGTACGATGCGAGCGTACGCGAAATCCCCGACCGACTCGTTCCCGGCTCCGAACTGCTCCGACCGACTCGTACGGACTCGACTCGCACCATGCAATGGAGACGTTCCCCGACCGGGAAAGTACGATGCGCACCTCGAACAGTCCGACCGACTCGCGCCATCCGGCTCAAAAGAGCAGTCGGAGCCGGACTTCGGGGGTCCGTGTCGGACCCCCTGTACGCGTAGCCACGCGAGTCGCACACAGGGGGTACCCATGGGTCCCCCCTACACATGCATGTATGGCGCAAGTCGCACCGACGCGTACCCGCTGTAGGGGGCGCCCTTGTTCGCGACGCACCCATTGAGTCAATGGGAGCCCGTGTACGCGTCGTACGACCGGCTCCCATTGACTTCAATGGGAGTCCGACCGAATCGAGTCCGATAGCATGCGTCCGCATCGTACTCGTTCGGTCGTACTGCTAGAGTCCGGTTCGGTCGGATATCTCTCCGAATCCGACTCGGTCGGAGGGATTTCCGGCCCGAATCGGAATCGGCCCCCAAGTATCTGTAAATATTTTGACATGAGGAGGCGAGTAGGCAAATGAGGAGGTAAGTAGGCAACTGCTCGCAAGACAACAAGGCACCCTCCAAAGATAGAATCACTGACTAAATATCGAAGGTCACAATACCGACCTACAAAAATATCGCAGCAAAAATATCGAAGACAACAATATCGACATCCTATCTACATTAAGGTAAGTACAAAAATATCGATGTTAAAAATATTGTTTTTAATTGAAGTTAAAAAAATATTGTAAAATAAAGTAAATAATACATATAATTAAAAGAAACATAGTTAAAAATATTTTAAAATGCTTAAAAATTATAAGTAATATATATAATTTGAAAATACATTAAACATATACATATATATAATATATATATACTTACTTATTAATATGTTTTAATATTTATTTTAATAACAAATTATTTAATTTATTTTTTTATAAATTATAAATACATCTATACACATAAAAGAATAATATAAATAAAAATTAAATAAATATATTTAACAAATTTTAAAAAATTCAAATTATTTTAAATCTTTTTAAAAATAATTACACAGTACATTAGCTAAAAAAATACAAAATATTAGATAATGGAGAAAATAAAATTACTATTCCCACTACAGTGAGTGCAACAGTAGGGAAAGTATTGGATAGCGTAGGGGTTAAAATTACTATTCCCACTCCAGTGAGTGCAACAGTAGGGAAAGTGTTGGATAGCGGGGGGGGTAAAAATTACTATTACCACTCCAGTGAGTGTAACAGTAAGGAAAGTGTTGGATAGCGTAGGGGTAAACATTACTATTCCCACACCAGTGAGTGCAACAGTAGGGAAAGTGTTGGATAGCGTAGGGGTAAAAATTACTATTCCCACTCCAGTGAGTGCAACAGTAGGGAAAGTGTTGGATAGCAGGGGGGTAAAAATTACTATTCCCACTCCAGTCAGTGCAACAGTAGGGAAAGTGTTGGCTAGCGTAGGGGTAAAAAGTATGATTCGCACTCCAGTGAGTGCAACAGTAGGGAAAGTGTTGGATAGCGTAGGGGTAAAAATTACTATTCCCACTCCAGTGAGTGCAACAGTAGGGAAAGTGTTGGATAGCGGAGGGGTTAAATTAACATACTTGTAAAAAAAATGTTTTTAAATAAATAACATATTATTAAATATTTAACAAAATAATTATTAATAAATACCTATTAAATTAAATTAATATTTACTTAAATAACATTAAATTACTTCCCACCCTATTCCCCTATAAACACACAATGCGCTACACATAAAAAATAACACAATTAATTTAATTATCAATTAATCATGTAATAAAAATTAATTACCAATTAATAATTAATTAACAATAAATTAATTAACAATAGCAATAAATAAAAAATAATAATACATTAATTATCATTAATATAATTCTTTATTAACCAATTAGTAAATATTAATTACCAATTAATAATTAATTAACAATAAATTAATAATCAATAACAATAAATATACACATATTAACTAATTAATTATATTTAAATTACTTCCCACCCTATTCCCCTATAAACCCACAACCCGCTACACATTAAAAATAACATAATTAATTTAATTACCAATTAATGAATGAATTAAAGTTAATTACCAATTAATAATTAATTTACAATAAATTAATTAACACTACAAATAAATAAAAATTAATAATACATTAATTATAATTAATATAATTATAAATATACCAATTAATATAAATTAATTACCAATTAATAATTAATTAACAATAAATTAACAATGAATAACAATAAATAAAATCATATTAATTAATTAATTATAATTAAATTACTACCCACCCTATTCCCCTATAAACCCAAAACCCACCTCACATTAAAAATTAACATAATTAATTTAATTACCAATTAATCAATGAATTAAAATTAATTACCAATTAATAATTAATTTACAATAAATTAATTAACAATAACAATAAATAAAAATTAATAATAAATTAATTATAATTAATATAATTATAAATTAACCAATTAATATAAATTAATTACCAATTAATAATTAATTAACAATGAATAACAATAAATAAAAACATATTAATTAATTAATTATAATTAAATTACTTCCCACCCTATTCCCCTATAAACCCACAACCCGCTCTGATACTAAAACGCAAAGTTTCCTTTAAAAAAAATTACTATTTTCTAAACATTTAATACATATATTTAAAAATAATTCAAAAACTTTAAAAAAAATGTTAAACATACATATAAAATACATAACACTAAAAAAAAATCAATATTATTTACAACTATATTTTTGCTAACGATATTAATGACTTCGATATTACTTACTTCGATATTAAAAAAATCAATATTACTTACCTTAAAGTCGATATTCTGGTCAACGATATTCTTGACTTCGATATTCTGTCCCTACGATATTAAAAACTCGATATTAGTGTAGGTCAATATTTAAAATTCGATATTTTGACGGCCCACCCCAAAGATAATAATCTACCGCAAGCTAGAGTTTTTTCAGTGTCTGTAATGGGAGCTATTCCCTTGATTCTACACATCAACCAAGGGAGCTTCTCTTCCTTTACAGGGATTTTCAGGGACTTCCTGAAGATGCACCAGAGCTGCTGTTTAAGGGGTCCCTAGGGACTAGAGGTTACACAAACTCTGCTAAAAAGCAAAAATCCAGGAGAACACCCAGGACAAAGGAACACTGATGGAAATTGCACATCTGCCATATTGGTTTTAGATTTTTGCTCCCACCAGGAATGTCTGTATTTACTTTCAGAAATGGAGGAGATATGTAATTTGATACCTGTGTGTTAACGTTATGTTGCAAAACCTATAAACTTTGTCATGGTCCTGGAGCAATGTTGTGAGAAAGCGGGTCCAAGAGGTCCCACCATTCAAAGATTAATGGGCTCCAATTATATCAATGGGGCCATATACCTCTGATTGCCTCCATACTGCAAGTCCCCAAACTGAAAACCAGGTATCCGTTTTAGCATCTGCATCTCAGGATAGTGAGGCAGCAAATTCCAAAGTTGACTCTGAGCAACATGCTGTCAAGAATCAAATACATGTGGTAGGAGAAGCATTGTCATGTGTATTAAAGTATGATTCCTGGACAGCCAAGAGAGTTTATTGATCCCATGTACAGATTTGTGATGCCCCTGTAAGATTTAGGAGCCTAATGAATGTAATGTTCTTGCAAAGCTTCTTTGCGTTTACATTTGCAATGAATCCCATTGTAGGCTGTATCATATTGTAGTCACTTGTGCGTGACGTGAGATGCAAGACGCTGATCTGCCGAAAGGCTGCACCGCCTCAACTCCGCGAGTGCAGCCAGCGCGAAGTTGGAAAATTGGAAAATTCACCAAAATTCACCAAGCGAGCTCCTACAACGCTGGGGGTTGGTCGGTGCTCGGAGTTTGGGGGGCGTGCAGGGAGCACGCGCCTGCTGTTGGGGGCACCCAGGGGGGAAACGGAAGGCGCTCTACAAAGCCAGGGAGGTGCAGGGAGGTGTAGGGGCTAAAAGTCCCCGGTTTAAGGTAGGACTACCCCCCTCCCGCCCCCGTGCCAGAGCCTATCGCCAGAGACTACTACCAGCAGCCCAAGCCCAGCAGCCTCAGTAAGGGGCCAACTCACATATATGGTGCTGATGTAGACAGGAGGTCTAGCATTGGCGACACCCCTGCACCCTGGAAGTCTGAAAACGTGCGTAAAAGTGCAAAAAAAATAAAAGGGTGACATTTGGAAAAAAAAACAATATCTCTGAGGCTTGAGGTGCCTCCAACGTTCCTGTTTGAATCACAGTCAGCCAGTCATCCCACAGCAGAGGTAAGTGTTTTAGCTTTTACATCCGATGACAGGTTACTATTGTTATTTAAAAGCCATTAACCATTGTTGCAGAATTAGTTATGCCAGGTATTAGTCGGAAGTTATTGGTGGTAAGGAAGCTGAATACCCATATCCTCTATTTAAACTGCCCTACACCCTTACCCAAATCAACTCTACAAATATACGGGACACAGAAGGGGGCCCGAAAGATGGCACAGAGGAAGCCACAAACAAGTAAAGCTTGAAAAGACCACCCTACACTGATCAATGTGTCCACAGTCAAAAACGGGACCTTAGCAGAGAGTATGGATGGCCCTGAGGAGAATGCAAAGAGGGCTTCGAAGAGAAACACAAAGAAGAAAACTATAACCAACAAATCTCAATCCAGTGTGAAAGGGGGGGGCGCTAGTGTCAAAATCAATAAAGGTCTTTGTGGGCAAGCACTTCAAGAGGATGCAGACGTCCGTGAGAATTCAAGACTCTAATAAAGATCAGTTAAATGAACAGGAGGTTACTGGACATTGTACCCCAAATCTAGATGAATCATTATTTAGCCAAAGTAATCTAAGCCGAATTGATCCCATTCTGGAACCAAGACTTTCCTCATCCCCACGGATATACTCTATGACCGGTGGCGAAGAACCAGAACATGAGGGGAATGCCTCAAATGAATCAAGGGGGGATCAGAGAGACTACACGGACTCGGCTACAAAGTCTAAGCTCAATAAGAGCACAGGACAATCTGTGAATCAAGGATCTGTGGGGTCGATTACGATGGCGGTCGGAAAACCATTCCGCCCGCAGTGGCAATGGGAAAAGACCGCCCGCATGGCCTGCGGCACCAACGCCGATCACATTACGATGCACCGCTGGAAAAATCCGACTGCCGCGGTCGGAACCCAAGAAACACTGGCGGCGCACGTGCCGAAAATGCGAAATACCCACCACGGCGGTCGGATCCACTGCGGAAAGGTCACAAACCGCTGATACACAAGCGGAATTTCCACGAGTGCAATTATGATCTCACCGTGGTGCCTGTGGTACGACCGCTTGTTTACGACCGCCGCGTTTGACAGCAATGATGAATGGGAGAGCTGGAGGAATGACCATTGCAGTCTGACCGCGGTGACCGCGCGGAAATATTAATGGCGGTCGAAAAAAACTACACCACAAAACCAACAAATGTGGCTGTGTATCTGTCACAGCCAATAAAAACAGCCAACACACCCCATTGACACATGCCCCTGGCATATAAGAACTACAAATCCCAGCTCAACACAGACAACACACCTGACATGAATCCTCAGTTTGGACCCACCCACTAGGCAGCCCATAAAACCAGCCCCTGCATGACCACAAGTCTTTGCACAATTCCAGAACTGAAGGGCCCAACAATATCACACAAAGGAGAGGCAACCCTGTACACATTACACCATCACAAACTCACACACACCACACACACAACCACCACCTGCACACCTGCACTCTTAACCACTCAGCACATCACACACCATGGCACAGAAGATGCCCAAATTCACTGATGGTGAGTTGTCAGTCATGGTGGATGAGATAATAAGAGTTGAGCCATATATTCTAGGAAGCAAGGTCCAACAGACCCCAGCAGCCAGGCAAAATCAAATGTGGCAAAGGATAGTTGACAGAGTCAATGCTGTAGGGCAAGTTCCACGCAACAGGAAGGAGATCAGGAAGAGGTGGACTGACCTCAAGAGCAAGGTCAAGGAGAAGAACAGCAAGAACCGTGAGCTGGCAAACCGGACTGGCAGTGGCCCTCCCATTCCACCAAGAACATTCAACGCATGGGAGGAGAAGGTGCTTGGCATACTGCACCCAGAGAGTTGCACTGGAATCGAGGGGGGAATGGAGGCTGGTAAGTACCAACAAAAGTCTGCCATAACACTGCTATGTAGTAGCCTGCACAACTAAAAAACAACACCTCCTAGGCCCAAATGTACCCATGTCCACCACACTCCCCTCAAACAGGTCTCACAGATCCCACAATAACTCCCTCTCATGCACCACAAAGGTACATAACAATGTTTACATGGGGGCACATGTACAGGCAACCAGCACTACAACTCCCAACAGGCCCCCTTGTTCCACAGCTGAGCAGGATGGAGCATTCCCCACACCCACAAGCATGGGGCAGCCATTTCCCCCCACTCTGTAGCCTAACAGGTAGGTAGCCATCTCAACAGGGAGGGGTCTTTGTGGCTGGGAAGTCTGCACTACAACTCCCAACAGGCCCCCTTGTCCCACAGCTGAGCAGGATGGAGCATTCCCTACACCCACAAGCATGGGGCAGCCATTTCCCCCCAATCTGTAACCTAACAGGTAGGTAGCCATCTCAACAGGGAGGGGTCTTTGTGGCTGGGAAGTCTGCACTACAACTCCCAAAAGGCCCCCTTGTCCCACAGCTGAGCAGGATGGAGCATTCCCCACACCCACAAGCATGGGGCAGCCATTTCCCCCCAATCTGTAACCTAACAGGTAGGTAGCCATCTCAACAGGGAGGGGTCTGTGTGGCTGGGAAGTCTGCACTACAACTCCCAACAGGCCCCCTTGTCCCACAGCTGAGCAGGATGGAGCATTCCCCACACCCACAAGCATGGGGCAGCCATTTCCCCCCACTCTGTAACCTAACAGGTAGGTAGCCATCTCAACAGGGAGGGGTCTTTGTGGCTGGAAAGTCTGCACTACAACTCCCAACAGGCCCCCTTGTCCCACAGCTGAGCAGGATGGAGCATTCCCCACACCCACAAGCATGGGGCAGCCATTTCCCCCCACTCTGTAACCTAACAGGTAGGTAGCCATCTCAACAGGGAGGGGTCTTTGTGGCTGGGAAGTCTGCACTACAACTCCCAACAGGCCCCCTTGTCCCACAGCTGAGCAGGATGGAGCATTCCCCACACCCACAAGCATGGGGCAGCCATTTCCCCCCACTCTGTAACCTAACAGGTAGATAGCCATCTCAACAGGGAGGGGTCTTTGTGGCTGGGAAGTCTGCACTACAACTCCCAACAGGCCCCCTTGTCCCACAGCTGAGCAGGATGGAGCATTCCCCACACCCACAAGCATGGGGCAGCCATTTCCCCCCACTCTGTAACCTAACAGGTAGGTAGCCATCTCAACAGGGAGGGGTCTTTGTGGCTGGGAAGTGTCTGCACTACAACTCTCAACAGGCCCCCTTGTCCCACAGCTCTGCAGGATGGAGCATTCCCCACACCCACAAGCATGGGGCAGCCATTTCCCCCAATCTGTAACCTAACAGGTAGGTAGCCATCTCAACAGGGAGGGGTCTTTGTGGCTGGGAAGTCTGCACTACAACTCCCAACAGGCCCCCTTGTCCCACAGCTGAGCAGGATGGAGCATTCCCCACACCCACAAGCATGGGGCAGCCATTTCCCCCCAATCTGTAACCTAACAGGTAGGTAGCCATCTCAACAGGAGGGGTCTTTGTGGCTAGGAAGTCTGCACTACAATTCCCAACAGGCCCCCTTGTCCCACAGCTGAGCAGGATGGAGCATTCCCCACACCCACAAGCATGGGGCAGCCATTTCCCCCCACTCTGTAACCTAACAGGTAGGTAGCCATCTCAACAGGGAGGGGTCTTTGTGGCTGGGAAGTCTGCACTACAACTCCCAACAGGCCCCCTTGTCCCACAGCTGAGCAGGATGGAGCATTCCCCACACCCACAAGCATGGGGCAGCCATTTCCCCCAATCTGTAACCTAACAGGTAGGTAGCCATCTCAACATGGAGGGGTCTTTGTGGCTGGGAAGTCTGCACTACAACTCCCAACAGGCCCCCTTGTCCCACAGCTGAGCAAGATGGAGCATTCCCCACACCCACAAGCATGGGGCAGCCATTCCCCCCCACTCTGTAACCTAACAGGTAGGTAGCCATCTCAACAGGGAGGGGTCTTTGTGGCTGGGAAGTCTGCACTACAACTCTCAACAGGCCCCCTTGTCCCACAGCTCTGCAGGATGGAGCATTCCCCACACCCACAAGCATGGGGCAGCTATCGCAATGCTCTCCCAAAACTTACACGTAGGTAGTGACTGCATGCACACCGCCATCCTATTCTAAATGCATGTAGCCACATAACCACATCAACACTAACATGTCAGCCAACTTAGCATAGTTTTAAATGCCACATCCAGTGTGCAGACATCTAAGTGCACGTAACTGACACATATTTTGAACTCATACTCACCAAGTCACAAGTGAAACAAATGCATCCCACAATCATGCACAGCAGAGAATGCAATGTGGAAGCGCCTTGGTGTCTGAGCATGAAGGCCCATCTCAACACCAAACATGCATGGTCTACATGAAAAAAAGAAAAGTACATGTGATTCCAAAGCTAAGTATAACATGACAATGGTTCCTTGTAGCTCTGTTGAAATAGATTACATGAACCGCTAAACGAAAAGACGCACAACAGAAAGTTTATGTCACGCAATTAGGTAGATGAGGACATGTCCGTGTAGTTACACTATCTGTACACTGCACCAAGTTTCAATTCACAACGGACACCATGGACCACTAAGGTATGTACCTCAACGTCATGTCATGGTGCACAGTAAATAGCAGGCATACAAAGTCATTGCATTGTAAAGTGTTTGTAGTATCAAATGTCTCAAACAATTGTCTAACATCAAGCTTGTTGCGTGCAACTCAATTACCATATGACCTCTGTTCAACAGGAGATCAACAACTAACTGCAGAGGATGACACCAACATGCGGAGCCAGTCTCCCCCCCCGGAACGTGAACTCTCGCATGCAGATGCCCCAACATTCTCGGACGAGGATTCTCAAGCTGGCCCCTCTGGTTTGGCAGGGACTAACATGTCTCAAGCCCTCATTGTCCCCACCACCACCACCAGCACCACGGCAAAAACAACTGTCCTGGCCCCTACCACTACGACCTGTGTGGCCTCCACCACCACCACCACCACCACTGCTGCCTGCAACACACGCCCTGCCACGGTGGTTACCAACACCACCACACAATCACAGCATGCCAGGGAGAGTGTGCCAGTGCGTCGGGGGACTACGCCACAGGTCCGTGTCAGGAGGGCAGGTGGGAGTACAACTGGGGCAGAGACACAGGAGGACAATGACCCTGAGTCCCTGGCCACCATTGAAAGAGTCCTTGGTGCCTACCAAGAGAACCATGGAGTTATGGGCCAGCTTGCTGAAGACATGCATGAGATCTGCCTGCTGCAGCAGTCCATGGACACACGGATGGGCCAACTTGTCGACCTTGTTGGCCAGCTAGTGTGTGTTCTGAGGGACAGACTCCCAGCCCCAAGTGCAGCTCAACCCCCCTCCAGTGGATTGCCTGCTGTGCAGCCCACCATTCCAGCTGCAGCCACAGAGAGGGGTGTGCAGGAGGAGAGTGAGTCCTCAGACACCACTGACCCTGCAGCAGGTGCCCCGCCCAAATGTACCAGGGGCCGTCCGAGAATCCACAGGGGAGGATTTGGTGGCAGGCCACCATACCAACGCCACTCACAGAGCCAGCCATGATGGAATCTTGTTGTACCCCTTTGCATTGACTATGTTGACTATCCTTGGCCACATTGCCATGTTGATGGCCTGAGTCTGTTGGACTGTGTGACTTCTGCTTTGTGGTGACTACACCATTTGTCTCATCTACCATGACTGACAACTCATTTATTCACTGTTCACATTTATGTACATATTCCCTTCACTTGCACCAAAACTAATTTGAAATAAACACTCTTCACATACCCATGTCTGTGTGAGCCACATGTTTATTCCAGTATGTACAATGACAATTCAGATTTCAATGTTCCAACTGCTCTGAAGGAGAGGAGGCATTGAGAGGGTGAATGAACCTAGAAAGACACAATAGAATGACATTTACTTAACAGGTGACGCCTTTTCAGCAGAAACACAACACTAGGCATCAAGGTACAAAAACAAGCACACATAGCAATGATCAACAACCTCAACATACACATGATGTACCTGGATACAAATACCCTGTGCCACACACATCAACCCTTATCACACACACAACAACAGCCAGCAGTTAAAATCCTCTATGCCTTGATACTAACATCCAAGCAAACACACAATGTCACTGTTCTACAAAGTCACTTACATTCAAGGGAAGTAGTTGGCAATGAGCTGTTGACGCAGGTCAACACCTTCCTCTTCACTACTATCGTCCGCCCTGGAAGTGTGTGGGTGTGCAGGAGGGGGCATCTGCTGCTCATCGTCATCCAGGATCAGCGGAACGGCTTTGCGCAAGGCAAGGTTGTGAAGCATGCAGCATGCTACAACTATCCGGCACACCTTTTGTCGGGAATACAACAGTGCACCTCCGCTCTTGTCCAGGCACCGGAATCGGGACTTCAGGAGGCCAAACGTGCGCTCCACCACACGTCGTGTCCTACCATGTGCCTCGTTGTAGCTGACTTCACCCTGGGGTACTTGGATTCTGCAGTGGGCTCAGCAACCACGGCCTGTTGGGATACGCTGAGTCACCTAGGTGTGACATACACAGAGAAATGTTGCAATACAAACAGTTGACGAGAACAGCATGTCACACCCAGCACACTACTTAACTCAGTGTACTCACCTACAAGCCATTCACGCTCTGGATGTAGATTTTCCATCTGCCGGGGTACAATGCTGTTCCGCGGGATGTAGGAGTCATGGCCGGAGCCAGCAAATTGCGCACACACATGGCTGATGATCATATCAGCTTGGCATACCACCTGCACATTAATGGAATGGTAGTGCTTCCTGTTCCTATACAGCTGCTCACGTGCCTGTGGTGGGACAAAGGCAATGTGTGTGCCGTCAATGGAACCAACTACATGAGGAATGTGGGCAAGGGCATAAAAACCAGCCTTCACAGCAGGCAATTCTGCAGTATTTGGGAATTGTATGTATTGGTCCTTGTATAGCATCATTGCGGACACCACATCCCAGAGCACCATGCTGAATGTGGCTTGCGACATCCCACCGGCGCTGGCCACCGTGTATTGGAAAGAGCCCGTAGCAAAAAAATGCAGCGCTGCCATGATCTTCACTGTTGGGGATAGGGCAGTTGTATATGTTCGTTGAGGCCTCAGATGGGGTTCCAACTGAGCACACAGCTCTTGCAGTGGAACACGATCCAGACGAAATTTCCGGATGATGTCCACATCCTCCATGTCCGCCAGGACTGTGAAAGGCCGGTGCACATTTGGTCGTCGCTTACATGAAATGGAAGAGGACTAATGTTATCCACATTACACAATGAGATGTGTCCAACTTCTCACATCTTGACTCATGCAGCAGAAACAATGAATGCACCCCAACAATTGCTTAATCCACAACTCAGATGCAGAGACACCTTCACCACATGTGTTTTTACAAGTGGACATGTTGTACATACTGACTACCCCAAAAACATAATCAGAGGTTGTGAATGGTACACCAATACATCTGGTGTCCCCAGGCCTAGGAGTAGGTGACACAGCAGATGTATGAGACAGCAACACTGCTGACTCATATGTAGCTGCTTTATCTGCCACATATTCTTGTTTAAGTTGCACAGACCACTAGTTATCAGCACAATGTGCAGAGTGTGTGTAAGCTGATCACATATCCTACCTAAATCAGCTATGGGCACAGTAAAATACCACCATTATGTGTTCAGGCAATCATTACTGTTGTTTGATTGGCCATCTCACACATTAAGTTGATTTCAAAGATGAGACAACATCATACAACCAATAGATGTACATCCACACACATATCATAGGTGACATGAGTAAGTGCATGTCAATGCATGTCACATATTCCACAGACATGGCATGTGTAGGCATCAGTGAGTTGAATGTCACACCAGCATTCATTGTAAAACAACAAGTGCAGTAAGACACTATGTAGGCATAGTGTTCAATTGTTAAAGTGGACCATTGCCATTGCTAGTGCATAATGTGTCCATAACCGCGGTAGGCATGCACCGCCACTGCAGTGCCGCACATTTGGCCACAATTGAAAGATGCAGCATAGCGGTAACGACCGCCTGCCCTCCGTGGTGTGACACCACCAATGCCATTGCAGCCAATGTGACCCGCGATCGCGGTGGTGAAATGCTACATTGGAAACCGCGGTAGGCGTGCACCGCGACCGCGGGGCCACACATTGGCCACAATTGAAAGATGCAGCATAGCGGTAACGACCGCCTGCCCTCCGCGGTGTGACACAACCAATGTCATTGCAGCCAATGTGACCTGCGATCGCGGTAGTGAAATGCTACATTGGAAACCGCGGTAGGCGTGCACCGCCACCGCGGGGCCGCACATTGGCCACAATTGAAAGATGCAGCATAGCGGTAACGACCGCCTGCCCTCCGTGGTGTGACACCACCAATGCCATTGCAGCCAATGGGAACCGCGATCGCGGTAGTAAAATGCTACTTTGAAAACTGCGGTAGGCGTGCACCGCCACCGTGGGGCCGCACATTGGCCACAATTGAAAGATGCAGCATAGCGGTAACGACCGCCTGCCCTCCGCAGTGTGACACCACCAATGCCATTGCAGCCAATGTGACCCGCGATCGCGGTAGTGAAATGCTACATTGGAAACCGCGGTAGGCGTGCACCGCCACCGCAGGGCCACACATTGGCCACAATTGAAAGATGCAGCATAGCGGTAACGACCGCCTGCCCTCCGCGGTGTGACACCACCAATGTCATTGCAGCCAATGGGAACCGCGATCGCGGTAGTGAAATGCTACTTTGAAAACCGCGGTAGGCGTGCACCACCACCGCGGGGCCGCACATTGGCCACAATTGAAAGATGCAGCATAGCGGTAACGACCGCCTGCCCTCCGCGGTGTGACACCACCAATGTCATTGCAGCCAATGGGAACCGCGATCGCGGTAGTGAAATGCTACTTTGAAAACCGCGGTAGGCGTGCACCACCACCGCGGGGCCGCACATTGGCCACAATTGAAAGATGCAGCATAGCGGTAACGACCGCCTGCCCTCCGCGGTGTGACACCACCAATGCCATTGCAGCCAATGGGAACCGCGATCGCGGTAGTGAAATGCTACTTTGAAAACCGCGGTAGGCGTGCACCGCCACCGCGGAGCCGCTCATTGGGCCCAATTGAAAGATGCCAGCCAGGAGGACAAATTGCAGCAGCTGCCTGCCACTGATACCAACCCAGGGGCCTATTAATCTCTGTGGGAGAGCCACACATTTCACATGCATTCAGACACTGCTGACTGCCATTCCTCTACAACTGCATATTTAGCTGTATCCTGGATCCAGTGCTGGCGAGAACAGAGAATATCAGGGCCCGTCCCTTCAGTACAGAGGAACTGGAGCTTCTGGTGGACGAGGTCCTTGCACAGTATGGGAGGCTTTTTGGTGCGCCAGATGTACTGGTAAGTGTTCCTGATTCCAAGTGTGAGAGTGATCAAAATGATACCATGATGTTGCTGTGCAGTAGTATGTGCCTGTGAATGCAAATCGATGTACAGGCATCCTAATAGTTAACATGGCATGCTCCATACATGTTCTGTGGGAATTGCATTTGATTATGTGTAGTAAATGGACACTCCTACAGCCATTCCTGCACAAACTCGAGGAACATATTGGTCTGAGACTAGGTGATGTTAATGTGTGTTACACTGCCATGCATGCTAACTTCATGTCAATGGTGTCTGTAGGCTGATGTCCACACCTACATAAGTTGATTGAAGGTAGGGGGAGACATGCATTGTTTCAACAGACACACAGATAAGATGGTGTTCTGAAACAGCTCGAGTCGGGACTGATTAGTACTGTGCCATGTTATGTGACTGTCCACTCACTCTTCACAACCTCATATGTGACTGTTGAAATGTATTTTGTAATGGAGCAATAACTGATGTGTTTTGAATGTTTCTTAAGTGCACTATGTTGATGTGATGTGCACAATAGTCCAATGCATGAGTGGAACACACTTGATGTTAATGCAACTATGACACTTCACATCAATGTAAGTGGTAGATGTCATCCTTACATTGATTTGAACATGTGTTCAGTCACGCATGTGTTGGCACTTTTCACCCTCTCATGCTGTACATCCATGTGATTTATCTGAGTGACCATGTTGTATCGCACTGTGAGTTCCTCTGGCCTGCACAGACACTGTCCAATGTTACTCGGAGCCATGCCTAACTGGACTGAGTCAAAGATGTGTTTAGTCCACACACCTAATACTCACTGAGCCATCATAGTCCTGAGAATTGCACAATCGAGGACTTAACATTGTGAGAAGTGCGTGAAAATTCTGATTGTGTCCCAATATGTTTCCTGAAAAATGCATTGAGCCATTCACAGGCCAAGGGCATCGAGGGGTGTGTAGTGGTGGACACAGTGAGTCTGCCACTACACTTCATTAGCACTGTATTGCATGTCATGCTCACTCACATACTGCATCACAGATGAGGGCCTTCTGCACATAGCTGTCTGTGCTGCCATTGTGCATGTGTATGAGATGGCCATGTACTGTGTGCCGCCTCATACATGCATTCATTTCTATGTAGTATTGTAATGAACAAGTACTATGTGTCATGCTGTATGGCCTCTGATGGAGATGTAGCGATTTGTGTGCCATGCATTTATGTTCACCTGTGCTGACACACAGTGTGAATGACACAGGGTCTCTGATACTTCCTTTTCTTGTCGCCTATGCCTGCAGCTGAAGGTCCACCAGCGTAAGGCCACATGGAAGAACATTGCACGGAAGGTGCGGACTCTGGGTGTATCCAACAGACGGCACACACACTGCCACAAGAGGTGGGACGACATCTCCCGTCTGAGCAGGACCGTGGCAGAGATGACGGTGGGGCTGGTCCCTCGCAATGGCAGGTTGGCGCGCCGAACCATGACTCCACTAATGTCCTGCATCTTGTCTGTGACACAGCCAGAGCTGTATGAACGTTTGAGGGACCATCAGCAGGGAGTTAGTGGTGAGTATTCTGCGTAGGCTGACTTTGGGTGTGAGTGACTGCATGAATGGCAACCGGGAGCCATTGCTGATCTTGCTGATGTGTACATTTTAGGGACTACTTCTCAGTGGCTTATGTCTTCAGTGCAGGTGTCATGTATTTTCCCATAGCTGGACTTGATCATGTGTTTCAATCAATGGCCCTTGACATTGCATGATGAGTTGTGGCCTTATGACATCTTCTGCATTCTGGGTGTCATGGACATCACCAGGCAGTGTACAGCAGTGTGCATCATGTCAGTGTGCATTTAACGATGTGTGCAGTGCAGGACTTGTAAATGGTGTGAAGTCCACATCTGACACCAACGTGCAACAGTTTGCATGATGAATTGCTCAACTTGTTACACATCAGTAGCTCATGGACATTCTTACGTACAAATTAGAATCTGTATCTGTGTTGTCCCCTTACAGTGACTCCATATGTGACAGAGGCAACATGCTGAGATGTATGCCTCTCTCACATACAGGCACGTGGGTATGCGTGCAGAGATGTTTATGTTAGTTTACAAGGAGGCAGGGACCTGCTATTTGCCAGTGTGAACCTCACATGGCTCATTGATGTAAACGATGCATATTTCCTTGCATCTTCTGTGTTCAGCATGATTGTTGCACATGCAGACTGCACAGGGTGTTGGGCAACTTGGGGTTGTCATTATGTAGTCTAGTTCTGTGCTTGCATTTGATGTTTGTGTGTATGGCACTGTACTGAACCTATGTCTCTGTCCATTGCAGCATCTACCGAGTGCACGGAAGGCCATGATACGGACACCAGTGCTGAAGCATGTGGCACGCATGATAGCCATGAGATCACTGACACTGAGGTGACCAGCGCCTCGGAGGGGGACAGGAGTGTCCTTGAGGACTCACGCGCAGAAAGCACTACCTCAACAGCATCGGACTCCAGTGGGGAGTCAGCGACAATGGTGGTCACAGGGAGTGACAATGCTGCCTCTTCCTCCACCACACATCGGCCAGTGCCCACCATCCCGGCTACTACCACTAGTGCTGTCCATGCCCGCAGGGCTGTTAAGGGTAGAGTCACCTTCACCCCAGGCACCGCTGCCCCTGCCCCTGTCTCCCCTGGGGCCCTCAGTGTTGAGGCGGTAGAACTCTTGCGCCAGCTGTGTGTGGGTCAGACAGCTCTCCTAAATGCTTTCCAGGATCAGGACAAGAAGTTGGGGCAGGTTCTGGCATTTATGGAGGGCATTCATTCGGACGTGGGTGGGCTACACAGGACTGTCCAGGGTTTGTCCTCCACCGTGACGGCAGCCATTCAGCTATCACAGCATCCAAGTCCAGCCCCTATGCCTTCACCAACCACCCTGCCAGTGGCAACCCCTGAGCAGAGTGACCACCCAACTGAGCCCTCAGGCCCTGAGTCGTCGACACGCAGCACACGACAGCAGCGCTCCAAGCGTGCCAGACCACAGACACCATCCCCAAAAAGTGACACAGGCACACAGGGACGCAAAGATAAAAGCCCTTCACATGACACTCAGGGGCATCAGGCAAAGAAGCAGGCCTCTAGCTCACGGTCGACAAGATTGCACCCATCACAAGAGACTCCCATACACACAACTGCTCCAAGCTGTGGTGCTGGTGCCGCTGAAGGGAAAGCCCACAAATCAACCTAAGACTGCTTCACCCAGGACCTCTACTCCCACCCACAGCCCTGTGAAGCGTGTTCAGGAGAGCAATGTGAGTGGTTCACCAGGAACACAGGGGATGGAGGGCAAAAGGCAAGCAAAAAGCAAGGCTAAGTCCATATCCAGCAAATCCCCACAAGGAGGTCCACATGCACCTGTCACACCTTTGGTGGAGAGGGACTCTGTTGTGCCAGGCACACTTCCCACTACTCCCAAGACACTTCTGCAAAATCGGATACCCAAGAAGTGTAGAGTCAGCCCTCAACATTCACCCTCACCCACTGTGTCTCACAGCAGCGTCTCTCTGCCTCCACGTGCCACCATGCCACCAGGTCCGAGCAGCCCTACACCTTCCACAGCCACTACTGCCTCTGTGTCTCACGGCAGCAGCTCTCTGCCTCCACGTGCCACCATGCCACCAGGTCCGAGCAGGCCTACACCTGCCACAGCCGCTACTGCCTCTGTGTCTCACGGCAGCATCTCTCCACCTCCACGTGCCACCATGCCACCCGGTCCATGCAGGCCTACACCTGCCACAGCCACTACTGACTCTGTGTCTCACGGCACCATCTCTCCACCTCCACGTGCCACCATGCCACCTGGTCCAAGCAGGCCTACACCTGCCACAGCCACTACTGACTGTGTGTCTCACGGCAGCATCTCTCCACCTCCACGTGCCACCATGCCACCTGGTCCAAGCAGGCCTACACCTGCCACAGCCACTACTGCCTCTATGTCTCACAGCAGCATCTCTCCGCCTCCACGTGCCACCATGCCACCCGGTCCAAGCAGCCCTATGCCTGCCACAGCCACTGCTTACTCTGACTCAGATGATCCTCTCTCTCCCAGGTCCAGTTCCGCCAGTGGCCACGACAATCAGCCACCTCCCACTCCAACTGCCAGGCAAGTCTGAGGCACAGACCCCCTCTCATAACCATCTCCCCCACAGCGGTGCCTGGACTGAACTTTGATAGCCCCGGTGCTTTGTTCATTCACATGTCAGTGTACGGTGTTACACATTCACTGTAAACATTTTCATGCACACATGTGCATTGTTTAGACTGTGGACTGCTCAATGGCCTTTTATTTGTTAGAAATTTTGTGACTATCAGAATATTTTGCAATAAACACTGTTACTCCTGTTGTATCGTTTGTTACTGCCCTTGCTTCATTAAAAAGTTTTGATGTGTGGGTCTGGATATATGTGCCACATGCTCTGCATGGCAGTTCCACATTGCCATTTACTTCATTCACTTTGTCATTGTTTGGCAAATGTAACACACACTTTTGGTCTGCTTGTCTCTGAGGTTTGGGGGTGCCATGATGTTTGTGGGTGTTGATGTACTCTTGCAATCATCATTCGCTGTTGATTTCAGTATGATTGTACTAACCCTGGGCAAAGCACTACGCTACGCTCGCGTAGTTTGCGAAGTTTGCGCTACTTCGCACAACGCGAATTGCACGTAGCACAGTGCAAACACGCGTAGCGTAGCGTAGTGCAGCGGTCATTTTTTGCTTGCTCGCGGTCCTCAACGTCAAGTTGGCGACCGCGAGCAAGCAAAATGACATCCCGGCGAGATTCTCGACGCAGGGAGGTCAGGTTTCTCATTGCGAGTGGTCGCGTATGCTCGCGACCGCTCGCGATGAGAAACTACCAGTCCACGTTGAAAGCTGCCGCTCGAGTAAAATCTACTCGAGCGGCAGTAAAGACAGCTCGCACTGTGCAAGATGCCGTTTTCAATGATTGCACAGTGCGGACAAGCATCCGGCACTGTGCAATCATTGCGAACAGTGCACTACGCAGTTCGCGTAGTGCTACGCGTAGTTTGCGTAGTGCGAACTGCACTTTGCGTAGCTTCGCGTAGCGCTACTTCGCGAACTACGCCCAGGCTTAGATTGTACACATGTCATGTTAGGGGGCTATACCACAACAGAGGTGAATTCTTCTACACACAGTCTAACTTGCGGGGTGTCCAAGGTTGGTGTTGTCTGTGTGATATGTTTGAATGTGTGCACAGCAGTGTGTGTGTGGTAATGTTGTGAAGGTCTGTCTTCGTTCTCACATGGGTATATTTGGATGTCTGCAGTTGAGTGGTCACACAGTGTGCTTGGCCTGTCCTTGTCAGTGGTGTTGAGGTGTATGTGGCCCTGTTCATGCCAACTACAAATGTGTATGTTTCATGTGGGGTTTGCCCCCTCATACTCATCTTGGCAGTGGCAGGGAGGGGGTGTCACACCACAAGCAGCTTTTTGGCATTACTTAGCAGGTGGAGTTTGCCCCCTAATACTCATCTTGGCAGTGGCAGGGAGGGGGGGTCACACCACAAGCACCTTTTTGGCATCACCTTGCAGGTGTTGTTTTGCACCCTCATACTCATCTTGGCAGTGGCAGGGAGGGGGTGTCACACCACAAGCACCATTTTGGCATTACTTTGCAGGTGGGGTTTGCCCCCTAATACTCATCTTGGCAGTGGCAGGGAGGGGGTGTCACACCACAAGCACCTTTTTGGCATCACCTTGCAGGTGTTGTTTTGCACCATCATACTCATCTTGGCAGTGGCAGGGATGGGGTGTCACACCACAAGCACCTTTATGGCATCACCTTGCAGGTGTTGTTTTGCACCCTCATACTCATCTTTGCAGTGGCAGGAAGGGGGTTTCACACCACAAGCACCTTTTTGGCATTACTTTGCAGGTGGGGTTTGCCCCCTAATACTCATCTTGGCAGTGGCAGGGAGAGGGTGTCACACCACAAGCAGCTTTTTGGCATTACTTAGCAGGTGGGTTTGCCCCTAATACTCATCTTGGCAGTGGCAGGGAGGGGTGTCACACCACAAGCACCTTTTGGCATCACCTTGCAGGTGTTGTTTTGCACCCTCATACTCATCTTGGCAGTGGCAGAAAGGGGGTTTCACACCACAAGCACCTTTTTGGCATTACTTTGCAGGTGGGGTTTGCCCCCTAATACTCATCTTGGCAGTGGCAGGGAGAGGGTGTCACACCACAAGCAGCTTTTTGGCATTACTTAGCAGGTGGGGTTTGCCCCCTAATACTCATCTTGGCAGTGGCAGGGAGGGGGTGTCACACCACAAGCACCTTTTTGGCATCACCTTGCAGGTGTTGTTTTGCACCCTCATACTCATCTTGGCAGTGGCAGGGAGGGGGTGTCACACCACAAGCAGCTTTTTGGCATTACTTAGCAGGTGGGGTTTTCCCCTAATACTCATCTTGGCAGTGGCAGGGAGGGGTGTCACACCACAAGCACCTTTTGGCATCACCTTGCAGGTGTTGTTTTGCACCCCCATACTCATCTTGGCAGTGGCAGGGAGGGGGTGTCACACCACATGCACCTTTTTGGCATTACTTTGCAGGTGGGGTTTGCCCCCTAATACTCATCTTGGCAGTGGCAGGGAGGGGGTGTCACACCACATGCACCTTTTTGGCATTACTTTGCAGGTGGGGTTTGCCCCATAATACTCATCTTGGCAGTGGCAGGGAGGGGGTGTCACACCACAAGCACCTATTTGGCATCACCTTGCAGGTGTTATTTTGCCACAATACACCTATGGACTTGTTCACATACATCACTATCCCTGAATGTCAGATGGGCACACATTTTGCTGTTGAACAGGGAGGGATGGTAGGAGCTGTGATGGAATCAGGTAATGACAGCTGCTACCAACAGAGGCACACAATGTACATTTGGGCCAGGGCCAACACAATACTTACACGTCCCTGGGACTACCCATGCGTGCCGCTGGACCTGCCTACTGGATTGTGCGGAACTTTTCCCGCGTCTTCACCGCTGCGGTGACATGACCGGGAGGATGCGGTGATGATGTTGTTGATGGATGACCCCGATGCGGAGGTGTGGCCTTGACGTACCTGCGGGGTTGTCGACGGCGGCGGCGTCTTTGTTGATCGCAGATCAGGAACAGCAGCGGCAGGGCTTGTAGTGCAGGATCCATTGCGGTAGCGAACGCGTGGAGTTGTGTTATTGCCTTTTTCCTCCGCAGTATTGCTTCCGCCGTGTTTCAATGGGTGGTTTCTCCGTTGCGGTCCTATTGCCTATTTGAGGCATTGTGATTCGGACGGCGGTCTACACGTCATTCTGCACGGCGGTCGCCCGCTATTGGCTACGTCCGCCCTCGTCGCGGAACCAAACTACTGGCGGAACTGAAAACACCGCGGCGGTAGTCATTTGGCCTATGTCTGCCCATCGTAATATGGCGGGTGGTGTTTCGCGACCGTGGTTGGCTAAACAGCACCCGCCAGGCCGGCGGAAGCCACCGCTGGCACGGCGGTGCCGATCCGCCTGCCATCGTGATCGGCCCCTGAGTCCTCTGAAGAGTCGGTGAGCAATATCACATTGGGAATAGATATATCTGCAACACCTTCAGCCTCAATGTTAGACATAATGTTGATGCTGCAAAAAACCTTGCAAGGCCTTCTAGAAGTAACGATGTTAAATAATAAAACACTAAAAACCCATGAAATTCAATTAAAAAAATTGTGGGCGAATTGCAAGGGATCAGGGGACTAATGCCATCAGTAGTTAGACCGGCCCCTGACACCTCGATTCAGGGTAGTGCCGGGGCCCCTGAGCAAGCAAATAATCTGCAAGACGTCTATATCTCTAGATGCCCGATGTTGATTAGGAGACGGGGAGATTACACTTGGTATAGGCGCTATAATCCCCTGAGTAAAATAAGAAGGTTAGTGCAGGAGAAACGAAAAGGTCTAAAGAAAGGAAGGGGTAATGGGGCCGTACATCGAGGAGCACCACAAGAGAGAGGAATACCCTTAAAAAGTAGGAGGGTAATGAGGAATTTAGAGAGCTCATTAAATTTGGTGTCAGTTGAATTATGGGGAAAAAAGGGTCAACAAAAAACCACCGCTAAGGTTTATAGGGACGATAAAACGATGAAAATATGTGAAAATCCGCAGGGGGGGAAAGAAACCCTTTGGAATCTAGCTGAGGGCGGAAGAGCATCAAAAATAATAACCAGTAAGAAGAATAAGCTGGGAAGAGAAAACGTGGTTACAGAAGCATTAGAAGCCAGTGGCAAATTGTGGCTATACTTTGAACCCTCCAAAATAAAGAAGGGGAGGAAAAAAACAAGAAAGATCACACCTTTAAATCGATCTCAGCTTTTATTCTCATTTTCAAAATGCCCAAGCCTGAGAGAAATTGGGACAAAAGATCTGAGGCAGGTAGGATTCAGCCATAATAACAAAGGCAAGAAAATCACCAAGGTCCAAGTCTATTCAGGGCTGGTAAAGGAGGCAATTTGCAAAGCTGAAAAGGGGATATTAATAGAAGGGATAAGGATAATGCCAGAAGTAGACCTGGAGGGGGGTAACTAGCAAGGTAGTGCCTTTTAAAAATGTCATGGAGGCTTAGGGAAAAGGCAAGTAAGACTGATAGCTGGGTCAAGCGGGGAAAGAGTAAACATCAACATAGCGGTAGAGAACCCGGAGCCTAGTAAAATTTGGGGTAACTGGAGCCCATAAAGTAGTTATCTAGGCCCACCTCAGTGGGATCAGAATGAGTATGATTGCCTCAGCGATATTGATTAGGGAAATCGGTTGTCGCGTAGCTTGAAAATTATATCATGGAATATAAATGGGCTTGGAGGTCAAACAAAAGTTGAAAGTGTGCTGAGATCATTTGTTTGCAGGAAACATGGCAATGCGACAATACCCAAGTGAGGGCTTTGCCCAACTTCATAGGCCTGCTAGAAAAAAAAAGATTTGGCCGAACATCAGGGGGGATTATGACACTCACCTCAACCAGGATTGCGAAAAAAGTTATGTTAATAAATGCATCATGTAAATGGTTGTTGGTTTGTAAGGTATCCCTACTGGTTGCAGAAATGAAGACTGACCACCTGATACTGATGAATGTTTACATACAATGGGGTTCCAAGAAGAGTATGAGGTGGAAATGGGGCATTTCAAGGATGACATGGATGTTTTGTGTGAAAAGTATGAGAATGATCTGTTTATCATAATGGGAGATTTCAACCATAAACTAAACCCTAAAAGATTAGATCCCTGGTTCAAAGAAATACTGAGCTCATACGATATAGTGCCAGCTGACTTTCCCAACTGCACTCCCACTAGACAAGATGAAGCACTTGGGAAGTACTTAGGATCAAAGGGGTTATTTAGCTTGAATGGCAGGATGGAATCTGACCGCCCAGACAAACAGACCTTTAGGATAGGTACCCAATACTGCCCCATTGACTATGTGTTTATACACGCCTGGAATTTTGCCTTAGTAAAAGAGTTCCAGGTAACCTGGTGTAAAGGCAGCGATCATAATGCCCTGTACTGTGAATTATTAAGGGGGCCAATAAGTCATCGTGAGACAGTCCTTCCCCAACAAATGGAATACCTTAAACGCCTGACTACAAAACTAACAGATGAATATTTAGAGAAACTGGCAAGTTTTCAACAGAAATTAAATACGGAAAGTGCTAAGGATCAGAAAGTAGCCTGGTTTGTGGAAAAAATAGAACAGGTTGTACAATGCCTTAGAGTAGAACTAAAAAGCAAGAAAGTTGGCACCACAGACATGCAATCTATACAAGGAAGGCAATTAAGGTGGTTCAATCTAGAGTGTAAAAATATGAAAAGGTTAATACGGAGAGAAGAGAGATGTCTGAGGATAAGGTATGACCAGGGTAGACTGGCTAACCTGATTAAACTGAGAAAAGAATATAAAATGCTAGTCAGGAATCAGAAGAGGATTTTTAAAGACAAATGTTGGGAAAACCTACTGGCAACAATTGAAGCAAAAAACGTAAAAGGGTTTTGGAAGCTGATACAGGATGCTTCCAGTCGGACCCCGGGGACCATGAGCTGCGTAGTGGATGAAGCAGCTTGGGAGGAGTATTTAGGAGAATTATATGGGGCAAGTGAAGTGCTAGGAATAAGTACAATAAATTCACTGGGGAGGGGCTGTAGAAGAGCTAAAAAACATCCTTTACAGTAGAAAAAGTAAAGGATATAATAAGGAAGTTAAATTTAACTCGCGCAGCAGGACCCGACAATATACCTGCTATCATAATTAAATCACAGCTAAACTGGTGGGCTGAATTCCTATCCCATATGTTCTCAGCCATATTAGACTCTGGTCATATCTCCAAATCCTGGAGGAGGCAGTAATTAGACCTATACATAAAAAAGTTGATAGGAAGGCCCCAAAGAATTACAGATTGATCAATCTGCTGGATGTTGGTGAAAGGGTGTTTGCCAAAATAATCCTGGACAGATTGAAGGATTGGGTGGAGCAGCGGTCGATTGTGCCAGCGGAACAAGGAGGTTTTAAGGAGGGACACTCTACGATTGACCATTGCTTCACCCTATGGGCAGTGGCGCGGAAGTCTATGGAGCAGCGAGGTAGGCTGTATTGCTGCTTTGTAGTTTTCCGCCCGGCCTTTGACCTGGTGGATAGGAAATGCCTCTGGGAGACCCTGAGAAGGTATGATGTTCCTGAAGGTCTCCTAATAGTAATACAGGAGTTGCATAATCAGAATTGGGCCCAGGTTATTAAGGACACGGCGGGGGATTTGACACCTGAAATAGCGATTAATAATGGCCTAAGACAGGGTTGTGTACTGGCCCCGCTACTGTTCGCCATATTCTTAGCAGAGCTGCCATCTATTCTGGCGGCAGATAGAAGTGCTAGCCCAAAAGTGAATGGAAACATTTATCCTGTTTACTGCATGCAAACGATTTAGTAATCCTCGATCACACAGAGTTGGGCCTGCAGAGGAAGCTAAACGCATTTAGTATATATTGTGCGGCAAAACGACTAACGGTAAATATGGATAAAACCAAAATCCTGTGTTTTGGGAAGAGAGATCAAAAGTTTAATTGGCATTTGGGCCAAATCAAATTAGAAATTGTGAATGAGTACAAATACCTTGCGATCTGGTTTGACAAGTCTCTAAAGTGGGGCACGCACTTGGAGGCACAGAAAGCAAAAGCCTATACATCTGTGTGTGGGCTCAAAAATGTAATCGCAGTTATGGTGACATGTCCCATAGACCATTGTTAAAGGCCTACAATGCAATGATTCCTCCGCAACTACAGTATGGAGCAGATATTCTCTGCTTAGGCAGTAAAAGCAACTGGGATATCGAGGAAAGAAAATGTATAAAATCTTTAATGGCATTGCCAAGCTCATCTATGATTCAGGCAATTGGATTGGAGTTGGGCATGACCTCATGGAATGTACAGGTGCAAGTGGGCCTATTACGATTTTTGAAATGATTGGGGACAGGAGAAGATACGAGAGTGTCACAATGGTGTAAGAATGAGATTCAGCATAGTGAACTAAAATGGGCCAAAGCGGCCAGAAAGAAACTCTACAGCATCTGTGAAAATTTAGATGTGAAAATTGATCTGCAGACTCTTCATATAGAAGCGACAAAGAGTGCACTCAGAACTTTAGGGATGGGACTGTCTAGGTTGGACGACATGGAGTACCTGAGAAATAAAGAATCTGTGAAATTTCTGAGAAATAGCTGGGTAAAAGAAATCTGGTACCACTATCTAGATATACCGCCTAACCAATGGCTTAGATTGGAAGTATTAAGGTTGAGAATTGGTATCAATCCTGCTATGTCAAATGGTGAAATAAAAACAGAACTGATGCGATCTGATGGTAAATGCACATGCAGGTTGGGTATAAAATGCGATAGTTTACATATCCTAATGGACTACCAAAAATTGTTAACTCTGCGGAAACAGTATCTACGCCCTATCTTTTAAAAATATGGTACTAGGTTGCATGCACAAGCAATTGAACTCCTCACAGATAAGACAAATCTTGAAATTGCAAAAGCTATTGCGAAGTATATGCAGGCTGTAAAAAGGTTTTTTTATGGAATAGGAAATGGTTGGCTGTAAGCTAGGCTGAAGCTATGATGTATAGGGATTTTAGGGAAATTTCGCTTATATACCTTTTAAGAATATTTTAAAATAGGACTTTTACTAACTTTTTGAATTATTTATGTTGATATATAGGTGTGAATATGACTTATGTATGGAGCATTGTGTAAAAATTGAGAAGAAATACATGAAAATCAGGCTTCCATAAAGTCGTCGGTTGATGAACTTGTAATGATTTTAGAATATTTATATAAAATGTCATGTTTTTACGTTTTTTAAAGACCAATGGTCTAAATAAACTTTATTTTTGACTGACTGATAGTCACTTATCCGGGAGCCCAGGGACTCACCAAGATGGTTCAATCTTAGTATGCACCCGCTTACAAATCTCAAAACATCAATGACATTTAGGGGCCGATTCCGATCTGGGTTGGAAAGCTCTCCGACCGATCCGGATCCGGATTGTTTTCCGACCGAGCCGGACCCCTGCAGTCCGACCGAGCGAGTACGATGCGGCCGTATGCTGCCGGACTCGGTTCGGTCGGACTCCCATTGAAGTCAATGGGAGCCGGTCGTACGACGTGTACATGGGCTCCCATTGACTCAATGGATACGTTGCGCACAAGGGGGCCCCCTGTAGTGGGTACGCGTTGGTGCCATACGCACCGTACACGCATGTATAGGGGGGACTCATGGGTCCCCCCTGTGTCCGACTCATACGGCTATGGGTGAAGGGGGTCCGGCACGGACCCCCGAAGTCCGCGTCCGAGAGCTTTTTCGTGTCGGAGGCTCCGACTCGATCCGGCTGTCCTGATCGTGCATCGTACTGGCTCGGTCGTAAAACGTCTCCATTGCGCGCCACGAATCGAGTGCGAACGAGTCGGACGGAGCGGTTCGGACCCGGAAACGAGTCGGTTGGCGATTTCACGTTCACTCGCATCGTACTTGCTCGCTCGGACGACTGTACGAATCGGTCGGAAACAAGGCCTCCGACTCGGATCCAGTAAAGCCAAATCCGGTTCGGAGCCCGACCGACCGAGATCGGAATCGACCCCTTATTTTGGTGATTAGTCATTGATGAGAGGTTGGTGAAGGTTTCAAAAGCCTTTGTATATTATAAAGTTAGAATCTCTAATTATCTTTATTCAATTTAGTAAGTTTACAGAAATATAAAAGAGATTTGGTTAGAAGTCAGCATTTAGAAAAGCACATGGTGTTCCATAAAGAAACCCCATACCTAACCAAAGGACCTATTCTAAATAGAACCCATGGAGAGTCCCTTTGAAGAAGGGCGAGTAAGAGATGAACTTCTCATAAAGAGTAGTTCTGGAAACTCAGCAAAATTCCCTACAGCAGCAGTACCAACTGTAAATATAAATACGATCCTTACAGTAGCATTGATCAGTAATAATCCAAAGATCATCACTTCAGGGAAATAGCTAGGGAAAATCAACTCTCCATAAAGAAGAGTCTCAGGGCAAAAAAAGATCCAGCAGCAGGACCACCGGAAAAGTCAATGAAAAGCTAGATACGGGTAGTAAGTGCAAGAGAATGAGGATGTGGAAAAGTGTGCCTCTCCTAACTAGCTAGGAACACTCATTAATATAGGTTCATACTTTTGTAACAATTTTATAGGCGTCTTCTGCCGATATCCAATGAGAGTAGTTCACAAGGTGGTGTTGTCAGTCATACAATGTTTCCTCTTCTGATTCCCATGGTCTGTACTCTTGTCGCCATGATCGATATAATTGTTACCACATTTGTTACAGGAGGGAAGGTTCTCATGAGAACCCTTTTACCTAAGCTAAAGTATGCACTATGAGCTTGATGCGTGAACAATGGCTAGTCAGAAATATGGAAGCAACTATCAATGTTATCCAGAAGCAGCGTTCATAAAAGTCTCTAAGTCATCGTATAACATAAGCAGTTTTAATAAGCTCTCTGTATTCTAATAAATGATCTAACATGGGGTGAGGAGCTGGATGAACACAATGTTATAGTCAGCATATTTCCAAAGGATGTCAATAATGCTAAGCAGTTTTACTAAATATCATATTCATGTAACTGTGAGCAAGAGTTGAGTGAAAAGACTTTTGGGCCTTGGTAATATACACATTAAGAAATGGGTGCCTGGTGCAAAACATTTGAAACACGCATTAATTTACGGACATTCTATGAAGATTCTTAATCCTACATGTGATTTAATTAATATTTTTCACAAGTTGTTACTAGGATTCTAAACATTGTGCGTATATACTTTTTCCTGCTAGTCATTTTTAAACGTAGATATTTCTGCAGCATGTTAAAGCATTTTGAAGTGAAAATCTACAAAATGAGTCGGTTTTCTAAATTCGTGCTCATTTCTCCCACTTACATTACAATCCATAGTGTTTACTTTCTTTTAGGAGTCTTCCTTGCCTTAAGAAGAGTAATAGCACTTTTCCTGATGGTAAGGGATGTCGAGGTCTCATGAGTGTGGCAGCTCCCACAGGCTGCCATCTTGGGAGCCTGTTAGACCTGGCATCCTTGGCGCGGTTTCCCCTATCTTGTTGCCTCTGCCTCCTGTATTTTTGCTGTGTGCTGGATTTCTTTTTTGCTGGTCTAGATGCTTTGGGCCCTTTGCCACTGCTGATTAGTGCCAAAGGGCAAGTGCTCCCTATGTAAATTGTGTTTATGAATTGGTGTTTCCATGATTGGCTTATTTGATTTACTGGTAATTCCCTAGTACAGTGCACTGTGTGTGCCCAGGGACTGTAAATCAAATGCTGCCAGTCGTTTTGAACCACTGATTGTGCCACTCACACAAGCAGCCTTGCAAAGGGTTCTCAGGCCTGATACTGCAGTGCCTGCGCACAGTTTTAAACTGCCATGTCAGCCTGGCAAGTGCACTCACTTGCCAGGCCCTACCCCTCCCTTTTCTTACATGCAAGACACCCCTCAGGTAGGCCCAAGGTACCCCCATGGACAGGGTACAGTGTATGTGAAAGGTAGGACATGTCCTGATAGAGAAATACAGTGTATTTTGTTTTTCAATATTGAAAGGCTATCTGTACCATAGGATAGAATGGGAGATATTTTGTAACAGCTTACAAATATAACTTCCCATTGGGACAAGATAGAGAGATGGAGTTTGAGCTCTCTGAACTCAGACTTTAATCACACATCTTTTAGTAAAGATGGTTTTTAAATTATGTGCTTGAAAAGGTTGAAAGTAGGCACTTTCTTGCTTAACCATCCTGTGTGCCTCTGCTGGGTTGTGGATTGACTGTCTGAGTTTGGAGTGACAGGGGCTGGGAATGTGCATTCTCTGTAGACAGCCGCTGGGGAGGTTGAGGTGTGTTGTGCGTTTCCTGGATGAGTCAGGGCTGGGCTGAATAGACCTGGGCTGCATTTAGAGTAGTGGGAGGAGATTTCCTTGCATCTGAATAGGCCCTGCCTGCCTTTCACAATGCTGTCTCCACCTCCTGCCAAAAAGCTGGACCAGAGAGGACAGAACTGTTTTGGACTGAACTAAGAGACTCTCTGCCACAAGAGAACAAAGGAAAATGTGGTATAAATATTGGGGCCCAGACATCAGAACTTTAGGTTACTTCTGGACTCAAGAGAAACCTCTGCCAAGGAGAAAAGCTGGGAAAGCTGAAGGAGAAGTACTGCCCCTGTGCTGTGTGATGTGTGCTGTGTGGAGTTGGCCTGCAGTGGCTGTTTCTGCCAAGGGGAGGACAAACACTGAACTGTGCTGTGTATCCTGCTTGAAGAAGATCTCCAAGGGCTTGGTGTAGAGCTTGTTCTGAAGTCTCAGGAACACAAAGACTTAATTTCCCCTAACGTCCTGCACCTGGAACTGCTGTTTCATCTGCCACAGAGAGAAATAGCAACACTGATGCCGGCGAGGGATGCTGCAACCTGCAATGAAGCCGTAGTCACCGCTCATGAAATGTAGACTGCATTGCCCCGACTTACACCGTAGCCTCAACGCCTGCCGCTGCCGCACTGTACCGACTCTGACACCGTCACCGAGGCCGCTGCCTGCACCGTAGCCGAAGGCACCGCTCGCGACGCTCATGACGCACCGCCCCGACTCACACTGCAGCCCCTACCTCACCGATGCCAGTGCTTCATCATTGCGGAGCCGATACCTGACGTGGGTGACCTCCCGAATCCATCGACCCCGCATCGTCGTAAGGAACCGACACCTCAACGCCACCGCATTGTCACCTCGCAGGCAACAGTAAGGAACCGACGCCTCACCACCCCTGCATCGCAGCAAGGAACCGATGCCTCACCTCCCCAGTGGTCATAAGGGACCGACTCCACCCGGCATCAACAAAGCATCACATCCCCGACGCCATGCACAGTCTTTGTTTTCCTCGTTAGCAAAGGCACTGTTCTTTGGTGTCTGTGTGATTCTGGGTCTGATGCCGCGCACCTCGTGGTCAGCGACGTACTTTGGGATTTTCATCTATCACAATGTCGTAATAGCCCCAGGTGGAGCTATTTGTTGCTACAAACTTTATTTTTGTGAATAACCTATTGTTGGTGATATCTCGACATATGTATGGTGGATTTTTGCTGTTTTGGTCCTGTGGTGTTTAGAAAAAGATTTCTTATTTTTCTAAGCTGGTGTGGTGTCTATTTGTAGTGGTTTCACTGTATTACAGTATGTGTGAACGAATGCTTTACATACTGCCTCTGAGATAAACCTGCCTGCTCGTGCCAAGCTACCAAGGGGGTGAGCAGGGGTTGTCTAAGGGCGTAACTCCCTTACCCTGACTAGAAGCAAGGGTCCTACTTGGACAAAGGTGCAAACCATTGCCAACTAGAGACCGCCATTTCTAACATTGGTGGTCAGCAGTGAGGATTAGGTCTTGCATTTGTGCCTATCATACAGTGATTAATGTACACTACAAGTATAGTGCAGACCATTGCACAACCACATACTATTTGGTGAACCTTTCCTTTTTGGGGATTTTTCTACCACTTGTCAACTTCCAATTTTCATCATGACAAAACCAGCATCAATTTCATCTGTGGATGTTAATTTTGAAGAAGATAGGGTGGAGACCTACACTGTTCCACAATTGAAATCAATCTGCAAGAAATTTAAAATGACAGTAAGAGGCCTTAACAGAAAGGGGGAATACCAAAGGTGCTGAGGGCCTGGCTGGAATCAAGGAATGCCAGTGGGCATACTGAGGATCCTATGTGGAGGCAGAGGTTTTAGATGGCTAACAGAATGAGCTATTGGTCCTGAATGGAGGGAGACTGAATCAATTGAAGCTTACCAAGCTCAGGCTGGGGAAAGAGAGCGACATGGAGGAGAAGAGATTGTAATTAGAGGGGCGGAAACTTGCCATGGAGGAAAAGAAGATGCTCTTGGAGCATTAGGGAGGTTTGAGGGAGCTGGACATCAAAGTGGGGAGTCCAGTCCCAATGGTGGCAGCTTGCCTTCAGTGCATGGGGAAAGAAGGGTGCATATTCCCAAAGAGGTGATCAAAGATTTTGTGATAGGTGATGACATTGCTCAGTGGTTCAAAGGGTATGAGGTAGCAATGAGGTCCCACGGTGCAGAGACAGAATATTGACATCGAATTTCATGAATAGCGAGTTAAGAATATCGATGGTGGAAAATGTTGAGGTAAGTTTTTTCGTTCTTTAAAATATCGATTTTTGTGTAATGTAGTGATATCAAGTTTGTAAATATCGATTGCAAATATATTGTTGTAAAGAATATCGACTGTTTGTATTTTTTTTGTTTAATGTTTGTTTTTTCATTAATTTGTTAGTAGTTATTTTATATTTTTCAATTCTTTATTTTGTGTGAAAATGTTTGGGTTTATTGTATTTTAATGTATTTTTAGGAGCGGGATGTTGGGTTTGTAGGGGATAAGGGTGGGGAGTAATTTAAAAATATTTGTTTAAATGTTATATAATTTTTTTATTTTTGTAAAATTTTAGGAGCGGGATGTTGGGTTTATAGAGGATAAGGGTGGGGAGTAATTTAGAAATATTTATTTTAACTTTTTTTTATGTAACAATTTAGGAGCCGGATGTTGGGTTTATAGGGGATAAGGGTGGGGAGTAATTTAAGAATGTTGGTTAAAAAAAAAAGTTAGTTAAAAATTAATTGAAATATATCAATAATTCAAAAAATATATATACGTTTTAAATATTCAAAAATGTTGAATTTTTTTGTGTTAATATTTTGGTGTAAATTGTGTAAAAAAATTAAAAATATTTTTTTAAATAAAAAACAAATTAAATAAATGTATGATTGGTTTATTATTGTTACATTTTTTATATATTATTTTATCGTTTTTGTTTTTTATTTGTTTGTTTCAATAAAATTTGGATAATTTAAAATTTTTAAAATTTTAATTGTGATTTAGAATTAAATATTTATATTTCTAATTTTTGTAAGAAGGGGTGTCTCAATTTTTAATAATGTTTTTAATAATAGTATTTTTTAAATTTTTCTTTTTTAATTTTATTGTAAAATTCTTTTGAACAAATTTCAGAAAAATTGTGTTAAATGTTTAATTTTTATAAAAATATAATTGTTTTTATAGTTTAGAAATATTTTATATTTTTACATATTTGTCATTATTACAATATGTAGTATTTTCCTTTATTGTTTTTGTTTTGGAGTTAGGAATAGTAATTTTTCGGGGGGTTATTATCCAGCATTTTGTTTTTAGTTTAGTTTGTTTTTGAGTTGGAATAGTAATTTCTTATGGTTTATTATCCAGCACTTTCTTTGAGTTTAGTTTGTTTTGGAGTTGGAATAGTAATTTGTTATGGTTTATTATCCAGCACTTTCCCTGAGTTTATTTGGTTTTGGAGTTGGAATAGTAATTTATTATGGTTTATTATCCAGTACTTTCCCGGAGTTTAGTTGATTTGGGAGTTGGAATGGTAATTATAAACATTTTCATTTTTCTTTTTTAACACTTTTTTATGAGAAAAAGTAAACATTTTAGTACATTTCTTTTACATTTTTTAATACATTTTATATAATTTTATTTTTGTTGTAAAATTATATAATATGTATTTTACAAATGTATATTTTGTACATTTTATTATTATTCAATATATTAAATATTATTATTAAGAAAATAATATTTAATATATTAAATCATTTACAATTTTTTCAACAAATATATTTTTTATAATATATATATTTTTTAAACTTTTTTATATTGGGTGCACATTTACAATAGTCTTATTGTAATTTTATATTTTGAAGGTAATTACATGAAACAAACATATATTTCAATATATATTAAATATTATATTTTTTGTTTTTTGATAATATAGGGGCCCATTACGATGGCGGGCGGAAGCACAACCGCCGTGCTGGCGGATGCAAAAAGCACCAGTTACCGCCGGCACGCAGCAGTCCACACGCCCGCCCAATTACGATGCGAAAAGCAGGCCAAACACCGCCGGCAAGCCAGCAACACCGTCCGCCATCAAAGTGCGCCCGTACACGTAGCGGCGCAGCACAACTGGCACACACCGTCCGACGAAACACGTCCCGCCCGGCGCATAAATTACGATGCCGCAAACAAACGGCTCCCACGGCCAAGAGATACAGTACGACAAACCGAAGCGGTAACACGGACGCCGAGCACGGACAACGAAAAGCGGCTCCCCGAGCATGAATCCAGCACTGCAGGCCGTCCCCATGCTCCTGCTGATGCACCACCAAGGACGCAACGTACCGCGGAGACGCAGGTAGGCACACACACAACAAGTGCACGCAAACAGCGCACACAGTGCAAGGGCGGAAAAAGCGGACAACCCCCCACCAGCGCGTGTACACTACACATCCACCATCGCATCCACATATGACACACAGGCCAAATCGTAACATCGCAGAACACATGTGTACACACCACCTGGGACTAGGAACCAACCACCCCGTCACGGCCCCAAAGCGCCGATGACGCCGCCACACATGCGCACAACGCAGAGGCCAACCGCAGCGCCATGCATGCGTCGCACACAGACACAGGGACACAACCAAGCAGCACACACATCAGCCCCACCCCGAACGCACATGACACGTGACAGGCCGGCCACAGACATGTCCCCAATGCCCAATTCACGGACAACACCCAACGCCACACAACCGACGCACACATGTCAGTGAAGACACGCAACAGCAGGACACACCCCAGTGTAACAAACATGGCGTAGCACACAGCGGCGGCAACACCAACTAGGAGAAGCAGGGCCCCTTCGGGAAGAGGAACGCCAGTACCACACAGAAACACCCATACCACCCTGCACATATGAACAAGACATATAAAACGGAACACCAAAGAGCCCGGGGACCGACAACAGGTGGCCCAAGAATAACATCCACACACAAGGCCCAACGCAGAGCGGAAAGGCAGCCTGCCGCCCACACAAGGGAGAGCAGACAGCACTGAATGACCTTCCATTCCAACTCCGAAACCACAGCCCTACGACAGAAGCCGGTGAATACAGCCATTGTCCAAGAATAGACCAACACAGGCATGCCGAGGAGACCGACCACACGGCAGATAGCGCATATCACAGAAGCACACAACGGACGGGGAAGAAAGAAGAAAACACTCCCCCATGTCGGCCACATGCAAGTTAATTGGAAGGAGTCACACAGCACTGACCTTGAACTGTCTGAGAAGCATGTGGGAAGAGGGCCCGTGTCCTCCAAACAAGCCAACAGAACACAAGTCCTGTCTCCCTACGACTACACAGAGCTCACAGCAACCCCGGAGCGTGCACATTGCAGACTGCACACACAGCCGGAGCACGCCACCTCAACGAACCGCTGCGAAATGGCAACCGCAACACACCTACCCAACTACGCCGAACAGCTCAAGCTGTACAAAACCAACCTGTGCCATACATTGGGATGCGATCTCCTGTCCCTGCTGAACGTAAGTTACCGACTGACTTACCGCATCACATTGTTCAGCTGCGTCATGCCCGTCTTCTACTGTCGGAGGTGTCCCTTCCAGCATCCCGTGGAGATATGCCTCTCCAACCCGGCATGTCTGAAGGCGGACCTGCTACCACTACTCCTCCCTCTGGACGCACACGACAGGGCCTGCTCTGCCTATGGGGGCATGGCGTATGTGGCCAACATCGCACCCGCACTGAAATGG
The DNA here is from genome assembly GCA_963921515.1 of Calotriton arnoldi. Classification (NCBI taxonomy): domain Eukaryota; kingdom Metazoa; phylum Chordata; class Amphibia; order Caudata; family Salamandridae; genus Calotriton; species Calotriton arnoldi. The sequence goes on from CAWUFW010007020.1 coordinate 403,057, forward strand.
GACCACTGTGCCTCCACACGACGGATCATCGATAACAGCTACATCGAATGTCACCCAGCATGCCCCATCATGGTCCTCCAAGGGACAACCTACGAACAACACCTTGACAGCCACCATCCGCTTCATTGGCTGGCAAACATGTACACCACCAATGACATGGAAGCCCTGCTGGACGGCATCGCATACCTGACAACCTGTAAATACGTCGGACCACAACGCAGGTTCCCCGAGTGACCTATGATGTCCAACCCCGCACCCATGCTTAGCTTCCGCACGGACTGGCCAGTCACCACCACAACAGCCATACCAAACGACCGGCAACTGTAACCACACCATCAACGACATCGCCATGACATCGGATATGACCGGGACATGCACACTGTTCCCCATCACATCCAGGAACACCGCATGCATCGTGGGAGGCAGTGGCATGGGCTCTGTGTATCGCACCCACATGGACGGAACTGCACGAACAACCAGGACACGACATGGATCCAGCGCCCATGGACACACACACCGCTCAGTGGACATGAATAGGTCGCCTGGAGTCTGTGGGTGCTGCACCCCTCCCACCCCGCCCCGGGAATCCCATACCAGGACCTTTGCATGGACGACAAGTGCATACAACAACAACACGACCCCAGTGACTGTGACATGTCCAGTAACCACCACAGTGCAACAACAAGTGGCACGCCGCTGCATGCACGCAAGCACATGCCCTGATGTCATCTCACATGCACGCGTGCATGAGGAACAACCGCAGCAAACCTGTCACATGGAACTGAGATGGACTGTGCCCATGATGCCAAGCGGTCTGGTAGGCTACATGTATACCGTCTGTGTCAAAGTCCGCAGCTCCGCAGCTATACGTAAATGTACATTAGCACAGCCTTGGCCAAGCAGATGTCACTCTGAAGCCCACATCCCACATGCAACAGCCAATCACATGTAACCCCACTCCCTATCCCATTTGCAATCATGCTCAGTATATCCTCAACATGTATTCCGCTGCCAGTAGTGTCCACTATACTGCATCACAGAGGACAGAAGACTCAATATAATGTTTGAAACCAAAACTGTCTCCGCTGACTCATTTCACAAGTACGAATGAGAGAGGATGAGAGTATGTGAAGTACACGGCAGTCGTGACATGACCATGTAGTCCACTGGTATTGGATGTCAACGCAAATGAGTAGCACTACTGTGGAAGACACACATGTGTCGTGTGAAGTCGTATGGACGCAGTGCTCAGGTGGGTGGGTGCGACGGGTAGATGCGCACATGCCAAGTTGGAGCACGCCGTGTTGGGAGGGGTCATGAACAGTACACCACCGCTTCCCTGGGCATTGTGAGAGGACACCTGTCGGGGGAGTGAACACGTGTGTGCATAGCAGCCGGGCACACGTACAAAGCGGTACCAGGCGCACCTCAGCCCACCCTCTGTGGACAAGCTGGATCCTGTTGTGCGCCCGCCATGCCCCTGACAAGGCACACACAGCCCCAGTTGACCAGGTGTAACCCCAACATAGTCAATCCGCACAGGCGATACAGGGCACGGGATGGCAGTGGAGCATGGTGTGTGAGAGGTCTCCTCGCGCTCCTCCTGGTCATATCACGCAGGCAATAGAACTTCAACGTCTAGCATGGCACAAGTCAGATGGAAGTGTAGGGGGACGCACCACAGCACGAGCAGCACTGACGTCACGGGAGGTGGCTCGCACCATCCCATCCATTGCCCATCATACCAACCACGCCACATGCCATTGCGACTAAGTGCAAGCGCGTGCGCCACCACCCCCGAGCCCTCCCCAGAGAGGCCAAAGAGTGAATGTGTGGGCCATCAGCCACAGACGGACGCGGCCTGGCCGCAAGGGCAGCCACAGCCACTGGGTGTCGCAGGTGGCGGATCCGGAAGGCGAAGACTGTGATGCATAGTCCATGCAGGCCGGGTCTCCATTTGGGGCACCACGCAGGTGGACGGCGTCCCGCGACACATCATACCCTGAGACAGCCCACTCGTGCAACTGGACCCACACATACACTCCTTGCCCTCTCTGGTGCGAGCTTGGGGCTGCCTGTGCAAGCGCTAGCCTCGCAGGTGAGCATGCATATTGGGGGAGCGAGGGGAGGACATGAGGGCTGGGGCGAAGATGACTGTATCACTGTCAGTAAGTACAAGGGATGACCCAAATGTGGAAAGGAAGAGACGTGTCCCGTGTGTACTGCAACTAGTCGCCAATCCAACTACCCCCATGTCCGGAATGTAAGCCCGCACCTAGGCCCGCCCATCCGCCACATCGAACATACCACCAGCACGACAACCTTCCCATTCGAAACACTGACTGGGGGTGGCGACCAGTGTACAATCATGTGTAGCCTACCCACGCGTACATGTGGGCCCTCCATGATCCATGTCACCTGCGGCAAAGTCATGACATGCGCAATGAGGGAAGTGAGGAGAGCTGTCCGCCCCACGCGCAGAAGGTGCATCAGCTCCACAGACCCAGCAGCGAGTCCAGCAGGGGTCACATGTGCAGGGGCAGCTGTGCCTGGTGTGAAGGCACATGCATATAGACAGCACATCGACCAATGTGTAGTCTGCCCACATCTACAGTCCATCATCATGCGGACATAGGAATTGAACACAGGGCAACACATCTGAGTGGGTGCACTCACCGTGACCAACAATGCGCAATCATCGACGTACCCGCCCTGTGCATGGCCCCCACCCAACGGAGGCACATCCAGTGCCACCATCCCACACACACAAGCCTTCCACGGAACATGCTGTGTCCAATGGTCAGTACAGAGTCAGCGCCCATGTGGTGGATCCTGAACAGGAGACACATGCACACACATGCCAGCTCCCACTGTGTACGTCTGCCACCTGGCACGTGCAATGTAACCTCTCACCTGTGACGTGTGACTGCAAGCACACAGCCGTCTTGGCATGGGGCTGTCAATGTGGACACCTGTCAATGTTTCGGGAGGTGTGATCCGTACAGTGCTGTACATAGGGTGCAGTGCTGACACCTACTACTGTCTCATATCCCCTCGTGCCACAGGTCCCACTTGTTTTGGCCGCTCAGCCTGTGCCCACATCGTCGTCGTCGTGTGCCATACTCATCCAGCCGCGGAAGCAGTTCCATGCTCAGCAGACATTCATGTTGCCGTGGCGTTGCCGCTTGACGGATATGCAGTCAGTCCCCATCAGCACGCCCCGCAAGTCATTGGGGCCTAGATCCCCATGTGCATGCACATGGCAGTGGTTTGTATCACTAGCCATTGCCATTGGTGGGAGACCTGTGTAAGTGTATTGTGGCCGTGCCGTCCCAGCTTGACAGCTGGGCTGTGGCTCATGTGCTTGCTCAGTCATGTCAGTGATGTGTATGCGAAATTGCTATGTGTCGTGTTGCTTTGACATGTGTCCTCTGCCATTGTCCCTAGGCGGAGACCGAACATTGACCGCCCATACCAATTGCTGGCAGACATGGAGGATACGGAGGTCATTAGGAAGTTTCGGCTGGACAGGCCAACCCTGCATCGACTGTGTGCCATGTTAGAACCCCATCTCCGTCCCCGCAGGGTGTATCCGACTGCTGTCACCCCCACGGCTAAGGTGATGGCCGCCATGCATTTCTTCGCCACTGGGTCATTCCAGCACACAGTGGGCAGTGGAGGAGGGATGTCCCAGCCCATGTTCAGCAAGGTGCTGAGGGATGTACTGGCAGCCATGATGCTGTACCGGAACAGGTACATCCGCTTCCCCAGGGCTCGTGAATTGGCGGCAGTGAAGGGTGCATTCTATGCCCTTGGCAGAATCCCATACGTCGTTGGAGCCATTGACTGCACACATGTCGGCCTTGTTCCACCACAGGCCACTGAGCACCTGTACCGCAACAGGAAGCACACGCACTCCCTGAATGTGCAAGTGGTGTGCCTTGCGGACATGGTGATCACCCACGTGTGTGCAAAGTTCCCAGGCTCGGCCCATGACGCACACATAATGCGCAACAGCATCTTGCCACGACTGATGTCCAATATGCAACAGGATCGTGCCTGTATTGTCGGTGAGTATGTGGAGTGGTGTAGCGTGCTGGCTGTGCGATGCTGTCCCCTGTCCAGTTGGATTAGCAACGGTTCTCTGTGTCCCTCACACCCAGGTGACTCTGCGTATCCGAATGGGGCATGGCTGCTCAGTCCATTGAGGAATCCTCGCACCCCAGCAGACGATCGCTACAATGAGGCACATGGGAGGACCAGACGTGTGGTCGAGCGTACCTTTGGCCTCCTCAAGTCCAGGTTCAGGTGCCTGGACCGCACCGGGGTGCGCTGGCGTACTCCCCACAGAAGGTGTGCCGGATAGTGGTGGCGTGCTGCATGCTGCACAATCTGGCCATTCGGAAGCAGATCCCCCTCATCGTGGATGACGGAGATCAACCAGGGCCCCAGCCCGCAGACCAGGACAGCTCGAGTGAGGAGGACAGCGGAGAGGAGGAAGCTGGTAATGTGCGGCAGCAGCTCATCGCCCGCTACTTCACTTGACGGTGAGTGTCCATGTACGACGGCTGATGTGGCTGTATCTGTGCAGGTGTGTGTGTGCTGTGTCAGGGTGGCCGTTTGTTCACTGCGTGCTGTGTGTCAACGCTCCATGGCCAGGGTAGTATGCCACTGTTGGTGGCTGTGGCATTGTGCCCTATTGCTCTGTGCGATGTGTGTACATTGCTTGTAGTTGTTGACATGTACTGTGTGATGGGTGTGTGACACACTCATTGAATGTGCTCCTGTTCTGTCTCCCACCCCTAGGTCCCTACAGGCCCTCCGGATTCAAATGCCATGCCACGCATCAGGTGCCTTTCCGCCCAAGGTGGCCGTTGTATTCCGTACAAATAAGACACAGGGCACAAACAGCAGTTAGTGAAAAAGGTGCATTTATTACAAACTGTGACATGTGATTGTGTGTAAGATGATGACAAAAGTGGTGCGTGCAGTGACAATGAGCTGTCGGTCATGGCTGCGTGATGATCAGGGTGTACCCACTGCCAGAAACCGGTCCTAGGATGCTTGTTTCCGGTCCAGGGAAGACATGGCTTGGCAGTTCGGGCTGGACTGTTCCCATGAGGCACAGGGTCAGACTGATTTGCATATGGCCATGTCTGAACTGGGGTGGTGGAGTGAGCTAAAGAATGATGATGGATTAAACCCAGATCAGTTGACTGGGGGTGAGTGTTTGATTGGCTCAAGCGTTCCGTCCATCATCCCCTTTTGTATCGCTTTGTTCGCCCTAAGTTGGCGGGGGTATGCCCAGACGTGGGTCCCTTGCTCACTTTGCCACTGGATTCAAGCAAGCCTGGCTGATGACGGCTGGAATGCCAGAAACCGGTCCTAGGATGCTTGTTTCCGGTCCAGGGAAGACATGGCTTGGCAGTTCGGGCTGGACTGTTCCCATGAGGCACAGGGTCAGACTGATTTGCATATGGCCATGTCTGAACTGGGGTGGTGGAGTGAGCTAAAGAATGATGATGGATTAAACCCAGATCAGTTGACTGGGGGTGAGTGTTTGATTGGCTCAAGCTGTCTCCGTCCATCATCCCCTTTTGTATCGCTTTGTTCGCCCTAAGTTGGCGGGGGTATGCCCAGACGTGGGTCCCTTGCTCACTTTGCCACTGGATTCAAGCAAGCCTGGCTGATGACGGCTGGAATGCCAGAAACCGGTCCTAGGATGCTTGTTTCCGGTCCAGGGAAGACATGGCTTGGCAGTTCGGGCTGGACTGTTCCCATGAGGCACAGGGTCAGACTGATTTGCATATGGCCATGTCTGAACTGGGGTGGTGGAGTGAGCTAAAGAATGATGATGGATTAAACCCAGATCAGTTGACTGGGGGTGAGTGTTTGATTGGCTCAAGCGTTCCGTCCATCATCCCCTTTTGTATCGCTTTGTTCGCCCTAAGTTGGCGGGGGTATGCCCAGACGTGGGTCCCTTGCTCACTTTGCCACTGGATTCAAGCAAGCCTGGCTGATGACGGCTGGAATGCCAGAAACCGGTCCTAGGATGCTTGTTTCCGGTCCAGGGAAGACATGGCTTGGCAGTTCGGGCTGGACTGTTCCCATGAGGCACAGGGTCAGACTGATTTGCATATGGCCATGTCTGAACTGGGGTGGTGGAGTGAGCTAAAGAATGATGATGGATTAAACCCAGATCAGTTGACTGGGGGTGAGTGTTTGATTGGCTCAAGCGTTCCGTCCATCATCCCCTTTTGTATCGCTTTGTTCGCCCTAAGTTGGCGGGGTATGCCCAGACGTGGGTCCCTTGCTCACTTTGCCACTGGATTCAAGCAAGCCTGGCTGATGACGGCTGGAATGCCAGAAACCGGTCCTAGGATGCTTGTTTCCGGTCCAGGGAAGACATGGCTTGGCAGTTCGGGCTGGACTGTTCCCATGAGGCACAGGGTCAGACTGATTTGCATATGGCCATGTCTGAACTGGGGTGGTGGAGTGAGCTAAAGAATGATGATGGATTAAACCCAGATCAGTTGACTGGGGGTGAGTGTTTGATTGGCTCAAGCGTTCCGTCCATCATCCCCTTTTGTATCGCTTTGTTCGCCCTAAGTTGGCGGGGGTATGCCCAGACGTGGGTCCCTTGCTCACTTTGCCACTGGATTCAAGCAAGCCTGGCTGATGACGGCTGGAATGCCAGAAACCGGTCCTAGGATGCTTGTTTCCGGTCCAGGGAAGACATGGCTTGGCAGTTCGGGCTGGACTGTTCCCATGAGGCACAGGGTCAGACTGATTTGCATATGGCCATGTCTGAACTGGGGTGGTGGAGTGAGCTAAAGAATGATGATGGATTAAACCCAGATCAGTTGACTGGGGGTGAGTGTTTGATTGGCTCAAGCGTTCCGTCCATCATCCCCTTTTGTATCCCACTGGTTCTATGTCCATAGTCCAACACACACATGCCATCCAGATGGCTGTGTGGAGTGGGATCGTAGTCCAAGTCAATGCAGTGGCTGGTCAAGGAAGGCTGGCGGAAGGCTGGCTGGCTGCCTCACTTGCGACTGGAGCGTGCGAAGTCCTCCCGGGAGATCTGTTTCCTCTTCGGACGGCCCCTTCCACGTTTGCGAGGGGGTGCCTGCTTGCGACATGCTGGTGGTTGAGGTGTGATCACTGGCTGTGGACGCAGGGGAACTGGACACTGCTGCTCCACCCTGCGCCCCGGCAGGTGGTGGTGGAGGGGGAGCTGCTGTCCCTGGCTGTGACCTCACCGCCACCACCAGCTGTCCCATGAGGTCCACGATTTGGCCCATACGGGCGTCCATGGACCTCAACACCCCCAGCACCTCACGCGTGTCTGAGGCAGACCGGACCCATTGTCCTTGGGCCTCTTCATAGGCCCCAAGGACTCTGGCCATGTGAGGCAGGGCATGGCTCCCAGGGGAGGCTGGCGTTTCCCTGACCCTGCTCCTCCTACCAGTCCTGCTGCCACCGGCCTGCCCACTAGCCACATTGCTCACCACGGTCCTCGCTGTGGCTCCCAGGGTGGATCCAGTCGTCCGGGCCACCACCTGCGCTGGGGCTGGTGCCAGCGGAGACGTGGCGGTGGTGGCGGCGGTGGTGGTCGGTGCGGCGATGGTGGCGGTTGCGGCAGTGGTAGTGGCCACAATGACCGTGGGTGTGGCCGCAACGACAGTGGCAGCAGGGGGCTGTGAATGTTCAGCAGCCCTGGATGATGGGTTGGTGGGTAGGAGGGGTCCTGGGGAGCGGCTGGGCCCTGCCACACCAGATGGGCCTGCTTGGTTGTCCGTGTCCGAAGAGGAGGACAGATCCTCCAGATCCGTGTGTCCTCGTTGGGGGCTTGTAGGCTGGCTGTGCTGGCTGCTGGCTCCATCCCCAGCATCCAGCAGTTCGTCACCTGTGGAGAGAATGAGATTTGTTATTGTGTTGCACCTGGCGAAGTATGTATTTGTCGTCTGACATTGACAGTTCGTGCAATCTCGTACATGGGTTTCCCGGAGGCGTGTGTGTGGCTGTAGCATCTGTAGTTGTGTGTGCTTGGCAATGGGACTGTGTGCTGTGCACATGTGGCATGGGACGGATTGGCCATGCCGATGGGTGTGTTGCTGTGCCCCTACTTATTGTGACTCTGGTGTATGCGGGCTCCTGGCCCATCCTGGGTCTGGTTTGTACTTTGCTTTTGAGGTTCAAATGGAACGCTTAGGAACGCATATGGCAACATGGGGGCCATGCCCCAGATTCGCATTTGGGAGGGAATATGCTTTTGGGGTTCAAATGGAACGCTTAGGAACGCATATGGCAACATGGGGGCCATGCCCCAGATTCGCATTTGGGAGGGAATATGCTTTTGGGGTTCAAATGGAACGCTTAGGAACGCATATGGCAACATGGGGGCCATGCCCCAGATTCGCATTTGGGAGGGAATATGCTTTTGGGGTTCAAATGGAACGCTTAGGAACGCATATGGCAACATGGGGGCCATGCCCCGGATTCGCATTTGGGAGGGAATATGCTTTTGGGGTACATGCTGTGAGCCATGGGTGCCGAACGTGACATGTGTTGTGGCAGCATGACAGTGCATGGTTTGAGGTGTGTGCATGCTTGACATGGCCTGCATATTTGCTGTCTGTTGTGATTACTGGACATGGCATTGGACGCATCGTTATGAGTGAGTGATGGTTGTGTGCCAGCCAACGTATTGCAGTTGTCCCATCTCCTTGGTGTGCGTGCTGCCCTGTGCCATGTGCATCACTGCAGTGCTCGGGGGGGTGTGGCCCATGTTGTGTGTTGTTGCTCACAGTGTGTCGTGCACTTCATTGACTTCTGGCACATGGTTGGTAATGGGCATGTATCTTAGCGTGACTGCTGTATGTGTGGCAGCTGTGCGGATGACATGCCTTTCATGAGACTGGGGCTGATGGATGGGATGGATGGTATGTTGTTTGTGCATGGTGTGTCTGTGTGTTTGATGGGTTCAGTGGTGTTCGTGTGCATTTATGTTGTTCCGCTCTGTTGCGTCTAGTGTTGTTTGTCTTACATAGGCGTAGTTGTGGGGTGTGTGGTTGACAGGCAGTTGGGGCTACATGGACAGGACTTCAATGGTGTTTCGGTTGTGTGTGATGAGTTGCACAGTGGCTGCCGTGTGGTACTATATTCAGTGTGGCTTGTGCATGCAGACGTGGCTCCTTGGGTGTTGCTATGTCTGTGATGGGTCATGTGGGGTGTGAGTCTGTTGTTCATGTCCGTGTGCACATTGTTCACTTGTTCGTGACGGTGGGCGGTGCTGCGTGTTCGTCTGCTACGTGACATGTCCCATGTGTTGGTCGTGTTACGGTCCTCATGCCTCCAGTAATCCGGCCCTGTCCAGTTTCCCACCTGCAAGTTGTTCGTGCGTGCACTGTACTGGATGCCACATGGCTCTAAGCGGGGGTGCTCCATGTTGCAGGTCTGTGGGGGTGGGAGGGTGTTGTGGGTCGTGGGGTGGCTGGATACCCACTGACACCGATTGCTGTGGACCGTGATGTCTGCCTTTCGGCTGTCGTTGTGCACTGCGGTGGCTGACACGTGGGTGTGGGGTGTGGGGAATGCTCCTCCTTGCTGTGCTGTGGGACTGGGGCCTGGTGTGTGTTGTACTTGGGCTGTCCACCGTCCCACCCACTGCACTTTGTGTTCCTGCCACTTACCTGTTACTTGTCGGTTGGTGCAGCTGTGGCGGACACATGGGTGTGGTGGGTGCTCGTTGTGGCGCTTCTGGCATATTTGGGGACCTGTTGGTGGTTACGTGGCTGGCTTAGTGTACACATGTCCCCACGCATCTTGCAGTTGTTCGGTTTGGGCTGTGTGTGGTGGTGTCTGTTGCATGTGTGTGTGATGTGTTGTGTATTGTGTGCTGGACATGGGGGTGTTTGTCCCTGGGAGCTGTGGCATGGTGGTAGTGCATGTGAGTACATAGCGGTGTGCTGGTATACATTAGTTTGTACTTACCAGCCTCCACTCCCCTGCTAATCCGGCGAGGATCTCCGGATGGATTACGACTCGCACCTTCTCCTCCCACGCTTTGAAGGTCTTAAAGAGCGCGGGATTCCCTCCGCCAGTGACGGCAGCCAGCTCTCTGTTTTTGCCCTCCTTCTTCTTGACCAGGCTCTTGACGTCATTCCAATGTTTGTTAATCTCGACTCTGTTCCTGGGCAGGGTCCCGACTGCATTGACCTGGTCTACGATCCGGTTCCACATTCTGTTTCTGGTGGCTAGTGGTGTGTGCTGGACCATGTTCCCATAGATTTGTGGGTACACCTTGATGATCTCGTCGACCATGACCGTCAGCTCCATGGGCGTGAACTTGGGCATCCTTTGTGGTGCCATGGTGTTTGTGGTGCTGGTGCGGTGTGTGTTGTGTAATGTGCAGGGGGTTTGTGGTGCCGGTGTTTGGTGGTGGTGGTGGTGGTGTTTGGTGGTGGTGGTGGTGGTGGTTGTGATGTGTGCGTTTCTGTGGTGTGCTGCTGTCCTTGCTGTGTCACTGTGTCCTCTCCTCTCCTCTCTGGTTTGCAATGTAGCAAGGGGTTGTGGTCTGTGGGAGTGCTGCTTTTGTACTCACCTATGTGGGTGTGTCCTCATGGTCTGTTGTTTTCAGGTGTGTTGTGTCTGGGGTTCTGGCCTTTGTATTTTTTGTTTGTCCGGGGGTGTTTTCGGGATATGTACTGTGCTTGTGTATTTGTGCGTGCCTTGCTGTGTGGACTTGTTGGCCATGTTGTGTGCTATTGGTTTTGTGTGCGGATGGTTTCTGTGCAGGTACGTGGGCGCCATGGCTTCTGCCGTGTCGATTCTCATCGGCGTTGTTAGCGCTGGCGGGCGGTATATTTGTGGTTTTTCCGCGCTCATGTCGGTGCGATCGTAATTTCACGTGCGGTGTGTCGGCCGTGAGGGCGGGCGGTTTTGTGTTGTCGTGCGTGTTTCCGTCCGTGGCGGGCGGTTTGTCTCCGACTCGGACGTTGGCGGGCGGTATTTTGTGTGCTTTTTCCGCCGATGGCGGTATTCGGTTTGTGTAATCGTAATGGCGTGGTTGGTGTTCAGGCGGTGTGTGCGGGCGGATTTTTGCCGCTTCCATGCCTGGCGGAATTATTTACGCCGGGTATCGTAATGTGCCCCATAATATTTAATGTATATTTTACAATTTTTTTGTACATTTGATTTTTTTTTACAGTAAATAAAAAATACATTTAATTTTGGGGAGTTTTAAATTTATTCTCCATTCTTGCCTGTGGGGAGTAAGTCTCTTTTTCATTTTTATTACGCGCCCATTTTTTTCCCTTTTTTCTCCCTTTTTTGTCTATCTGTTTAATTTTTAGGTCATTTTGCAAGACGGAACCTCACGGTTGGAAGCTGCGTTTCGTCGGTTAAGGTAAGTTTGTTTTATTTTACTTTTTTGCTAGTTTTAGGGTAGGGGCGAGGTAGTAGTAGTGTAGTTAGATTTGTTAGGTCGTTAATTGTTTGATTTTGGTGTAGTGAGGTGTTGTTTTGGTAGTTTAGGGGCTCATTACGATGCCGGACGGAAAAGCTTTCCGTCCTCCATGGTGTCGTAAAAATACCTCCCGCATGACCCGCGGCATGTTTGTCGGCCAAATTACGATGCAATGTACGCAAAATCACACCGCGGCGGAGGATGTCACAAAAGACCATCCACCACGGTCGGAAAAGCTGCAAATCCGACCGCGGCGGACGGGGAAAGCTGGTCAATGGATTGAAAAGGCTGCTCCTGCCGCGGCATGATCGCACGGCTCAATACGATGAGAATGCGGAGCTGGCGACCGAGCACTGAGTCCTACCGACCGCGCACGCACATAGGCCAAATGAATGGCGGACGGACCCAACTCCACAACAATGCCCGAAGTGTGCCTGTACTCCCTGCCGCCCTCAATCACAACACACAAGCCACAATGATACACCCCAACTTTCTCCTGGTAAGGAAAGCCATGCGCAGCATGGAAGAGACATCTGGAGGTCACCACTCATGTTGACACACCCACATACCACAGTATGAAACCAACCCCTTCCTGGACCATCATCCTTTGCACACCACAAGCCGAGACAGAGAGATAGGACACAACTCACACACTTCACATATCTATACCACTACCTTGCACCCTGCACCCCTCATTCAATTGCACCATGCCCCCCAAAACAATGCCCAAATCCACCGACTCAGAGTTGAGAGTGATGGTAGACGACACAATCAGGGTAGAACCATTTTTGTCTGGGCACCTGGTCCAACACACCCTACTTGCGCGCAAGACTCAGATGTGTGCAAGGACCCACAGCAAAGTCAATGCCGCAGGGACCACCCTACGCACTGTGCGTGACCTCAGGAAGGGGTGGTGTGACCTCAAGTGCTGGATCAAGCAGCGGCTACAGGGAGGGGTGAGTCACACCACGGCGAATCTTCAGACACCTCTGAGCATGCAGCAGGTTCCCCCCTGGCCAAACAGCAGAGGGGGCATCCGAAAAACACCCCACCAGGATCACGTGGCACAGCACCGTGCCGTACCAGTTCTCGGAGCAACTGCTGATGTCACCACTGTAACACCGAGCACTGACTGTCGTTGTAAATACCAAACCACATTGCCACAAGGATGGGAGTGTCAGCTTGGACTTTGGAACACTACCATTCTGTGTCCTCCCCTAACTACCCGTGTACCATCACCTCCTACTCCACCCCTCACCTGTCACACATCGCAACATAAACACAAATCACAACAGTATGCCTTTGTGTCAAAAGCATTCTCATCACAGTAAGTGGCATGTTGACTCACATTGTAATGTATACGAATATGTAAAAGCGAAAATCCATTGAAAGAGTGGAGGTACCTGGAAAGACACAAGGAAACAACAGTGCTTTGCCACATTATGCAATAACCGCAAAAGAACACCACAAGGCAAAACTGTACAATATGCATTACAGACAACACCGGCAAACACCATCAACATGGACAGCAGGGGGACTGGAGCACACGACTGCACCTCCCAAAACACTTTCGCCCTTAGCATCCTGGTGAATGCAGTCCAGTTGAAAAGCTTACTTGTCACCGTTGTCGTGTGTCACTTAGGTTGGTGCAGGTCAGTGCTGTGAATCTCTAGACACGTGTGTCGCGTTATCCTCCCACATCAGTAGGGGTAAGATACATTGTGATCGGTGTCTACTGAGGAATCAGCCAGATTCTACTCGGGTCTCTGTACCTCTCCCTGCCCAACTCAGGTGAAACACCTCAGTCACATGACAGGTAAGCATTATGACTGAACTACATTTACCAGAATGCCAAGGGGTGAACTGTGCTGGGAGGTGAAGCAGTGTTCTCCCATTCCCCTAATAACATCATCATGGACATGACGGAAGTTGTCACAGATCACACAGCGCAGAACAATGAACTCCTTAGCAGTGTGCCCACAAGAGCCAGCATCACAACACATCCTGTCATGTGGACGATGGTGACATTATCGCATTCACACACTCAAGTACTGTTGCACAGGGATTTTCAAGTGACATGTACGGTCCATGCATGTTTACCCACATGTACATCAGTCCCTGACAACATACCCACACTAAATCTGTTTTACAAACGAAATTATCTTCTCCTGAATGAGCACAACTGCTGCGGTCACAGGGCAGGCATCGCGTATATAGGAACTGTTGCCCAACGTGTTCCTTGCTGTAGCAATGTTCTCCTACCTCCCCCATATGTGATTGTGGATAGTCATTTGTGGTGGTCTCACATTTCCACAGCAAAAGCATACTTCAAGAAGTGTGCAGGCACAATGGGCCTCTGTTCAGACAAGTAGTCGCTCCCACATCAGCCCGTAGACCTTCGGATTACAGGTGCCTTGACCGTCCCGCGCGATTCAGTCACTGCTGAACACGGCACTCCCACTTTTTTCCCGGGGACCGACACAAGAATCATCGAAAGCCTCTGATACTGAAGGCCGTTGCACATTTTTTTAAAACATGTGGGCCCTGGCCTTGTCCCTCCGTTTCATGCGATTTCTGGAGTTCCACCGGGTGTCATCCCTCCAATTTCCAGACTGCATTTAGCGGTTTGATATCACTACTCGTGGCTGTACAGCTGAGCGCTGGTTCTAAGAGTGCTCTCACGCCATGTCTGCCCGTCCTGTGGACCAGTCGTACCCCGGTCAGTTGCAACTGTACCGTGACTGCATGCAGCTCCTCTTTGGTTTTGTCCCATTAGCTGTGCTACGCATCAGTTATAGGCTAACTTTCCGCTATGCCTATTTCAACTGCGTGCAGCCTGTGTTCTACTGCCGAAGATGCCCCTTTCAGTGGTCCCTGGATGTCTGCCTTTCCAACACATCCCTTGCTGCCCTAGATCATGAGCTGTGGGTGAGTCCTTTGTTGGTCCATGATCAGTAACTGCTCCAGTGATACATGTTTGTTGGATGCCTTCCAATGTGTCATACAGGCTGACAGCTGCGCCTGTACGTTTGCGCAAAGGCTCCTGTGCCATGCTTACATCGAACCTCTCCCCGGGTGCCATGGGATGCTCCTTTCATCCTCGTGGTGCGCAGAGCACAGCTGTTCCTTCATACTGCTGGATTGGATGGCGGTCCTTTTTGCTGGAGATGAATTGGATCGTCTTTTGGAACTGATTGCCTTCGAGGCTACCTGTGCCTTCTTGGATTCGTAACTACTTAACAGCAACAGGAACTGTTGGTGATGAATTCAATGTCCTTTTAACTTTTTCATGCCTACTAACAGGAATTGTCATTCAGCTCTCTGACCTTTGCCCTATCTGCATTTGCTTTGACTCTGCTGACCTCTGCTGTCTGTTTTGCTTGGTACCACAGACCTGAGCAACGGGGAGGCTGTCATCTGACCGTCATGGACATTGTCGACTGGCATGAGCCCGGCTTCCATCATGCAGCTGTAGCGCACAAAATTCACATGGCATAGTCGTTTTGCAAGTACAATAGTATTTGTCTGTCACATGAGAAGTGTCTGCAGAGCTTGTTCTTGGCGCGGTCCAGGAGCACTGCCTGTACATTCTGTCCGTGGTCGGAGGGGATTGTCCGTTGTTATTCTGTTCTGGTCAGGCCCTAGCACCCCCACTCAACAAGGGGGCCGATTCCGATTCGGGCCAGAAATCTCTCCGACCGAGCCGGACCCGGAGAGATTTCCGACCGAATCGGACCCGTGCAGCCCGAGCGAACGAGTACGATGCGTACGCATGCAATCGGACTCGATTCGGTCGGACTCCCATTGAAGTCAATGGGAGCCGGTCGTACAACGCGTACGCGGGCTCCCATTGACTCAATGGGTGCGAGGCGGACAAGGGCGCCCCCTACAGCGTGTACGTGGTGATGCGACTCGCGCCGTACACGCACAGGTAGGGGGGACCCATGGGTCCCCCCTGTGTGTGACTCGCGCGGCTACGCGTACAGGGGGGTCCGACACGGACCCCCAAAGTACGGCTCCAACTGCTCTTTCGAGCCAGAGTGCGCGGCTCGGTCGGACTGCTCGCGGCGCGCATCGTACTTACCCGGCCGGGGAACGTCTCCATTACGCGGTGCGAGTCGAGTCCGAGCGAGTCGGTCGGTGCGGTTAGACCCGGGAACGAGTCGGTCGGAGCGGTCGGGACGCCCAGACGAGTCGGTCGGCGATTTCGCATCGTACTCGCTCGCCCGGACGCGCGTACGAATCGGTCGGGAAATAGGGCTCCAAATCGGATCTGGTTAAGCCGAATCCGATTCGGAGCCCTACCGGCCGAGATCGGAATCGGCCCCTTAGTGTCACTGCTGCTAGAGGACCCGGGTGCTTTTTAGATGTCATGGGGAGGCGGGCTAGTTGCCCCACACTTTGAGAGTGATCCATCCAGTGATGTGAGTGACACAGCACATGGGATGTACATTTCTCCATGTACTGGCTGAGCAATGGGTCTGCTGGCAAAGCCCATAGACCCGGGACATTTCATTCGACTCCTCCCAGCAAGGGGTGGGGGGATATGCTCGTGGGTCTTCGTCCAGAGGGATTATTGATATGACATCTTGCTTCATGTGTAATGGATGTGTCACTAGGGAAACTGTATATGTACTCATGCATTCTCAACTTCTTGTGGCGCGTATGTTGCCTGTCTTGCGACTGTAGTAAATAAAGCACATTTCAAAGCGTGTCTTGTCGGCACCTTATCGACTTGTGTACACGCGCTTGCTAACCTCTGAGTGAGTGGGAGAGCTAGTGAGGCACTATAGCAATTGGGTCCGGTGCTAATGGGTGTTTCGCGGTGCTCAGTCCCTGCCTGCCCAAGTTCTCCAATCCTGCGCATGGTCCTGTATGTGTACAAAATGCCAGTAACAGATCTCAAAGTTTGTTCGACAACAGCAAGGCACGCAGATACAGTCATAGTAGCACATTGTTCACTTACACTAAACGGAACTAGTTGACGATGAGCTGTTGTCGCTGGTCAAGGCCTTCTTCCTCACCACTGTCATCGTCACTGGGCATGTGTGGGTTGGGTGCGGGGGCTGCTGCTGTTCATTGTTAGCCAGAATCAGGGGGATCCTTCTGCGCATGGCCAGGTTGTGTAGCATGCAGCAGGCAACTAACATCTGGCATACCTTCTGTGGTGAGTACTTAGGTGCACCACCAGTCTGGTCCAGGCACCTAAATCTTGACTTCAGCAGTCCAGAAGTGCGCACCAACACACGACGTGTCCTCACATGTGCATCATTGTATTGGACTTCCCCTGGCGTTGTTGGATTCCGCAGTGGGGACAGCAACCACGGACGATTGGGATGCCCAGAGTCACCTAGTTGTGAGACAGACAGGCAAACAGTGTGATCTGAATGTGTGGAGAGAGCAGCATGTCACACATACATCACAGTCATTGACACAGCCCACTCACCAACAAGGCAGGCCAGCTCGGGGTGCAGATTGGCCATCAATTGGTGAATGGTGCTGTTCCACAAGATGTAGGAGTCATGTGCCAAACCAGGATACCTTGCACACACGTGTGGGATGATCTGATCCGCTTGCATACCACTTGTACGTTGATGGAGTGGTAGAGTTTGCAGTTCCTATAGATGTGTTCACTTGCCTGTGGTGGAACGAGGGCAATGTGGGTACCATCAATGGCTCACACAACATTTGGAATGCCTCCCAGGTCATAGAACTCCCCCTTCACAGCTGCCAATTCATCCCTCCTCGGGAAGTGGACAGGTCTGCCCTTGTAAGGCATCAATGCTGACAGGACTTCAAGCAACACCATGCTGAACATGGGCTGTGACATCCCCTCGGCGCTGGCCACAGTGTACTGGAAAGACCCAGTACCGGAGAAATGCAGCGCAGGCATACCCTTCACTGTAGCAGACAATGCAGCCGGATATTTTCTTTTGGCCTTCAAATGGGGCTCCAACTGGGCACATGGGTTTCGTAGTGTGCGGCGATCCAAACGGAATCCCCGGATGATTTCGTTGTCCTCCATCGTCGTCAGGTCGGGGACAGAGTGAAAGATGGGTGGTCTCCTCCTACATATGTCAGGGTACACAGGCATGGGCTGAGTTCTACATGAACTGTGGTGCACAGCTTACCCAGAGACTCGCACAACCACAACATTGACAGGCCTCATTGTCACGTGGAATGCACAAGTGACCTGCATTCAGACGTTGTTTTTCTTCACTCACTCGACATACAAAGAAGTCGATGTGTATGGCATGTAGTACACTGCTACATCATGGATGAGCTGCCCTGTGGTCATATGGCACGGCACTGGTGTTTCACAGCATCAGTGCTGAGTTGCATGTTGTTGCTGTCACTGCACGAGCGCAAGCTTCAGTCCCACACTACACAACACCATTACGGGATGAGGGCAGTGAGTGTCATCTGGACAACGCTACATGCTTGTTCAGCATGGTGAACAGACACATGTGGACATTATGGGGTCAGTCCTGCGTGAGTATGTGTGGAATTTGCATAACAGACATTACAGTGTTCACCTGTATGAGGCACAAATGCACATGGATTGTGTATACATGCCCACATGGCTGCCAATGAGCGATGAAGTCGGTCAGAGCTATGTTTGTTTGTTCCACATGTGCACTCCTATGACGTGTGTGTGAACATGACAGGCAATGGCAGCTGTGCACACTGCACACAACACCAGTGCGTGTGTTGGGAGTGCTAGGGGTTACAAGTATGTCTGATTTGCAGACAGTGGACACCTCTGATTGTCTACCTACGTCACTGGCCCTTCACAAGTTGAGCCCTGGCCAAGGGACGCCAGTCAGTTGTCAAGGGATGTACAAGTGATGTTCACAGGTTGGATGTTTCATTTCACAACATTGGTACAGTGCAGGAGACCTTTGTCCTTTTAGACTCCTTCCCTCATTTCGGTCCATGCTGGCCATGGGGCATGACTATGTATGTACTTTCACTCTCCTTTTCTTGGACATGCCATGTGTGTGTAGACTTGACTCAAGGGTCACACTCTCTCATGCCTTCACAGTGTAGTGACCAGCTGGTCACTATTCTAGTTGTTCTGATGTACCAGCCACTCCCAGAGGGCTGGCTTACCCCCACCCCACAGACACCCAGCACAGGCGTCAATGGACATGTGACCCTGCCAACAAACGAGGCCGGACGCACGTGCCCTGGGCCAGTTCTCCTATACATGTGCAGTGTCTGTATGGTTACTTTATATGCGTGGGGGCCTCGTGGCCCACAACATTGCACATGGGGTGCACCAATCACTTTAGGCAAATGAGTTGTGATGGGTGATGTAATTCGCATGGCGCCACTGCAAATGCAGTATGTGTTCGCATGCGCGGTAGCTGGCATCCGCGGCGAGGACACGCATTGGCCCCAATTGGATGATGCAGGGTTGCGGTCACAGCTTCCCGGCCGCCGCGGTGTGGCAACCACTATGCGAATGAGCCATCGGCCAATGGGGCCCTTCGGCGTACATATTTTGATGTTGCAGTGTGCGCGCTCTGCTACTGCGGGGCTTGGCATTGGCCCCAATTGCCTTCAGGGGCACCGAGGGTCACTCATGGGGATGGGGTGGGCCTCGCACTTTGCATTAGGGTAGGTTGCCACGTTCATCGTGGTGCCGCCACGCTTGCTGGGAGTTGTAGTTGTTCAGGGGTTGCATGCGTGGAGATGTTTGGTACGTACCTCTGCTGTTGGGCGCTGCGGCGTCTTGTCTGCTGGAGGTGCAGCAGGTAGCGCAGCGGGAAGGCCTGTAGCGTTGGATCCATAGTTGCTCCGGTGGTTTAGATGGATGCTGTATCGGCTCTTCCTCTCTGTTGTTGTGTTTCCGCCATCCGCAATGTCGTGGTTTTTATGCGGCGGTGGGAAGGGCTGTTTGCCACATCGTAATCTGTTTGGCGGACGGAACGTGTTTCTGCACGCTGGTCCTGCTCTATTGGCTCCGTCCGCCACCCTAGCGTACGCAAAAAACGTGCGGAGCCTGACAGACCGCGACGGACGGGAAATGGCCTCTGTGGGACCATTGTAATTTGGTGGTCCCAATGACCGCACCTGGGGCGGGGAAATGAACGATTTCCGCCACCGCCACCAGCACGGATGGGCTTCCATCCAGCATCGTAATGAGCCCCTTAGTGTTTTATGTGTTTGACGTAGTGTTGGATAGAAGTAGTGTTATGTAGTGTTAGTTATGTGTTGTTTAATTATGTTATGTTGTATTTAATGTTAATATTAATGTTTGTGGGTTTTTACTAGGGGTGGGCGGAATTTGCGGAGTTGCGTTCCGCAAAATTCCGCGAAACGGCAAGAAATCTCCGCGAGCACGCGGAATTTCGCGTGCTCGTGGAGATTTCGCTGCGCCCGTTGTAATCTATGCAGGGTCACTCTCAGGGGCAGACGAGCATCGTCCCAGAATGAATCCTGCCCTGCATATTTGTCCACGAAGATGCCACCGTTTTGTGCAATACCTCTACTCAACTGGAGTACTTTCTACTGGCTAATCAGTAAGTGCTACCTCGTTGGGTAAATGTATAGTGCCTTTCCTACACTACAGCAGCGTAAAGGACCAGAAGAATTGTCCCCAGTGACCTGTGTGTCTGTAACTTTGCCACCGCGCTGAAAGCACCGGGGTCCTTTGATTAAGCTGTCCATCATTCTGGGGAAAGGGCGGTAAGACGTTGAATACCGCTAGTGTATATGGGGCGGGGCCAAGCCAAACGGGCGGGGCTTCTAGGCCAGTTCATATGCCTCTTGTTTATAAAGGGTCAGAGCAGTATCTCAGCGGCAGACGAGTAGAAGGAACCTCCTGGTCACAGGAACTACACGAGGATTGCGCTCGAGAAAATCAAGGATGCAAAGACCTCCATCAAGGATTACAGCTAACTTTTCACGTTGGAAATGGAGAGAAGGCACTTCTGCTTAACCACGCTCACGAATTCTACACGAGGATTGCGCTCGAGAAAATCAAGGATGCAAAGACCTCCATCAAGGATTACAGCTAACTTTTCACGTTGGAAATGGAGAGAAGGCACATCTGCTTAACCACGCTCACGAATTCTGCACATCTGCCCTGCATATTTATCCACGAAGATGCCACCGTTTTGTGCAATACCTCTACTCAACTGGAGTACTTTCTACTGGCTAATCAGTAAGTGCTACCTCGTTGGGTAAATGTATAGTGCCTTTCCTACACTACAGCAGCGTAAAGGACCAGAAGAATTGTCCCCAGTGACCTGTGTGTCTGTAACTTTGCCACCGCGCCGGAAAGGCGCCGGGGTCCTTTGAGTAAGCTGTCCATCATAGTGGGGAAAGGGCGGGAAGACGTTGCATACCGCTAGTGTATGTGGGGCGGGGCAAAACAGGCGGGGCATCCATGCGAGTTCACATGCATCGTGTTTATGCGAGTTCACATGCATCTTGTTTATAAAGGGTCAGAGCACGATCTGAGCAGCAGATGAGGAGAAAGAACCTCCTGGCCACTGGACCTACACGGGGATTGCGTTCGAGAAAATCAAGGATGCAAAGACCTCCATCAGGGATTACAGCTAATGTTTGGTGGTAGATCTGGGCAGAAAGCACTCCTGCTTAGCCTCGACCTTGCTCACGAATTTTTTTTGCTGATTAATGCGTTACAGAATTTGAGCTTCAACTCGGGCACCTGCTTTATTTAAATCTGTAAGTGCTTCATGCACCCGAATTCCGTTCCGCGCGGATCGCGGAAGTTTCGACATTTCCGCGTTCTGCGCGGAACGCGGAAATGCCGAAATTTCGCAAGTTCCGCGAGTGGAACGGAATTTGCCGCCCACCCTTAGTTTTTACATGTTATTCTGGGAGGGTGTTCTTTTTTTTTCTTTACAGGTTTTCCGTTTCGTGAACGGATGTTGCTGACGACGCCTTTATTTTTTTTAAAAAGCAAAATGTATTTTGTTTCTTTGAAACAAGTTAATTTTTTACATTTCCTTTTATTTTTCGGGTTTGTTGGAGCGTTTTGTTTAAGCTATTTTTTTTTTTTTTTAGGGTTTCGTTATGGAGAGGATTGCGTCCTTGGAGCCTTTTTTCTACAGTTCTATTTTGCGGCTTTTTTTTAACCCCTTCGATGCTCATGACGGAGTGGTTCCTTCATGAGCATCGGTTGGGCTGTGCTCATGACGGAACCGTTCCGTCATGAGCACCGCCCCTGGCAGAAGCGCTGGCGCTCCCCCCCTGGGGTAACGATCTTGCCCCCACAGAGGGGGATGGCAGCGGAAGAGTTTCCGCTGCCACCCCCGACCCCCCCCACGCTTTCCCATGACGTCAGTGCGCACAGCGCGCGCCGACGTCATCAGGAAGCGCTGGACGCGCTGGAAACCATTTGTATCCAGCGCGTCCGAGAGGAGGAGGTAGGTTATGGTCTCCGGTGGGGCGGGGGGGGCCAAATCTGGACGAGTTGAGGCATCGGGGGAGAGGAAACAGTGTTTCCTCTCCCCTGATGTCTCAATGCAGGGCATTCCTGGTGCACGATCGCGCACAGTGTCGCGATCGTGCACCAGGAATGCCCCACTAGACACCAGGGATTCGTTTTTGGATGGAAAGGAAGCGACCCCTTGGGCAAGGGTAGCTTCCTAAGAGGGGAATATAATATCAGACTTTTCTGCCCCCCCTGGGGACAGATCGGCTGATTTTTGGCCGTTTCTGGACCCGGGGGTGGGGGGCAGAAAAGCCCACTAGAGCCAGGGAATTGTTTTTTTTTTTTAAATCGGAAGCAACCCCTTGGGCAAGGGTCGCTTCCAGGGGCCCAAATTATTTTTAAAGTATATTCTGCCCCCTCTGGGGGCAGATCGTTTTTTTTATTTGGCCTTTCTGCCCCGAGGGGGGCAGAAAACCCCACTAGACACCAGGGAATTTGTTTATTTTTAAATGGAAGCGACCCCTTGGGCAAGGGTCGCTTCCTTATGGGCCAAATTTATTTAAAAATTATATTCTGCCCCCCCTGGCGACAGATAGCCTGATTTTTTTGTCGTTTCTGGCCCCAGGGGGGCAGAAAAGCCCACTAAAGCCAGGGAATTTGTTTTTTTTAAATTGGAAGCGACCCCTTGGGCAAGGGTCGCTTCCAGGGGCCATATTTTTTTTTAAAGTATATTCTACCCCCCCTGGGGGCAGATCGGTTTGTTTATTTGGCCTTTCTGCCCCCAGGGGGGCAGAAAACCCCACTAGACACCAGGGAGTGTTTTAAATTTTAAATGGAAGCGACCCCTTGGGCAAGGGTCGCTTCCTTATGGGCCTAAATAATTTTTAAGACTTTTCTGCCCCCCCTGGGGACAGATCACCTATATTTTGTGGCGTTTCTGGCCCGGGGCAGGGCAGAAAAGCCCACTAGAGCCAGGGTTTTAAAATAAATAAATTGGTCGCTTCCAGGGGACATATATTTTTTTATGTGTATTCTGCCCCCCCTGGGGGCAGATCTGCCCGTTTATTTGGCCTTTCTGCCCCCATTTGGCTAGTGACATAGCGTGTTATAATGTGAATTGTTTTATTTCTTGTGAATTGCAATTGTAATGCTTTATTTCTCCCTTTTTGTTCTAGTTCAAGGCTTTTGCTCTTTAGACTGTTGCGGGTTGCGGTTTCGTTACTGTGGTTCTGCTGTTTGTGTAGTTGCATGTGTTTGGTAAGAGACTTTTTTGTACAATGTAAATGAGTTTCATTTCTCTGCATGAATGTGTTTTTTGCAAATCGTGTAATAATATCAGTATGTTTGGCTTATGTTTTTTGAGTGTCAAAAACTTTTTGCATTTGTGCTTGATGTGTATTTTGTTGTCTTGTGAGTAATTGGTTTTGTTTTTTTAGTTCTAGTGGGATATCGTTGGTTTTTGCTGTGTCTCTGCAGAGTAGGTGCTGGTGAGTGTAGCTGTCTCTTGTAAGTGAATCGTATAGTTTTTGAGTATATAGATCTTTGTGATAAAGGCACACATTTTTTTACTTACTTATTTTGCAGTGTTGGTTGTTGTTGACTTTTTTGTGCAGTCTCCTTTCTTAGTAAGGATAATGGCTAGCTGCAGGATTACTGCTCAGCAGGTTGTTGGTATGCTTTTTGAGTCTTCCTCTGACCATGGTTCAGAGACTGACTCTGCATCTGAGGCAGAGGAGGCAGGGGAAGATTCAGGCAGTGAGTTTTCTCTCAACATGGAATCATCGGATGATGAAGCTACTCTCAGTGCGGATGAAGCTACTCTTAGTGTGGATGAAGTGCCTGTGTTAGAGGAGGCCATTGATGTGCCGATAGTGCGGCAAGAGGCATCTGGGCTGCAGCCTGGGGTTGCAAGGCTTCCCGTTGGTATAGTGCGGCAAGAGGCATCTGGGCTGCAGCCTGGGGCTGCAAGGCTTCCCGTTGGTATAGTGCGGCAAGAGGCATCTGGGCTGCAGCCTGGGGCTGCAAGGCTTCCCGTTGAAAGTGCTGACCTCTGGGTTGCCCCAGGCATGGTGCAGCCGGCATTGCCAGACTTTACTGGTGTTCCAGGGTGTAAAGTGAATACTGAAAACTTTTTGCCGATACATTTTTTTCAGTTGTTTATGGACGATGTATTTTTGGCAGAGATTGTTGAGCAGACTAATTTGTATGCCGAACAGTTTTTGAGGGACAACAGTGCCAGCCTTAAGCCCCACTCTAGAGCTACCCGGTGGACTCCCACAAATCTTGAAGAGATGAAGAAGTTCTTGGGTTGAACCTTTTTGATGGGCTTGCTAAGGAAGCCATCAATGTCTTCATATTGGTCTACTAGTCCCTTGATGGCAACAGCTATATTTCCGGCAGTCATGAGTCGTGATAGGTATTTGCTTCTGCTTCGGATGATGCATTTTGTCGATAATGGTTTAGCGTTGGCACGAGATCACCCTGATTGTGACCGTCTTTTTAAGATTCGGCCTGTCATTGATCATTTTGTTGATCGATTTTCTGAGATCTATGCTCCAGGTAAAGAAATAGCAGTGGATGAGCCTTTGGTGTTGTTCAAGGGCCACTTGGTTTTTAGGCAATACATTCCTAGTAAGAGGGCACGCTATGGAATTAAGCTGTATATGCTGTGTGACAGTAGGACTGGATATGTCTCTAATTTCAGGGTGTACACCGGTAAGGAATCCAGGATTAACCCCCTGGTTGTCCGTCCACTTTTGGAGTGACTGAGAAAATTGTGTGGGAACTTGGTAGAGGACTTTTTAACAAAGGCCACCATTTATATGTAGATAACTTCTACACTGGTGTGCGGTTGTTCAGGGAATTGGCCAAAGTGGACACTGTTGCTTGTGGCACAATCCGCTCTAACCGTAAAGGTTTCCCAAAAGAACTTGTTTGTCAAAAGCTTGTGCGGGGACAGTGCAGTGCGTTGCGTTGCGAGGAGCTTCTAGCTGTGAAGTTTTCAGACAGGAGAGATGTCTACATGCTGACTACCATCCATGATGAAAGCACTTCACCTGTGACTGTTTGGGGTCAGGTTGCTGAAGTGCGCAAACCTGTGTGCATTTTAGACTATAATAGGCACATGGGTGGTGTTGACAGAGTAGATCAGAGGTTGGAACCTTACGCTGCTCTTTGTAAGGCTTACATTTGGTATAAGAAGTTGGCTATCCATCTTTTCCACTTGGCAACCTTTAATGCTTTTGTTGTATTCCAGGATTCTTGTCCTGAGTCAAAGATGACTTTTGCTAAGTTTCAGGAGTCTGTAATAGGCAGCCTTGTTTTAGTGGAACAGGCAAGTGTTCCTAGAGTTGGAGTGGTGGAGGATGTTGCTAGATTGAAAGATCGCCACTTTCCTGATCACATTCCTCCCACACCCTCAAAAGACTTTCCCAGTAGGAGATGTAGAGTCTGTTGGCGAAGAGGTACGCGGAAGGAGACTCGTATGTACTGCCCCGAGTGTCCTTCTAACCCTGGGCTGTGTGTGCCTGCTTGTTTTAGAATGTACCACACACAAAATAATTTTTGGGAGCATCCATGAGTGGTAAAGTGAACTGCCTGGCCTCTATTGTTTAATATTTTTTGTTCAGTTTCAAGGTTGGCATTTGTGTAGTGTATTTAGTTTCAGATTTTGTGTTAATAGATTTGTATCTATTTGCAATTTGTTTGTGTTTTCTTATTTATATAAAAAAATCCTAAATGTGATGGCGGTGTGCGTGGAGTGGCGCATGTCTGGCAGAGTGCGTATCTGGCGCTTGGCTGGCGGTGTGTTTGGATTGGCGCTTGGCTGGCGGTGTGCGTGGACTGGCGCTTGGCTGGCGGTGTGTTTGTACTGGCGCTTGGCTGGCGGTGTGTTTGGACTGGCGCTTAGCTGGCAGTATGCGTGGACTGGCGCTTGGCTGGCGGTGTGCGTGGACTGGCGCTTGGCTGGTGGTGTGCGTGGACTGGCGCTTGGCTGGCGGTGTGCGTGGACTGGCGCTTGGCTGGCGGTGTGTGTGGACTGGCACTTGGCTGGCCGTGTGTGTGGACTGGCACTTGGCTGGCCGTGTGTGTGGACTGGTGCTTGGCTGGCGGTGTGTTTGGATTGGCGCTTGGCTGGCGGTGTGCGTGGACTGGCGCTTGGCTGGCGGTGTGTTTGTACTGGAAGCTTGGCTGGCGGTGTGTTTAGACTGGTGCTTGCCTGGTGGTGTGCGTGGACTGGCGCTTGGCTGGCGGTGTATGTGGACTGGCGCTTGGCTGGCGGTGTGCGTGGACTGGCGCTTGGCTGGCGGTGTGCGTGGACTGGCGCTTGGCTGGCGGTGTGTGTGGACTGGCGCTTGGCTGGCGGTGTGTGTGGACTGGCGCTTGGCTGGCGGTGTGCGTGGACTGGCGCTCGGCTGGCGGTGTACGTGGACTGGCGCTTGGCTGGCGGTGTGTGAGTAGTGACTAGCTGCTGGTCACTCTACACACTGCTAGCCGAACGCCACTCAACGCAATCCTTGAACTGGTGTGGTTGCTGTGTTAGGAATGTGGGCGTGTGAAAGTGATGGGCCCTTGAATTGCGCTGTCTGCTGATGTGAGTGTTGTAATGTGCTGGGCCCGCGGCTGGCGTTGTGAATGGTTTTGTATGTGTCACACGTATGAAAGGTGTATGACTGGCCTGTAAAGAGGTTGGTGCCTTGTCGTGGCTTTACAGCTCACGAGCTGTGAGTCAATGGTTCAGTTTCTCGTCCTTTCAATTAACAGTGCATTTCATTTTTGTGAAATCTCTGGTTAATACAACTGTATATACTGAACCATCACTCACCCTCGTGCCAAATCCAACCAGTATGTATGTGTGCTTGAGGAATAGGTGGTTGTGCATAAAAATTTGTCTTTTCTGTCAAGCAGGTTGGTTTGTGATAGGTAATTTTGATGTCGCCTCAATAGGTTTTGGACCCTTGCCTGTCGCGGGTCCTAGACCCACGCACGCAAGTGAGGTACCATTTTTATCGGGAGACCTGGGGGAACGCTGGGTGGGAGGAAATTTGTGGATCCACGCAGATTCCAGAACTTTCCCACACAGAAATTTGAGAAAAAAGGGATTTGTTCTGCAAAAATTGAGGTTAGCAGGGGATTCTGGGTAAGAGAATGTTGGGGGACCACACAAGCCATACCTCGCTGAACTCCCCCGGGTGTCTAGTTTCCAGAAATGTGTGGGTTTGGTAGGTTGCCCTAGATGGCCGCCGAGCCCCGGGCCAGAAACTCATGGGACCCCCCTTTGCAAAACCAGGTTCGTTTGTGATAGGTAATTTTGATGTCCCCTCAATAGGTTTTGGGCCCTTGCCTGTCGCGGGTCCTTGACCCACCCACAGGAGTGAGGTACCATTTTTATCGAAAGACCTGGGGGAACGCTGGGTGGGAGGAAATTTGTGGATCCACGCAGATTTCAGAACTTTCCCACACAGAAATTTGAGAAAAAAGTGATTTTTTCAGCGAAATTTGAGGTTAGCAGGGGATTCTGGGTAGGAGAATGTTGGGGGACCCACGCAAGGCATACCTCGCTGAACTCCCCTGGGTGTCTAGTTTCCAGAAATGTGTGGGTTTGGTAGGTTTCCCTAGATGGCCGCCGAGCCCCGGGCCAAAAACTCATGGGGCCCCCCTTGCTAAACCAGGTTGGTTTGTGATAGGTAATTTTGATGTCGCCTCAATATGTTTTGGGCCCTTCCCTGTCGCGGGTCCTTGACCCACCCACAGGAGTGAGGTACCATTTTTATCGGGAGACCTGGGGAAATGCGGGGTGGGTGGAAATTTGTGGATCCACGCAGATTCCAGAACTTTCCACCACAGAAATGAGGAAAATGTGGGTTTTTTGACAAATTTTTAGGTTTGCAAGGGATTCTGGGTAACAGAACCTGGTGAGAGGCAGTCAAGTCACCCTATCCTGGATTTCCCTGGGTGTCTAGTTTTCAAAAATGTATAGGTTTGCTAGGTTTCCCTAGGTGCCGGCAGAGCTAGGGTTCAAAAACTACAGCTAGGCACTTTGCCAAAAAAGGGTCATTTTTCACTGCGAAATTGAGGTGTGTCCACGTTGCGTTTTGTGCCGTTTCCTGTTGCGGGAACTAGGCCGACCCACACAAGTAAGGTACCATTTTTCTCGGAAGACTTTGGGGAACGCGGGGTGGTTGGAAATTTGTGGATCCACGCAGATCCCAGAACTTTCCACCACAGAAATGTGAGGAAAATGTGTTTTTTTTGGGCAATTTTTTAGGTTTGCAAGGGATTCTGGGTAACAGAACCTGGTGAGAGGCAGTCAAGTCGCCTCATCCTGGATTCCCCTGGGTGTCTAGATTTCAAAAATGTATAGGTTTGCTAGGTTTCCCTAGGTGCCGGCAGAGCTAGGGTTCAAAAACTACAGCTAGGCACTTTGCCAAAAAAGGGTCATTTTTCCCTGTGAAATTGAGGTGTGTCCACGTTGCATTTTACGCCGTTTCCTGTTGCGGGCACTAGGCCTACCCACACAAGTGAGGTACCATTTTTCTTGGAAAACTTTGGGGAACGCGGGGTGGGTGGAAATTTGTGGATCCACGCAGATTCCAGAACTTTCCACCACAGAAATGAGGAAAATGTGGGTTTTTTGACATTTTTTTAGGTTTGCAAGGGATTCTGGGTAACAGAACCTGGTGAGAGGCAGTCAAGTCACCCTATCCTGGATTTCCCTGGGTGTTTAGTTCTCAAAAATGTATAGGTTTGCTAGGTTTCCCTAGGTGCCGGCAGAGCTAGGGTTCAAAAACTACAGCTAGGCACTTTGCCAAAAAAGGGTCATTTTTCACTGCAAAATTGAGGTGTGTCCACGTTGCGTTTTGCGCCGTTTCCTGTTGCGGGCACTAGGCCGACCCACACAAGTGAGGTACCATTTTTCTCGGAAGACTTCGGGGAACGCGGGGTGGGTGGAAATTTGTGGATCCACGCAGATTCCAGAACTTTCCACCACAGAAATGTGAGGAAAATGTGTTTTTTGTTGACAATTTTTTAGGTTTGCATGGGATTCTGGGTAACAGAACCTGGTGGGAACCAGTCATGTCACCCCATCCTATATTCCCCTGGGTGTCTAGTTTTCAAAAATGTATAGGTTTGCTAGGTTTCCCTAGGTGCCGGCAGAGCTAGGGTTCGAAAACTACAGCTAGGCACTTTGCCAAAAAAGGTTAATTTTTCACTGTGAAATTGGGGTGTGTCCACGTTGCGTTTTGCGCCGTTTTCTGTCACGGGCACTAGGCCTACCCACACAAGTGAGGTACCATTTTTCTCGGAAGACTTTGGGGAACACGGGGTGGGTGGAAATTTGAAAATCCACACAAATTCCAGAACTTTCCACCACAGAAATGTGAGGAAAATGTGGTTTTTTTGACAAACTTTTAGGTTTGCAAGGGATTCTGGGTAACAGAACCTGGTGAGAGCCAGTCAAGTCACCCCATTCTGGATTCCCCTGGGTGTCTAGTTTTCAAAAATGTATAGGTTTGCTAGGTTTCCCTAGGTGCCGTCAGAGCTAGGGTTCAAAAACTACAGCTAGGCACTTTGCAAAAAAAAGGGTAATTTTTCATTGTGAAAATGTGGTGTGTTCACGTTGGGTTTTGAGCCGTTTCCTGTCATGGGCACTATGCCTACCCACACAAGTGAGGTACCATTTTTATTGGGAGACTTAGGGTAATTCAGATTTGCAAAGCAACTGTTATTACCTATTGACTTTCGATGCATTTCTACCTTCCAAATGAAAGACAATGTATAAAAGAAGTCATTTTGAAAAATGACCGATAATTCTCATGCTAGTATGAGTATTCCCAATTTCGGAAATGTGCAAATATATACTGTTTCTAAACTCTACATTTTGTTCCCATTTCAGAAATACATAGGAGTCTTTCATACCGAATTTTCCATGTATACATTTTCCCAGAATAATTGCTATATACCCGGTACAAAATAAAAAACCATTGCAAGACTCTGCTCAGTTTGTGGCTCTGGGTTCGTCGGGTTCTTGGTGAACCTACAAGTCCTATATATCCCCACAATCAGTAAGATCCAGTGGATGTAACGGTATATTGCTTTCAAAGAGCTGTCATAATTAAAAGAAGTTACAGGTGAAAACTTTGACACAAAAGGCTGTTTTTTTCAACTAATTTTCAATTTTTCCTATATTTAACTGTTAGTTTCTATAAAGAAACCTTGATGGATTTACACAAATGACCCCTTGCTGAATTCAGAATTTTGTCTACTTTTCTAAAATGTATAGATTTCTAGGATCCATTATTGCTTTCATACTCATTTCTACCATTAACTGGAAGGAGGTTGAAAGCACAAAGAATAGCAAAAATAGGCTATGTCCCAGAAAAATGCCAAAACTGTGTAAAAAATGTTGGTTTTCAGACAAAAGTCTGTTATTCCCTAAAAGCTGGGACAATGGTGATTTCAGCCCCACAAACCCTTTTTTGATACCATTTGCAGGGAAAAACCCAGACGCTTTCATTTGCAGCACTTATTTCACATTTTTCCCCAAAAAAACAAAATTTAGCTGTATTTTGGCTAATTTCTGGGTCCACTTATGGGGAATCCACAAACCCTGGGCACCTTTAGAATCCCCAGGATGTTGGAAGAAAAGGACGCAAATTTGGCGTGGATACCTTATGTTGTCAAAAAGTTACAGGGGCCTAAGCGCGAACTACCCCTAATAGCCAAAAAAAGGCTTAGCACAGCGGAGGGAAAGGCCTAGCAGCGAAGGGGTTAAAGCAAATTTTCGGGTTTTTGAGTGTTTCCTTATTGAGAGGATTGCATCGTTGGAGCCTCTTTTAGACAGTTGTATTTTTGCATTTTTTTGGGCTTTCTTTTCGAATGGATTTATCTCTCAATTTATCTACAACGGATTTATTAGTTTTCAAGTACCATCTACTGCAACATTACCTTAAGTTATTTTTTAATATTATGGGTGGGAAATGTTTTCGGTTATATCTGTTTTTTTGTTTCTTTTTTATTTTAATAATTATATTATGTCATATATTTATATGTACGTTTAAAATGTTTAAATTACATAATTATAATTATTAATTTAAAAGAGAGTAGAATTGTGTTGTTTAAATGTTTTGTCATTTAAAAATGCTTATGATGTTTAGGGTTGTTTTTTGTTTATAGTATCGATCTAGCAATCATGTCTAGGTATTCTAGCCCTCTGGTGTTTGGAAATATCTGAGTTATATGTTATAGGTATTCATACATTGTTTTTGTTTGTTTACTTAGTTTAGGGCCTATTTTAGGGGCTGATTATGATGGCGGGCGGAAAAGCAGTCCGACCGCCGTGCTAGCTGTAAATTTCCGCCCGCAGGTACCGCTGCATAACCGCCAGCCAGATTAGGATGCACCGCCAGAAACTCCCTACCGCGGCGGTCGGATTCCAGGATTCAGTGGCGGAAAAGCTGAAAATCGTCCGTGGCGGTCGGATTAGCTGCGGAAAGGCCAAAGGATGCCGTTTCCCCAGCGGACTGGAACACATGGAGCTATCCGCAGTATTGCCACCGCCATCCTCGAATGGCCAGATTCTCCGCAGCGGTGTGATGGGCTGTTTGAGGCATCGTGATTTGACCGGCGGTCATGACTGCATTCCGCACGGCGGTACCTCTCTTTTGGCTCCGTCCGCTACCGGTGCGGATGGAGATTTTTGGCGGAACCCGGAACACCGCAGCGGACGGGAAATGGGCTATCTATGCCCATCATAATACGGCGGACGCAAAGACCGCCGATGGAGTGCGGAAAAGGGCATTTTCCGCCCGCCATCGTAATCAGCCCCTTAGTTAGGGATTGCTCTAGCCTTAGCTCTTAATTGCTTTGTTCTTTTTTTATGGAATCTATTAGTTTGTGTAAGGTTGGTTGTCCTCTTCCTATTGTGGCTTGGAAGGTATTGTGCCATCCTTCCACTGCCTTGTTAGATTTAGCTTTTTGAGCTAGAGTGCATCTCAGAGCAATTACCAACAAAGATCCCCACTACCCGATAGTACGACACTTTGCTGACTACCACCTGTCCAACAGCTCATTATTGTGCTATTTTGCCATAGAACAAGTACAGATGGGTCAGAGAGGAGGTAATAGAGAACTCAACCTCAGAAAACGAGAATCGAAGTGGATTCTTGATCTCGAGACCAAGTACCTAAGGGACACAATCAGGACGAAGAATTAGCAACACATTTAATTGAAGCGTAATTAGATGTAAAGAAATTTGTCTCGCTGCTTGTATTTTTCTCCATGATGTTGTAAGATGCATTTTATATGTGTACATTTGTATTTTATATAGGGTATATCTATACTCTATTTTAATCCATATTTCTCTTGTTTTCTTTCTTCACAGGAGGAAAGGAAGGGGCCCAACGTATCTTCACGGGCAATTTCACGGGCCACCTACCCTTTTCTTCCCCTCTTCAGGGAGTGCACCTTTGGATGGATAGATAAGAACATTTCACTTATTTTCACTCTTTGCACTTTGTTATTTACTGTTTCATGCGGTACTTGTGAATTTTAGAAGGAATTGGTTGTATGCCACTTGGCGCTAGTACTTTGTTACTGCACTTAATACGACACAGGCCTGGGACAAGTGATCGCAATGATCAGGCACATGGAATTGATGTGAGAGTTATATACAAAGTCTTGCCACAATACAGATATTGAGCACGCACCTCTGGGCATCTTATATCCGGTATATTAGAGAATTAGCCTTCCTGTTAGCAGGGATACACCCTCATGGGAGGCATAACACAGTTTCCAAGGCAGTATTTAAGCCACTTGGCGCAAGTATTATGAGTATCAGTTTCAAGCGGTCCAGCAATGAGGCCGGAGGGAGACGTAACCACTTTGGTTACATTAGACTGTGTTACTCTAATCTTCTCAGAACATAGTTCACTGTCATAGTACAGGCAGACTAATGTCGAGTCACGGTCGTGCTAGATGCAGATAACATGGTATCTGACAGTATCACTGTAATTGTGAGTGGCAAGTGGCGAAACATGAAGAAACCTTTACTCAGTTTTCTTTTTCTGTTTCTGTTTCTTTTCCTATGGAAATATAAATAATTGTTTGTGTAAATAAGGTTTGAAACAAGCTCCTTTTACAAGCAGGCACATGTGACATTAACATTGCCGAAAATGTATGTGCAAATTGTTTCAATATGGCCGCCACAGTTGGAGTGTAGTCTAGGGTGACATTTACTTAGAGTCCCTTTTCTATGCCAAGTACCTTAAGCATGTATGTATAGCACCTCGTCACAATGCTCAGTGTGTGATCAAGGAAGTGTAACTTTCGAAACGCGTAACATTCTGAGGAAATAAATCAACACTGCTTTCCAAACTTTATCTGAGAGCGCGCTATTGTTTGCTGATCTGTGGAATATATATATATATATATGCACCAACCCCATCAGGTGGAAGCAATCGGAAGTAAGGCTGGACTGTTCCTTGTAACCTCATTTTTCCCGATTCCCGCCGCCGTATTTCATGTTCCGGGAGTTCTTCCCGGCCAGAAACCAACAACGAGGGAATACACGAAGGAGGTCCTGACGGGAGTGTTGCCAGCGCGTACGTACCCCATTCCCGGGGAATTCGCGCCGTACACTACCCATTCTGGACCCTCGTTTTGAAAACCTCAGTTTCCAAGGATCTTCAAGAACGGCAGGGGTGCCCCTGTCTCGATCAGACGCAGCCGCGTGTGGTCTAGAGCACGGGGGAGGATTTCACATCATAGGAGCGAATCGGACATTGGAAAAGGCTTGGTGGTTTATGGAGCGCTGCTCAAAAACCAGTACGTGGCAGCAATGTGCGAGGCAATACGCAAGAGATTGGATGTGGCCAGATCTCTATTCACCGAGGTGGACGGGGCAACCCAGGAAACCCCCACAAGCAACAATACAGGAGAAACCGGCGATAACAAAACTTTAAAGCAGGAATTACACAGGCTGGAGAAACTTTGTAAAAAAGAAATAAATCGCAGCTGGGAGGTGATATCATTGGACAACTACATCGAGGTGGGGCGTGTCCCAAGAGGATTGAGAATCTTGGTGACCCCCACTTACCAAAACCCAAATCCAAAATTATTGGAGGAATGGTCTACACTCATGGCGACAACCTGCAAACAGATGCTTGGTCTCCTGTCAAAATATGCGGCAATAGAACTGCAACAGATTGGGGAAGAGCTGAAAGAGCTACGTGAGGCATTAAGTAAAATTCCAGTCCAAGATGAGATAACCAGTTTCATCAAAGACATGGAGACGAGGTTGATCAAGTACGAGGATGGCATCAAGGCGAGGAAACGCTGGAAATTCGTGCGAGACAGGAACGACTATGCGCAAGGCCGCATCCTGACTTTCAGCAGGAAATACGACGCCATAAGAAAAGATTACAAAAAGATTGAAGCACTTCGAGTACAGGAATCGGAAACTTCCTGCTCGAGTTCTGCGGCACCATCGGATGAAGAGGATAGACGGACCGCACAGGGACCAGACAGAGGACCGTTCACATCCTTGCAGGAATACCATTTCATGCAACTGAGCCTCAGCGCAAAGAAAAAACCATCGCGGGGAAGAGGAAAAGGAGGAGGCAAAGAACAAGACAAAGAAGGACCAGGAGAGGGGGCGAAGGCCAGCGACAACGTGACGCCACATGGGAGAGGCATAATGCGGTCCAAGAGGAACAAATGATAGGTGAGCAACCCAATCTTTCTATCATTAACCTTTCCCCCCACATGATTACTCCAGAGGAAAGATCGGTCTTGGAGCTAGGCCTTTCTTTCTGCCCCACAGCCAATTTTGATTTTGCTAAGACCCATATTGACCTTTTCCTCTTTATGCGCAAATTGAAATTGCTGAAATTGCACACTTTAAAGCACAGCAGAGGCATGTCTGAGGCCATACAAACTGCACGCGTTTCTAACCCCGCGGAAGTAACACTTTCCGTGAGAGACATTGAGACACTTGCAACCTTAAGGGAACTCCAACTAGGAACAAGAGACTGGGAAACTGATCGTGAATTACTGATCAGTATGGACATGGAAGTCAGTAAGAGATCTAGGAATGATTTTAAACCCAGATCAAAATTTAACCCGATAACATTACATGACGGTCTCGACACTTTTCATGAGACCATCTTATGGGATTTGATGGATTTATGGAGAAAACAGGGGAACAATTTTGCCAAAAACCTCACAACATCACAAAGGGCAGGATTGCACTCTTTAAAACAAGCGACAACATTTGTGATCAAACCCTCTGACAAGGGGGGCAATGTGGTCCTATGGGACATTAACAAATACCGGATTGAGGCGAAGCGTCAGCTTGAATTTTCAGGAAGCTACCTGAGGTCTGGTCTGGCAAGGTATAACAAAACCATACAGGAATATAATAGCTTATTGCATGACTGGCATGAGAATGATATGCTGAGTCAAAATGAGTTCCTGTTTTTGCTGGTGCAGAAACCAGTGACTCCTGTCTTTTATATGTTGCCAAAGGTGCATAAACACCCCACAGATCCTCCTGGCAGACCAATCATCTCGGCTAACAAAAGCCTTCTCGAGAATACTTCCATGTACTTAGATTACTTCCTCTGTCCATACGTCCTCAATCTACCTTCATACTGCAGAGACACCATGGACTTTCTTTCCAAAATCCAGGAGATTCCATGGAAGGAGACTTACATTCTGGCGACAATAGATGTTGTTGCTTTGTACACCTGTATAGATCACGAGTCGGGCTTGGAAGCATGTAAATATTACCTTAGAGACAGACCTTTGACCATGTATGACCACACCATGCTGTTAATGTGGATGTTGCATTTTTGCCTACATAACAATTGTTTTCTATTTGAGGATGAGTGGTATGAACAGTACACTGGTACGGCCATGGGAAGTTGCTTCGCTCCAAGCTACGCCTGCTGGTTTATGGGGTGGTGGGAGGCGGAGCATCTGTGGCATGATGGTAACAACACTCATATGAACAATGTCATCCTGTGGACCCGCTACATTGACGATATCTTTCTGATATGGGATGGTCCACAGGAAGCCCTTGACATTTTCATTCAGGGCCTTTCAGCTAACAATCTGAATCTAAAATTCACCAGTAAGACTGACCCTTCCACCATTGAATTCCTAGATATTCTGGTGGAGGTGAAACATGGGACATTACATACGAGCCTTTTTAGGAAACCGACATCTGGCAATAGTATCCTACATGCAGACAGCCATCATCCAACTGGTTTGAAGAGGAGTATCCCCTATGGAGAGCTTCTTAGAGCGAAGCGCAACTGTAGTTCCCCTGATTCTTATGAAAAAGAAGCCAAAAACATGAGGGGTCATTTCAGGAGTAGGGGTTACACTGGGAGGAACATCCAAATAGCGACTGAGAAAGCTGCCATCAAGAATAGAAACAGTTTACTGATTCCAAAAGAGAAGAATAGTGGGAAACATGAAGTAAGACTTATTACCACTTTTAACCATGCCTCACAGCAAGTTCATAAGATAGTGCGCAAACATTGGCACATAGTTAAGAACGAATGTTGTAATCGGGAATTTGGTTAGTCCGTCACCACATATCACCTACAGGAAATGTCAGTCCTTAAAGGACATGCTAGTGCACAGTCACCTATCCATCAAGAATAAGTCAAGGGGCACCTGGTTGAGGGATCTCCCGGGTTTCCATAAGTGCGGGAGGTGTAAAGCCTGTAGCAATAGCACAAATGTGAAAACTTTCAATCAGCCTAATGGAAAAAGTGGGAAGATTTACAATTTCATTAATTGCAATACTGACTTTGTTGTTTATGTTTTAACCTGTATTTGCGGCTTACGCTATGTGGGTAGCACAATCTTCCCGGTGAAGAAGCGCATCCTGGAACATTTACGCGCCATTAGGAATGGTGATATGTCATATGCCATAGCGAAGCATCGTGCACTGGTGCATTCAACTGTCAGAGATATCAGCTCTAAAATTTCATATTTTGGCATTGACAGGGTCCCAGCATCAGCGAGAGGAGGAGATCGGGAACGTCATCTGCGACGCCTGGAATCTGAATATATAGTGAGACTACAAAGCAAGACCCCAGGAGGCCTCAACCATGAGGAGGACCTCCATGTGCATTTAGGCTAGTGAAATAAGATCATATATCATTTTTGCTCTGCCAAATTTGTTATTTGTTCTTCTTTTTACATCATGATTAGACATCGCTTATCCTAAAATCAAAATTGCACACAAATTTGTTTCTCAGTATATTCAAGGGTCACTTCCCAATACTAGGTTAATACACCTCTCAGCGCATCATCTGACCACGTGAATAGAGCGGCTGCTCTGTAGATCTGCACGGATCTGCCCCCCCTTGGTCACATTATTCTCTTTCCACCTCACTGCCTTTTCCAATAGTACCGTCAAATTTTTGTTTTTGTGATCGGACCCGCAGTGGGCTTAACCCAGTGTCCTACGGTTTAAGTAGATCCTGGGTATTACTATGAAGCACGTATACCGGGGCACTAGCCCATTTATTTACTATTATTTTTTCCTTAAGCACAGGCAAGCACAACACCAGTGTTATTTGCCACCAGGCACATCAGCTTGCGCCCCCCCTTTTTAATCACTGCTGCTTTGTTGAAAATAGATTATTATCATTAATCCTTTGACTTCATGAATTGTTATTTTGCACATGCAATGTTTACAATAATAATAATTTTTCTTTATCCATGCATTGTTATTTTATAATGAATTGATAACGTTTTCAAGTCTGTTTTCTGATTTGCACAGTGCTTCTATGTCTATTGTAAAACACAGGAAATGCTTAAAAGGTCACTGCCACTTCCGGGTCTTTGTATGACTTTTTGATAAAGACCGTGCTGTCGAAACGCGTCAAGTCAATAAATACTTTACTCCTAAATTGAAATCCTGTGTGCGACCTTTCTTGCGCTCTGGCAGCGCGAGATCATTGCAAATATATATATATATATATATATATATTTATTTATTAATTATAAGGTCTTTAATAGTAAACATATTTGAATAATCCTTTTATTTGAAAACAAACTTATATTTGTCTTTGTTTAATTTTCTTATTGGATATTTTATTGATGGTCGTGGTTGATTCACTGGCTTCTTTTTTCTGTTGGTTTAAAAGCAAAACGTTATTTTTATTAAAGTGTTACAATTATTTTCTATTTTTATTTATTTGAGAGATAAAAATACTTACTATATTTAGTTGATGAAGTTTATTTGGTTGATGTTGTTGTATGCTGAAATTTGTAGAATCTGTGAAGAGAAAAGTATTTGTTAGTTATATTTTGCTTTTTAATTTAATTTATTGTTTTATTATTTTGCTCTATTTTTTGATTAATTAATATACTTACTTAGGGGGTGATTATGATGGCGGATGGACTTAAGTCCGTCCGCCATCGTTGCGGGGATTGCGACCGGCCGTCTATAAGGCGGCGGTCCTGCACATGAGATTACGATGCGACCACCACTGTGGCTGTCGCATTGTGTATCTCTAACATTGCAGCAGGAGCTGCTGGCTGCAGCACCCACCGCAATGTCCTAAATGCACTGTTTGCATTTCCCTGCACTATGTGGCAGGCACCATGCGGTGCCTGCCACCTGGTGCAGGGAAATATAGGGAGGACCATACGTGCCCCCGCAGTGCTAAACAAAACTCCCCCGGCACAAGGGGGGGCCTGCAACGGGTCCCCAAAGTATATCCCTGCCAGCCTTTACATGGCGGTTTCACAGCCATGGAAACGCTGGCAGGGAGGCCGCATCGTAATATGGCGGATGGTGCCTGCCAGGCACCGCCACCATTCTACTGATGCGATGCGGTCCGACAGGCAATCGTTATGATTGCTGCTGTCAGGCCCCTGGCGGATGGACTTTCCGTCCGCCACGCACACCGCCCGCCATCGCAATCTGGCGGGTGGGATTTGGCCGCACTATTGCGGTGAATCCACCACCGGTAGGCTGCCGGTGGCGGATTCACCGCAATCGTAATGACCCCCTTAGTTTTATATTTTTTTTAATGTTGATTTTGTCCTTGTTTTCGAAATGGCCCTCTTAGTTTTATATTTTTGTTTAATGTTGATTGTGTCCTTGTTTTCAAAATTAAACCTTGTTCTGAGTTTTTTAGGTGGAGTTTTACTGAAGTGTAGTCTGTGAAATGTAAAAGAAACCGTTATAGTTTTAGTTAATTTTATTATTTCTATTATTTAGACTCTACTTTTACTTTGTTATAAAAAAAATATACTTTGATGTTGTGGTTTTGTTGATTTCTGTAGAAGCTTTTAAAAATAAAGTATTTGTTAGATATGTTTTGCTTTTTTATTAAATTTATTAGTTTTAAATTCTTTATTTATTTGTTGGTTAAGTCATATACTTTCTTTGTTATATATTTTTTTTAATGTTTATTTTATTGGTGTTGTGGACGTAAATATTTTTGTTGAATTTTGTAGGTGGGTTTTTAGTGAAGTTTAATCTGTGACATATAAAGGAAAATATGTTATAGTTTTAGTTACAATTTTTTTTAAGCTAATTTTCTTTATTTAGCTGCAAAGTTTTGTTCTTACCTTTAATGAGAGATTTTCAGAATAGTTGTTTGTGTAGTTCTATTTCGTTCTGTTTTCTGTCTCATAAAGGTTCATTCTTCGTCCGATTTCGTCCGTTATACGGTAAATTTTGTGTTAATTAATTAATTGTTTTTATAGTGTTTTATAATTAGTTACCGTTTTCTATTGGTTAGTGTTGGTGTAGTTTAAATGTATTGGTCGATATAGCTTTTTTGAATTTTTTAGCAGTTACCTGTTAATTTGTTTAATATTTATTATGTTTATTTTTATTTAAATATATTTGTAGCTAAATGTGATATATTTTTTTACATACGATATATATATTTATGTTTGTTTATTTTCGGTACTTCTGATATTTTTTTATGTTGTATTGTTTGTTTATGTATTTATTTTTGTATTTATAGTGTATTTGTTTTATTTAATGTTATTAATTCTGTATTATTTTTAAGTGTATGTATAAAATGTTTGGAATTCTTTTTTATTATATTATTGAAAATAGTTTATTTTTATGTTTAATTGTTATTTTCTGTATAGTTTATATTTTTTATCGATGTTTTTGTTGTCGATAATTTTATGTTCTTTATTTTTTATTGTCGATATTTTTGTCATCAAGAATTTTTTTAACTATATTTTTTTATCGATGCTTGTATTATTTCTGTTTTGTGTATTGGGTGTTGATATTTTTTTATACGATACTGTTGACTCAATATTTTTGTACTTCGATGTTATAGTAGTCGATGTTGTATCAGTGATCCAGGTCCAACAGAGTCCCTGAGAGAGTCTGGGGATTGGGGTTGTGGAGCCGCTTCACTGCAGAAGGGAGGGACACCATGCAGACTTTACCTGAGGAGAATAAAATGATTTACACTCCTATGAAGGAGGCCTTGATCAGAAGGTATGAGTTGACCTCAGAACTCTATAGGCAAAAGTTCAGGGCCTGTAAGAAACTTGAATCAAACACTTGGGTTGAGTATGTTGCTTCCTTTTGCAGAGCACTGGATGGTTGGGTGAAGGGTAGCCAGGTAACTGATTTTCAGGGGCTCTATGATTTGTTTGCATGGGAGTACTTGTCTGCTAATAGTTTTCCAGAGCTATGCCAGCACTTGATTGACAGTAAGATGACTGAACCCAGGAAGCTTGCTTTGGAGGCAGACCGCTGGAGCAGCAGCAGGGCCCAAAAGAGATATGTGGGAGACTCAGCCAAGGGTGGGCCGGGTCCCCAGCAAAAGAGTGGGGGGGACAATGGTAAACAGAAGGAGTTACAGAAAGGGCCCAATCTAGTTCCCAAGGGAAAGGTTCCCAGCCCCCCGGTGGTAAGAAACCATGGTTCTCTTCAGGGAAGCCTGCAAAGAAGGGTCTGACAAATGTTTTGCTTGTGATCAGGTGGATCACTTCATTGGGATCCTAAGTGTCCCATGTTCACCCCTGCACCTACTGGTGCACCGCCCCGTGGGTTGACTAGTGTAGCGCTGGGGGAGGAGTTGGACC
The DNA here is from genome assembly GCA_963921515.1 of Calotriton arnoldi. NCBI lineage: Eukaryota > Metazoa > Chordata > Amphibia > Caudata > Salamandridae > Calotriton > Calotriton arnoldi. The sequence continues at coordinate 444,033 of CAWUFW010007020.1, forward strand.
CACAGGGTGGGTGGAGCCAGCAGAATTGACCCATGTCTCACTAGGGGACAACGAGATGGACCCAAGGACCTGCCTGCCCACAAACAATCAGAAATAGGGCAGTGGGTGTCCATTAATGGCCATAGGGTTGAGTGTCTGAGAGACACTGGAGCCAGTGTGACAGCTGTCAGTTGTCGGCTGGTGTCTGAAGAGCAGGTGATCCCCAACGCTCTTAACCCAGTAGTTGCAGTTGACAACTCAGAGTACATCTATAAAGTGGCACAGGATCCCTTTGAGTGGGGGGGTCTAAGGTACCTTGAAAGTAGTTGTGAGACCAGCCATGGCTGTTGACTGTCTGCTTGGTAACGACCTGGAGAGTTGCCCCTTGGAAGAAGGAGGAAAATAGGTCTCATCTGAAAAAGTTGGTTCTGCCTGAGTGGGCATGTGTGACCACTCGGTCAATGGCAGCCGGTAAGGGTGATCCAGAGGACCTGGAGCCCAAAGAGTAGCCCTGTGCCTGCTAGAAATAGAAGAGGCAGGGGGCATGGGAACCCGTACCTAAAGTTCCCACAGTCCAGGAGGAGGCAGACCTTGAGGGGGATGCCCTGGAGCCTACAGGGAAGCAAATGGCCTAACTGGGGGACCTGCCTGAGCTGACCCATTGGCAGAAGGAAGGGGGTCCCTCCAGGGAGGAATTCCACAAGGAGCAGCAGGAATGCTCTTCTCTTGTGGGTTTGTGGTGGCAGGCTACAAACCAGGCAGCTGGCGATCAGTCTGGATCACATTGGATTTACTGGGAAAATGGTCTCCTGTATAGCGAGCCTAAGGTTGCTAAGCCTGGGTCAGCCTGTGTGCTGGTGGTACCCCATCGCTTCAGAGCCTTCCTACTGGGCCTGACTCATGATGTACCTTTGGCGGGACATTTGGGGCAGGACAAGACCTTTGAAAGGCTTGTCACCCACTTCTATTAGCCCCAAATGCGCAAGAATTCTGATACCCATTGTAGGTCTTGCCAGACTTGTCAGGCAAGTGGTAAGAGTGGGAGGAAGTGCAAAGCTCCACTCCAACCTTTTCCTGTAGTCAGCACCCCCTTTGAGAGGGTCAGTATTGATATAGTGGGGCCACTGGACCCCAAGACAGCTACGGGCAACAGGCCCATCCTGATCTTGGTGGATCATGCCACCCGGTACCCTGAGGTTATCCCTCTCAGGACCATGACGGCCCCTGTGGTGAGCCGGGCATTAATGGGGATCTTTTTCCATCTGGGGTTCCACAGAGAGGTGGTATCTGACCAGGATACAAACTTCATATCTAAGTATATGGCATCCTTGTGGCAGGAGTGTGGTGTTACCTATAAGTTGACCACTCCTTACCACCCCCAAGGTAATGGGCTGGTTGAGAGATTCAACCAGACCCTCAAGGGCATGATTAAGGGTCTTGGGAAAACCTATGAGGCGTGAGTGGGACGACCTCCTGTTACCGTGCCTACTGTTTGTTTACAGAGAAGTACCACTGAAGTCCTTAGGGTTCAGTCCCTTTGAACTCCTGTATGGGCATCTTGTAAGAGGACCTCTGAGTCTGGTCAAAGAAGGCTGGGAGAAAGCTCCCAGTAAACCTCCCCAGGATGTTTGCTGGCCTTCATGAACCAGACTAAGCGCTTCAGACAACTCACTCAGGGGAATCTAGAAGCCAGCCAGGAGGAGATGAAATGCTGGTATGATCAGAATGCCACTCTGATTGAGTTTCAGCCTGGCCAGAAAGTGTGGGTCATGGCCCAAGTAGAGCCTTGTGCTCTCCAGGGCAAGTGGACTGGGCCTTTTGAGGCGGTAGAGCGCAGGAGTGAAGTCACCTATCTGGTGGACTTGCAGTCTCCCAGGAACCCTTTGTGGGTCCTACACGTGAACTGCCTCAAACCTCACTTTGAGAGGTCCGAAGTGAACATGCTCCTAGCGACAGATGATGCAATGGAAGAGGCGACTGAGCCTCTCCCTGACCTTCTGTCTGCTAAGGAACATGATGGGGCAGTGGACAGTGTAAACATCTCCCCCTCCTTGACCCCTGAACAACAGAGGGACTGTCGCCAACTGTTGGAACAGTTTGCCACTCTGTTGTCCCTAACCCCAGATGTCACCCAGTGGTGTGTCCTTGATGTGGACACTGGGGACAGTCCTCCTGTTAAACACAAAATTTACAGGTTGACTGACAGGGTCAAAGCCAGTATCAAGGAAGAGGTTTCCAAGATGTTGGCACTAGGGATGATTGAGCCCTCAAACAGCCCTTCTGCCAGCCCAGTGATCTTGTTCCCAAAGGCTGCTGCACCTGGTGCCACCCCAGAACTCTGGTTCTGTGTGGACTACAGAGGGCTCAATTCCGTCACCAGGACTGATGCCCACCCCATCCTCAGAGCTGATAAGCTCATAGATCGGCCGGGCGCTGCCAAGTACCTCAGCACATTTGACTTAACGTCTGGGGATTGGCAGATTGCCTTGACTGATGGGTCCAAGGAGAGATCTGAGTTCTGAACCCCAGAGGGGCAGTTCCAGTTCCGGGTGATGCCCTTTCGGTTGAAGAATGCCCCAGCCACCTCTCAGAGGTTGGTTAACCAGGTGTAGGCTGGACTGGAGGATTTCAGCGCCACCTAGCTGGATGACATTGCAGTATTCAGTTCCACATGGGAGAGACATCTGCAACACCTCTGAGAAGTGTTGAAGGCGCTGCAAAGGGCAGGCCTCACGATCAAGGCCAGCAAGTGCAAGATTGTACAGGGATCAGTAGTGTACTTAGGGCACCAGGTAGGAAGCGGCCAGGAACGCCCCTAAAATCTAAGATTGACACCATTCTGGCTTGGGAACCCCCAAAACCCAGACCCACGTGAGAGCCTTTTTAGGTCTCACCGGTTATTACAGGTGGTTTGTCTAGGGATATGGCACCACTGTTGCCCCCTTGACAGAGCTGGCTTCCAAGAAGCAGCCCAGGAAAGTGATCTGGACTGATGCCTGTCAGATAGATTTTGATGCCCTGAAATCTGCCATGTACACAGCGCCCGTGCTCAAGGCACCCTACTTCTCACAGGAATTTGTTGTGCAGACAGATGCTTCAGAGCATGGTGTGGGGGCAGTTCTCTCACAACTAAATGATGAGGGCCTAGACTAACCTGTAGCCTTCATTAGTAGGAGGTTACTTCCCCGGGAACAGAGGTGGAGTGCGATTGGGCGTGAGGCTTTTGCTGTGGTCTGGGCACTGAAGAAGCTGAGGCCCTACTTGTTTGGGACTTACTGCCGGGTTCAGACTGACCACAGGCCCCAAAGATGGTTGATGCAAATGAGGGGTGAGAACCCAAAACTGTTGAGGTGGTCTATTTCCCTACAGGGGATGGACTTTACAGTGTAACACCGCCCTGGTACAGAGCACGCCAATGCTGATGGTCTGTCCAGATTCTTCCACCTTATTGAGGAGAACTCCTAGGTGGGTGGGTAGCAGGGCTGAACTAGCTGTAGCTGGCACAGGGCGTTTCCCTTGTGGGCCGCCAGGGTTGTCCCAGTTTTAGACCCCTGGGGTCTGTTTTTGTTACCAGTGGCCGGTTTTGCAGCATAGCTGCAATATCGACCTCCAGCAACAAAAGCGGCACAAAGCTTTCTTTCCTCTAGTAGCACTGATTGTGCCACCCACACAAGCAGCCTTGCAAAGGGTTTTCAGACCTGCCACTTCAGTGTCTGCGCACAGTTTTAAGCTGCCATGTCAGCCTGGCAAGTGCACCCACTTGCCAGGCCCTACCCCTCCCTTTTCGTAAATGTAAGACACCCCTCAGGTAGGCCCAAGGCACCCCCATGGGCAGGGTGCAGTGTATGTGAAAGGTAGAACATGTACTGATAGTCAAATACTGTGTATTTTGTTTTTCACTATTGAAAGGCTATCTGTCCCATAGGATAGAATGGGAGATATTTTGTAACAGCTTACAAGTATAACTTCGCATTGGGACAAGAGAGAGAAATGGAGTTTGGGCTCTCTGAACTCAGACTTTAATCACACATCTTTTAGTAAAGATGTTTTTTAAATTATGTGTTTGAAAATGCCACTTTTAGAAACCCCGAGCGGGACGGTTATGCCCAGACGTGGGTCCCGTGCTCTCCATGCCACTGGAGTTAAGCTATCCTGGCTGATGAGGGGTGAAACCCCGAAACCGGTCCTAGGATGCTTGTTTCCAGTCCACGGAGGGCCTAGCCTGGCAGTTCAGGCTTGACTGTTCCCATTGGGCGCAGGGTCAAGACTGATTTGCATATGGCTGGGTTCAAACTGGAATGCCATTGGGAGCAAAAAAACGATGGATTTAGGCCCAGATCTCTGTATTGGGGTGAATGCATGACATTGTTCTGCATTCTGTCCATCAATTGTTCTTTTTGGATTTGCCACCCCGAGTGGGACGGGTATGCCCAGACGTGGGTCCCGTGCTCTCCATGCCACTGGAGTCAAGCTATCCTGGCTGATGAGGGGTGAAAACCCGAAACCGGTCCTAGGATGCCTGTTTCCAATCCAGGGAGGGCGGGCCTGGCAGTTCGGGCTGGACTGTTTCCATTGGGCGCGGGGTCAAGACTGATTTGCATATGGCTGGGTTCAAACTGGAATGCCATTGGGAGCAGAAAAACGATGGTTTTAGGCCCAGATCTCTGTACTGGTGTGAATGCATGAAATTGTTCTGCATTCTGTCCATCAATTGTTCTTTTTGCATTTGTCACCCCGAGTGGGACGGGTATGCCCAGACGTGGGTCCCGTGCTCTCCATGCCACTGGAGTCAAGCTATCCTAGCTGATGAGGGGTAAAACCCCGAAACCGGTCCTAGGATGCTTGTTTCCAGTCCAGGGAGGGCCTGGCCTGGCAGTTCAGGCTGGACTGTTTCCATTGGGCGCAGGGTCAAGACTGATTTGCATATGGCTGGATTCAAACTGGAATGGCATTGGGAGCAAAAAAACGATGGATTTAGGCCCAAATCTCTGCACTGGAGTGAATGCATGACATTGTTCTATATTCTGTCTATCAATTGTTCTTTTTGCACTTTTAGAAAGTAGGCATTTTCTTGCTTACCCATCCTGTGTGCCTCTGCTCGGTTGTGGATTGACTGTCTGGCTTTGGAGTGACAAGAGCTGGGGATGTGCATTCGCTGTAGACAGCCATTTGGGGTGGTGGTGTGTCCTGCCTTTCCTGGATGAGTCAGGGCTGGGTTGAATAGACCTGGGCTTCATTTAGAGTAGTGGGAGGAGATTTCCTTGCACCTGAATAGGCCCTGTCTGCCTATTCAGGTGCAAGGAAATCTCCACAAGGCTATCTCCACCTCCTACCAGGAAGCTGGACCAGAGAGGACAGAACTGGTTTGGACTGAGCTAAGAGACTCTCTGCCACAAGAGAACAAAGGAAAATGTGATCTAAATTTTGGCGCCCAGACCCAACCTTGGATAACTTCAGGACTTAGGAGAAACCTCTGCCAAGAAGAAAAGCTGGGAAAGCTGAAGGAGAAGTACTGCCCGTGTGCTGTGTGCTGTATGGGGTTGACCTGCAGTGGCTGTTTTGGCCAAGGAGAGGATGAAGACTGAACTCTGCTGTGTATTCTGCTTGAAGAAGATCTCCAAGGGCTTGGTGTAGAGCTTGATTTCTGTTCTGAAGTCTCAGGAACACACAGACTTCATTTCCCCTGTCCTCCTGCACCTGGGACTGCTGTTTCAGCTGCCACAGAGGGAAATAGCAACACTGACACTGGCGAGCGACGCCGCGACCTGCAACGAAGCCGTGGGCACTGCTCGGGAAGTGCATAATGCATTGCCCCAACTTACGCCGTAGCCCCAATGCCTGCCGACCCAGCACTGTACCGACTCTGACACCATCACCGAGGCCATTGCCTGCACCGGAGTCGAGGGCACCGCTCGTGACGCTCACAACGCACCGCCCTGACTCGCACTGCAGCCCCGACCTCACAACCCCGGTGCTTCATCATCGCAGAGCCGATACCTGACATGGGTGAGTTCCTGAATCCATCAACCCTGCATTGTTGTAAGAAACCAACGCCACAACACCAATGCGACGTCACCTCCCCGGCAACAGTAAGGACCCAACGCCTCACCTCCCCTGCATCGCAGTAAGGAACCGACACCTCACCTCCCCTGTGGTCGTTAGGAACCGACGATGCCGGGCACCAATGAAGCATCACCTCCCCGATGCCGTGCACTGTCTTTGTTTTACTCATTTGCCAAGGTACTGTTCTTTGGGGTCCATGTGACTCAGGGCCCGACGCCACGCACCTTGCGGTCTGCGCCGTACTTTGGGATTTTCATCTGTCACAATGTCATAATAGCCCCAGGTAGAGCTATTTGTTGCTACAAGCTTTATTTTTGTGAATAACCTATTTTTGGTGATATCTTGATATATGTATGGTGGATTTTTGTCGTTTTGGTCTTGTTGTGTTTAGATAAAGATTTCCTATTTTTCTAAACTGGTGTGGTGTCCATTTGTAGTGGTTTCACTGTATTACTGTATGTGTGTCCGAAGGTTTTACATACTGCCTCTGAGATAACCTGTCTGCTCGTGCCAAGCTTCCAAGGGGGTGAGCAGGGGTTGTGTAAGGGTGTAACTCCCTTAACCTGACTAGAAGCAAGGGTCCCTACTTGGACAAAGGTGCAAATCATTGCCAACTATAGACCCCCATTTCTAACAGAGCCAGTAAATAAAAAATGTGCCGTTCTCTGCTCATTCTCAGTTCTTCACCATGAGAGATCGAGAGAAGAGGATTGCAGTTTCGGGTTTTCACTTCCAGCCTTTGAAACGTCCAGTCTCTAGATGGCAGACACCAGAGAGTAGTCTGCAGATTCGGCTACATGTTGTCTGACCTTTTTCAATGGGCACCTAGGCTTCAGGACATTTTCTTACATTTATTTTCTCTAAGAGCAAAAAACACACAATATGAGCAGATATTATTATTTTCATTTTCTATAGGAACAGCAATTATTTTTGGAGGAAACTAAGCAAGTAACAAAGATTTAAAGCCCTTTAATATTAAGTGAAATTGTAACTCACAAAAAATACATAATGCCTAGGAAATATTGCATAACTGGGAGAATAAGCAAGGCATTTTGGTTAATATTGCATGCATAGATCTTTTCTGCAGTATTGGACAAAAGCATCTCAATCAAAATTGAGTGGGCAACTTTATTGACAGCCATGCTTGTTAGGTAATTCTCTAAATACAATATTCGGGAATATGTAAAAGAGATATTTTATTTACCTACAGGAAAGGTACTCATTTATTGCCATTCACTCAATCAATCAAACAGGATTTACCCGTGAGGGTATCTAGGAGCTAGGTAACAGGGCTCCTTCGAAAAGCTGTGTCTTGTTACTCTTCCTGAATTCTGCCAGCAAGGGTGATCTCCTGAGGTGGAGGGGAAGGCTGTTCCAGGACTTGGCTGCAAGGTAGGAGAAGGAACAGTCTCCGCTATGGCTTTGGTGGACGTGCGGTGTCTGTGCGAGGGCAGAGGAGGGAAGGTCTCTGGACGGTTAGTGGAAGGTCAGGTGGTGGTTGATGTATGCTGGTCCTAGGTCATGGAAGGCTTTATAGGCGTGTGCCAGTATCTTGTATTGGCATCTTTTCTGGACCGGGAGCCAGTGGAGGTTCCTAAGATGTGGGGTTCAGGTCCATTTGGGCAGGTTGAGGATGAGTCTGGCCACTGAGTTATGTATCGTCTGCAGTCTCTTCATGAGTTCGGTGGTGGTTCCTGCACTTTAGGTACTCTGCAATAAATCCAACAAAGTGTTATCACTACATAGGTCCCATGCATTGCCTCTACAGGTGGGAAAAGGGGAATTGGGAAGGGAATTGAGGCAACATGTGATCCTTTAATCTCTGTAAGCAAAGGTACAACTCTTCCTTTAATTGTTTTACCTGTGCTATTTTGGTTTACTGGTGTGCCAGGTCACCAGCTTGTGCACTGTTTCTCCTCCGTTGTCAGCTGGTCAGGGGTTGTAGGGTCAATACTGCATTTAAGGCTGTACAGAGAGAAAATCATGTTCCTACATTAATTTAAAATATACACTAATATTTCAAATAGAAATGGATAAAAATACTGTAATACATTCACAGCTGAATACTGCACCCATAGATACAAATATATACTGGCCTAGTGGTCACAGGGGAAACAAATGAAAGTGAACAACAACCATGAAACTGGTAAATGCACTTAAGAGTTTCAAGAACCACCACATGCAAAAGGATCTTCTCAATACAAGGAGGACATTTTTAAACTGCAATACTGAAAATGCTCAAATCCATAAAGTGCCTGATCTCACCTGATGCTTTCTCATGCAGAAGCATGCTCATGGCCTCTGGATATCTGGGCAGGCTGAACAGAGCTGCACTCAAGCAAATTTACCATTGGGTATCTCAAAAACATCTACATCTTTTCACACAAAGTTAAGAACATTTGGCGCAAGGTAACTCCCTCTTCCAGAAGGGGAAATTCGAGTAACTCTGAGCAAAGGAGACTCACCACAGTCGCAGCTATGTTCTCCTCCTTTCCCCGTGCAAGACTGGTTGATGATGCTTTCTCCCTTACACATTTTCAGGACAGCTGTTTCTTCCTCTAGTCCAGATGGCCCTCAGCTGAGGCACTCAATGGCAGTCCATCCTCCAGGGACAGGATGTGCTCCTCTTCCAAGTCAAACAGCAACTACTCAGCCACAATGCTTGACCAGCCCTCCTGCAAAGCCTTGTGGTCTACTGACCTGTGGTGAAGTAAGCTCCATAGCACTATTGCCCCAGGTATTGAGCCAAAACCTTTACGTCAGCTGTCTCCACATGAACCCAGAACCGCAGGGGCAGATTTACAAGCCCCTTGTGCCGACGGTGCATCACGTTGCGTGACGCACCTGTGGCGCAGCCTGCTAAGTGATATTTACAAGAACAGGTAAAGTCACCCTACGTGAATATCGCCCCTGTTTATGCAACACTTTGCGTGTTAGGGGCGTGACATGGGTGTTGCTGTGGGTGTTCCCATGCAACACCCATGTCCACTGATGCATTTCCAGATTTACGAGAAATCGTCAGAATGCTACGCCACCCTAGGCGTGGCGTAGCAAGGTGCAACAAGGAGAAATGTTTTCAGAAATGCGTTAGAATGCTACGCAACCCTAGGGGTGGCGTAGCGAGGTGCAACGAGGAGAAATGTTTTCATTTCTCCTCGTTTTTTTCCTCTTTCAATGCATGCTGCATTCTACAGCACACATTGGAAGAGGAAATCACCTCAATTGATTGTTTGTGTGCAGGAAGGTGCCCCTTCCTGCACAAAAACAATCTCCCCACGACACAGGCATCCTTGCACCATGGTGCAAGGGTGCCTGCACCGGCGCATGGTAGCAGTTTGTGCGCCAGCGCAGGGGGAAGCACAAAGATGCAACATATTGTTGTAAATATGTCACATCCCTGTGCTACGAAACGAACACAGCGCGGCACACCAAAATGACTTGCGGCACCGCGCTGCGTTAGTTTCTTGTAGATCTGCCCCACAGTCTTACTGTAGGTGGCAGTGAGTGCCTTATGACAGTAGCCCAAGGTATATGCTTTCTCAGTCCAACAGGGCTACAGAAGGCATAACAGTTCCACTCACAATTGGTCCGAAGGGTGAGTATTGGGACTGGCACTACCACTCTTGCAGAGAGAGTAAAGCTGACCGTCACAGACATAAGACAAGAGTCACTAGATCACCTGGTAGGTGCCAAAACTCGAAAGATGGTCCTTTATCTTCTTACAAAAAACTCTGTGGGTCTTTTGTCTCCTTCTCAAGTTATTCCTCCCTCATGAGAGGCTTTAAATGAAGATGGAGAATTTCGTCCTTGGTGGACCTCTTCTAATGCTTTATCATTCCTCCTCGTGTATCTTACTTCATAAGGGGCCAGACCGCTGACTGCCCCATATTTACACAGCTATCAGACAGAATTTCAAGATAGTGGAGGTCTCCATCATATGGTCAAATCTGTTGTTCTGTGATTCTCTGAGCCCCTCCTAGCCACCTTTTTCCCTCTTGAACTGCAAAGAGGAGGTGCAGTAAAGACCTGAGTCTACCCTCTCTCCCTTGTCGAAACTGTGACTATTCATGACTTAAGTAATAGGATGAGACTGCAAACATGGTGTGAAAGTCACAACCCTGCTACCGCCATCCAGCACTAGAAGTTAATATGTCATGGAATGGGGCCTGTTGATTATAGGACCATCAATTTGCCAGCCCAGCACCAGTAATTATCTCCAATTATCCAGAGTTAAAAAGGACTTTAACTAGAATATTTAGTAAAACATACATCATATACAGCTAAATAAAGGAGTGGGGGGGCGTGGCCAGGCAATATGGCCGATCAGACGTGACTCCGACTGGCTCCGTCCCAGGCCCGTATTAAATAGGCTTTTAGGCATATCTACGTGCATCCCGATCACCCCACGGAATAGCCAGGTGGGGGGTAGTCACTGGGGAAGGCTCCAGTGTCCCGTGGAGCGGCAGAGAGATAGCAATGGACCGCGGCCGCCCTGAAGCAGTCTGCACAAATTGGCTGCCCTTTTCGCGAGGGGCTCCAAGAAGTGGCGATCGTGAGCTCTGGTCGGCTGGAAGGGGGAGCGGAGCTGTGGCAGTACTCGGCATACACTACTGAGTGCCGCTGAAGACGTGTGGCGGGCGCCCGGAGTAGCGGAATGAGCAGAAAGCCGGACCCTGCAAAATGGCGGCGCTACCCACCGGGAGAGATGAGCGGCTCTAGCGGAGGGGGTTCACTGGCAGGGAAGACAACCGGAGCAGGAGGAATCCGTTTCCGACCCACTGAGTGCCTCTGCCAGTTCGCGCACAGGTGTAAACAGATCCGGGAATGCCCCGGACCGGGCTCTCTCCGTTTGGTGGCTCCCCCCAGTGGAGGTGACTTTTGAGCGGACGCGACTCCCAACCCCCGCCAGGTGAGCGGTGCATCCGGGGGCCCCCTGCATTCTGGGGGACCGTATCTCGCAGCCTGCAGAGGGATTAGCTATCTTTGCAGGGGGTCACATGTAACGCGAGGTCCCCGGGACTTTGGCTCATTTCCCATTGGCGGCTCTCCCCGGTGGGGGGGCCAAGCAAACGGCGTGACTCTGCAGCAGACCGCAAGGAGGGGGCTCTTAAATCTACGGAGGCAGCAAGCGAGGCAAAAGGAGAGTCGGATGCACAAAGTGGGCCACCTGGTGCCTGACATTAAGATGGCCGACACGGCACACCAGCGGTGAGAAGTGAGCCCAGAGAGCAGCGGAGGAGTGGGAGTGCTGGCTCTTAGATTGTCCCACCTTGCAGAGCCCCAGAGTCTTTAGGAACACCAAGCCTACCGGCACAGCCTGCTGAGGAGGTTAACTAGCGACAGGATAGCAGCACGCACCGGGAGGAACATAGGGGGGATTGCCATGCAGCCCCTATAGCCCCCGCATACCGATCCTGGGGAGCCCACTGTGGGGGCCAAGGAGTGGAGGGGGCCCTACAAAGCCGGAGAATGCCCAGTCTGGTTCCACACGGCTGAGAGGGCGGCCAGGAGCTGACCAGGGATCGTATCCCCTTATGCCACCAAAAAAAGCCTCCAAAAATAAAGTTTCGAATTACTCCGCCACCACAGGCATAGGGACGGCAGGAGAGGAGGTGGCACCACCGAAAGGAACAATGGCACTCACTAGGGAGGACCTCCTGTCTTCCCTCCGGAAGTTCAAAAAGGAGCTCCGTGCAGACATTAAAGCTGATATGGACGCCTCCTTTGATTATTTTCGCGCAGTGATGAGGGAGAAGTTGGTGACCATGCAGGCGGATGTAGATTCGGTGGGCACCCGTACGCTGGACTTCGAAGTGAAGTATCAGGAGCTGGCCGATCGTATTAAGCCCTTGGAAGAAGGTTCAGCGGACTTGAGGGGCCAGGTGCTTAAGTGCGAGGACTTAGAAAATAGCTCCCGCCGTGACAACGTTCGAGTCCGTGGGCTGGAGGAAGATTGTGAAGGCCCGGACCTGGAAGCTTTCATGGTGAGCCTTTTCTACTCAGTCATAGGGGAGGATTGCCCTGAAGTCCGGCTAGAGAAAGTCCATAGAGTGGGGCCACGGCTCCCTGGGGAGAATCGAAAACCTCGAGATGTCCTGGCGAAATTCAGTTCGTTCAAAATCAAGGAACTGGTCCTACAAAAGGCGAGGTTTACTGTCAAGGTCACCTCGAATGCCACATGAACGCTCTACCAAGATGTGGCCCAGGCCATGCTCATGCGTCGACAGCAATTCTGCCCGATCACCGACTTCTTGAGAGAAAGAAAAGTCAGGTATAGATGGACATATCCCTTTGGGATTGCCTTCCAATGGGACAACAAACATCTTCATTGCACGGAATTGGCGGAGGCGGCGGACCTTCTGGGAATAGCGATCTCCTCACCTAGTGGCGCAGCATCTTCGAGGGACATCGAGGGGGAGCGCCAGTGGGAGCGACGAGGTGGAGACCCTTGGCGAACAGCAGGAAGAGGGAGCAAGAAAACTCCGGAATGAGGTCTGCGACCAGTTGGTCCAACGGTTAGACTGTACCTGATCTCTGTGACGTACAATACCCCCGGTCAAGGGGGCATCAGTGGGGAGGTGGTTAGAGTGGAGGACTTGCACTTATCTGGATACTTGATGAGCCACTTGTTCGGACAGTTTTGAGCGGTCTCCGATCTGCAGTTTGTGAACTGTGGCTCCACGTCTGGGCTGTATCGGAGGGACTTTTATGCACTGAGGGTCCCATTGCCGGACTATACTTACAATTGATGATGCCCTCTACCCCCCCGCGGGGGCAGCTAGAGGGTCTTAGCAGAGGGATGGAAGGAGCAGAGGACTTGCACTTATCCTGATTTTTGTGAAGACATCTGTCGGGTTAAATGTGAGCACATTTTGATCTGATCTCTGCGAACTGTGGGCCCCACGTGTGAGCCGTCCGTGCTGTCAGAGAAGTGAAAGGATGCTCCTCGTGAATGCGGTTAGGAGTTTCCATTGGGAGGGTGGATGGAGCGGAGGACTTGCACACTCCTCAATTAAGACGGAGCCGCCAGCGCGGACAGGCTTGAGCAGTTAATGCAGGGGAGCTCGGGACTACGACAGTCACTATGTGGCTGCACAGCTTTACTTTGCATATGCCTTGAATGTTGAGGTTATTGGGGCTGGGGGAGCGGAAATGGTCTCGCTCCTCGAGTTTTTGCTTGCAAAGAGGTTCCCCTCTGAGATGGGGTTTCTCCGAACTCGTAGTTATTGTTTATACTGTTATGTTGTGCTAGTTCGATGTCACAGTGCCTTTATTATGCTTTACATTTGTGGGGGTGGGGGGGAACGGGGATAAAGTCAGGGTAGGGGGCCTAATGAGGGGGGGCCGTCTCCAACTAGATAGATATGGCAGTCCGTAGTATAACATGGAATGTACGAGGCCTAAACTCCCCCAACAAGCGGCAGCACCTTTGGAAATACTTAATAGACCACAATATCCAAGTGGCAGCCCTCCAAGAAACGCACCTCAAAAAAACCGAGGAACACCGTCTGAAACATAAAACCTCCCTCTCATCTTCCGATCCTCTCACGCCTCAAAACAGAATGGGGTGGCATTCCTTTTTCATGCAGGGGTCCCGTTCCAAGCTCAAGATACCAAGTCTGATAAAGCAGGGAGATACATAAAGGTTCGGGGGAACCTGAGGGGCCGACAGTGCACATTTGCAGTAATCTACGTGCCTAATGTGGGCCAGCAGGATTTTCTCCTCTCCTTCCTCATAAGTTTGGAGAACTTTGCACAGGGGGACATACTCCTTCTGGGAGATTTCAATCTCATCTGGGATCCGGGGCTAGATACAACCCACCCACACAGGGCAGCAGGGGGGGGGTTTTGGCAAGGCACTTAGGTCACAACTCCAACAACTGGGCATGGTGGACGTGTGGAGGGATACTAATCCCACCGTACAGGACTAATCCTTCTTCTCCCACTCTCACATTACATACTCCCACATCGATCATGTGTTTGTGAGCCAATCTCTATTCCCCATGGTCCTACAGTCACACTTTCACCCGATCTGCCTGTCTGACCATGCCCCTCTCGAGACGACTTTCACCTGGCCGGCCCCGCGTTTAAAGCCTGTGCGCTGTTACTTCCCTAATGTCCTCTGCAGGGATAGACTCCTGCGGGACGAACTCAGACAAACCATTAAAGATTTCTTAGTGAATAATGACCCTGAGCTTACCTCCTATGCCATCACCTGGGGCGCTCTTAAAGCGGTCATCCGAGGTAAATGCATTGAACTGGCTACCACCCTGAGGACCCGACAGCGAGAGGAGAGGCTTATGTTGGAAAAGGAACTGCAGACTGCAGAGCAGGCGCATAAGGCAAGCCCCTCGGCACCGGCATTGCGGAAAGTAACATACCTAAAAGGGAAGTTGCAGGCCATATATACCAACAGGGCGGAAAAAAACATTTTGAGGTTGCAGGCCAGGGGTTATGAGGGGGGGAACAAAGTGGGATCATTGTTAGCACACCAACTGAGGGCCAAACAGGAAAGGGAATATATTAAACTCATAGTTGATGACGCAGGCGTTTCACACATGACAGAGGAGGGGAAAGCCCACGCCTTCGGGGAGTTCTATCGTACCCTTTATACCTCGGAAAACCCAAGATCGCAGGACCAAGCGGGTTATCTGGACCCCTTAGACCTCCCACAGGTCCCATCTAGTACCAATGATGAATTGGCTCAACCTATCACGGCCGAGGAAGTTCAGAAGGCAATCGATTCACTGAAATTACAGAAGGCGCCGGGGGCCAGATGGGTTTTCGGCGCACTTTTACCGCACTTTCGCACCAGAACTAGTCCCCTTTTTAACTACCCTGTTTAACGTTATCGCCTCTACACAGCAGGTCACTCCCACCATGGGGGAGGCACTTGTAGCAGTGATACATAAGCCAGGAAAGGACCCTAAAGCTTGTTCCTCTTATCGCCCGATAGCCCTTCTGAACCTTGACACCAAGATCTACTCAAAAATCTTGGCTACTCGCCTCGAATCTGTGCTCCCAGGCCTTATTGACCCAGATCAATCAGGGTTCATTAAAGGGCGTCAGACCCATGATAATTTGCGGCGCATCATCCGTATCATGGAAAAGGTTCGGAAGAAAAACATCCCAGCGGCTCTCCTCTCGCTTGATGCGGAGAAAGCCTTTGACCGCGTTGAGTGGACCTTTTTATTTAGGGTGCTACAGCGCTTTGGGTTTAACGAGACTTTCATAGGGATGATTCGCGCCAATTATCATTCCCCCAGCTTCCGTGTCCTGGTCAATGGCGCCGCATCGCATTCTTTTAGCTTGGCACTGGGACGAGACAGGGGTGCCCGTTGTCCCCCCTCCTTTTCGCCTGTGTATAGAACCCCTTGCACAAAAAATCAGAGACCATCCTGACATACAGGGAGTGAGATTTGGTACAGATGATCAAAAGATATCGCTCTTTGCCGACGATGTGCTCTTCCCAGTCACTGAGCCACTGACCTCTCTGCCGGCTATTCAGGCAGAGCTCTCACTGTTTGAACGAGCGGCGGGATTTAGAATCAATCTGACCAAGTCCTTCCTGCTTAATCTGACGCTACCCAAAGAGGAGTGGCATCGGGTGGAGAGCGCGTCACCTTTCCGATTCACTGCCAAGGACATCACCTACCCGGGCATTAAGCTTACTCCCCGTGTCTCAGAGCTATATAAGGCCAACTACCCCCCTCTCCTGCAACAGCTAAAAACTGATTTGGGCAAATGGAGTGCCACATATATCTCCTGGATTGGCAGGATCAATGCCATCAAGATGAACTCTCTCCCCCGCCTGCTCTATCTCTTTCAGGGGCTGCCCATACAGGCTGCTACGACAAATGATCACTAAATTCATCTGGCAGTGGAAGAGGGCTCGCTTGTCCCATCGTCTGCTCATTTGCCCATGCAAGGAAGGGGGTCTGGCGCTACCGGACTTTCAGGGTTACTATAGAGAGGCCCAATTGCGAGTAATAACGGAGTGGTCGTTGCTGAGCCTCTGAGAAGCACTGGCTACATATAGACAGGCAGGTCACTGGCAGGACCATCTGGGACCTTCTTTGGAAGCCAAAGCACGACAGATCACCCAATGCATACCTTATCACACCCACATCCACCACACTTCGGGTTTGGGACGACCTCACTAAGAGGTTGCAACTGACTACGTTTCTGTCTCCCTACACGCCCATACATTTTAATGCTGCCTTCCCCCCAGCGCTTCACGAGGGACCCTTTGAGGCATGGTGGGCGGGGGGTTGTCTCATGATCTCTGACCTCTTCAATAAGGGGGAGATTCTCACCTTTCAAGAATGCATGAAACATTTCTCTCTGACTGCCAAAGAAGAATTCCACTATCTGCAGATTAAACATTGGGTACAGCAACCTCTGGTGCGGCTGGACGCTACCAGGGACCTGCTCCCCATAGAGAAATTTGCCCAATCTGGGTCCACCTCCAAGGGTTGCATTTCTTTTCTTTATGCCCTCATTCAGGCGCTGAGCCCCAGGGCGACCCCACGCCATAAACTCTCTTGGACGCACTTCTGGGTACTCCTCTAGAGGACAAACAATGGGAGCATTTATGTAGAGACATAACTAAATTCAACCGTTCGATGTTTCTCAGGGAGGCGCACTACAAAATCCTGTATGACTGGTATTTATATCCCCAGAAACTGCATAAGATTTTCCCCAACTCTTCCGATAGGTGCTGGAGGGGGTGCGGTTTGCTGGGCGACTTTCGCCATATTTGGTGGGACTGCCCCTCCATACAGCCCTTTTGGAAAGAGATCCTGTCCCAAATCAAACACATATTAGGCTACCCAATTCCTCACTCATTGGACCACACCTTGTTGGGGGTGAGTGACCCCACCCTGAAACGGCAAACGCAGGGCGACAGGTCGGTAATGTGGCTTTGCCTGGGGCAGCTAAAATGGCAGCTGCATGGAAAAAACAAAAGGCACCATCTTTGACTCAATGGCACGCGAGGCTGCGGAGGGCTCTGGCTCTGGAGCGCATGGCCGACATAGTGGAAGACGCCAGGAAAGGATTCAAATATATATGGTCCCCGCTGGTGAGCTATCTATCGGAAGGGCTTCCGTTGACGGCATGCGCCCCACGGCTCAGAGCCCTTAATCTGTTTCACATATAACGCCATAGAAGAATAGGCGGGAGCTTGCAGCCCGGAAGGTGCCTCTACACGGGCCCGGAAGTCCTCCTGTCCTGACCACTTCCATACCACTCGCACCATGACATCAAGGTTATGTTGTTTTTCTTATTGTAGGTTAAGTTTCCTTTTTTTTTTTCTTCCTCTTTTTTCTTACTTCTTTTCTTCTTTTTGCTGGTCCTCTTCTTAGAGGTTTGATTGACGAATTGTCGCAGGATACCAATTGTAACATGCTACCACTGTACCTACTAGTAGGTTTGTAATGCCAAAGAACTTGTGAACAAGCTGTAACTTCCATGTGATTTCTGTAACTCGGGGCCTACACTGTCAAATGTTGCAAGTGTGCTATATTTCTGTGTCGTTCTCAAACTCAATAAAAAAGAATTTGAAATAAATAAAGGGGTGCATATAAGGTAAAACTGGCCCTAACTATGATATCAAAACATATGCACATGACCAGGTCTTGTTACATTATAACACGTTTGATTTAAATAGTACACTGTAAACCAATGCAGCTCCTTCACCTCACAGAAAAGGACGGGAGCATTCTGTTTGAATCCAAATGAATTAGAAGTCTATAACATCACTATGGATCAACCCATATGTAAATTTATAAAGGGTCTCCTCCACCAATAGGTATGTATGTGCATAGATGTTAGGGTGAGGCAGACAGTCTTTTTTGCTCAGCTTTCACAAATACACCGACGTTATATATGCAGCACACAACCTAGCCAGTGCCCCTTAACCTAACTGTCTATACGAAGCTGAATGTATACTAAAAGTAGGGAGTTGGCACTGGCAATTGCATTTACAAACCAAATTCCAGGGGGCATTAAAGTGGGCAAGACTCCATTTGGAAGCCACACTCCACAGATGTCAAAATCCAGATGTCCAAAAAGTAAAACATTTGAGTTTTTCACATGTAATATCCACATCCATGCGTATATGCTTTCTTTAACAACCCCTCCATTTATTGTGTAGTTTACTTTTGAAACGTTTTGAGTACCCTTTACCTATGTTAATATGCGTACAGAGCTACCACTATGAGTAATCTCCATACTTTCTGAGATGTCTAATATGCTTTGGGCCTTCCAGGTTTGGGTGGTTTTAAAGTTGTACGTCTCTATATTTTTTTTGGACTGATTTACTGGTTGTGAATTTTCGAAGTCATGTTTCGCAAATCACTTTTTGTTGGTCTCTTTTTTTCAATATGCAAGGCAGATATTAGGAATCCAAAGTTAAGACTCTTCTACATTCAGTAGCTCAAATAAAATGTGACTATGTCTGAAAATGGTATGAAAATGTGGCCTAATGTAATTTTATGTTATCATAAGATGCAGCTGTTCCCTAGTGCGCACTCTCCATGTGCCAAGTGCACTTGATAACAAATAGGAGTTTTCTGAAAGAAGAACCTGGCCATGCACACTGTGGTGCTAAAACAGTTTTCAGAGTGAGGATGCTGCCATCCATTTTACATCAGTGAAATCATAGGGACTTTGAAAAATCAAAGCATCACAAAAAAAAGGTAAGGGGCTGATTACGATGGCGGAACGATCGCCACCGCCGGCCCTGCGGACCGTGATTCTCCGACCGCCATATTACGATGGCGGTGGGATCCAGACCGCGACCGCGACCGCAGCGGAGGCAAAGCCCGTCCGCCACGGAACCGCCACAGGCAATCATTACGATTGCCTGGCGGAGCGGTCAGCATGCTTGCAATGGTGGCGGAGCCAAGCAGGCTCCGTCCGCCGAATTACGATGCAGGCGGAAGCCAGCCTTTCCGTGGCGGGTGAACCGCCATTATAAGGCTGGTGGGGATTGGTTTCGGGGGCCCGTTGCGGGCCCCCCTTGTGTTGAGGGGAGGTGTGGGTGCACTGGGGGGGTACCCATAGCACCCCCCTGCATTTCACTGCACAGTGTAGTGCCTGCCACGTAGTGCAGTGAAATGCACAACATGCTCTTTTTGACATCGCGGCGGTGCTGCTGTCAGCAGCCACTGCCGCAATGTTAACGGTGCAGAATCTGACCGCAGCGGTGGCGGTCCCTTCCTAATCGGGTAGGCGGGACCGCCCCATGCATGGCGGACGGTCCCAAACACCGCTACGATGGCGGGCGGACCAAGTCCGCCCGCCATCGTAATCAGCCCCTAAGTGTGGTAAATGAGCCATATCTATTCAGAATGAAAGTGATAAGGTTGTAGTATGTAACTGGTGGTGCATTTAGAGCACATCATAACAAATAAACTAATAAAGCATGGTGTAGTATCGCACTGTCATTTATAGACAGCCATTTTTCCTTAAATTGACCTCTAAATGTGCACTGTCATGCAGTTACATTGAAAAAACTATACAACACACAAAGGATAATGTGTGGAAGTTGAGTTTAACCCCTTCGATGCTTATGACGAGCTGGACTCGTCATGGCACACAGTGGTCGTGTGCTCATGACGAGTCCAGCTCGTCATGAAACATCGCCTGGGAAATCCCTCTGGTGCGGGCACCAGAGGGATTCCCTTAATGCCACAAGAGCCTCGGGAGGTGGGGAAGAGCTTCCCCAGCTCCCGAGGCCCCCCCCCTGGTTTCCCTGAAATGACGATCGGCGCGCACGTCGCGCTGACGTCATTTCAGTGAAACTGAAATGAGCCAAGAGGCTCATTTCAGTTTCCCTTTCTACGTGCTCAGGGAGCTATCTCAGCCCCCTGAGCACGTAGAAAGACGGGAGAGGTATCGTTGGAAAGGGAGAATCTCCCTTTCCAATGGTACCCCTCCCAGTAGATCCCTGCTTGGGGATCGCCACAGAAGGGCGATCCCCAAGCAGGGATCCACCCACTAGACACCAGGGAGGGGGAGCGGCCCTTGGGCAAGGGCCTTTGCTCCCCCAATTTAATTTGGCAAAATGTAGTCTTTTTGCCCCCCCTGGGGGACAGATGGGGGCAGTAGCCCCTAATCTGCCCCCCCCGGGGGGGCAAAAAGCCCACTAGACACCAGGGATTTTTTTTTAGGAAGTAAAAATAAGGGTGGGGGCTGCCCAAAACGGGCATGCCCATGCCCCCATCCCCCGCAATCATTACAGTCTTTCTGCCCCCAATCTGCCCCTTTGGGGGGGCAGAAAGCCCACTAAACACCAGGGATTTGTTTTTTGAAGTTTTTTTAGGGTGGGGGCTTGCCCAAACGGGCACGCCAATGCCCCCACCCACCCTCCACCAATACAGCCTTTCTGCCCCCTGGGGGCAGAAAGCCCACTAAACGCCAGGGATTTTTTATTGCACCTTTTGTTTTAGGGTGGGGGCTGCCCGAAACGGGCACGCCAATACCCCCACCCCCGCCACCATTACAGCCTTTCTGCCCCCCCTGGGGGGTAGATGGGGGCAATTGCCCCCAATCTGCCCCTCGGGGGGGCAGAAAGCCCACTAAACACCAGGGATTTTTTATTGCACCATTTTCTTAGGGTGGGGGCTTGCCCGAAACGGGCACGCCAATGCCCCCACCCCGCCACCATTACAGCCTTTCTGCCCCCCCTGGGGTGCAGATGGGGCAGTAGCCCCCAATCTGCCCTCCCGGGGGGGCAGAAAACCCACTAAATGCCAGGGATTTTATTTTGCACAATTTGTTTTAGGGTGGGGGCTGCCCAAAATAGGCATGCCAATGCCCCCCACCCCCCGCCACCATTACAGCCTTTCTGCCCCCCATGGGGGGCAGATGGGGACAGTAGCCCCCAATCTGCTCCCGGGGGAGGGCAGAAAGCCCACTTGACGCCAGGGATTTTTTTGCGCATTTGTTTTTAGGGTGGGGGCTGCCCGAAATGGGCACCCCAATGCCCCCACCCCCACCACCATTACAGCCTTTCTGCTCCCCTGAGGGCAGATGGGGGCAGTAGCCCCCAATCTGCCCCCCAGAGGGGCAGAAAGCCCACTATCCACCAGGGATTTTTTTTTGCGCAATTGTTTTTAGGGTGTGGGCTGCCCGAAACGGGCACGCCAATGCCCCCACGCCCCCCACAAAAATGACAGTCTTTCTGCCCCCCGGGAGGCAGATGGAGCTGTAGCCCCCAATCTGGCCCCCCCGGGGGGTGCAGAAAGCACACTAGAAACCATGGATTTTTTTCTTTTATTAGTGTTGGGGTAGGGGCTGCCCAAAATGGGCATGACAATACCCCCACCCCACCCCCAGAGAAATTCCAGTCTTTCTGCCCCCCGGGAGGGAAGATGGTGGCAGTGGCCCCTGATCTGCCCCCTGGGGGGGCAGAAAGCCCACTAGGCGCCAGCGAATACACAGGCTTTTTTTTATGCGTGGGGGTGGGGGCTGCCCAAAATGGTCATACCAATGCCCCCACCCCCACAAAAGATAGCCACAGTCTTTCTGCCCCCTTTGGGGGCATATCGGGACAAACCCCCTCCCCCGATTCCCCCCCCAGGGTGGCAAAAAGCCCACTAGGCTCCGACTTTTTTTAGCAATGTGCCTACCTGTGGATTTTGGGACCTAGCACAACTGGCACGTAGGGAAACCTAGCAAACCTGTACATTTTTGAAAACTAGATACGCAGGGGAATCCAGGAGGGGGTGACTTGACTGGCTCTCACCAGGTTCTGTTACCCAGAATCCCTTGCAAACCTAAAAATTCGTCCAAAAAACACATTTTCCTCACATTTCTGTGGTGGAAAGTTCTGGAATCTGCGTGGGTCCACAAAATTCCACCCACCCCGCGTTCCCCAAAGTCTTCCGAGAAAAATGGTACCTCACTTGCATGGGTAGGCCTAGTGCCCACGACAGGCAAGGGCCCAAAACCTATTTAGGAGACATCAAAATTACCTATCACAAAACAACCTGGTTTTGAAAGGGGGTCCCATGACTTTTTGGCCCCGGGCTTGGCGGCCATCTAGGGAAACCTACCAAACCCACACATTTTTGAAAACTAGCCACCCGGGGAGTCCAGGGAGGTATGGCTTGCGTGTATCCCCCAACGTTTCCTTACCCAGAATCCCCTGCAAACCTCAAATTTAGCTGAAAAAATCACTTTTTCACACATTTTTGTGTGGGAAAGTTGTGGCATCACCGGGCTGACACAAATTTCCTACCACCCAGCATTCCCCGGGTCTCCCGATAAAAATGGTGCCTCACTCGTGTGGGAGGTCCAAGTACTCGCGACAGGCAAGGGCCCAAAACGTATTGAGGCGACATCAAAATTGCCTATCTCAAAACGAACTGGTTTTGCAAGTGGGGTCACCTGGGTTTTTGGCCCGGTGCTCGGCAGCCACCTAGGGAAACCTACCAAACCCACACATTTCTGAAAAGTAGACACCCGGGGGATTCCAGGGAGGTATGGCTTGCGTGAATCCCCCAACGTTTCCTTACCCAGAATCACCTGCAAACCTCAAATTTAGCTGGAAAAATCACTTTTTCACACATTTTTGTGTGGGAAACTTGTGGCATCACCGGGCTGACACAAATTTCCTACCACCCAGCATTCCCCCGGGTCTCCCGATAAAAATGGTGCCTCACTCGTGTGGGAGGTCCAAGTACCCGCGACAGGCAAGGGCCCAAAACGTATTGAGGCGACATCAAAATTGCCTATCTCAAAACGACCTGGTTTTGCAAGGGGGGTCACCTGGGTTTTTGGCCCGGTGCTCGGCTGCCACCTAGGGAAACCTACCAAACCCACACATTTCTGAAAAGTAGACACCCGGGGGATTCCAGGGAGGTATGGCTTGCGTGGATCACCCAACGTTTTCTTACCCAGAAACCCCTGCAAACCTGATATTTTGCTAAATAAAATCACTTTTTTCACACATTTTTGTGTGGTAAAGTTGTGGCATCACGGGGCTGACACAAATTTCCTACCACCCAGCATTCCCCCAGGTCTCCCGATAAAAATGGTGCCTCACTCGGGTGGGAGGCCCAAGTACCCGCGACAGGCAAGGGCCCACAACGTATTGAGGCGACCTCAAAATTGCCTATCACAAAACGACCTGGTTTTGCAAGGGGGGTCCCATGACGTTTTGGCCTGGGGCTCGGCGGACACCTAGGGAAACCTACCAAACCCACACATTTATGAAAAGTAGACACCCGGGGGATTCCAGGGAGGTATGGCTTGTGTGGATCCCCCAACCTTTTCTTACCCAGAATCCCCTGCAAACCTGATATTTTGCTGAAAAAATCACTTTTTCACACATTTTTGTGTGGTAAGTTGTGGCATCACGGGCTGACACAAATTTCCTACCACCCAGCGTTCCCCAGGTCTCCCGATAAAAATGGTGCCTCACTCGGGTGGGAGGCCCAAGTACCCGCGACAGGCAGGGCTCACAACGTATTGAGGCGACTTCAAAATTGCCTAACACAAAACGACCTGGTTTTGCTAGGTGGGTCCCATGACGTTTTGGCCTGGGGCTCGGCGGCCACCTAGGGAAACCTACCAAACCCACACATTTATGAAAAGTAGACACCCGGGGGATTCCAGGGAGGTATGGCTTGCGTGGATCCCCCAAAGTTTTCTTACCCAGAATCCCTGCAAACCTGATATTTTTCTGAAAAATCACTTCTTTCACACATTTTTGTGTGGTAAAGTTGTGGCATCACAGGGCTGACACAAATTTCCTACCACCCAGCGTTCCCCAGGTCTCCCGATAAAAATGGTGCCTCACTCGGGTGGGAGGCCCAAGTACCCGCGACAGGCAAGGGCCCACAACGTATTGAGGCGACCTCAAAATTGCCTATCACAAAACGACCTGGTTTTGCAGGGAGTCCCATGACGTTTTGGCCTGGAGCTCGGCGGCCACCTAGGGAAACCTACCAAACCCACATTTCTGAAAAGTAGACACCTGGGGGATTCCAGGGAGGTATGGCTTGCGTGGATCCCCCAACGTTTTCTTACCCAGAATCCCCTGCAAACTTGATATTTTGCTGAAAAAATCACTTTTTTCACACATTTTTGTGTGGTAAAGTTGTGGCATCACCGGGCTGACACAAATTTCCTACACCCAGCATTCCCCAGGTCTCCCGATAAAAATGGTGCCTCACTCGGGTGGGAGGTCCAAGTACCCGCAACAGGCAAGGGCCCACAACGTATTGAGGCGACATCAAAATTGCCTATCACAAAATGTTGTGGGCCCTTGCCTGTCGCGGGTACTTGGGCCTCCCAACCGAGTGAGGCACCATTTTTATCAGGAGACCTGGGGGAACGCTGGGTGGTAGGACATTTGTGTCAGCCCGGTGATGCCACAACTTTACCACACAAAAATGTGTGAATAAAGTGATTTTTTCAGCAAAATATCCGGTTTGCAGGGGATTCTGGGTAAGAAAACGTTGGGGGATCCACACAAGCCATACCTCCCTGGAATCCCCCGGTTGTCTACTTTTCAGAAATGTGTGGGTTTGGTAGGTTTTCCTAGGTGGCCGCCGAGCCCCAGGCAAAAACGTCATGGGACCCCCTTGCAAAACCAGGTCGTTTTGTGATAGGCCATTTTGAGGTCGCCTCAATACGTTGTGAGCCCTTGCCTGTCGCTGGTACTTGGGCCTCCCACCCGAGTGAGGCACCATTTTTATCGGGAGACCTGGGGAATGCTGGGTGGTAGGAAATTTATGTCAGCCCTGTGATGCCACAACTTCACCACACAAAATTTGTGAAAAAGTGATTTTTTCAGCAAAATATCAGGTTTGCAGGGATTCTGGGTAAGAGCGTTGGGAGATCCATGCAAGCCATACCTCCCTGGAATCCCCCGGGTGTCTACTTTTCAGAAATGTGTGGGTTTGGTAGGTTTCCCTAGGTGGCGCGAGCCCCGGGCCAAAACGTCATGGGACCCTCCTTGCAAAACCAGGTCGTTTTGTGATAGGCCATTTTGAGGTCGCCTCAATACGTTGTGGGCCCTTTCCTGTCGCGGGTACTTGGGCCTCCCACCCGAGTGAGGCACCATTTTTATCGGGAGACCTGGGGGAATGCTGGGTGGTAGGAAATTTGTGTCAGCTCGGTGATCCCACAACTTTACCACACAAAAATGTGTGAAAAAAGGGATTTTTTCAGCAAAATATCAGGTTTGCAGGGGATTCTGGGTAAGAAAACGTTGGGGGATCCACGCAAGCCATACCTCCATGGAATCCCCCGGGTGTCTACTTTCCAGAAATGTGTGGGTTTGGTAGGTTTCCCTAGGTGCCGGCAGAGCTAAGGTTCAAAAACTACAGCTAGGCACTCTGCAAAAAAAGTGTCATTTTTCACTGTGAAAATGTGGTGCGTCCATGTTGTGTTTTGCGCTGCTTCCTGTCGCGGGCACTAGGCCTACCCACACAAGTGAGGTACCATTGTTTTTGGAAGACCTTGGGGAACGTGGGGTGGGTGTAATTTTGTGGATCCACGCAGATTCCAGAACTTTCCACCACAGAAAAGTGAGGAAAATGTGTTTTTTTTGCCAATCTTTTAGGTTTGCAAGGGATTCTGGGTAACAGAACCTGGTGAGAACCAGTCAAGTCACCCCATCCTGGATTCCCCTGGGTGTCTACTTTTAAAAAATGTATAGGTTTGCTAGATTTCTCTAAGTGCCGGCAGAGCTAGGGTTCAAAAACTACAGCTAGGCACTTTGCAAAAAAAGGGTCATTTTTCACTGTGAAAATGTGGTGCGTCCACGTTGCGTTTTGCGCTGCTTCCTGTCGCGGGCACTAGGCCTACCCACACAAGTGAGGTACCATTTTTTTCAGAAGACCTTGGAAAACACGGGGTGGGTGGAATTTTGTGGATCCACGCAGATTCCAGAACTTTCCACTACAGAAAAGTGAGGAAAATGTGTTTTTTTTGCCAAATGTTTAGGTTTGCAAGGGATTCTGGGTAACAGAACCTGGTGAGAGCCAGTGAAGTCACCCCATCCTGGATTCCCCTGGGTGTCTACTTTTCAAAAATGTATAGGTTTCCCTGAGTGCCGGCAGAGCTAGGGTTCAAAAACTACAGCTAGGCACTTTGCAAAAAAAGGGTCATTTTTCACTGTGAAAATGTGGTGCGTCCACGTTGCGTTTTGCGCTGCTTCCTGTCGCGGGCACTAGGCCTACCCACACAAGTGAGGTACCATTTTTTTCGGAAGACCTTGGGGAACGCGGGGTGGGTGGAATTGTGTGGATCCACGCAGATTCCTGAACTTTCCACCACAGAAAAGTGAGGAAAATGTGTTTTTTGCCAATTTTTAGGTTTGCAAGGGATTCTGGGTAACAGAACCTAGTGAGAGCCAGTCAAGTCACCCCATCCTGGTTTCCCTGGGTATCTACTTTTAAAAATGTATAGGTTTGCTAGGTTTCCTAAGTGCCGGCAGAGCTAGGGTTCAAAAACTACAGCTAGGCACTTTGCAAAAAAGGGTCATTTTTCACTGTGAAAATGTGGTGCATCCACGTTGCGTTTTGCGCTGCTTCCTGTCGCGGGCACTAGGCCTACCCACACAAGTGAGGTACCATTGTTTTCGGAAGACCTTGGGGAACGCGGGGCATGTGGAATTTTGTGCATCCACGCAGATTCCAGAACTTTCCACCACAGAAAAGTGAGGAAAATGTAGTTTTTTTGCCAATTTTTTAGGTTTGCAAGGGATTCTGGGTAACAGAACCTGGTGAGAGCCAGTCAAGTCACCCCATCCTAAATTCCCCTGGGTGTCTAGTTTTCAAAAATGTATAGGTTTGCTAGGTTTCCCTAAGTGCCCGCAGAGCTAGGGTTCAAAAACTACAACTAGGCACTTTGCAAAAAAAGGGTAATTTTTCATTGTGAAAATGTGGTACATCCACGTTGTATTTTGAGCCATTTCCTGTTGTGGGCACAAGGCCTACCCACACAAGTGAGGTACCATTTTTATCGGGAGACTTAGGGTAACACAGAATTGTAGAGCAACTGTTATTACCTATTGACTTTCGATGCATTTCTGCCTTCCAAATGAAAGACAATGTGTAAAAATAAGTCATTTTGAAAAATGACCTATAATTCTCATGCTAGTATGGGTACTCCAAATTTCGGAAATGTGCAAATATCTACCCCTTTCTAAAATCTACATTTTGTTCCCATTTCAGAAATACATAGGTGTCTTTCATAACAATTTTTCCATGTATACATTTTCCCAAAATAATTGATATATACCCGGTACATAATAAAAAACCATTGCAAGTCGCTGCTCAGTTATTGGCTCTGGGTTCGTCGGGTTCTTGGTGAACCTACAAGTCCTATATATCCCCACAACCAGTAAGGTCCCGCGGATGTAACGGTATATCGCTTTCAAAGAGCTGTCATAATTAGAAGAAGTTACAGGTGAAAACGTGGACACAAAAGGCTGTTTTTTCCAACTAATTTTTTATTTTTCCTATATCTAACTGTTAGTTTCTATAAAGAAACCTTGAAGAATCTACACAAATGACTCCTTGCTGAATTCAGAATTTTGTCTACTTTACTAAAATGTATAGCTTTCCAGGATCCATTATTGCTTTTATACCCATTTCTACCATTAACTGGAAGGAGGTTGAAAGCACAAAAAATAGCAAAAATAGGCTATGTCCCAGAAAAATGCCAAAACTGTGTAAAGTTTTTGGGTTTT
Organism: Calotriton arnoldi; assembly: GCA_963921515.1. Lineage (NCBI taxonomy): Eukaryota > Metazoa > Chordata > Amphibia > Caudata > Salamandridae > Calotriton > Calotriton arnoldi. The sequence goes on from CAWUFW010007020.1 coordinate 471,790, forward strand.
CTGACAAAAGTCTGTCATTCCCTAAAATCTGGGAAAATGGTGATTTCAGCCCCACAAACCCTTTTTTGATACCATTTGTAGGGAAAAACCCAGACACTTTCATTTGCAGCACTTTTTTCCCATTTTTCCCCAAAAACCCAAAATTTAGCTGTATTTTGGCTAATTTCTGGGTCCCCTCCAGGGGAATCCACAAACCCTGGGTACCTTTAGAATCCCCAGGATGTTGGAAGAAAAGGACGCAAATTTGGCGCGGATACCTTATGTGGTCAAAAAGTTACAGGGGCCTAAGCGCGAACTACCCCAAATAGCCAAAAAAAGGCTTAGCACAGGGGGGGAAAAGGCCTAGCAGCGAAGGGGTTAAAGAAATATTTATCATTTGCGCATCACGAGATAAAATATCTTGCTTTGCTTTGACCCAATTAAAATCTTTGTTTCCATCACACTTCAGAATTACAAAAGAAAGCGCTTCATTTGTGCTTTCTTAACTGCTATTTTAAAATATTTCTACAGTTCATTTAGTCATATATAAGTTTTGTTGTGTGCTGGAAAAAACTGATAACTTACAGCCTTTCCTTAGACACTTCCTGTACCTCAGTAAGATTGCCACATGGTTCAATTTCCAAAATCCTCTCACTTTACAGCCAGAAAAAGAAAGTAAACATCCATCTCTATGTTAAAGAATAAAAAGCAACATTTCAGAAGATATCACCTGACATTTGACCTCTGTGTCAAGTTAAAAAAAACACAGGGCCTCATTTATGAGACTCCTTGGCCTCCGGAAGTTCGTTCGTGGCGCAGAAGCCTGCGTGATATTTATCAGGCAGCACTAAGCCATTTTTTTTGGCTTAATGCTGCCTGATAAATATTAGTCCCTTTAACGCAGTGTTCTGCGTTATAGGGGCGTGCAATGGGTGTTGCTGGGGGCGTTCCCAGCAACATCCGTGGCCTTTTGACACTACCCCAGATTTACGAGAAATCGTAAATCTGAGGCAGCGCTAAAAGCTTACGCCTCCCCAGTGGAGGCGTAAGGGAGGCACAAGGAGGAGAAATATCTTTATTTCTCCTCGTTTTTCCTTTTTCTATGTGTGCTGCAGAAGCCTCTTGTGATTATTTTTGTACAGAAAGGTTTCCCTTCCTGTACAAAAATAATCATCCCCGCAACGCAGGCACCCTTGCACCATGGTGCAAAGGTGCCTGCGTTGGCGCACGGCAGCCCATTGCGCGCCGGCGCAGGGGAAAAGGACAGGAATGCGTCGTATCTTATAGATATGGCGCATTCCTGCCCTTTTCTTTTGCCATCAGGAAGCGCAGCAGGAAGGCCTGCTGCGCTGCCCTACTGCAAACCTCATAAATGAGGCCCACAATTTAAAGGAAGTTTTGACGCTCTTTCACTTTCTGAACTCCAGCATGTTTATTTTGCTGCAGAACCATCAGATACCCTACTTCCAGCACCTATGCATGCAAAGGGATTTCCTTACCAGAACTTATTGGACTTTGTTGAATACACGAGAAGCCTGTTTAACAAGCATCCACAAATGGATGATAGTCACATTTCAATATCTTTGTCTTTGTTTTTTGAGAATGGAGGACAGTCAGTTGATGTTAATGACATCTATATTACATTGTTTCCTATATACCTCTTGCTACCAATGATTAATGTTGGGTTTTGACTAAATGACAGGTTTTAAAATGATATAACCAGATGCAAAAACATCTATTCATCTTAGATAAAGTCATCCTGCTGAGACTGAAGTCTGACCTAGGGTTTAAAGCACACTCCTTCCTGATATACATGCGGAAGTACTGTGCAGCGGCGGCCGGCATGGCCTGGGGGTGGGGGGGTTGGGTGCGGGGATCGCGAGGGGATGCTGCGGGGGGGGGTTGTCACAGGTGTCACGTGGGGGGCGCGAAATAAAAAGAAAAACTTACTTTGAGGCCGGTCCCGCGTCACTGCTCCTGCTCTCCTGTCTCTGACTCCAGGAACAGGAAGCAGGCAGCCAGGCTCCCTCCCCTGACCAATCACAACCCTGCAATGCAACATTGTGATTGGTCTGAGTGCCGTGACACTGCGCCAGGGGCTGGAGGGGTGGGCATGTTCTCCATGCAGGCTGTAATGCAGCCTCCATGGAGAACAGGGAAGTGCGCATGACTAGTTTGGGTGCCCCGAGAGGGCCGACCAAACAGTCATTGCTCACTTATTGTGGGCAAATCACTCCTCCCCTGTGCTACTCCGTGAGCAGAGCTGCCCCACCCGCTCACCCGCCCGCAAAGCAGCAGGACACGTCATGAAGCATAAAATGATAATAACAAAGTTATTATCATTTTATGTTTCTCTTCTTCACACTACTTTAAAGCAGTGGGGTGATGCTCCTCCGCCATAGCGGAGGAGCCGCCCCGGTAGTGTGGAACACTTTCAAAGTTTGCAAGGCTTAATGCCACATGGAGAACAGATCTGCATTTCAAAAGTATGTGATGCTCACAATCTCTCTCTTCAAGAAGAAAAAAAGAATTTCCATTTATTGTCCAGATTTCTTACTCTTGTTTGGTATGGGTTGACTAAGTCCAGCTAGCCAAAATCTTTCTCTGCACAGCCCTTCTCCCAAGCAGTGGAATGTTGTGTGCATTAAAACTGGACAGAGATCAGGACGTCACCTGATTAGGAAAGGTTTATGGTTGACAGATTAGCACTGTTTTTGGAAGGACACTAAATCCCAATCATTGTCCGCTTTGTCGATGAAGCCAAGTTAATTCTCAGTAGCACAATCAAACTTTGAAACTGACCACTGCATTGCCATAGAGTTAACTCTATGCTCTTTAGGTAGTTATGGATTTGATGTGCTCTCATTTGTAGTGTATTCTAAATCTGGCAAACATACATTAGACTATTTGAAGATAATCATAAGCATAGTAATAGTTTAACAATTTTTAAAAAAGCCACATGCTAGTCAAGCAGTGTTAATGGTATGTTCTCCTCCCTCACCATCGCACATAGAGTAGGATTGTGATTTTTTTCCTTGAGGCAGTAACATCTGAAATTCTATGCCTACTTCTTCCTAGGATTTCAATCAGTCTCTAAACAGTAACAAAGTCAGAAGCAGTCACCTTAATTTCTCTCAGAATCACTGCAGCATAATGGTGTCAAAGAATACAGTATATAGGGGCCGTATGTACTAAAAGACTGGTCACAAAAAGTGGCCACAAATTGCGTAATGACGTTTTGAAGCAAGTCTTTAATTTTTGATGAGATTTATGTATTAAAAGGTCCTGTTGAGGGGGTTGCAGAATGACCTGCCTAGTGAATATTAATTAGACAGTGGGTCACTAGCCAGCTTCCGCCACCCCCTGAGGTTGCCTGACACAATTCCCTAAGGGGAGGTTGTACAATGACAACAGCTTCCCCTTTGCAAATGAGTTACCACCTCCTTTGAGGAGACGATAACTTTTCAATGGTTTGCGACCACAATTGCAGTCTTGACCCCTTGATACATACCATTCCAAATCTCAGTAATGATGAGACACCCGTTTTCATTCACCTTCCTAATTGCAATTTGGAATGGGTTGGTAATTCCATTTTGCAAGTCAGCAATGTTTTTCCGACTCACAAAATGGGTATTGTACATAACAAAAAGACATTTTGCTGCAGCTAACCCTGCAAATTAGTGAATCACAGAGTTTGCATCCCTAAACTGTTTCTGTGCCTTTGGCCCTAAATCAACAAGAATAATGGAACATGCACATTTTGGCTGCTGGTAGCTTAAGCAATTGTACTGACCATTTTTTTTTATCTAGTCAATGGATTGTTTTCCCTGATTTGTATTCAAGAAAATAATTGATATAAATATTGTTTTGTCAGCATCAGCTTTACTAGTATTGTGTTTGCTTTTACATTTTGTACCCATAGCTCAGAAAGCTAAAGTAGTGGTCTGAGATCATCAGGGGTTTTGCTTCTGTAGGTTTGGCATCTTATTGAGTAGCAAGAACAATGACTAATAATACAGGAATGTTAGTCACTTCCTCTTGCCTACGAAGGGGCTTATTAAAATGTCTGTCGGAGTTGCCTCCGACCGACACCATCTCGGTATCGGAACCAACCAACCTCCAGTCGGCGGTTCCTACCACCTGATTTTAACTGAACACTGTTCAGTCGCATACTCACTTTTCTCTATGGGAGCTTGTGTTACTGCCGTAAACCGGCCGTAATACAGGCTCCTATAGAGAAATGGGTGTGTGTGTAAAACCCTGCAACCTGTGGCAGGCAGCCCATGGTGCCTGCCACACAGTGCAAGGTTTTACAGCGGGGTAACCTAGGCACACCCTCGACCACCAACCGTAGGCTGCAGAGGCAAGGGGGCCCTGCTAGGGGCCCCCAAAGTATATTTCTTACAGCCTTTTTGTGTCAGAAAGGCCGGCACGGAAAGGCTGTGGGAAACCGCCATCGTAATCCAGATGGCAGAAATGCCATCCACAGGGGATTACTGTGCGGTTCTGACCGGCCGGAAGACTCCGAGAGCCAGTCAGAACCGCGTCGGAATGACAGGCCTGATTACATTCCGATGGGCGACATCGTAATTGAGCGGTCGGACCGCAAACCGACCGTGTCGGTCGGAAAGCCTCCGACCACGGTTGAAAAGCTTCCAACTAGCAGTCTGAGGCTTTCCAACTGACATCGTAATCAGCCCCTAAGAGTTCTTGACTAAAGATAGCACAGCGAGGTAATGCTGACTTTCTCCACAGTAGCAAAAGATAGTTTTCAGTCAGTATGCCAGCTTTACAACAAACTAAAGCGCTGTTTGAGATATACCCTATCTAAAAGGAATCTATGTAGAACAAAGAGGATGGAGGGGACTATAGTGTATTCACAAAGAAATGGACTTAGCCTCAAACCCTGTCCATTTTTGAGTCAATAATGGATTCAATGGTTTTTCCAGTATTGCTGATAGCCTGATTTGCTATGCTGTGTTCATAAAGAATTATATGATGCTGGGCCTACTATTCAGCGTGGCCAAATGGTTTTTCATAAGCCCACACGAGCACTCCACTCAGCAAACGTAGCGCTGGTTAGTGCTAAGAGCAACAAAAAAGCCAGAATGGATGGCCACTCTTTTCGCATCTAGCTGCCATTCATTGGAACTCGATGCCCATTGGTCTTCGCCAGACTTCAGACCTTCTTAGGTTTTGGAAGAGGTTGAAGACCTGGCTATTCCCCTTATAATTGGTTGTGAGGCAGGCTGCAATGTAGCTGCTGATCTAGCGCTGTGTTATCCCTCTGGGGATGAGTGTTGCACACTATAAATACAATAAATAAATAAAATTTACAAAATCTTTGCTTGGAATATGGGGTTTTGCTTTTTTAGCTCAGGTCAGGAATGATGGCATACTGGTCTTTGTGGTGACCTCCACTGCCTTCTATTTCATCTAGTTCAGCTGGCAATAGAGAAGGAGGGCACTGGGAGGTAACTCTAGATTGAAACAAATATCGACAGGCAGGTAGGCATGTCATCAAGTCCCCTCCTCAGCGAAAACTTTATTGTTAAAATGAAATATTGATCTTGTTTCAGGAGCCTTTGCAGAGCTGGAGAGCCAAGGGTTTATTTGGGGGAAAACATAGGACGTCTCCCTCTAAGACAGGCAATATATTGCCTTAGAATGTAGAACACGAGGAGGCATTTGTAGGGCCACTGTGAACCTTAGCGAGTATTGTTTGCATTTCATTATTGAAAATAACCTTCTAGAGGAAGATGACGACCGTTTCAAATGATGGCCTCTTTTGACCAATTCAAATTTGGCATGATCTTTTTTTTTGTTTTCCCATTTTTTTTAAACTGACCTCTTTCTTCTGGATACAGATTATTGGAACTGTCTATTAGAGAATGTCTTGTGTGTATGACCCCTGTGAGAGTTATCGAGCTCTTCCTAATACATAGTCGTTTGATCTCGCTTTTCTGAAGGCTATATTCGGGATGCACACGAGAATGAATTTATTTTTTTCTTTTCGGAATTTGGCGTTTACACTTTAAATGCATTTTGCATTTTACAAAGTGAATAACTTTGAAAACAGCATGATGCTACATATTTCTCATAGAAAAGATCCAAAACATTACCAAATGGCCTCTCTTTATGTTTCTCTTGGCAGTAGGGCTTGCCTTGCCGTGAACTTTACGCACGGTCTAAAGATGTCGTTCAAGGAAAAACTTGAAGCTGCTTTCAATTTTCTCGAGAACTTCTTCCGTTCTGGTTTCAATCACTTTATTTCTTCCAATTAATCGTGCTGTTTAATATATGAAGTCTTATGTTCCCAGAAGGCTTAACAAAATAAGTCTTGTTCAAAGAAATTTACATTTATAGAGCTTCAATGCCGTCACTGTGGGAGAAATGTTTAATCTTGCTTATCACTTCATGTCAAAATGCAAGTCCTTACCCATGTACGCAGAGAACTGGACCGTAGCGAGGATTCATTTACTTTAGGGACGGGTGAGAACAACTTGAATTTATATTAAATGCCCATGAAAATTAACTTTCGGCAGGGGGGGTCCTCTGACATGATCAGAGGCTCTGATTTATTCAAGATCACACAGGCTCATTATCAAAAGGCCTTCCATTTATGGGTATGCCATTTGGGAAGCAACGCGGTGTGCGTGCATAAGGAACTGAACGTTTTGTGACAAACAAGCCATAGGTCACGATAGCCACCACTGTTTGTTCCGTACCCAGACAGACAATGATTCATCCATCCCTCCCGGATTGTGAGACTCATACTAATTTACCATTCCATTCTTTTAATAACGTTAATAATTGGAAACAATACTCTAGTGAAAGAAGGGTGGTGGAAGGTGTTTATTTTCAGATTTCAGTTTGCATTACGTTCTTAGGGGCATATCAGCAACAGCCGGCGATAATTATCACCAAGCGCGCTTAGCGCGAGGATAATTATCGCCGGCTATCGCTGGATTTTATCGCTGGGATAGCGCGCTATCAGCGATGCTTATCTCCAAAACGATAAAAATCCAAGCGATAGATGCTGAATGTGCGATTATCGCTGGAAATCCAGCGATAATCGCACAGGGAACGGCGATAGCTTGATGATAGGGCAGGGCAGACTTAGCCATAATATCCACCTTCCATTGGATATTATGGAAAGTCAGGTTATAAGCAGGCGTAAAGAAACCTGCGTTATGCGCGGTTAGCGCTACTTTCATGATCGCTAAGCCGGTTAGCGATTACATTGATAATTGGAGATATGTCGGTTAGCGACATTCTCCACGTAAGTTTGGCAGGGTACGCCCACTTTGCATCTCATTGGCGATGCAAAGATGGGCGTTAGGGAAACCAGCGCTGAGGCATGGGAACACGCGTTAGCTTGTCCATGTTCATAGTGCGATAAAATTATCGCCGCTTTTCGCACGAAAACGGACGCTAAAGCGGCGATAATTTTATCGCGGGGCCTTGATGATATGCCCCAACGGACGCTAAAGCGGCGATAATTTTATCGCGGGGCCTTGATGATATGCCCCTTGGTATTTTCACATACTTGGCTGTGTTTGAAAGTATAGCGTTCATTTGTGAGTGAGCCATCTCTTTACTGTGTGGTAGAATGAACAGAGGGGCATTTTATCAAGCGGCAGCGATAATTATCGCTGGCCGCTCTTAGCAAGATTTTTTTTATCGCCGGCTATCGCTGGGAATTATCGCCATGCTATCGCTGTATTAACAACGCATAGCGCAATGGCAATAATTTCCCAGCGATAGCGGTGTTTTCCATGGAACATCGCTGGTTTTCCAGCGATGTTCCATGGAAAACGGCGATAACCTTGCTGATACGACACTGTGGTCGTATCAGCATAATCCACCCCCATTGTTAGGTATAGGTAAGTCAGCATTTTGGCAGACGTTAGTTTTTGGCGAAAACCGCGGTTTTCGCCAAAAACTAACATCTGCAAAAGTGCGTGGGACTCCTTGTTAATATCGCGATGTACATTTCGCGATATTTAACAAGGTAGTCCGTCAGGGGTACGCCCAGTGATGCCCACTTTGCATCTCATTAGAGATGCGAAGTTAGGCGTGCTGGAAACGGGCGCTAAGTCAAGGAAACACGCGCTAGCGTGTCCTTGATGATATTGCGATAAAATTATCTCCGCTTTTTGCCTGAAACCGGACGCTAAAGCGGCGATAATTTTATCGCGGCCCCTTGATAATATGCCCCAAAGTAAGATATCATCCATTTCTTGAGGTTTTAATGTTGGATATAATGTTTATGTTTGTTTGTTTGTATTGTGCAGATTGCAAAAGTGTTTTCAGGCGCAGAGGCATAGGGTGAAATATCTTGCAATTGTATCTATAGACATTATAATTATAGGTACAATTTTTTTATCAGGATCGGTCAGAACTGGCTACAAAGATGGAGACTAGAAGGATAGTAGCTGGCACAACTGTAAGTGGGTCTGGCAAGGTGACATACATCATGGTTCTCTCCATATGGTGCGTTACTGGGTGGTCATGGCTACATGGATCATGTGCAGGATGGAAACAGTAAGCATAGCATATGAACACGCGACATGTAGGTAGAAATACATCATGGACAAGAAGGTAGGACATACTGGAAATAAAAAAACTAGAGGAGCTGGGAAAAGAGGAGAGTTGATTGAATTATGGTTACAGGAACTGCACCAGTGATTAGGCACGGGGTATTCGCCTGGACAGGTTGCTCCAGAGTAGAGGGTCACCACAAAGAATCATTATTTGCCCAGCGCGTTTACATTTGATTTTGCAAATGAGCTGGAAATGTTCGTTTGCTGAGCATAGTTGCGTGTTGGGGTTATATGCTTTTTGGTGCTTCACCTTTAGCGCAATTAGAAGTGATTTTGAGAATCTTTCATGTACTTTTTCAGGTAGTTCTTGAAGGCTGTTAATTTGTGCCAGGAATGGCTCATTTTTTTCTAGGCCAAAGAGCAGTCTTTCTGCCTTCATACTGAGGTTGGCATCTCACATTAATCCCAGATTTCATGTTTTCATTTTCATGGCTAAACATTCAGCAATGGTCCATTGTCAAAGGGTGAAGCAAACACAAGGCAATGATGGACGGAGCGCTGAAACTTTTCAGACACTCTCCCCCAGTCACAGATCTGGGTTGAATCCATCATCGTTCTTTAGCTCACTTGGAATGCTTGGACTAGTACCAGAATTCTTGTCTTTGAGCCATTTAATTTGAGGCTGCTATGATCCATCCCTACTTCTTTTCTGACGAGGCTGATGCTTATTGTTTCAAATTTGTTACAGTGGCTATTACTTTGAGCTACAACTGCATGTCTTCTGCAAACCAGTGGAAGCGTCGTATGTGAGAAATGAGCACGTTCTTTAATGGATTAATATATATGTTTAAGAGGGACAACTCAGAGACCCTGCACATGATGTAATGTACAGAGTAGATGAGTTGTTTTAGTCTTATGCTTTCATAGTGCTCCTCCAGGAGGGGTGTAAACAGGGTGAGCCCTGTCTTATAAAACATGCCCAAGGAGCACAACAGGCATTTGTGCCTGCTTCTTGAGCCTCCTGGGCACATTGGTTGTGTAGAAGGGGTTGCAAATGCTTGTGTGGACCCTTCTATAACACAGATCAGGCCAGTACACAATATTCACCAGTGTGATCGAAATGAGATACAGTCTCATTTGCATGGAGACATTGGCCTCTGATACTAAAGTTCCTTAAAACATCGAGGAAGAGCAGGACACCGCTGGTGTGGGGTACTGTGGATCTATGAGTCCTGTGACTATGCCACTAGCTTTCTGTGCAATAATACACAATTGTAGATTGTGCCAGAAAATGGGAGTCCTCCCACACATCAGCATGACTGGGTCACACAGAGCACCAAATCATATACATAGCTACAACACATTTAATGTCATCTAACCCTGCAGTGCAAACTTCAAATAATGTAATTCCAGCAGTGTCCTTTAATATATACATAAACCATAATCTCTCATTGTGACAAAGTACCTCCTTTGTGTACTGAACCCCATTTTTTGTGGACTGATGCTGCTAGTTTTTGATCTCTGCTCACTAGGATACTGCTGTCCAATTCCCAGTGTATGTACTCTGACTGCTCAATGACCCCTACATGTGTAGCCCAACGTCTGCAGCTTTTAAACCTGTAGGCATGGCTGTCAAAATAAACCTTTGACAGGAGGAAAACCCATTGTTTAAATATTATGTTTTGCGACCAATACGTTCCTCACATGGTGACAAACATGTTCGCCTGTCCTAAGTGCCCTAGCTGCAGGAATATCTGGATTTTTTGTAATGATTTTTCGTCATTTGTGCCATGACCTCGGACTGTCTCAACGACTGCAGTCTGCTTAGACCGGAAATGGTGCCCAAAGCATTACCCTGAGAAGGTTAGGCTACTGCCTTCTCCTAGAGCTAAGTAGCACAAGTGTAGTGGTGGCAGCATACAGTATTGTTAGTGATCAGTAGAGTGTACAGGTCTGTTTTACCTGTGTCACTATAGTGGTGCCTCTTAGCCCACCTTAGTATAGTGTCTTTACGGTGTGTTCTATTAAACAATTGGCCTACATTGGGTTGTGTGCTGTGCAAGAATGTACATGTGACTGAGAGATAGTACAGTGCAGGAGAAATAGTGCAAGGGTTTGTGTGTGGGGATCTACAAGTGCCTGCAGGAAGGTACACTAAATAGGAGATAGCACATAATGTTGCATGAGCACACTATAATGTGTGTGTGCCCCCGAAGAGATACAGTACATGGGAGACTGCGCAAGTGTGAATGCATATGTGCGCAGGGATATGCTTACGCTTGCGAGCTGGGTAGAATACTTCATTGTTCTTCAGCTCACTTCACCACCCCAGTTCAGACCCAGCCATATGCAAATTAGTCTTGACCCTGTCCCTCATGGGAACAGTCCAGCTCAAACTACCAAGCCAGGTCTTCCCTGGACCGGAACCAAGCATCCTTTGTCAAAGGGTGTCAATGTTTTTGAGTTGGAATGCTTGGACTAGTACCAGAATTCTTGTCTTTGAGCCATTTAATTTGAGGCTGCTATGATCCATCCCTACTTCTATTCTTACGAGGCTGATGCTTATTGTTTCAAATTTGTTTCAGTGGCTATGACTTTGAGCTACAACTGCATGTCTTCTGCAAACCAGTGGAAGGGTCATATGTGAGAAATGAGCACGTTCTTTAATGGATTAATGTATATGTTTAGAAGTGGGGAAGAGGGACAACTCTGCGACCCTGCACGTGACGTAATGTACAGAGTAGATGAGTTGTTTTAGTCTTATGCTTTCACAGTGCTCTTCCAAGAGGGATTTAAACAGGGTGAGCCCTGTCTTATAAAACATGCCCTAGGAGCACAATAGGCATTTGGGCCTGCTTCTTGAGCCTCCTGGGCACGTTGGTTGTGTGAAAGAGGTTGCAGATGCTTGTGTGGACCCTTCTGTAACACGGATCAGGCCAGTACACAATATTCGCCAGTGTGATCGAAATAAGATGCAGTCTCATTTGCATGGAGACATAGTCCTCTGATACCAAAGTTCCTTATAACACAGAGGAAGAGCAGGCGACAGCTGGTGTGGGGTACTGTGGATCTATGAGTCCTGTGACTATGTCTCTAGCTTTCTGGGCAATAATGCACAATTGTAGATTGTGCCAGAAAATGGGAGTCCTCTCACACATCAGCATGACTGGGTCACACAGAGCACCAAATCATATACATAGCTACAACACATTTAATGTCATCTAACCCTGAAGTGCAAACTTCAAATAATGTAATTTCAGAAGTGTTCAGAAGTATATACATAAAACATAATCTCTAATTGTGACAAAGTTCCTCCTTTGTTTAGTGAACCCCATTTTTGGTGGACTGATGCTGCTAGTTTTTGATCTCTGCTCACTAGGATTCTGCTGTCCAGTCCCCAGTGTATGCTCTCTGACTCCTCAATGACTCCGACATGTGTAGCCTGACTTCTGCAGCTTTTAAACCTGTAGATATACCTGTCAAAATAAACCTTTGACAAGAGGAAAACCCATTGTTTAAATATTAAGTGTTGCGACCAAATCGTTCCTCAGATGGTGACAAACATGTCCCCCTGTCCTAAGTGCCCTAGCTGCTGTAATATCTGGATTTTTTGTAATGATTTTTGGTCATGTGCGCCACGACCCTGGACTGTCTCATGGACTGCGTTCTGTTTAGACTGGGAATGGTGCCCAAAGCATTACCCTGAGGAGGTTAGGCTACTGCCTTCTCCTAGAGCTAAGTAGCACAAGCGTAGTGGTGGCAGCATACAGTATTTTTAGTGATCAGTAGAGCGTACAGATCTGTTTTACCTGTGTCACTATAGTGGTGCCTCTTGGCACAACTTAGTATTGTTCCTCTACTGTGTATTCTATTAAACGATTGGCCTACATTGGGTTGTGTGCTGTGCAAGAATGTACATGTGACTAAGAGGTGGTACAGTGCAGGAGAAATAGTGCAAGCGTTTGTACGTGGGGATCTACATGTGCCTGGAGAAAGGTACACTACATAGGAGATAGCACATGATGTTGCATGAGCATACTATAATATATGTGGGTCTCGGAAGAGGTACAGTACATATGATACTGTGCAAGTGTGAATGCATATGTACACAGGGATATGTGTGTGCTTGTGAAGCGCACAAACAACAGAAGACACTGGGTTTCATTTTGGGAGACCCAGACATGGTAGACAAGCAGAGAGATGTAGAGGTTTCTCCTGGACAGATTTGTGAATTGCTGTATTCCTGGGAGCTGGGTGGGGCACACATTGGAGAAAAGAATGGCCATGCTCTTCAGCACAGTTCAATAGGAGCTCTTTGAATCTGAAAGGGAGTCACTGATCAAAGGGGCCTGGGAACATCTAAGGAAAGAAATGGGGCTGATAAGAGAATCATAAATAGTAAGGCTAAAGCCCCTTGGTAACCTTTTGAAGCACTATCACTGAAGCTGACATCCAGGTGTGAACCTCTAGTCACTCCCTTGTCACATGTTTTGGGCTGTCAAGATTGGAGACTGTCCTGGCTGTGATAGACTGCTCTCTGCAAGAACAGCACAACATAGAAGTGGGCACTTCAAAGTAAGCATCCCCCAGAGCACAAATTTCAAATACAGAGGGACTAAATCACAAATGTGTCTGGAGATGGATTATAAAAAGGGGAGCTTGAGACTCTCAAAATGGCAAACTGAAGCTGTACATGTGTGTGGAGAAGCTTAGCACGAGTTCTGCATGTTGTGACCAGGACTTGTGACTAAGTGTCTGCCAGTCTTCCATACTGGGTGAGGGGATGTCAGAACCCCTTTCAGAGGGCCAAGGGGCATGCAGGGGCTACAACCGTGGTGGTTGAGGCTTTTTACTCAGGATGTCCCAGGCCCAACCTAAGATGGATCCCAAGTTACTGGATCAAGTATCCCTTCTGAACTTGACTCTCAGTGGTAGATGTGGTTGAGCAGTTTTAGTCAAAGTGTCTAACATAACATAACATAGGATAACATATCATATCATGTGTATTTGTAAAGCGCTTGTTCACCCAATGGTGTCTTAGTGCTGAATAACAGATGTTATCAGAAGTGTCTAAGATGCTTCAGCACCATTAGCAGACAGTCCCCCGGGGCCAAGCTGGCCCAGTTCACTTTCTATCCACTCTTGCAGTCTGGAAAAGTTCAGCAGTGCATCGGGTGCCCTCAGCACAAGTCCAGCTCTGTTCGGAGAAGTCGGGCTGCTCGGGGTCCACATGCAGCTTCTGGCAGCGCAATCTCTCTGTCCTGAGTGGCCGCTGCCAAAGTTCTTCTCATTTCTGGAGCAACTCTCAGTTCACGAAGATGCAATAAGCTGTCTTTACCCTGTGGGGTGGAGTCCTTCATTCAGCTCCTGACTGAAGCCCAACGAGGGTGCAGTGCCATCCACAGCATCCTCAGCAGTCTTCAGTGGTCAGTCAGGGCAGTGCCATCACAATGCCTGTTCAATCTGTCAAACAAAGCTAGGCCTCTCCTTTGGGCAGCGACCTGAATTCCCCAGCAACATTGGTACCAGCAGCCCCTTTTGGCATACAGGGTTGCTGTGGTACTTGACAGCATGGGTGCAGAATATGTTGGTGCAGGTGCCAAGACAGGTATGAGTTTCTGCATTTCTGAAAGTAATAACTTTAGCAGTGGTCACCTCTGGCATATGGAGTCACCCCCGCATGACAATACAAGTTTGTCAAGTCATGCACGACACTTAACGAATGGTTCAATCTCTGGCAGTCCTCTCCTGACATACGGGCGTTGCTGAGCCAACACTGCACACGGGCAGTGACCTGATCAGTGCACAGCCTCACACCTACCTCAGGGAATCTTTTTGTAGGGTTCCCATTGACCTCACTCCCTCAAATGCTCTCCTCTTCCTCAGAGAGCACACTGGTCTTGCCATGCAGGCAAGCACTGGTGCACCAGTCTTCAAGGCAGGTGATCTTGGTGTCCTGGGTGATGTTCCCTCACCCAGCAGGGAGACTAGCAGGAGCTTTTCCCAGCCCTTGTAACAGGCAGGAGTCTTGCAAAGCTCCACCTTCTCACACAGCCCATCTGGCTCCTTGGCAGATGACACATTTTTGGGTCTCATCCTCCCCTACTTATAGTCCATTTCCAGACACCAAAATGTAATTTACGGTCTAAGGGGCCGATTCCGATTCAGGCCGGAAATCACTCCGACCGAGCCGGACCCGGAGAGATTTCCGACCGAATCGGACTCTGGCAGTCCAACCGAATGAGTATGATGCGCACGCATGCAATCGGACTCGAGTCGGTCGGACTCCCATTGAAGTCAATGGGAGCCGGACGTACAATGCGTACGCGGGCTCCCATTGACTCAATGGGTGCGAGGCGAACAAGGCCACCCCCTACAGCGGGTATGCCTCGATGCGACTCGCGGCGTACATGCACAGGTAGGGGGGACCCATGGGTCCCCCCTGTGTGCGACTCGCGCGGCTACCCGTACAGGGGGGTCCGACACGGACTCCCAAAGTCCGGCTCCGACTGCTCTTTCGAGCCGGACGGCGCGAGTCGGTCGGACTGCTCGCGGCGCGCATCGTACTTGCCCAGCCAGGGAACGTCTCCATTGCGCGGTGCGAGTCGTGTCCGTGCGAGTCGGTCGGAGCGGTTCGAACCCGCGTACGAGTCGGTCGGCGATTTCGCGTGCGCTCGCATTGTACTCGCTCGGCCGGACGCACGTACGAATCGGTCGGGAAAGAGGGCTCCGAATCGGATCCGGTTAAGCCAAATCCGATTCGGTGCCCTACCGGCCGAGATCGGAATCGGCCCCAATGTCTTTGAAGTTTTATGTTTGGGTTCTGGTTCTTTTGAAGTGAACACTTCTCTTTTTCTTCTTTCCTCATGAAAAACTGTCTATCACAGCAACCAAGACTTTGAATCTGATTGACCCACAACACAATTCATGGGAGTGACCAGTGTTCACTCCTGGGTGTCAGCCACACTGATATGTGCATCAAAGGTTAATCCTAGATCCCCAGCCCTACTCTTTATGAATCCCTTATCAGTATAATCGTCTTTCCTGAGATGTGTCCAAGCCTCTTCATTATAATCTATCACTGAATGAAAGAGTAGTCCTTTGCAGTGTAAAGGGAGTCTCAGCTGACCCCGACCTTCATCCTGCAAAGGAAGATATCCTGTACACTTAGATCAGCTTCCTGACCTTTAAAAACCAAGGTATGGAAGTTAGACTATCCCAATTGATCTGGCAGAAGGGTAATCCCGCTACACTCTCTTTAGTATAGAATTAGATATAGATAGGAGTAAGGTAACAATAGTAACAATTAACATGATTGAATTGCTCATATTGTTTACCATTCTAATAATGCTCATTACAGTAACATGTCTCATCTTTCTAATAATCGCAGCTCATGCTTTCTTTGCAAGAATACGATCATTTCAATAAATGTTTGAAAATGCATTGTCGTACCTTTCTTGTGTTTACCTTGGGCATGCAAGAGTGACCAAACCAAATGGTTAGATCTGTTTCCATGGATTCCTTGGGAATCAGAGTGTCATATTCGAGGCTGCCAATCACATCTGTTACCCTGTAAGTTTAGGGTTTGTATATGGTACTGTGAGCTAGCTGAAACACACACTCAACACTTACTGATGGTATATGTGGACTAAGTCTTTATATTGTGAAGTTCATGTTGTTCTAATAAACAGTCCTGCTAGATTTGTAGGAACCGTATAACAACCCTGTGCCCATGTGCAACTGGGAAGACAACACAGGCTGCCAACCATGGAAAGATAGAGCAATGACTTCAACTCCCCAGTCCGGGAGCATTAGAGCCCTGCCACGGGATTCCAGGAGAGACTTACTACATCGGAGGAGCACTGAGGGTTTCGGCCACGACTACTGCAGCTTCCTGCTGTCTGGACACAGCTGGGGTAATGAATGGCACCTGGGGACTCTGAACCACCACTCTGAAAGAGCAGGGAAGATCAACAAATAGGCCATTAGGCCCTGGTGAACTTGCTCTAAATTGATACTGTCTAGCGCAGGGAATCGGGGATCTTACTAAGGAGACCCCATAAAACTTCTGAGACTTGAACACCTTAGTGGGGCCTAGCTTTGATGTCACCACATGTGGATTGGGACTAACCATCAGCCATAAGTGGTGAAGTAGGGCTGGAAACTGAACTAACTTTTGAGGCTCAAAATCTTCCATCAGGGCGAGCCTCAATCAGTATTCCACAAAGTCCTTCTTACATTGAACACCTTTGCCACACGGTTCTGCTAAAGCTTCAGAGGTATTGGAAGTCCAAAAATGGTTTAAGGCCCAACTTTTCAGGCTGTCTGGGCCAGTTTCTCTTAACTACTTCTAAGGCTTCCAGGACCTCAGGGACAGCATTTAGGGGCAAAGGCCAGCAGCAAGTTCCAGTACAGTTACAGTTGTAACTGGTCCACTGGAAACTCCAAGAAAAAGGCTTCTTACAGCCCAATATGTGCTTGGAGCAACTAGGACAATAGGATCATAAAGTGTCAGACCCACACTGCCATGGTGGGGAGATGATGAGCAGCAGCCATTCATTCCGATCTTCATGACATCATCACAGTCCTGGAACCCTTGACTACTATTAGTGAGAATGAAAAGCACATAAACATTTAATTGACAAGAATCAATGACATCTTGATGAACATATAAAATTTTCTTGCGGACAATCCACGAGTCAATATCATCCAGTAGACGCTCAGCAAAATGTCTGCAGTCCCATATCAATCTGTGAACGATGGCATTGGAGAACTATGCAGTGAGGCGTCATAGTCCCGAGGTACCTCAGTAAAAATTGTTGTCTTGAAAGTGCTATTAACATGCTTACAAGACAATGCAAAACAAAACACTTGAAGCCCAAATGGCAAAATTTCAAGATGTTACCTCTTTTCTTAATTGCATAGCTGGTAGACCAGAATTTGTAGGAGACTTAAAGGTGTCAATCATCCCCAGCTGATTGGGGGCAACGTACTGAAGAGTGACAAACAGGCCTATGTGACAGAGCTCTCCAAAAATGAGAAAAAAAATCTTGTAATTGTATTGACATTTGCATGTGCCAGTGAATGAATGTTAGACTGATCTACTTTTAACAGTTAACTATTTTAAAAGTATGTACACTTAGGGCCCGATTCCGATCTCGCTGGGAAAGCCCTACGGCCGACTCGCGCCCGTAGAGCTTTCCGAGCGACTCGGGCTGCTGGGCTCCGAGCAACAGAGTACAATGCAATTCAGTGCTGACAGACTCGGGTCGCTCGGAGCCCCATTGAAGTGAATGGGAGCCTGTTGTACAGAGCGTACATAGGATCCCATTGACGAAAAAGGCACGTCTCGGAAAAGGGCGCCCCCTGTCGCAGGGTTGCCTCGGTGCACCCGCACCATGCATGCATGTTAAGGGGGACCCCTGGGTCCCCCCCACTGGCCTAGTCGTAGGGCCCTTGGTGAAAAGGGTCCGCCGCGGACCCCCGAAGTCCGCTTCTCGGAGCTTTTTCGAGTCGGAGGCTCCGACTCGCTTCAGCTGCTCGAAACGCACATCGCAATCGCTCGGTCGGAAATCGTACGCATTGCGCTGTACGCGCCGGCCATTTTAGAGTCGCTCGGAAGGCATCACTGACGGGTACGAGTCGGTCATAGCGCAAGGCTTAAAACGCATCATACTTGCTCGCTTGTACAGCGGTACGAGTCGATCGGAAATCGGGTCTACAAATCGGACTCGCGCTTGACGGATGCGATTCGTAGCCCTTCCGAGCGAGATCGGAATCGGGCCCTTTGTTGTATGCCACCAAACATTGCTGCTTTGTGACATGTTCAGTCAATATGTCACTTTTTTCATTCAACATATTAGTAAAGATATTTTAAATGATTTCCTGTCTCTTAATCCGTCGATCATATGAGCCTCTCAGTGGTGGGCTTCATGTTGATGACAACCTTATGCAACTACATACTGCTCTTTGGGCAATATTCAAAGGAATTATGCCTCACAAAGCTTATTTCTGTAATGTGCAGCCCATAACAATCATGCCACAGACAATCTTGGGAAGTTAAATAAGTCTACTAACTGGCTGGTCTACACATTCAGACTTGAGCATGCCAAAACACAGTTTAATGCTACCACCTGTCCTTCTATGTACTGTATTGTAGGTCTCTTCTGCTGGGGGTTTTGGAATTACACCGAGGGGCATAATTACAAGGCCCCCGCGCCACTGGACCGTCACTTTTCTTTATGCTTCGGTGGCGCACAATGCTGAGCCATATTTACAAGGCCAAGCAAAGCCACCCTTCGCGGCTTGTCTTGGCCTTGTAAATATGGCCCCCTTTCGCGCGTTACTCCGCATGAAAGAGGCAGTTCATGGGTGTTGCTGTGGGTGTTCCCACGCAACACCCATGGATTCTGACGCATTCCCAGATTTACAAGGTTTCGTAAACCTGGGAATGCGTCAGATTCTAACGCCTCCCCAGGGGAGGTGTTAAAGTTGCATTCTGCAGCACACATAGAAGAAGGAAAATGCCATCAATGATTGTTTTTGTGGAGGAAGGTGTCCCTTCCTGCACAAAAACATTCATCTCTGGAACGCAGGCACCCTTGCGCTATGGTGCAAACGTGCCTACATTGGGGCTAGGCAGCCAGTTGTGCACCAGCGCAGAGGAAAGCACAGGGATGCATCATATTGCTGTAAATACTATGCATGCCTGCGCTTTCCAAATGATGTAGCTTGTTGCAGCAAGATGGTTGCAGCGCCATGCTGCACCATTTGCTAATAAATATGCCCCAGGGTGCCATCAGCCTTGGTGTTAACATTTGTGAGGCAATAAGTTCTGCCCATCAAATCCGCCTCGGAGTTTTTGCTTTTTGATCACCTGGTGGTTGACCTTTTACTGTGCATCAGCATCATAACTGGTGACTCACCCACAATTAGCACACAGTAAATGGACTGTGCATATTTATCACCAGTGTCGACCTTTGAAGATAAGGCAGCTGTGACGCAGGAAAGGGGACTTGGCTGGTTACTCGTGAAAATGTGGGCATAAGCATGTGTACATGTGTGGGGGCTGCATGTGTGAGACTCCTGTTGTGCGCAGCCTGGTAAATGCACACAGGTAGCCTGGCACAGATGGGGACTCAGCATGATTGGATATTGACCTGGAGTAGGCCTCATAATGTTAGTGTACACTCATAGGGAAAGTCAATCTGATTTACTGTCTTGTCTTTAGTGACACTCCATTATTCACCTATGGGAGAGACTGCTTAGGGTGCAGTTTCATTCCCTTTGTTGGCCAACAGACCAGTGATGTACAGAAATGTGGTGGAACCTCTATGCCAAACCCACATAGGAGTGTTCCAAGACTGTATTTGTGCAGCATATGGGTCATCCAGGATTGACATATTCCTCTGGCTCAGCCTAGGATCAGAGCCCAGGCCTTTTGTCACCCTGCTATGCCAAGGTAATTACATTTCTCTCCAGCAGCAGGAACAAGGGCCTCCCCACAAAAAGGGAGCAATTAACAGTGCTTCACTCGGCACCCAAGGAGGAAAGGGGTGGGGATGAAGGATCTGCATCAATCAATCAGCTGTCACACTGTATCAGGGATGGGACAGCCCAAGCCCACTGAACAAAGGAGGGAACCCAGACCTCTGGAGGCAACACAGGAGGGGGATCCACTCTGAGGGTTTGGTGGAAAAGGCCCTGGCAGTGATGTCAGCAAGGAACGGAGCTGAAACCCCCAGAGGAGATGTGACCAGTGTCTCCTGGGTGACACCTTTATGAATTGTCCCAGCATGCTGTGCAGGAGGGTTGGGGAAGGGGCAGAGAGGTGATATGGCATTGCAGAATAGGCCAAAGATGCCTTGCTTGTAAAACCTTCCACCCTAGCTTAAAAGTTCTTTATCATGGGGAAGAGCTCTCTCTTAGTTGTGCTTTTGCTGGACACTGGGACTGGAGGTGGCAGCCATGGACAACTGGAAGGAAGAACCACCAATGCCCATCTGAATTAAGAACTCTGACTGCAGTTGACCCCTGGAGCAGTGGGGCTCTCCCCAAGACAGGGAAGCTGGTCCCTTTACACCCCCTTTAAGGAGTAGCTCGGGAAGAATTAGACTGCTGCGCCAAGAAGGAGAGAAGCACAAGAGGAGAAAGAGCAGATAGGCTGGTACAGGGAGCCATGGAACCAGCTTCCTGCAAAATTGACCACCTTGGAGGCCCAGAGGCCTGGGGAAAGTGCCCCTGGTGGCTAGGGCTCTCAACTAGGAGAAACATAAGCCCAAAAGCATACAAAACAGCCCAACAATGCCAGAGATATCAACAGGAGAAGGATTTCACCTTTGCCCCTCCAGCACAATCACAAAGCACATGGAGCTCTGCTGCCCACTGCTAAAACTGCCTGGGGTGGGCCAGAGTCCAGCGGTCACCCCTGGACTAGGATTTTTTTAAATCCTAGGAGGGGGTGTATGTGGGTCCCCCTCCTCAGAGCTCCAAAGGTCTGGGGATCCCAACCTCGGGATAGATTTTCATTAGGGGGGCCCAGGGCCCGCAACTCTTTTCCCCAACCACTGCAAGAAAGTGCCTCAACAAGTGAAGCCAGGGGCCTGGGACCCTCAACTCTGGGCCCCACATGAGAAGATGTGCTGGGGGAGTGCCATGCGCCCCTTTGCAAGTAGTGGTGGACCTGCCATGCTCCCCATTCCTGTGTCTAGAGGGAGCGGGGGCCACCACTGTACGCTGCGCCCTGCCCACAGAAGTGGGCAAGGAAGAGAAACTGCCAGCTCCCGTGGTCACATGCAGAATGCAGGCCATGCAAGGAGCCTGTGGAGCAACCAGGGGTGGGCTGCCTGAGCTGCCCCTACCATTGGGAGCATGCAGGGGTGCTCGAGTTGGACTCAGCAACCCGAGATGAAAAAATAAACAAGGAAAAAGAACACTCCCCGTGAGGCCATGCGGCACAGCAGACTCAAGCGGCTGAAGCCACTCATTATAATGCACATTACGGGGGCATATATATAGTGGCAGGGGTATCACTAGTGTAACAAGGAATGTGTGGGGGAACTGTAGAAGTGCAGCAGTTCCCCCCCAAGAGGAATTTTCAAAGTACTGACCCTTGGTTTGCAGGGTCTCTGAATGCTGGCCCAAGCTGGGATTTTGTCAAGGTTCAAGCACTCACCAGGCTGAGCCTGTGATCTGCAGCTGAGAGTGCCATGCCCTCAAGGGGCTTAGATTATGGCTACAAAATGTTGACTAAAGATTGTTAAAAAAAGACACATTTACATGGTCCATGTTTGAAAATACGTTAAGAGTATTATTCATGATGATTTGACAAGGCTTATTGGAAAGTATTCTTCACCATGGTCTTAAGCAATGCTTCTTTCTAAGATGCAATGCACAATGCTTTATTCAAAGATTTGTCATGGCTGGTGGTAATACAAATTCTTAAGAGGCTGCAATGTTGTATTAATGATGATATAAGCAGCTTATTGCAATGACTGATTACTCATGATAATTGCAGAGGACGATGTCGTGATTTACTACTGATAATGCAGGGAATTGATTGCAATGCATGTTTATTCATAATAAGTGCAGAGGGATTATGGTTACTGAAGTCAGTGATGGCATGATGTATTACCATAACATGTAATTCCACTCTTGAAGTGGGACAACATTGAACTAATGCAAACTGACACCCCCATATATGGTTAAGGGCTGTATTGTATATGTTGGGGTTTTCTGTAAATTTTGGGGTCAAGACCTATAAGGTGCCAAATAAAATGTTGGTAATGTCAGAAGTATTTCCAATAGCCTGAGGTATATTTGTAATTTTTTGTGCAGCATTGCACAGTGTGTGTGCAATAAATGTACTTTAACTTTTCTAAAGAAAAAGCACAGACTGGACAATTATTGAGTGTTATTATTGCATGCTAGCGAATGGTGATTACTAGTCAACACCACTTGCCTTGAGTAGGCCTTGGACTGCTCTGCCACACTACTAAGAGAGTCAAGAACTATAATGGAGTGTTTGGTTCACAGTGGAGGGTGAATGTGGACACATTACTTGTGCAGGTCACAAGGTGTAACTAAGGTCTCTTATAATGGTGAACAGAATACTGACAACACATGTTGCAATCTGACACTCATAGGCTCTTGGGTTTTCATGGTCTAGTTTTCACATATAGCAACAAGTAGGAGTCTTGTTCCTCCATTTCACTTTCAAAGTGTTGAATTATGGTACAGTGCCTGAATATGAGCGAGTCATGTGTATGTCCTGATTATTTGGTTACAACATTGGTTGACACCACATCGACCAACCATGCACGCAACCTCTGCATCATCGTTGACAGCTCGCTGACCATGAAACGACAAGTCAACACAGTTGCCTCCTCCTGCTTCCACACACTTTGCATGCTCTGCAGAATCTTCAGATGGATCTCAGCCAACACCAGAAAGACCATCATTCAGGCCCACGTCACCACCTGCCTCGACTACGGCAACGCCCACTATGCTGGCATCTCCACCAAGCTCCTCAGAAGACTCCACACCATACAGAACACTGCAATCAGACTCATCCCGGACCTCCCCAAACGAACCTACATTGCTCCCTACCTGAGAGACCTCCAATGGCTCCCCACCCAGAAGAGATACCCGTTCAAGATCCTCACGCACACTTACAAAGCCCTCCAAGACCTAGAACCCGCCCACATCAACCATTGACTGTACGTCTACTAACCTGCTAGATACCTGCGCTCCTTATCACTCGCCCTCGCACGCACCCCCCGCATCCGTAATAGCTGCAGCGGTGGCCGCTCCTTCTCCTACATCGCTGTCATGACCTGGAATGACCTTACTCTCCATTTCCGTACCGCCTCCTCGCTGGCAGACGTCAGAAAAAGACTCAAGACCTGGTTCTTCGACGTAGACACAGCACCGAGATACCCCTAGGGGCGACAGCGTTGCACTTTACAAATGCTGTTTGATTGATTGATTGATTGAAGTAGCATTTTACAAAAAAGATTGCCTGTACATTTATTAGTTATGTATGCTTGCAATGTCCGTTTATGTGTGGCATATTAGCAGACAGAACCAATGTGACAAGTGAAGTCAAGAGTACACAAAATATAAGATGTTGACAATACCAAAGAGGCAAGTTATGACTTTTTTACTTTTTGCTCATAGGGCTCTGTTAGGGCCATGGTTTGAGGTACATGTGGTGTTGTATGACAGACAGCATTGCCTCTAACATGCATGGGAGGAATGCAGATTGTGTAATTTGTGTCACCTTAGCTACTTCATGACGTGTTCTGGAACAAGCGTAATGCTAGCAGTACCAGTACCACTACAAATTAAATGTAAGCTGATATTGCATGAAACCTACCTGTGGTTGGCTCAAAAGAGGATGCAGTTTGCTGAAGGAGGCACAATATAATATCACTGCTCAGCCTATACCATTGTTTGAGCTACTCTTCAGGTTTCTCCAATGAAGGTGACCCTAACTTTGTAGATTTCTTTCCTGCATATCCTTCTCCTGTGGTCATTCCTGCTGCAGGCTGCAGATGTTGATGCCACCTCTTCAGAATCTATCAGCCTTAGGGTGATCTGCTGCCAAACATTTTGTCTACTTACCTCAATGTTTCTGCTGAAATTCATTATTGCTGGCCTTAGGACTCTGTGCACTTTATCACTACTAACCAGTGCTACAGTGTTTATACTCACCCACCTAAACAAGGTTTAATTGGCTTACACCTGATTGTTATATTTAATTTACTTTTAATTTCCTTGTAGTGTGGTATACCATACACCCAGGGCCTGTATATTAAATGCTACTAGTGGCCCTGCAGCGCTCATTTTGCCACCCACTTAAGTAGCACCTTAAGACATGACCCAGGTCTGCCATTGCAGCCTGAATGCAGTTTTAAATTGCCAATTCGACTTGGCAATATAATCCCCTTGTTAAGCCTTAAGCCCCTCTTTTATTGCATATAAGTCACCCCTTAGGTAGGCCCTAGGTAGCCCATAGGGCAGGGTGCATTGTAATTAAAAGGTTGGACATGTCTTAGTAGTGAAAAACTCCTAAATTATTTTTTCACTACTGTGAGGCCTATCGATTTGACAGGATAACATTGGGTTGCCTTATTACATTTAGTAAGTACTAATGTTTGATTGAGGCCTGATAAGCATTTCATGCTTGGTATCTATGATATTGTAATGGTATAGTTGGATTTTGAATTACAATTTTGAAAATGTCACTTTTAGAAACGTTGTTGAAGTCTTCAGTTGTGAATAAAACAAGTTGAAGATACACAGTTGAATGACTACAGCTATTATTATTATTATTTTTTCTGAAGAGCTTTGTAAGATTATGTTCGCATAGGATAATTATGTCGATTCTGAATTTTATTGATGTTAAAATAATTGATTAACATTGTGTTAATACACTCACTTCGAGTTCATCAAGTAGTGCGCCCTCTGTCTGAGACTTGTGTCCTAGAATTGTTTTTTCAATGTTGAATAGGTGGTGGGGTGGAACCACCTCAGAAGGCGCACACTAATTGTGAAAAAATGTTTGATTCTTTGGTATATCGAGTTTACTATTAGAACTTTGAGTGCATCACCGCTGTTGTTTTATACAACTTTTAGAAACCTGGCATTTTCCAGCCCTTTGGCATTTGGGGCATCATTACGATGGCGGGCGGACAAAGTCCGCCCGCCACCGCAACGGCAAACGGGACTGCCCGCAAGAGGTGCGGCGGTCCCGCCATGTCTATTAGGATGCCACGGTGGCGGTGGCATCCCGCATCATATACATTGCAGCGGGCAGTGCTGTGAGCAGCACCCGCCGCAATGTGAATGTAGCATGTTGCGCATTGGCATGCACAACGTGACAGGCACCGCGCGGTGCCTGCCACCCTGTGCATGCCAATGTAGGGGGGTACCCCCATGTACACCCCCCACCCACCCCCTCCCCCGAGGGCCCGCAACAGGCCCCCATTGCAAAAGACTGTATGCCTTTCCATGGCGGCGTTGCCGCCATGGAAAGGCACATCTCCACATGCATCATAATAAGGATGGCGGTGTCTTGCAGACACCACCACCATGTTATGCCCCTTTTCCGCCCGGTCGACGAGTCGACCGGCGGAAAAGCTGCGGACGGTCTTTCCGTCCGCCGGGGTCCCCACCGCCATCATAATATGGCGGGGGGAAATGGAATGCGGGCGGTGTAAAATAGCGGGCAGATTGCCACCACCATACGGGCGGTGGCGATCCGCCCGCTATCATAATGACCCCCTTGGTGCCTGCAACCTCTCCTGGGTCATATGACTGGATGTAACTGACAGTAGGACTTTTCTAATTCGTACCAGACAGTCACACAAAAGAGGGATTAGGCGTGCCTGAATGGACCATCTGCTGACAGTATTGGGAGGCGGAGCTGAGCACAGCCTCACTTGTAACTGGGTTCACTGATAGAATATCGATGCTAAAAACATCGATGTAAAAAATATTGAAAAAAAAATAGAATGCAAAAATATTGACTCCCTATACTTAAACAGGTAAGTACAAAAAAATTGAATAAAAAATATCGAAGTTAAAAATGTAGATGTAAAAATATTGATTTAAAAATATAAATAAAATAAAATAATATATATTAAATATATTAAATATTAATATTATCTTTAACAAAATAAATTAAATTTAATATACATTTTAACTAAATATAAAACATAAACTTAATTTAAAAAAATATAAACACACAAACATAATAATTTATAAATATACATATATTTACTTTCAAAACAATTATTAACTATTATCTTTATTTAATTTTTAAACTTTTAAATTATATAAAAATTAAATATATACATATATCAATAATTTAAAATAAAAAAAAACATACTATAATTAATTAAAACAAAGTGGCCGAATCCGATTCGGGCCGGAAAAAATACCGACCGACTCGGTACGGGATAATAGTCCGACCGACACGTACCGGCGTTGCCCGACCTGGGAAGTACGATGAAATGCATGTGAATCACGACCGACTCGTACGGAACTCAAGGCGAACGACCGACCCGGACGGAAACAAGCTATCCAGCCAGAAAAACACGCGAATTGAACCGACCGACACGCACCAGGAAGAAACCCGAACGAAACGTACCCGCGAACTCCGACCCGCGCAGTACGATGCAAAGGGTGCAAAAGCAGACCGATTCGCACGGAGCCCAAGCCGTACGACCGACACGCATACAAAACACAGCCAAACAAACACAATACACCGCGACCGACGCGTACGCCGCATATGAAACCGAGCTGAAACACAGCGGGAACGACTCGGAGAGGCGCGCACGAGATAACTGCAACGTCCTACTCGGTCAGAAGAACGACTCCAACATGCACAATAATCACAAATGAAAAAATACAAAAGAAGAGGGCCAAACAAGCAATGACAAAGCCAATAAATACAGGGGGTGAAAAAAATGGAACAAGGACACACCCCCAACTCCACCTACATAAAGGCCACAAATCCCTACCATGATCCTTTGCAAATTCCACTGACCTGCCAGCAGAGAACACCATCACACAGCAAACACAAACACACACACAGCTCATCCAACACAAAAGCCACACACCATTAGCACCTCAACAAATAGCACCCTCACACACACACACAGCAAAACCTACACTCACACACCCTCACTTGCACACACACACACATCAATCACCACCACCCATCACCATGCCCCTAAAGAAGAATCCAAAGTTCCTAGATAGTGAATTGGAAGTCATGGTAGACGAGATCCTGAGGGTAGAGCCACAGTTGTTTGGCATATTGGTCCAACAGACCCCCATGTCGCAGAAAACCAAGATGTGGGCGAGGATCGTCGACAGGGTGAACGCACAATCACCATGTTTGTGCACAAAGGAAGACATCCAGAACAGGTGGTATGATGTGCGCAGGAGGGTCAGGGACCTACTGAAGAAGGATTACCTCCTGAGCCAGCACACCGGCAGTGGCCCTCCTGCCAAACCAGTATACCTCAGGCCCCGGGAGGAGAAGGTGCGGGCCATCCTACCACCAGTGAGCGTATATGGACTAACAAACATCCCAGAGCCTGGTGAGTACACAACTAATATACACAATATTGTGTGCCAATACACACACATCACTGTCAAGGGGACAGTCAAACCATGCACCCCTAGCAAATCAACAGCAAACAAAAGATAATCATCCCAAAAAGTGTATGTCAGTCAGATAAACAAAATACATGCCATCTCATAGTGATATGTAACTGTGTCATGACATGTACAAATCCAATACCAAATTGAGCTAGGCAGTGGCACAAATCTAACCAACAAACACTGTCAGATATTTAGTCACCACTAGAACACCACCTCACAGGGAAGCTCACAGAAAGGAAGGAATCCTGTGTATGCTGGTGAAGTCAGTGTAGACAAGAGCATGATGGGACTCGAAGTAACAGATAATGGGCAGCCTCACATTTGGACCATCAACACCACTCAGAACCATGCTCACAACACAGGGAGTGGATAAGGACTGACAAGATGGCTGACACTGGGTACTGCTGTGGGGAGCACAAGGCCCTGCTGGGAACTGTGCACCAACAAACAGCACAACACCACTGCCTGACATCCTGAAAGCCAACTTGCACTCCCTGCAATGCAAGCACGTTGCATGGTGGGATATCTGGCTGGGTGGGAAGGAGGACTCACAGCACTGACCATAGTTACAAGCAGCTCACCTCACACACCCCCTCAACACAAACTCCACATAACCCACCTGGGAGAATGCAATGCCTCACATACCAAATGAAGATCCCACAAAGAACCACCACCCTGGGTAATGCCGTGTGAAGCACAGGGACACTCTTGGGACTTGTAGCCAAACAAACGCAAGGACAACACTGTCAGCCTTCCTGTCAGCACAGGCACACTACCCCACAGGGAAGCAGAGTGCAAAGGAAGGAAGTACGGGCATGCTGGGAAGGGGGGTGTAGGCAATAGCATCATGGGAGTTGTAGTCACAGATACTGCTCACCCTCACAATTGGCCCATCAACACCACTCTGAACCATGCTCACATCACAGGGAGTGGATAAGGACTGACAAGATGGCTGACACTGGGTACTGCTGTGGGGAGCACAAGGCCCTGCTGGGAACTGTGCACCAACAAACAGCACAACACCACTGCCTGACATCCTGAAAGCCAACTTGCATGCCCTGCAATGCAAGCACGTTGCATGGTGGGATATCTGACTGGGTGGGAAGGAGGACTCACAGCACTGACCATAGTTACAAGCAGCTCACCTCACACACCCCCTCAACACAAACTCCACATAACCCACCTGGGAGAATGCAATGCCTCACATACCAAATGAAGATCCCACAAACAACAACCACCCTGGGTAATGCCGTGTGAAGCACAGGGACACTCTTGGGACTTGTAGCCAAACAAATGCAAGGACAACACTGTCAGCCTTCCTGTCAGCACAGGCACACTACCCCACAGGGAAGCAGAGTCCAAAGGAAGGAAGTACGGGCATGCTGGGAAGGGGGGTGTAGGCAATAGCATGATGGGAGTTGTAGTCACAGATACTGCTCACCCTCACAATTGTCCCATCAACACCACTCTGAACCATGCTCACATCACAGGGAGTGGATAAGGACTGACAAGACGGCTGACACTGGGTACTGCTGTGGGGTACACAAGGCCCTGCTGGGAACTGTGCAACAACCAACAGCAAGACACCACTGAATGACATCCTGAGAGTCAACCTGAACCCACTGCAAGGGTGGTAAAGCACAGAAAAAAGGTAGCAGTGGAATACAGGGTAGCACCTCAGTTACAAAGCAGTATTTTTCTGAAATTATTTCTTATTCATCTATGAGTGTTGGTGCCACTCCAGGTAATATAAAACATCCCGCTACCACGGATGTGACCCCATAGGAGTACCAACGGACTCCTATGTTAGTTCAAATAACACAAATTTACCTAGGCACTCTTCAAGTTTATCAAACACTACAGTTGAATAGTGTAACCAGTCTGTATAGAAATCTATATATCAATTCACAGGCAAATAATCCAACAAGTCAATTTGAGCAGTAAAAAATGTTTTTTAATTTACTAATATTATTTCATTGCTAATTGTGGTGATCTCATATTTTGCGGCACAGTAAAAATAATCAACAGTTACAGATATTATTTTCTATTTATAATTTCCCAGAGGTCCTGTTCATATAGTCTTTACTACGTTGTCTTGGATGGAAACAGCCGACACGTGTTTCGTTAGGTTAGTAACTTCTTCAAGGCTTCAAAAATCCAAACGACAGTTCAAATGATAGGTAACGCTCCCATGGACACAGTGATCACCCGTACCATGTATGTCGGATATTGAGGGACAAATAATGTATGTCAGCCGCCTAAGAGTAGATCGATTTTTCAAAAAGGATCCACTTACATAAGATGTCTTCTCGTAATAATCTATCTAAGGAGTCTAATATGGCAATATTCGCAAGTAAGTATTACTCCTGTTTCGGATATTTGACGTAGATTTGTGGAACATAAAAGATTCAAGTGAAGGTCTTGGAGATTTAAATTATGACTTCAAGGGCTATGGTAAGCCTCCCTAGTTTTGGCACGGAGCGCCGTGTTCCAATCGTGGCGTCCCTCGAAACAAATAACCTGAACCCACTGCAAGGGTGGCATGCTTCATGGTGGGATAACTGGGCTAGGTGGAGAAGGATGGCCGGATGTCCACCAAATACAACAAATGCTGGCCATGCACACACCTCAACATTCACATTGAAATGCCCCAGGTATGCATGACAATGTGCTACACCAATATCAACCTCTTACTGTGACAACTTAGGACAATGCAATGTACATGCCCACATCCAGAGGTACAGTCACAACTGTCAGGTGTGTGAACCATTGATGCCTGTAGAAACATAACATACAATGTGTGTCTCTTCCAAATACAGGTGATGATGATGGGGACACAGCAGCAAGCGAGGAGGAGTCCCTGTCCCAGGCTCCGGGGGACACAGAGCTCACTGGTGTGGAACAGCCTCTGCCCTCCTCGGATGGCGAAGACCTACCTGGCACCTCCGGTCTGAGTCATCATGCAGCACCAGCTGGACCAACACCTGCACCCCTGCACCCACCCCTCCAACAACTGCCAACACACAGACCACCCCCGCCGACACGGACAGACCAAGGACCACCGATGGCAACAGCACAGGGCCCCAGGCCCAGCGTGGAGCAATGGACGACAACACCACTAACAACCCCCAAGGGGCCTTGGGTCACCTGTGCGTGCCACCGCAGGTCCTGCACGTGTCGCCAGGGGTGGTGGGAGGGGTGGTAGACATAGGGCGCTGCTTGCAGAGGGGTCTGGACTGCATGATGACCCACAACTGTCACGCATCGCTGATGCGTACCAGGATAGCACCGGAGAGGTCAGACAGGTCGTGGGGATCCTCAAGGACATACAACAGCAGCAGGCTGCCCATCATGCCCGCTTGGACTCCCACATGTCCCGTGTGGAGACACACATGTCTCGCATGGAGTCCAAGTGGGACACATTGCAAGAACTCACAGCGGTGCATAGGGACATATTGACATGCCTCCGCCAGATTAGCACCAACATGGCCACACCTCCCTGTGTGCCCACAACATCTGGTGCTGCAACAACTGACACCGCCACAGGGAGGGAGGAGGACTCTGGCGGAGACTCCCCTGCACCACCGCAGCCTGCACGTGAGGGTCCCCCCCAAAGAAGAGGGGTCGTCCGAGGAAGGAAAACTGAGAGGTTGATGGCCACGTACATCCCCCAGGAAGCCAACACCTGTTCCGGAAATTCTCCTTTGTGTGCAAACGTTTCACCCTTTCGAATGCAACACTACTCTCCCACATGACATGGGGAGTTCAAGTTGGACTAATGTATCATATGACTGTGGACTTCACTCAGGACATTTCTGCTACCAAGGATTCCAACTCATCTGGAAACTTTGGATCACAATCCCAATGTACAGCACCCACCATCCTGTGCACTATACACACACACATTTCTGTAAATAAAATCACTAGTACACCATACTTGCCTCTGTTGTTATTCAAATGTGGATACTGTTATGGTGATGATGATCTGCTAAATTACACTGTGTATGCTAACTGCTACAGCAAGTACAACACCGTCGTGTGAGTCATGGTGACGTGACACATATGAGGGAGACACACCACTAGGGCTACACAACACAGAGACACCAGGGCCATCGGACTCATCACCCACAGTGATGTTGCCAGGAAATACAGTGGAATGCACAGACACCACACATATTCAGAGTCTGTGTCAACTAGCCCACAGGTGCAGTAAGCAAATGTCAGTCAGATGTGTGACCACAGACAACGCACATCCCAAAGTGAAGCACAGGTTCATTACACATTTGCAACATGTTGTTTCCACTACAAATGCAAGGTTTACCCACGTGGCAGTGGCCACACAGTCAACAAGTGCAGAAGATATGAAGTTCAGGGGTGTGTGGCACATCACTTGTAGGCAAACTACTGCTGCCACCCTGAAAGCTGATTCATGGTGTCGGGGGATCCAAGTTGACCAAAGTACTCAGTAAGCACCCTGTGAAGGACAGACATGACACACAGTTAAAACCACTGAAGAACAGGACAGAACTGCAATAGTCATGCCCAAAACATGTCACAAGACAACTACACAAAACCAAGTTAGCATGTCAAAACTGTTGGGGAGTACAGACTACCTGTAAGGACACATTGCTGCACGCATCCAGTCAAGTAGCACTTGGCCACACTCAAACAGCACCAGAGCACCACCCACATATATCATGCAAACTCACATCATTCACATGACATCTCCCTGGATACTCACATTCAGCTGAAGAAGTTGGTGATGAGCTGTGTGCGGACATCACCATCATCATCATCATCATCACTGGCATCGTGGTCCAGGCCAGGATCCTCCACAGGTGGCGGACGTTGGTCATCATCATCCAGGATGAGAGGCAACTCCTTCCGCACTGCCAGGTTGTGTAGCATGCAGCAGACGATGACAATCTTGCACACCTTTGCTGGGGCATATGGGAGGGCCCCTCCTGTCTTGTCCAGGCAGCGGAAGCGGCTCTTCAGGAGACCAAATGTCCGCTCAATCACTCTCCTGGTACGACCATGCGCCTCATTGTAGCGCATCTGGGCTGGTGTCACAGGGTTCCTGAGTGGTGTCAGCAACCACGGCATGTTGGGGTATCCGGAGTCACCTACGGACAGACAAGTGCACATTAGCTGAGTTGGAAAAGTGGGTGGAATACTACAGATCAGAACACACACAATGGTACAAAGTCAGTACACACCGACAAGCCAGGCACGCTGGTTCTGCATCTGTGCCATCATCCTCAGGATGCGACTACTCCTCATCACGTAGGCATCGTGTGCTGAACCAGGGAAACAGGCACACACATGTGTGATGCTCATATCTGCAAGACATACCACCAGAACATTGATCGAATGGTAATGTTTACAGTTCCGGTATGCCTGCTCATGTGCCTGTGGTGGTATCAAAGCCACATGTGTCCCATCAATGGAGCCAATGACATGTGGCATCCTCCCCAGGGCATAGAAGTCACTCTTGACGTCAGTGAGTTGTTGACGTGTCGGGAAATAGATATACTGGTTCAGGCATCTCAACATTGCCTCCAAAACATCGCGTAGCACACGGCTGAACATAGTCTGTGACATCCCACCGGCAGTCGCCACAGTGTGTTGAAAGGTACCGGTGGTAAAGAAGTGTAGGGCTGCCATTACCTTCACCTTGGGTGTCAGCGCCGTAGGGTACGTCCGGCCAGGTTGCAAATGTGGTGCCAAGCGCACTGCCAAATCATCAATCAGCTGCCTGGTGAAGCGGTACCATCGGATGCTGTCACGTTCCACCATCGTTGCCAGGTCAGGGAATGGTCTATGGACAGCTGGAGCCTTGCAGTGCATAGGTTGAAGAAAGAAAGATTGTCAGTCACCAAACATATGTGCCATTCACCATACTCAATTTCACATGATACATCATTACGAGACACAAGTACTTGATGTGTGTGCCGTTCTGTTCGGACATAACTTCTCAGTACAACATGTGTGCACAACAGGTACCAGGTTGTGCTATGGGAAACCATTAGGCTGTGTCACAGTACCCATGTCCTGCTGTCACGTTCCACACACACACCACAGTGACATGTCTGGACAGATGCGCCACAGGCATCACAGCTCTTTGACAGGTAGATTCCCAGTGACCCTGTCTTGCCACATGGACACTGGCATGACATGGCGTATCATGTACACGTCAGAAAAACAAACATGACTCGCACAGGTAGTGGCCCCTGTCGCCTCCGCAGGACAGACATGGACGCCAGTGACGCACAACATCAAAGTCCATGCACAAACAACGTTGATGTGGAGACTGTCTCCCATCGTGCACATGGAATCAGAGACATCAGAAACACAACATGCACACAGACTGTGGAGGGACATCACTATTGTGGCAATGGGTCATCCTGTGACGTACATGCCTTCCCCCATGGGACCCTGGGGGTATGTAACATGTCACACACATACACAACCTGGAAATGTGACCATGCCACATGCTCCGAAATGAACTGTTGCACATCACAGTGGTCATGTGCACACCACACAAAGGACCCTGTCCCCATTAACACATGCACAGCCTGGGTGTGGCTGCCCACAAGTGCCACCACAGAAACCACATGTTAACCCCCATCCACAGAAAAGGTAATGCAGCCTTACATGCCTTAGGAAACAGTGTGGACTGGGTGTGGTGTTGTAGGTGTGCCCCTGTGTCTCTGGCAGGTATATGTGGCTGGCATACGTTCACCAGTGACAAGCATGGTGACATATGCGACTGACCTGTACAGGTACGCGTTGTAAAGCAATGGACGATCGGTGTGCCTGGCCGGCCCATTGCATCTGTTGTATCCCGAAATACGCGTTGTACAGCAATGGACCGATCGGTGTGCCCGGCCCATTGCATCTGTTGTGAGCGGGTACGCGTTGTATCCCCAAATACGCGTTGTACAGCAATGGACCGATCGGTGTGCCCGGCCGGCCCATTGCATCTGTTGTGAGCGGGTACGCGTTGTATCCCGAAATACGCGTTGTACAGCAATGGACCGATCGGTGTGCCCGGCCGGCCCATTGCATCTGTTGTGGCGGTGCACGCGTTGTACAGCAATGGACCGATCGGTGTGCCCGGCCGGCCCATTGCATCTGTTGTGAGGGGTACGCGTTGTACAGCAATGGACCGATCGGTGTGCCCGGCCGGCCCATTGCATCTGTTGTGAGCGAGTGCGCGTTGTATCCCGAAATACGCGTTGTACAGCAATGGACCGATCGGTGTGCCCGGCCGGCCCATTGCATCTGTTGTGGCGGGTGCGCGTTGTACAGCAATGGACCGATCGGTGTGCCCGGCCGGCCCACTGCATCTGTTGTGAGCGGGTACGCGTTGTATCCCGAAATACGCGTTGTACAGCAATGGACCGATCGGTGTGCCCGGCCGGCCCATTGCATCTGTTGTGAGCGGGTATGCGTTGTACAGCAATGGACCGATCGGTGTGCCCGGCCGGCCCATTGCATCTGTTGTGAGCGGGTACGCGTTGTATCCCGAAATACGTGTTGTACAGCAATGGGCAGATCGTGCGCACGCATTGGCTGGGGCCTGGCATGGCAACGGACGTGTTTTCGAAGCTCCAACGAGTCTGATGCAGTAAATTCAGTTGGCCAGCCACAACAATGTTGCAAAATCATGGGTGTCATGAAGTTGAAGATTTGAAGGATGCTGTGGGCGTGTATTAGTGCTGCTATTCCATGGATTGGTCAGATTCAGAAGATGCAAACGACTTGGACCTATCACTTTGGACACATGGGACAGTATCTGCCTCTGCAGCACACATATAATGCTGGCTGTTCCCCTGAGAGCTCACTTGCCTGCACTACATGCTCCAGGACGACATCTGCCACCAACACTGCTGCTGTCTCTGCATCCTCTGGCTACTGCAATGGCATGCACTGTGGAGAGAGCCCCAGCCTTCAGCCTTGAGGAGAACCAGGCCCCGCTGGACAGCCTCCTTCCACAGTACAGCAAGCTGTATGGGACACCAGGGGAGCAGGTGAGTGTGCTGTCCACTGCCTTTCTAATTTTGCATGTTGTCTGACTAGCAGGATTTACAGTGTGAACACCACTGGCTAGCATGCTCACTGAGTAGTTCTGAGCCCCCAAAGTGTGTAGTTACATGCACTGAACAGGTACAGTGCAGTAACAGTGCATTCCAACAAGGTTTACTTTCCATGCAATGATACCATGTAGTAACTGCTGGCAAACTGTTCATAGCCATCGTTGCACTGCCTGTGTACATCATGTGCCCCAGTGATTGAGACATGTATATCCAACTGTGTGATGCACGGATATGTTGCATGTGTAGTAATGGCATTTTCACTTTGTCATCCTCACAGGTTGATGCCCACCAGAAGCAGAAAATCTGGCTGACCATCGCCCGGGCAGTAAGATCCGTGGGGACTACAAGCGCCGGATCCGCAACTGCCAGAAGAGGTGGCAGGACCTTCGAGGCTGGACCCGGAGGATCGCAAGGGTCCAGCTGAAGCTGTTGCCTCCTCGCAGGAGGGGCGGACACCGGACCCTGACCCCCACATGCTCAGGATCCTGGCGGTGGTCTTCCCTGACCTGGATGGGCAGCTGAAGGCCAGACAGCAGCAAGGAGGGGTGAGTCCATGACAGCACTGTGCACTTTGTCTGACATGCTATGTGCCCTCCTCTGGCCTGGTTAAACTTCCACAGTACATCAGTCTTGTGGTCCAGGACCCATGTCCCTCTATTGTGACATGCCCACTCCTCATCTGATACGCATATGTGTGGCCCTTACAGTCAGGAAATTGTGTCACTTGGGGACTGTGTCATTGCATTTTGCTTTGCTCAAGGTGGGGGACAGCATTTGTTCCGGTGACTTTGTTGTGGGATTCATGGGTGGGTCAATTGCTCACACAATGCCCAAGTCCTGACATGTAATCTGGGTGTAACTTTGATATGTGGTCCACTTGCTGATCTGATTCACCACATGTCCCTGGGGTATTTGGCACACCCCCATGCTGTGGGTGGGAACAATGTTTGGGCCTCAGGAGTATGTATATCAAGTGTGTCACACATGCTTAGACACCTGCCTACTGTCCAGGACTCATCCCTCTTACAGGTGGAGCTGGACAGTCATGCCTACTCCAGGGCATACAATACACTCTGTACTCCCACTCCCGTGGATCATCTGACATGTTGTGATCAGTGACATGTTCCCTCAGGTGTCTGCCTCTGTGTCATTGTGCTGTGGCTTCGTTGTCAGGACTACTGGTATGTTTGTCGGTTAGGGCTCAGCATGCCATCTGAGATGTGGCCATGAGAGACAATACTTCTGTGACTTATAGGTGTCTGATCACTTGACTGTGCACACAGGTGTATGCGACTGTGACTTTCAGGCAGCTGTTTTTCATTCACAGCACACTGTGAGGTGCTCATGTTCAGAGAGTTGTGTTTCGTGTCCCCCATATGTCCAATTGGTATGACGTGGACAAATAGTAGTTCAGATGATGTTGTTTTTGGGGGATGGACATGTGCACTTGTCAGTTACATAACTTGCATTCCCCATGTCCTAGGATTGTGACACAGTGCAGACTGTTGTTGGCTGGCTGCCATGGCCATGTGACTGGAGACAGTGATGTATGACTTTGCACGCATGCCTGTGTCATGGCATTAAACTTCCTAAGACTGATCCTGCAGGGGAGTGACATGTGCAACATGCACCCCATTGTGGCATTGACTATCCGGACATGGGTGGATCATGGTGTCTGGTGCTGGTATGCATCACATGCATTTCTATTTAGACTCTGGCCATCCCTTTCTCTGGACACCTGCACTGACTCAGTGGCAAGAGATGTGATGTGTGCATGTTCACATACTTCACCGTGTTCCCTGCAATGTCCAACAACTGTGTAGGTGGTGCATGTGTCCACACTGGGGTCTTACCATCAGACAGGCACCAGACAGATGGGTGCAAGGGCAGGAGGGGTGTGAGTCCCATGGTTGACCATCAGACTGACAATTGGCTTCCCGAATCTGTGTGAGGACTTTAGGCAATGTTCAACTAAGGATGCCAGGGCTTGCTCTGTGATGTGCTGTACTTACTGTGGTGTGTGCGGTCAGTGCAGGTGACTGATGTTTGTCTGTTTCCCTAATTTTTGCAGATACATCCACGGCCACAGGAGGGGACAGCTCCAAGGACCAGGAGGAGCAGCGGAGCCAGACTGGGTCAGCATCCGACGAGTGGTCAGAGGGACCCAGTGGCACAGAGGGCGAGGGGAGCCACACCGAGGAGTACTCAGCACCATCCACCTCAGCTGAGGACCACAGCAGCTCGGAGGATGACTCCCTTGTGGAGGCGGGTCTCAGCAGCCACCAAAGGCCAGCTAGTCTGTCTGGCCCCGCCACCACCACCACCACCACCACCACCGCCCTCCCATTGGCTCCCATTCCTGAGGCCCGTGGAGGCTCCCGTGCTCGGGAGCGTGTCTCCTTCGTGCCAGGCACCGCACCCCCTGCCCCTGTGTCCCCTGCTGCCCTGAGTGAGGAGTCTGTGTACCTCCTTCGGCAGCTCCATATAGGGCAGACAGCAATGCTGAGTGTCCTCCATGCACACACCACTCTGTTGACACAGCTGGTGTCGTTCATGGAGGGCATCTCGACGGGTATGTCTGCCCTACAGAGGACAATAAGTCCATGGACTCCTCCCTGACGGCAGCCGTGTCCCTCCTCCAACAGTCCCTCACCCCTCCAACCTCTGCCCCATCCACACTTCCTGCCACCCTACCTGTCCAAAGCACATGCACACCTGCACAATCACCCAAGCACACAAACACGAGCAGCACAGACACACCCAAGAGAAAGGCAAGACGTGCACACAAGCATCCTCAGGGGACTGATACCACACACACAGGGGATGGGGAATAGACACACACACAGGCATCCACAGTCACTCCGCAGTCCTCCAAATCCTCTCCCTCCAAGACCCCTTCCCTTGCCTCACCTGCTACCCCACCTACACAGCAGATCTTCCTGTGTGACCTCGGCCTCTTCCCCTCCGATCCTGCTGATCCAGCATATCGGGGGAAGAGGAAGTCCAGCCACACAGAGGGTAGTGCCCCTCGCCCCCGGACACCCTCCCCCAGGCGCAGGCAGACACTGGACCCCATTCAGAAGTCCCCCGGACCAGGAAGAGCAAGACCCCACCACCACCACAACGCAGCTCCACCACCCAGTCTCTCTCCTCCATCCCCAGGCCACCACTCCACAGGTTCCCCCGCCACACCCTGCCCCAGGTTCCCCCACACACCGATACCGCATCCCTAGACTGCTTAGGCCCTCCCCCCTGCCACTTGCTCTTCCACCCCCAACCCAGACGCTCTGACTGTTAGTGCCACTGGTGTGGAGACCGGGTCCCCCCCCCTCTGTCCTGCCCACCTCATCTGCCCACCCTTCCACTTCCTTGGAGTCATGCACTGCAGTGGAGTCCACAACCACCCCGTCTGACTCGGGCACTGCAGTGGGGACCCAGTCCACTACATCAGACCAGCCCACTGCAGTGGTTGCAGCACCCACACCAACTGACTTGTGTACCACAGTGGTGCCGGCCCCCCTGAGTCAGACACCTCCACTGCAGTTGCCGGTGACACTCCTGCACCCACCACCCCTTCACTGCCTCACTCTGCCATCCCCTGATCCTGTCCATGCGGTGCCTGGCCTGCCCCTTGTATGCCCCTCCAAGGGGGATGTCCCCTGTCCGTACCAGTGCAGGCAAGCAATGGGTGACCAGTTGTCACTTATCATCCTGTTGGGACTGTGATTTTGGACTGGCCATTGGCCTTAGTTTCTTTTGGACTTCAGAGTTTTCCTTGACATTTGCTGAATAAAGCCTCTTTTTGTTTAATTGTGAGTCTTCTTTTGATGTACATGATGTGGATGAGTAGCATCCTGCATTTGCAGTTGTAATAGTGTTCATATCAGGAAAATGAAGTGTTGCTGTGATGGACTCCATGTGGTCCATGGGATATGTGTCTCAATCAATCAATCAATCATGTCACTTATAAAGCGCACTACATACCCGCGAGGGTCTCAAGGCGCTGGGGGAAGAGGGGGGTGGTGCTGCTACTGATCGAAGAGCCAGGTCTTGAGGAGTCTTCTGAAGGCCAGTAGGTATTGGGTCTGTCGGAGGTTGGTGGGGAGGGTGTTCCAGGTCTTGGCGGCGAGGTGGGAGAAGGATCTGCCGCCGGCGGTCGTTTTCCGGATGCGGGGGACTGTGGCGAGGGCGAGGCTGGTCGAGCGGAGCTGGCGGGTGGGGGTGTAGAAGCTGAGTCGTCTGTTGAGGTAGGCTGGTCCGGAGTTGTGGAGTGCTTTGTGTGCGTGGGTGAGGAGCTTGAAGGTTATCCTCTTGTTGACAGGGAGCCAGTGCAGGTCTCTCAGGTGGGGTGTGATGTGGCTGCGTCGGGGGATGTCGAGGATAAGATGTGCAGAGGCGTTCTGGATGCGTTGCAGCCGTCTCAGGAGCTTAGCCGTCGTTCCTGCGTAGAGGGCGTTTCCGTAGTCCAGCCTGCTGGTGACGAGGGCCTGGGTGACTGTTTTTCTTGTTTCGGTGGGGATCCACTTGAAGATCCTGCGGAGCATTCGGAGGATGTTGAAGCAGGATGAGGAAACGGCGTTGACCTGCTTAGTCATGGAGAGGGTGGGGTCGAGGATGACCCCTAGGTTGCGTACGTGGTCGGTGGGTGGCGGGGCTGTTCCCAGTGATGTTGGCCACCAGGAGTCGTCCCAGGCTGAAGGGTTGGAACCAAGGATGAGGACCTCCGTCTTGTCCGAGTTCAGCTTCAGGCCTTCATTCCTTCTTGGAGGTGGGCTTTGGCGGTGTGAGGGTCTTTGGTGAGGGAGAGGATCAGCTGGGTGTCGTCGGCGTAGGAGATGATGTTGAGGTTGTGCTGTCGGGCGATGTGGGCGAGGGGTGCCATGTAGATGTTGAACAGCGTTGGGCTGAGGGAGGAGCCTTGGGGTACGTCGCAGATGATCTTGGTGGCCTTGGATCGGAAGGGGCGAGGCGGACGCTTTGTGTTCTGCCGGAAAGGAAGGATGTGGTCCAGTCCAGGGCCTTCTCTTGGATCCCGGCGTCGTGAAGGCGTGTTCGTAGTGTGTAGTGGCAGACCGTGTCGAAGGCGGCTGATAGGTCCAGGAGGATGAGGGCTGCTGTTTCTCCGTTGTCTAGCAGGGTCCTGATGTCATCGGTGGCAGCGATGAGGGCGGTTTCGGTGCTGTGGTTGCTGCGGAAGCCGGACTGGGAAGGGTCCAGGATGTTGTTCTCCTCGAGGTAGCGGGTCAGTTGTTTGTTGACGATTTTCTCGGTGACCTTCGCGGGGAACGGGAGCAGAGAGATGGGTCGGAAGTTCTTGAGGTCCTTGGGGTCTGCCTTGGGTTTCTTGAGTAAGGCGGTGATCTCGGCGTGCTTCCAGCTTTCCGGGAAGGTTGCTGTCTCGAAGGAGATGTTGATTATTTTCCGGAGATGGGGCGCGATGGCTGTACTGGCTTTGTTGAAGATGTGGTGAGGGCACGGGTCTAGCGGTGAACCGGAGTGGATGGTGTTCATGATCTCGCTGGTGTCCTCGTCGTTGATGTTGGTCCAGGAGAGCAGGCGGTTGGTGGTTGTGGGGGCAGTGGTCTCGGTGGTTGCCGGGGCGGTCGTGGTGTTGAAGCTGTCGTGGATGTCGGCGATTTTGCGGTGGAAGAAGGTGGCCAGTGAGTCGCACAGGTCTCGCGATGGCTGGATGTCGTTGGTGTTGGAGCTGGGGTTGGAGAGTTCCTTCACGATGTTGA
Organism: Calotriton arnoldi; assembly: GCA_963921515.1. Taxonomy (NCBI): domain Eukaryota; kingdom Metazoa; phylum Chordata; class Amphibia; order Caudata; family Salamandridae; genus Calotriton; species Calotriton arnoldi. Next base: position 513,331 of record CAWUFW010007020.1, read on the forward strand.
AGAGCTCTTTGCTGTTGTGTGCGTTGTTGTCTAGGCGGTCTTTGAGTGAGGCCCTTTTGGCGGATCTGATGAGGTGATGGTGACTGCGGGTGGCGCTCTTGTGGGCGGCGTACCTGTCCGCTGTCCGTTCGTGGAGCCAGATCTTCTCCAGTTTTCGGCATGTTCGTTTGGAGGCCTGGAGGTCTTTGGTGAACCAGGTGGCTTTCTTGCTGGTGTGGCTGTTGGGCGGATTCTTGAGCGGGGCGAGGTGTTGGCGCAGTCGTCGATCCACTGTCTGAGGTTGCGGGCGGCGGTGTCGGGGTCGGAGGGTTCGGCGGGTGGGCTCAGGGCGAGGGTTGTGGTTAGCTGGTCTTCCGTGACTCTGCTCCAGCAGCGGCGAGGCATTTGTTCGGTGCGGTGGTGCGTGGTGGGCTTCCTGTAGGTGAAGTGGATGCAGTGGTGGTCAGTCCAGTGGGGTTCGGAGGTGTGGTTGAAGGAGACGTGTGGGCTTGCGGAAAAGATGGAGTCGAGCGTGTGGCCGGCGGCGTGGGTGGGTGTAGTCACGAGCTGTCTGAGTCCGAGGGTGGCGAGGTTGTCGATCAGGGTGGTGGAGTTGGTGTCCTTGTTGTTCTCGAGGTGGAAGTTCAGGTCCCCGAGGAGGATGTAGTCCGTGGAGGCGATGGCATGTGTGCTGACGAAGTCAGCGATGGAATCGCTGAACTGTGGTCGGGGTCCGGGGGTCTGTAGATGAGGGTTCCTCTGAGGGTGGTGTTGGGATCGGTGTGGATCTGGAAGTGCATGTGTTCGGCGGTGCTGAGGGTGTCGTCGGTGTTGGTTGAGACTCTGAGGGTGTTCCTGTGGACGATGGCGATGCCTCCTCCAACTCCGTTGGTGCGGTCCCTGCGGGTGATCTTGTATCCGTCCGGGATGGCAATGGCGATGTCGGGGGCTGAAGCGGGATTCAGCCAGGTCTCCGTCAGGAATGCGACGTCTGGGGAGGTTGAGTCGAGAAGGTCCCAGAGTTCGATGGCGTGTTTGCGGGCGGAGCAGGTGTTGAGGAGGATGCATCTGAGGTAGTTGGGTTCTTTCCTGGGCGGTGGTTTGGCGGGGCGGGTGCTGGCGAAGCTGCAGTTCCGGCAGGTGAAGGGCCCTTGGGTGCGCTTCGGGGTGGCCTGGTAGCAGGCGTGATCTTTTCCGGGGTTGAGTGCGTGGAGGGTGCTGGCGTCGTATCGGCGTCTGTTGATGTGGCGGGCGCGGGGGATGCCCGGACCAGGGGGTCTGGCGCTGCGCACGTCCGCTGCGCGGCCGCACAGCGCCCGCCATAAATGGGGAGGTGGGAGGGAGGAGCAGGGAATGGGGCAGCGAATGGGCAGTGAGGGGGCGGGGCCGCAGGGGCGCAGCGGCGGGAAACAGGCACAGAAGGGAAAACGAGCACAATCAGGGCATCACGGGGGCACAGAAAGGAAAAAGAGCGAGCACAATCAGGGGCAGCAAGGGGGGCACAGAAAGGCAAAAACTAGCACAATGAGGGGCAGCAAGGGGGCACAGAAAGGAAAAACGAGCACAATCAGGGGCAGCAAGGGGGCACAGAAAGGAAAAAGCGAGCACAATCAGGGGCAGCAAGGGGGCACAGAAAGGAAAAACGAGCACAATCAGGGGCAGCAAGGGGGCACAGAAAGGAAAAAGCGAGCACAATCAGGGGCAGCAAGGGGGCACAGAAAGGGAAAAAACGAGCACAATCAGGGGCAGCAAGGGGGCACAGAAAGGAAAAAACTAGCACAATGAGGGGCAGCAAGGGGTCACAGAAAGGAAAAGCGAGCACAATCAGGGGCAGCAAGGGGGCACAGAAAGGAAGAACGAGCACAATCAGGGGCAGCAAGGGGGCACAGAAAGGAAAAAACGAGCACAATCAGGGGCAGCAAGGGGGCACAGAAAGGAAAAGCGAGCACAATCAGGGGCAGCAGCAGGGCACACAGACGGAGCTGTGTGGTGGGGGAGCGACCTACCAGTCAAGGTCAGGGGTCGCTCTCTTCACCACGCAGCGGCCGCCATAAATGGGGAGGTGGGAGGGAGGAGCAGGGAATGGGGCAGCGAATGGGTAGTGAGGGGGCGGGGCCGCAGGGGCGCAGCGGCGGGAAACAGGCACAGAAGGGAAAACGAGCACAATCAGGGGCAGCAAGGGGGGCACAGAAAGGAAAAAACGAGCACAATCAGGGGCAGCAAGGGGGCACAGAAAGGAAAAAAAAACGAGCACAATCAGGGGCAGCAAGGGGGCACAGAAAGGAAAAAACTAGCACAATGAGGGGCAGCAAGGGGGCACAGAAAGGAAAAACGAGCACAATCAGGGCAGCAAGGGGGCACAGAAAGGAAAAAACGAGCACAATCAGGGGCAGCAAGGGGGGCACAGAAAGGAAAAAACGAGCACAATCAGGGGCAGCAAGGGGGCACAGAAAGGAAAAACGAGCACAATCAGGGGCAGCAGCAGGGCACACAGACGGAGCTGTGTGGTGGGGGAGCGACCTACCAGTCAAGTTCAGGGGTCGCTGTCTGAGGTGTAATGTTCAGCATTTGACACAAGGATGTACGTTTAGCATTTGTAAATGAACATCTTTGTCTTACACTGATGCACATCTGGTGGGCTTACCACTGTTCAATGTTCCGATTTCCCTGACTGTGTGCCCAGCTCCACTGACATGCAGTTTTGCACATCAATGTCGAAGGACTCATCTGTGTATACAGTGCAACTTGCTTGACACGTGTTTTGGGTGTATGCAGATGACTGACGTGACACTCCCGTACCCAGGCTGATGTGAGCAGAGCCTTCTGTGTGTTGTAGTTGTTGACTCACTGACGGAGTGTTCTGCTGACATGTTTGGGTCGTGCACAGACAAGGTTTGGCACAGCGGACCTTCCACAGGAGTGGAGTCCCCTCATGGCAGTGTGTAATCCGGTGACATTGCGTGGGCCTGTGTTGTGTGTTGTGTAAGCATGTCTGTGCGTGTTCCCTTCCCTTTTCCTACACAGGCTGTGTCCCTAGGGATGTTCCTGTTTGTGATGCTTGCTGAGTTGTTCTGTGTTCATCCAGCATCTTGGACCTGGTTTCTCCATGATGTGGGTGCATGGCAAACTAATGTTCATGAGGTTGTCATCCCAGGTTGTCTTTGTTGTCAGGGCTGGGGATGTGGTCAAATGCAGATGGGACACATTCAGGATTCCCCTTGGCACTTGTTGTTTACACAAGTCATGTGATTTACAGTTTGTGGTAGCTTTCAGTGATTGTGACACGTTGTGTGTGTGACTGCTGCCACTCCTCAGGGTCAGAGCTGCAATGTTGGAAGTTGTGTACGTGTGTTCTTAGTGTGTCACCTTCTTCTTCGTTGGTGTGTGACTATGGCCAGGATCCCATTGATTGTGGTGGATTTCACATCATGCCCATGTACAGCGTACTGTGCTGTGTGTCAGACATTGACGAGTCTTGTTGACTGGCCATGTGTGATGGCTTTCTGCACCTTAGTTCCCACCACCACCCCTGGTATTGTCATGGGTGCATGTGCAATGTCACCAGTCCATGTGAGCTTCACTGCTGCACATTGGTGGAGATCAGGGTGTGTGGTGTTGAGTGTGTGCAAATGTGAGTTGTTGCACGGCTAGACCCCTACCTCCATATTGGCCTTGGCTGGCAGGCCGTGCTGATTGATTAGAGCTTGTGTAGGTGTGATGGTAAATTGTTGCTCAGGACACATGGCTGTGGTTCACAGTGTGAACGACATCTACCTTTGTCATCACAGTGGGATTATCATGCAGGCTAGTGTCAGCACAATGTGGGGTCCCTGGGGGTAGTGCTGTGGTGGGTCTGTCTCTTGCTGTGTTAGTTGCTGTTCCTACAAGCTTGTGTGACATGTGTAATTTGGGCTCCCTCTCATCTAACAATGCCTGATTGCCCACATAGGGGTATCCGATCCATGAGTAACTTTTGTATGGCACTGTATACACATCTGTTTGGTTGGAATTCAGGCCTCCTCATGTGTTGTGTGGTTGCCTGGGGACACTGGCACACACCCCCATCACCCGTTGGGTTTGATATGCAGTGTGAGTCTGCCTGTTTGTGTTTGTGCCTTAGCACCACTGCATTGCCATATCTTGAGTGTGCCATTGGCTGTATGTTGTTTGGTGGCTTTCCCCTGCTGTCCCTGGGACTCCTAGGTCATCAGTCAGCACAATAATCATGGTTTGTATGTCCCATTGCTGCCATGGTATGGTATTTGTTCACCTCACATCTACAGTCTCCACAGGATATCTACATTTGTGTGTCCATTGGTGCAGATATGTGGGTCAGCATTATGATGGTCACTTCTGTCATTGTGTTATTTGTGAATGTTGACAATGTGGGACCCCATGGGTGATGTTTGTATGCACATGGCCAAAACGATGGGGGTGAGTGTTTGATTTGCTCTAACGCTCCGTCCATCATCCCCTTTGGTATCGCTGTGTTCGAGCCCATTGCCACAGTGGCCATGGTCGGCTTGCATTGTGGAGGCCACACACATTTATGTGTGACACATGTGATAGGGGGTCACATTGTATGTTCAATGTCATGTTCAGTCTTGTAGGCATTTGACACAGACTACACACGCTTGTCAGGGTGTTGGGGGATGTAATTTTCTGTCATTCCTTATGTGGGAGTATGCTGGTTGTGTCATGCATTACCCGTCCTATGAGTAGGGGTGGTGTTAGTGGTAGGCATCCATCCCCCATGAGTGGGGATGGTAGTAGTGACAGGCATCCAGCCCCCTGAGTAGGGGTGGTGGTGGTGGCAGGCATCCAGGCCCCTGACTAGGGGTGGTAGTAGTGGCAGGCATCCAGCCCCTAAGGGTGGGTATGGTAGTAGTGACAGGCATCCAGGCCCCCCTGGATAGTGGTGGTGGTAGTGGCAGGCATCCATGCCCCTAAGGATGGGGATGGTAGTTGTGACAGGCATCCAGCCCCCCCTGGATAGGGGTGGTGGTAGTGGCAGGCATCCATCCCCCTAAGGGTGGGGATGGTAGTAGTGACAGGCATCCAGGCACCCATGATTTGGGGTGGTGGTAGTGACAGGCATCCAGGCCCCCTGAGTAGGGGTGGTAGTAGTGGCAGGCATCTAGCCCCCTAAGGGTGGGTATGGTAGTAGTGACAGGCATCCAGGCCCCCCTGGATAGTGGTGGTGGTAGTGGCAGGCATCCATCCCCCTAAGGATGGGGATGGTAGTAGTGACAGGCATCCAGCCCCCCATGGATAGGGGTGGTGGTAGTGGCAGGCATCCATCCCCCTAAGGGTGGGGATGGTAGTAGTGACAGGCATCCATGCCCCCCTGAGTAGGGGTGGTGGTAGTGACAGGCATCCAGGCCCCCTGAGTAGGGGTGGTAGTAGTGGCAGGCATCCACCCCCTAAGGGTGGGTATGGTAGTAGTGACAGGCATCCAGGCCCCCTGGATAGTGGTGGTGGTAGTGGCAGGCATCCATCCCCTAAGGATGGGGATGGTAGTAGTGACAGGCATCCAGCCCCCTGGATAGGGGTGGTGGTAGTGGCAGGCATCCATCCCCCTAAGGGTGGGGATGGTAGTAGTGACAGGCATCCAGGCCCCCTGAGTAGGGGTGGTGGTAGTGACAGGCATCCAGGCCCCCTGAGTAGGGGTGGTAGTAGTGGCAGGCATCCAGCCCCTAAGGGTGGGTATGGTAGTAGTGACAGGCATCCATGCCCCCTGAGTAGGGGTGGTGGTAGTGGTAGGCATCCAGCCCCCCCTGAGTAGGGGTGGTGGTGGTGGCAGGCATCTAGCCACCCATGAGTAGGGGTGGTGGTAGGGTGGTGTTGGTGGTAGGCATCCATCCCCCTATGGGTGTGTATGGCATTGGTGTTGGCCATCCCACCCCTATGGTTCTGCTGTTGCTTGTGTACGTCATTTGTGCATCCCTATGTGTGTGTGACATATTTCGGGTACGTGTAGCTTGTTTGTATTGTTGGTGTTTGACTTACCGTCTGCGCCGTACGCGTCCGTGCCGGTGCCGGTAATAGATGTAGAGTATAGGTAGGACCTGCACAATGGGATTCATGCTTGGATCGTCTTGTTCGGGTTTCTCGTGTCTTCGACTCGTACTCGTCGCTGGCTTGTTCGTCTCGTAGCCGTGGATCGTCTTGTGGCGCACAACGGAGCTTATGAACGGCTCGCCCGGATGCTCAAACGTGCCGGACGTAGCGACGGGTTCGGCGTGTACGGAATGCGCATCGTACTATTCCGGCCGGAAGGTGCTGTGTATTTGCTTCCGTATGGCTCGAATCGGCGTTTACGGATCCGGCTCGGGCGGGGAACAGGAGCTGGATTGGGTGAGTACGGCTCGTTCGAAAACTGGGTTGTTATACGCATCGTACTTGTTCGTCCGGACGAGTGTACGATTCGGTCGGGAAACACGCATTCGGCTTGTATTTTTTCCGGACGAATACTGTTAGGTGCGCTTCCGGCCGGGATCGGAATCGACCCCAAAGTATTTAAAAAAATAAAAACGTACATTTCACAATACAATAAATACAACAGTAGGGAAAATGTTGGATAGCAAAATAATTAAATTTACTATTCCAACTCCAATGAGTGCAACAGTAGGGAAAGTGTTGGATATCTGAGGGGTAAAAATTCCTATTCCCACTCCAAAGAGTGCAACAGTAGGGTAAATGTTGGATAGCGGAAGAATTAAATTTACTATTCCAACTCCAGTCAGTGCAACAGTAGGGAAAATGTTGGATAGCGGAGGGGTAAAAATTACTAATCCCACTCCAGTGATTGTAACAGTAGGGAAAGTGCTGGACAGCGAAGGGGTAAAAATGACTATTCCCACTCCAGTGAGTTCAACAGTAGAGAAAGTGCTGGATAGCGGAGGGGTAAAATTACTATTCCCACTCCAGTGAGTGCAACAGTAGGGAAACATTTGGATAGCGGAGGGGTAAAAATTACTACTCCCACTCCAGTGAGTGCAACAGTAGGGAAAGCATTGGATAGCGGAGGGGTAAAAATTGCTATTCCCACTCCAGTGAGTGCAACAGTAGGGATAGTGCTGGATAGCGAATGGGTACACATTACTATTCCCAATCCAATGAGTGCAACAGTAGGGATAGTGCTGGATAGCGGAGGGGTAAAAATTACTATTCCCACTCCAGTGAGTGCAACAGTAAGGAAAGTGCTGGATAGTGGAGGGGTAAAAATTACTATTCCCACTCCAATGAGTGCAACAGTAGGGAACGTGCTAGATAGCGGAGAGGTAAAAAATACTATTCCCACTCCAATGAGTGCAACAGTAGGGAAAGTGCTGGATAGCGGAGGGGTAAAAATTACTATTCCCAACCCAGTGAGTGCAACAGTAGGGAAAGTGTTGGATAGCAGAGAAACAAAATTACTAATAACATTTAAACAAATGAAAAAAATTAAATAATCTTAAAAATAAATAAATAATAGTTTAACATATACGATTAAATATATTAAACATATAAAAAGAACACATATTAAAATATTAATTACATATAACAAAAAGGTACAAATGTTATATAAAATAAATTAATAAATACATTTATAAACAATATTTATTTAAAAGGAGCAAATATTAACAAACAAACAAATTATTTAAAACATAAATGTATTTATTTTATGTTCTACCCTTTAACACCACACCAATAAAAAAAGACTTCAACATTTTTATTTAAATTTATTTTCATAATAAACATAATTTATAATGAATTTAAAAAATATTATTAATAAAAAAAGATAGTAAACATTCATTGCGTACACATTCTTTAACACTATAATATCCACAAAACACACCTAAAATTATTTACACAGTTACCATAATTAATTACTAATTAATTAATTTAAATTAATTAGCAACTAATTAATAATTCATCTATAAAAATAAATTACTTCCCACCCTTCCCACCATTTACACCTATAAACACCACAACACACACCTAAAATTAATTACACAATTACCCTAATTAATTACTAATTAATTAATTTAAATTAATTAACAGCTAATTAATAATTCATCAATAAAAAATAAATTACTTCCCACCATTTACACCTATAAACACCACAACACACACCTAAAATTAATTACACAATTACCATCATTAATGACTAATTATTTCAATAAAATTAATTAACAACTAATTATTAAATAATTAATAATGAATTAATTTACACATTTAACACCATAACATCTCAATTAAACAAATAATAATAAATAAAAATTATTCAATAAATGTAATATAATTAAATTTCTTCCCACCCTATTCCCCTATAAACCCACAACCCGCTACGGAACAAAAAACGCAAATTTCTAATACAAAAAAAATAATAACTACTAAAAATAATCAATACAGTTTATATAATTAAATTACTTCCCACCCTATTCCCCTATAAACCCACAACCCGCTACGGAACTAAAAATGCAAATTTCAAATAAAAAAAAATAATCAATACATTTTATATAATTAAATTACTTCCCACCCTATTCCCTATAAACCCACAACCCGCTACAGAACTAAAAATGCAAATTACAAATTAAAAAAAATAATAACTACTAAAAATAATCAATACATTTTATATAATTAAATTACTTCCCACCCTATTCCCCTATAAGCTCACAACCCGCTACAGAACTAAAAACGCAAATTTCAAATAAAAAAAAATAATAACTACTAAAAATAATCAATATATTTTATATAATTAAATTACTTCCCACCCTATACCCCTATAAACCTACAACCCGCTACAGAACTAAAAATGCAAATTTCGAATAAAAAAAATAATAACTACTAAAAATAATCAATATATTTTATATAATTAAATTACTTCCCACCCTATACCCCTATAAACCTACAACCCGCTACAGAACTAAAAACGCAAATTTCAACAACAAAAAAAATAATAACTACTAAAAATAATCAATACATTTTATATAATAAAATTACTTCCCACCCTATTCCTCTATAAACCCACAACCTGCTACGGAACTAAAAACGCAAATTTCAAATAAAAAATAATTAATGACTACTACAAAACACATATATATAATAAAAATACAAACAATTCTTATACAAAAAAACAAACATCACACACATATAAAATATATACTAAAATACATAACATAAATAAAAAATCGATATTTTTAACAACTATAGGGCCGATTCCGATTCGGGCCGGAAATCTCACTGACCGAGTCGGATTCGGAGAGATTTCCGACCGAACCGGACTCTGGCAGTCCGACCGAACGAGTACGATGCGGACGCATGCTATCGGACTCGATTCGGTCGGACTCCCATTGAAGTCAATGGGAGCCGGTCGTACAACGCGTACACGGGCTCCCATTGACTCAATGGGTGCGTCGCGAACAAGGGCGCCCCCTTGTACGCGCCCCCTTGTACGCGTCGGTGCAACTCGCGCCATACATGCATGTGTGGGAGGACCCATGGGTCCCCCCTGTGTGCGACTCGCGCGGCTACGCATACAGGGGGGTCCGACACGGACCCCCGAAGTCCGGCTCCGACTGCTCTTTCGAGCCGGACGGCGCGAGTCGGTCGGACTGATCGAGGCGCGCATCGTACTTGCCCGGTCGGGGAACGTCTCCATTGCGTGGTGCGAGTCGAGTCCGTACGAGTCAGTCAGAGCGGTTCGGAGCCGGGAACGAGTCGGTCGGGGATTTCTCGTACGCTTGCATCGTGCTTGCTCGCGCGGACCGGTGTTCGAATCGGTCAGAAACAGGGCGTCCGAATCGGATCCGGTAAAGCCGAATCCGATTCGGTGCCCTACCGGCCGAGATCGGAATCGGCCCCTATATTTTTGCAAACGATCTTAAACACTTCGATACTTTTTAAATCGATATTACTTACCTAAAATCGATATTCTTGACCACAAGAATTTGTCTGTAGATATTCCTGACCCACGATAATTTTGACACGATATTTGTGCAATTCGATATTTTTTACTCGATATTCTGTCTTTTCACCTTGTAACTGAATAGGCTGTGCTTTATATTCACACAAAGGGCTTATCAGCTTATCAGCTCCACATTGTCCCAGGAAATTCCAAGTACTTCAAAGAGAAACCCCTAGAAACTTCTCCCAACTTCAAAGGAGACAATAGATATGAAAATCGGAAGCTTAGACCCACTCCTCAGTTCACTCCTAGACCTGCGGAAGGACTCTCAAAGGACTGCCTGCTACTGTGACCTGCTGTGCACTCTGCAAGATTGCTTTGCTGTTCCTGGAAGGACTGCTTTGCTGCATTGAGCCCTGCATCTTCACCTGAACCCACGACTAGTAAGTTTGCTGGCCTTACGTTCAGGACCATAAGGACATAAAAGGCTCCCACCATCTTGTACTCACACCTGAGCCAAGCCTAAGTGAGTTCTGAATCCCAAAGTGGTGTCATGGACCATTGGTTGTGGTGCTAAAGGTACCCAGATAGCTAGAATCCAAAACTTGTGACTTAGAATTTATTTGGCTAAAAACTGCTGAGAACTGAGGGAAGACCGGGACCAACATGCTTGTCAATCCGCCCAAGGAGCATCGACGGTCGGCCTCACTTTCCAGCTGCTCCTACAACGTTCTTCTCCACAGCAGCAAATCCTATTCAGCTGTCCTTCACCAAAGGGGTATCTGAATTCCTGGATCTGTCTTTGGCTACAGACTCCTGCTTCTTCCCGCTGGAGATTTTTGACTTCCAATAAAGAGACTAAGGGCCTGATTCCGATCTCGTAAGGAAAGCCCTCCATACGACTTGGATCTGGAGGGCTTTCCGAGCAAGACGTGTTCTGGGAGTCCGAACAAGCGAGTATAATGCTGCCGTATGCTTACGGACTCGGCTCGCTCGGACTCCCATTGAACTCTATGGGAGCCCGTGTACAGACGCGTACACAGGCTCCCATAGTAAAAAAGGGGTGGGCGGGGAAAAGCGTACACCCTGTGGTGGGCATCCCATGTGGCCCGCCACACTGTGCATGCTTGGATCGGGGGGACCCATGCGCACCCCCGTGACCGAATCGGAGGGCTCCGGGTAAAGGGGGGCCTGCTATGGCCCCCCGAAGTCCGAATCCGACAGCCGTTTCGACTCGATGAGACCAAGGCGATATAGCTGTCCGATTTGTGCATTGTACTCGCTCGGTCGGAAAACGGCTCCATTGCGTGGCACGATTCTGCTACGAACGTGTCGGACGGACAGGTTCGGGTTAGTAAACGATTTGCACGGCGCATACAGGATACTCGCATCGTACTTGCTCGTTAGGAATGGGGGACGATTCGGGCGGAACGATAGGCTCCGAATCGGCTTTGGTCTTTACAAATCCCGTTTGTAGTCCTTCCTTACGAGATCGGAATCGGGCCCTAAGGGGCTCATTACGATGGCGGGCGGACATCAGTCTGCCCACCATCGTTGCGGTTCCGAGACCACCCACCGGTAAGGCGGCGGTCCCGCTGGGTGAATTAGGATGTGCCCGTCACTATGGCGGGTGCATCCTGGGCCTTTATCATTGCAGGTGGTGCTGCTGGCTGCAGCACCGTCCGCAATGATAAAGGTGCATGCACCGCATTTCCCTGCACCACTTGGCAGACACCACGCGGTGCCTGCCACTTGGTGCATGGAACTGCAGGGGGGTACCATGGGTACCCCCACAGTGCACTCCCCCCACACAGAGGGGGCCCGCAATGGGCCCCCAAAGCCAGTCTCCGCCTGTCTTTTTGCTGCGGGATATCCACCGCAAAAAGACAGGCTGAGAGGGATACCGTAATCCCTACGGTGGTGCCTGCACGGCACTGCCGCAATGTTGCCCTGGTTCCGGGTTCCGCAAAGCGGCCGGAAGAGGACCGCCTTGCGGAACCATGGCGTACGGACTTTCTGTCCGCCGCGGAACCATTGTGATTCCCACCGCCATCCTAATTTAGGGGTGTGAATTTTCCTCATGATGGCGGAAGGACCTCCACCGCCGGCCAGGCGGTGGTGGTCCGTCCGAGATCATAATGAGCCCCTAAGTCTGAATGTAGAAATGTTTACTGCGGCTTCGGCCCAAGGCTCCCCAGCGATGATGCTTCCTTCTCGGACATCGCCTGCATCCTTTCCTAGTGAACTTTACCTTCTCAGAACATTTTCTTCAAAATTTCTTCTAAGTCCGAAGGTAAGCGCCGACCAGCCCAATCCACTACTTGTATCCAACCCATGTTCTATTGTGGTCAGCTATATTTTTTTACTTTGACCCAGTCTCGCACAACTTGATGTCCGAGATTGGCCTTTTGATCTTTTAGGTGCTAGTTTTTACTAAAACCTTTAAAAATTCATATCTTTGTTTCTACTGATTGAAGTTTTGTTGTTTTGTGTCAAATAATTTATTAAAATGTATTCTATTTTTCTAAGGTAGTGTGGAATTTTTTTGTCTTGTATTATGTTTTTACTTTATTACTGTTTGTGTGCTGCTGTTGCTGGAATATGAATTTACCTTGAAAAAACAAAAGACAAGAGGCGTTGGGAAAAACAGGAACAGCTGGTTTAATTAAACTCTTCGGCCAGGACACAGCCGCAGAAACAGTGCTGAGGACTGTCTCACCATACAGTCGTTCTGAGTGCCATTATATATATAGTCTTTGGAGCATCATTAAACAAGTTAGATCTTATTTTAGATAAAGGAATGCGGGCCTAGTCATTGGGTGTAAATCAGGCCACCTGATAGTGAATGAAGGTAAGTCTCGACCTTGCGTGGACACAATGAGGGCCAGTGGGTGAAGTGCACACATGTCCGGCATGGAAAGCACATGATTGCGTGTTCCTAACTTCATATGGCATCTAACTTATGGTGTTTTGGGAATGCGCGCATTCCTCCGGCCATATGTGCTTCATTGGGGCCAATCTCCTGGGACCATTGTGGTGTTGCTGCCTGTCTGTGGGACTAATCTGGGTTTTTCCTGTTCGCGTGTTTGTCCGACTGGTTACGGGCCAACCCCACCTGTGATCTGTCAACCACTAGCATCAGGCCAAGGTCGCAGGGCCTACCTGACCACATTTTTCTTACTCAGGGTTAATAGAGAGGTCATCTCAGGAGATTTTGACAACAGTGACTTGATATCATTTTTGAATATATATGTATCGTTGCATAGATTGACATCAATATTGACATTCCTCCATCTAGTTGAATTTTCAGCTACATCATTTACCTCACACTTCATGCCAGTCACATTGTTGAGGGCTTGTTGTGTTTCAGTTTCGATTACTACTACTTCTCTATTTATTTGCATTCTACCCACTTTGAGGACTGCAATTTTACAGCAGAAACCCCCAATTGTAGGAAACCACACAAAAACAGTACAAGAATGAGCACTGGCAGCAATGACGTACACAGTCCCGCAAACTGCTGGAGAAGCCAGGCAAACCAATCTTCATACCATTCCTGCTTTAGGGCACCTCACTCCTTATGCATGTTCGTTTGCAATCAATGCAGTGTTAGGATGGCAAGAGTGAGGGTCCCGTTATCCATTTCATTGCCTGGGATGAAAGTACAGCAGGATGCACCAACCTTGGTACACACCCCTCCCTCCCTTGCGGTCATCAAGTCCAACATATATCGGTGTTGCATCACCATGAGGCGATGGCTCTTAGCGGGTCATTATGATGTCAGGCGGATCGCGACCGGCGGTGGCGATCCGCCGGACATCTGTCCCCGCCCACCCTCCATTTACCCCCGCCATATTACAATGGCGGGGGGGACAGCGGCGGACGGAAAGACCGTCCGCCTCATTTCCGCAGGCAGGCAATCGTTCCGATTGCCTGCCGGGCGGAACTCAGGCCTAATATGGTGGCGGTGTCTGGAAGACACCGCCATCCATATTAGGATGCCTGGCGGTGAAGGCCTTTCCATGGCGGCATCGCTGCCATGGAAAGGCATGCGGGAATTGCTTTGGGGGCCCGTTGCGGGCCCCAGGGGGGTTGAGGGGGTGGGTGGCTGCACTTATTGGTGTGCACAAGGTGGCAGGCACCGCGCGGTGCCTGTCACGTTGTGCATGCCAATGCACTGCATGCATTTTTTACATTGCGGCGGGTGCTGGTGATAGCACCAACCGCCGCAATGTAAACAATGCTGGATGCGACCGCCATGGTGGCGGTCGCATCCTAATAGGCACAGCGGGACCGCCACACCTCCGGCTGTCGGTCCCGTTTACCGTTACGGTGGCGGGTGGACTTTGTCCGCCCGCCATCGTAATGGGCCCCTTAGTTTTTCCTTAATTGTGTTAAGACCAAGCTCAGTACTGTTCATCATTTTCAGCTGCTCCCACCTGGTTATTTGTAACCAGCGGGTATTTGCTTTTAACTGTACGGTGAAAAAGTGTACAGACCCATCTGCATTTACTTTGGTACCAGTAAACAGTCTGAATTTTTCAGTAATGTCCTTGTATTGAACCCAACCAAAATAATCAGCAGTTCATTTTTTCTCAAGCCTGATTCAATAGAGTTGCTTTCTACTGTAGCGGATGTTGGTACAACTATGACAAATCTTCTCCAGGGATGACCAGGGTCGGGGTGTGTATGGTGGTGAGGGAGCAAAGGCTACGCCATCTGGGGATGAACTGAGCATATGCAAATTCCCCACACTGCCAGTACAGATCCATCAGCGTGGAGGTGCCCCATTGCATGTCAAGTGTGTGCTGTATTGCTCGGCTGTTCTCAATCGGGCAGAGTGGAATAGTTCCTTTGCCTCTGAAACATAAGGAATACAGGGTAAGTTTCCATACAATTAGGGGCTGCCCCTTCCCTTCTAACCACATGTACCTATCTATCTCATTGTCCCATATTTCCTGACAGGGGTTATCTATGCTGGAATTTAACCCTCCTCTACGTGACTCATTTCACTTCGTATTATCGAGGTGGATGACCCTACACTGGAACTCCATATCTGGCATCCATTTGTTATTGATGAAGACTGCACAAGACACACTAAGCGCCACTCTGGGACTACAGACAGAAGCGGAGTGGACATGTTTGTGCACTGGTGCGGTGGCTTTGCTACCTCCAAGAATATGTTTTAGGGAAAGTCTAAGGGCCAAACAGTATCCTCTCAAGTGTCTGACTATCTATGTGACAGTCAAAACTGTGACTGGAGTGCACACAGATCACCCGAGCAGGAGTGTTAACTACTGGAGTTATCTTACCATTATTGTTCTTTCCTGGATTCTGCTGACAAAATACCTAGATAACACTGCCAGCTTGTACTAAATTGTCGTTTATTCGTGTGTGCTCCATTTTGTTTATAGTTTGCCTCTCCTTGCCAACATGTTTGTGAACACCAGAACTGGAAATGGAGGCCGTCCATTAGTGTTCTAAACGTATCCCTTGAAGATAGCATGCAGCTCCTTGAATCTGGTCTATAACTCACTGAGCTATAATACAAGTACTGTAACTTGTGACCTGCAAGTAACACGAGGATCTCTGCAACAAAAGCAGTACCCCACCAAGCTAGCTATATAAAATTTCAATCTGTGAACTGCATGTTACAGTCTCTGTTTTGCAACAGATACATTAATTTATATGCTATTTATGATGAGTGAAAACTGTGACTATGCTGCACTCGTATTGCTCTAGCAGCTACATTAACCAGCAGAGTTATCTTACTACTATTACTATTCTTTCGAACTTGCTGAGTACACAAATACCTCTTCATCAGTGTCTTAATCCGGAAACATATTTTAAAAGGGCTGCTGTTTGTGATCAATTAAGTAAGCCAGGACAGATATACTGTCATATTGGTCCTTGCTGTCAATTTCTCTGTGTGTAGATTTAAAAAAATACATGTATTAACTGACTGTCAGACTCTGTTCCTCATAACTCCACCCCTTGCAACTCCTCACCTTTTTGCTGCCACCTTGTCGCCCCCAATTTAAGAGATCTTAGAGTAAAGTGTTTCCATTTCCTGCACCGGTGAACACTGCCTCATAATATATTCATCCATTGCAAATGACTGCAGTGGCTCTGATAATAGGATTGCTCATGCTAAGCAATCCTTAAGTGCTCTCTAAAGACCCCATATACCTTGGGGCATAACCAGAATCAACCCCCTGGGCCATGTATGAAATTTAAAAGTGATGGCTTTGATGACATAATCTTAGTCTTAAACACGCAGAGGCGGAACTAGAGATGGGGGCAGAAGGAGCCATCCTTTTTCTTGTCCTGGTGCACCCCTTCACCTTCCTCCTCTGCACGCCCGTAGCAGTGCATCTCTTTTATTCTGTTTTTAAAGTGGTTTGGGAGACTTATTGCTGATATTGTTACCTTGAGGCCAGAGGTCACTTTCTTCTATGGCTGTTATTTAAGTACAAGTGGAGGCATTTCACCATTTATAATGATTAAGGATTTTAAGTCCGTAGGACCACTGTTGTTTCAAATCTGAGTGTGTAAGTTTGGGCAGCTTGAAAGTGTAGTGTGTAACAAGCGAATATGCTGTATGAACCTTTAAGATTTGTCTATTTCTGTTGTCTGGGGAATAAATTGTGAGTTGTGTGCAACTTTCAGTTTTACCACCATGCCCCTTGCAAGTAAATTTTAGGTCATAATGTATGACTGACAAACCCACGCGAATGGGGCAGGGGGGAAAAAAGAAGCAAAAATAAAGTATATTTATGTATTTATGTGCGAGTTTTATATAGTGCTAGCTAGACCCAAAGGTATCAGAGCGCTTTACAACAGTAAATGTTCACATCAAAGATAAAAAGTCTACACAGAGCATCTGAGTCAGAGCGCTTTAGAACACTAAAGGGCCCATTAGGATGGCGGGCGGACTTTAGTCCGCCCGCCATCCTCGCGGTGCTGGGACCAGCCGCCAGACGTGCGGCGGTCCTGCACCGCTAATTAGGATGCGACCGCCACCCTGGCGGTCGCATTCCGCATTTCCAACATTGCGGAAATGGTGAAAAGGCATGTTGTGCGTTGCCATGCACAACGTGGCAGGCACCGCGCAGTGCCTGCCACCTTGTGCATGGCAATGTAGGTACCCCCCAAGTGCAGCCCCCACCCCCCTCCGGGGGCCCGCAACGGGCCCCCAAAGTGAATCCCCGCCAGTCTTTCCATGGCAGCATCGCCGCCATGGAAAGGCCTTGATTCACACCCATCCTAATATGGATGGCGGTGCCTGCTAGGCAACGCCACCATATTGAGGCCCAATTCCGCCTGGCCGGCAATCGGAACGATTGCCGACCGGCGGAAAAGCGGCGGACGCACTTTGCATCCGCCGCGCTACCCCCCTCCATGATAATATGGTGGGGGTAAATCAGGTTGAGAGGGCGGGAGGATCGCCACCGCCGGGCCGATCCGCCCGCCATCATAATCACCCCCTAAATGTTCACAACATAGATAACAAGTATATACAGAGCATCTAAGTCACATCAGATCAAATCAATTAATCTGGGACATTACATATACAAAAACAGAAGCGTAAATATTCCTACAATTCAGGTTAATGTTACATATACAGATCTAGTGCTGTGCAGGAAATTAGGACATAGTTCCAAATTACTGTTGCACATACTTCACGATAAAGTACTACTGCTAAACTCATTTATATTGCAATTCGATGTCATAACATTTTACCCAGAAACAGAAGGAAAGCCTATAGCTTTGACTAAAATATACATTTAGCTACAAATGTTGACTGCATACCAATGTTTGTGTGTTATTTTAATGCAGGTCGTGTGAAGAAAGATGCTAAATATATTTTGAAAACACACAGCTAATGCCTTAGGGCCCGATTCCGATCTCGCTCGGAAGGCCTCCGAATCGGTTTTGGCTTTGCCGGATCCGATTCGTAGCCCTTGTTTATGACCGAATTGTACACAGGTCCGAACGACCAAGTACGATGCGAAGATCGCGTAAGCGCTGACCGAATCGTTTCCGGACCCGAACCGCTCCGTACGACTCATTCGCAGACGGATCGTACAGCGCAATGGAGCTGAATGCCGACCGAGCAAGTACGATGCACGCTTCGGACAGCCGCTTTGCCTCGGTCTCCGCGAGACGAAACGGCTGTCGGAAGCGTACTTCGGGGGGCCGTAACAGGCCCCCCTGCACCCGTGGCCCTCCAAATCTGTCACAGGGGTGTGCCCATGGGTCCCCCCAATCCAGGCATGCACTGTGTGATGGGCAACATGGGGTGCCCGCCACAGGGTGTACGCTTTTCCCCACCCACCCCTTTTCTGCCATGGGAGCCTGTGTACGCGTCTGTACACAGGCTCCCATAGAGTTCAATGGGAGTCCGAGCGAACCGAGTCCGTCACCATACAGCTGCATCGTACTCGTTCGGTCGGACTCCAGGAGCACGTCTCGCTCGGAAAACCCTCCAGATCTGAGTCGTACGGAGGGCTTTCCTAGCGAGATCGGAATCGGGCCCTTAGTTGTTTTTCAAATGCCTCTAACCTCTATTAGTTTACTAATTGTGCTGGAAAATGCACAATGTTGTCACCATTTCCCCTAGTTTTCTTGGGGAGGGGGAGGTCGTTGAACCTCATGTTTGCTTGACACACAATAAAGGTGATGAGTTCCTTTTCAGAACCAATGTTGTTTAGCCATTTAGGAACAAATTATGCCCTAAATCGCACTATTTGACCCCATATGTACAACATTTTCTTGAGTAGGTAGTGATTCCCCTCCAACTGAACTCCCCTGAAGCAACTACAGTTCATTCACTTCCTTAGTGCAGTTTGAACTATGCATTTATGTCCTGCTATTAGTCTGCATCAATCGCCAGTGTTCACAGCTGTCCTTTATGTTACCTCCTTCACCCACATTAAAAGTTCAACAGCCACGACTGACCATGGTGCTCCTTTGGGAAGCATTTTGTCTCCAGACTCAAAACCTGCCTTTACCACTGAAAGCACTTGTGCTCATAAGGCGACATAATTAAAATCTAGAAGAATTCTGGGAATGGCAGTCCCATGCATCTTCCCTTGTGCATCATCCACAGTGCCCGTTAGCAGAGGTTAATCTTTAAACAAAACATAAATCCACACTTCATGGCATGGAAGTAATAAGAACACTTTCTTTTTCTTGTTTACCCCCTCTGTATACACTGTGATATTTGCACTATTTACCTTTGCAATTTGTACAAAACCCAAAAAATGTGTCGAAGTATATCAAATATCTCTGTTTTATAACACGTTTAAAGTGCACACTACATCAAGCAGTCTCTTCATACTGCTCCGTGTCACGTAACTCCTAGCTGTGTAGTGACAACATCGGCTAATCCTGTTTTTTCTGCCAACGTGTTGTATTCTGGGACTTGTAGTTTTGTTTTGAAAAGTAACTACAAGCTTAACAAGCATTGGAAATGCAATAGGTCTCGCCTTTGTTTAAGTTAAAGCTATTTGCTTTGCTAATGGTATTGTATTTTAGCTATGTCTTATTGAGTGTATGTATGTGATATGTTGTGGCTTTATGTTGTTAGAATTGTAATTGTTACCTGTGTAGTAGTTTAAAGCATAGCGTTAGGAGAAGAGCACTGCAATAGGTCTCCAATTGCGAGATTTAGAGCTATTGGCATTGTAAATGACAAGGCCTTTTATTTGCGTTTTATAAACCAAAACATAAATAAAAGAAATTGTCATTTACAATGCCAATAGCTCAAACTCGCGTAAATGCAAGACCTATTGCATTGCAAATGTTTTTTTTTAAATATGATGTCATTCTGAAATCTATTGAATTGTAGCTTTTGATTGTTTTTTTGTTGGAAATGTATATAGAGTGTTTCCTTTCATTTTTGCATTTCACAAGCCTACTGCGCCCCTTTACATTTGTGGCAAGCTAGCGCCTTTATAACTTTGATGAACAAATCATAAATAACCCATATTTTCCAATGTGTTTATGTAGGAAAGTCCTTATTTTACTAAAGAAATGGAGATGAGTTGTATGCGCGTGCAAACTGGACAAAACTTACAAAATTAAACCCT
The DNA here is from genome assembly GCA_963921515.1 of Calotriton arnoldi. Lineage (NCBI taxonomy): Eukaryota > Metazoa > Chordata > Amphibia > Caudata > Salamandridae > Calotriton > Calotriton arnoldi. Next base: position 533,296 of record CAWUFW010007020.1, read on the forward strand.
TGGCACAACTGTGGCAGCAGAAAGTGCGTCCATCCCTGCTTGCTCCGTATTTCCGAAATGCATGAAATAGATGCCATATTTTGAGACCTCTGCCTGGCTGCCTGGCATGGGATTTACTGGCTGCGGTTTATGGGGGGTGCTGTGGGTGGAAAGTAAGTAAGGAAGAGCAGTGTGTTTTTCCGACGCCGGAGCCAGCTGGGGCTTTGCTCATGGAAAGTCGGCAGCGCTGGCAGTTAGACCACGAAACTTGTTTTTAGAGTACTTTGAGACAGCAAAACCGCAGTAAAAAAAGCGCTGTTAAAAAAAAAACAGGCCATTATTACCAAAACGACAGATGAGAACATTTTGAAAATAAAAGCGGGTCCATAATAAACATAGCTGCAAATGACCTCGGGCCTCGTCAGAAGGCAGGGGGTGGGTCCTGACCGACAGGGGCTGTGGAAAGAGCCCCAAGGTAATAGAGGGAGCTGGCCCCGTTTGAGGTGACGTCAAACCTTAAAAGAGAACTCTAAGGCCCTGATTACTGGTGGCCTGGGGCGGGGTAAAGTAATTATTGGACTCAATAAAATATGAAATCCATGGGTGCCAAATGTATTACAAGTTTGACACCAAGGTAGCGGAAAAACGACTGTATTATGGTGCTTATCGCACCACAAACCGCATGTCCCGGTTTTTATTGGCATTTTCCCCTCTTTAATTTCTGGCAGGTTTGAGAGTTGTTGAAGTTTAAGGAGGGTGCAGTGTTCATGGCACCCCGTGATTACGGCGAGGGATAAACAACATCACATTTATAAATGCGATTCCTGCGCAATTGCAATTTCCCAGGCCGCTCGTAACGAGCGCCTAGATGTCACCACTAAGCAATAGAAGCGCTGCCTTCTAGGAGCGCGTGCAGGGGAGCGCGCACAAAATGCACGCAGCTTTGTGTTAACAAAGGATGCTCTGTGCACTTTAGGGCTTTAGAAATGCTACGTAAACAACGTGTCAATCTGTGAAAGAAAGAGGAAACGCTTGATCGCGGAGCGAGCCGGGAAACAATGATGGAAAATTGCGCCTCGAGGAGGCATTGCTTTTTAAAAGCCTCATTACACTAATAGCTTATTATAGATAATTTTTCAAACCTTTTATGCTATTAAAAAACAAGTAAAGCGACATAAGCTCCAATTAAACTTACGGCGCAGCTAACTTTGCCCTCCGCCTCGGGAAGCCCATGAAAGAATGAAGAGCGCAACTCTGGGAAGTTTGGTTTGGGTTTGGGGGAAGGGAAGGGAAGGGAGGAGCAGGTAGGATTTCCAATGAGGAGCCAGTAAACAAGCTACCAGCACACCCTCCTACATCACGCCAAACAAAGATGGCGTCGGCCTGTCCAGATGGGCCGTCCTAAAAGTGGACAGGGCGGTAACAAAAATGCCCGATTTCCAATTACGCACCAGCGTTTAACATAAACGATGACGCGAGCCAATGGAAAAGAGGGGCGGGGCTTCAAGTCCCCTTCTGAAATAGTATCGATTCCAAGAAGCCCTTCCAGAGCGAGCAGCGCATGCTCGCTGCAACGGCAGGCGAGACCTAAAAATAGCAACAAACATTGTTTTTTCAGGCCAGACCCTGCTGAAGGGTACAGGACATGAACAGCTCAACAACTATGTTCACTAATTAGGTCGGTTTTTTCACTTTGTAGTTTTGCAAATGGTCTCTTTGAAGAATGTATACCGATGGGATGGGAGAAACTGTGCACTGTTTGAAATACAAATGCTTGACAGGCGTTTAGTAATGGAACAGTTCCCCGAGTGGGACGGGGTGATGAATCAATTAAAGAATTGATATGGTAGAATCAATGCTCGGTACTAATATGGTTGCAGAGTCAACTTTGAGCAGATCATGTCATAGGAATGCAGGAGCCAAGGGGCTCCTTTTCAGTCATCAGATTCAGGGCTCAGAACATTGTCAGTTGCATCTCCGATTATATCTTCAAGAACAGGTTTTTAATTTGTATTCTGGGACTTTCACTCCTGGTTTAATAATAGATTGCACAAGACTATGAATCCTAGAATTCAAATATAAATACTTAATACATGCTGAGTGATGGTTAAGTTAAGTTAGTTTAGTTTTATGAAGCGCGTGAATTCCCAAATGTGTCTTGGCGCTAGCAAACTGTCTGAAGCAGAAAAGGTACATAGACAAATTAATCTTGGGTCTGTTAAAAAAAAGAACATTTGGACTAACACACTTGAGAACAATGACACATAAAAAGAAAGCTTACGGCTAAATCTTGGAGTCTGGCTGCCTTAGTAGGTGTGCTTTTAGGTCCAGTTTTATGAGGGCTGATCTTATTTACGCAGATTTGGATCGCCTTCTGTGATTCTAAAAGATGAAACTTTGAAATTATTCCCTCTGTGTACTATCTGGAAATGCATTTTATGTTGTGGGCGGATGACGATATTGTGATTGCAATCCAGTGCTGACTATCTTTATCAAAGGTTATATTTTCGGCTAATGGGGGATAGGGGAGCGATGCCGTTATTGAGTTGTGTAGAATGTACGATAATTTAGATGAGATTTTTGCTGATTCGCATTTACACCGTTAGACCTTTCAAGTCTATCATATTGTGCGGATATAAAAACGAATGCCTTACATTGAGACCAAAATTGAGAGACTTGCTCTTCATAAGTCCTATGTTTGTTGCGCTTCTTTTCTGTTTCACAATAAATGGGCCGAGATCAGCATAGTTTGTCTTTTTAGTCTGTTTTACAGAGGAAGGCTGAATTTTGAGATATAGAGCTAGTGGTTCCATTTTGCAACAATCTGAAAACATATTGTATCTTAATCTGGCCGCACAGCATTCCAAATGCCTTGTTAGTCATAAACTAAACTTTCACACAATTAATTTGGAACATGTGCTCTCCACAAAGCTATAAATTCAGGCAGCTGACCCTGTGACCCTCGGTTGGAGATATTTTTACCTTCTGAACTTTAAACAACAGACGTCCTGCACATCCGGCCTCCGTCGATTCACAAGCCTGGTATCTTTCCCAAAGCCTAATTGTGTTCCCAAGTAAGAGGAAACAGCTGCCGGTGAGGACAGCTGGTTAGAGCAGCGCCTCTTCAACACAAACTGTGGGGCTCATTTACAAGCCCTGTGCGCAGTAACAATGTCACTTTTTGTGACGTTCTGATGGCGCACAGGGTTTAGCCATATCTACAAGGCCACGTAAAGCAACCCTGCGTGGCTTTTCATGGCCTTGTAGATATGGTGTAAAGCAACGCAGAGCAAGTCGCTACGTTGCCTTACACTACGATGGGGAGGCGTGCCATGGGCGTTACGGTGGGTGTTCCCAAGTAACACTCATGGCATTTGACACATTCACAGATTTACAACAGGCTGTAAACCTGGGAATGCGTTGAAATGCATACGCCTCCCCAGGGGAGCTGTAGGCAAGGCACAACGAGGAGAAACACATTTATTTCTCCTCATTTTTTCCTCTATGGGAGCTGCATTCAGCAGAACACATACAAGGAGAAAATTGCCTCCATTGATTGTTTTTTTTCATTCCCATAACCCAGACACCATTGCACCCCCTGCGTTAGTGCATGGTAGCCAATTGAGCATAGCACAGGGAAAGAGGACAGGAAGGCGCCGTATCTAATAGATACGGCGCATTCCTGCCCTTTTTTTTTACCATAGGGCAGCTCTGCAGGAAGGCTTGCAGCACTGCCCTATGGCAAAAAATATTGTTAGTAAGGCCCTGAGTTCTTTAATCCCGTGCAAAGTACTTGATAGCTTCCTTGTGTCACAAAGAATGCTTACAGCCAGTCCTGTTCTCGATCTAGCAGCGCTTAGCAAGCTCATACATACCGCATCATACGTTTGTAAAAAAACGAATTAATGAAACTACGAGTCCCAGTATGCCTAGTGCTTTTGAGCAAAAAAACACAAGTCAACCAAATTGCATGGTGCTATTTGTAATCGGGGGGGATCCTTAGCACGCTGGTCATTGAGTGTTCTTCTTGATGCCATGGAGGGAAATCAGATTACCCTACAAACTTGACTTATTCACTTTGCTTAGATTGTGCTTTGCTAAAGCGCTTAGAAGCTGCTATGATAAGTTGGACGGGTTTTAGCCATGAGAACTATGCATTCCGTGATTTTCAGTTTTGTGTACATTATAAGTATGAGGCTACAAGCATCAAGCAGTACTACTGCATCAAATGCCATGGCTTGTTTGTTTCGTGACAAGGGACCACGTTGCAAATGATGCAGAATTGATTTTTAGATGTATGATTAGAAACATCACCACATTGAGCCTCTTTCACGTCCCAATGACCAGAGGCAAACCTGCTTGTAGAGAAGCTGCATTTTTCTAACAGGACAGGAACCTGTCAGCACTTCCAGAGCCTACTAGTTTGTATGAAAATTTCGAATTTTTTTCTGCATCTCAGTTTCACTCTGCCAAATAATTATATTGGAGTATGTTGTATGTTCACAAGTAGTTTGGCTGGTCCATGTCAGGTGTGAGTAGATATTCTAGGACTGATTTCTTGTTGGTGTTCCATGATTTGCAGTTTTGCATTTTCTCCATGAACCAGGGCCGGTGTTGACGTCTTGCTGACTGTCAAATTAGCTAAGTGCCTTTGCAACCCATGACCACCAAGAAGAAGCTAAGGGCTGCAACATCCAGCAGCATTAGAACAGTTTAGGAACCTGGAGGTAGCATGATACTGCTATGATACTATTGTGATAAAAATTGCTTCAAAGATGGGTTGGCACGTTTCTGCCTACCACCACATTAGCTACCCAGTAATCAAGGCTTCAATATGAAAATAGTTATTGATAAAGAAGACAAAGAACCACAGTCTAAAATTTGAACAAAGATAAAGATATAATAACTCTTAGAATATCAGAATATTTATTTAAACCTAAGATGTTGCAGCTAAGCACACAGTAGCCACAAGACGCAACTTAGTGGTAGCTAGTGCTACTTCTCCCCACAAATACATGATGACATTGCGAGTCATTGGTGATCCAGATGGTGCCATTTCACTTATGCACTTTAGTTCCTGTAATGAACACCAGCGGCTTGATCAGCAATAAGCAGGGTTAGAAATGGGGCTAGTGGTTGACTGGGGTGTGAGCTCTGGTCAAGGAGCAACCCCAATTCGAGTCAGGATAAGGCACAGGCAAATCCCAAATTAACCTGTGCTCATCCCCTTGGTAGCTTGGCACAGAGCAGTCAGGCTTTATTTAGAGGCAATGTGTAAAGTATTTGCGAGCACTTCAAACGGTAAAACAGTAAAAAACACCGCACAAAATGATTCCACACCATGTTGGAAAATAGAGCCTAATTAAATACATAAAACAAGACCAAAACGACAAAAATCCAATTAGTAGAACCGGAGCTATGAATTTTTAAAGACTAAACTGTAAAATAGTGCCTACAAGCAGAAAGCAACAACTGTGGCCATCTGGTCGCACTGGACCAGCTCAAAGTCAAAGGTTCAGGCCAACCACGATGGACCATGGGTTGGGTACAGTCCCAGATTAGTCCAGCTGAAGGTTTACCTTCTCAAATTTTGTGCCAAGAGTCACGTTCATATTAGAGAGAGTCTGAGGAACAAGGAGAGGGTCACAGGCAGGCAGGCTGGAGCTTCACGTTGTGGTCCCCAGCAGGCTGTCAATGCTGCTGTGTAAAGAGATGGGCCAGTGAAGGTTTGTTCTGGATTTTGGTGCGAGCGGCACGGTCTCAGTGCAAACAAATCCGTTCATGGTTGAGAAGAGCCCAAAAGCTTACTTTAAAGAGTGCTGAGGCACACCAAGGGTCCAGAACCTGAGGGGCACCACTTGAGGGTCAGGAAATCACTGCAGCTGGGTGCAGGAGCTGGTAGGGGAGCCTTTCATTTCCAAGTCTCAGATCAGGAGGCCAGCATTCTACCCCTTTAAGTCACTATGTAGTCCTGGGTTCAAGATGACGTTGCAGGTTCAGTTCTTCCTCGCCGGGCAAGAGGGTAGCAGGCAGCACTCCAGCACTCCAGCACAGCAGGGCAGCAGTTCCTTTAGAGCAGCAGTCCAGCAGAGTGGCAGTCCCTGTAGCAGCACAACAGTCTTCTTCCTGGCAGAGCATCCACAGGACCAGGTTTCTGACATTCTAGATTTATACCTTGGTTCCCTGGTTCTGGAAGGCGCTTCCAGACAGTGTCTTTGAATGCACATGGAATTCCTTAACTTCCCTGCCCTGGCTCCAAGCAGACTGAGGTAACAATGTGGGGTTGTTAGGCCCTTTGTGTGAAGGCACAGCACAGGCTATTCAGTTGCAAGTGGGGCTGTGCTAAGCTCCACCCGCCATCCTGCCAGCAGATGGCCCATTCAGGCACAACTAATCCCACTATTGTGTGACTCTCTGGGAGGAATTCCCAAAGACTAACTGTCAGTTACACCCAGTCATGTGACCCAAGACAGGCTACAGGCACCAAGTGGCTAACACAAGAAAATACCAAATTTCCAAAAGTAGCATTTTCAAAATAGCAATTTTAAAAAGTTAGGATTTTAAATTGTGTTTCCGAGGACACCAAACATGAACTGGTAATCTCTTCCAATTTGGAAATTACACTTATAAAAATGTAATAAGTAACCTCCAATGTTATTCTAGGGGAGAGATAGGCTTTGCAGTAGTGAAAAACGAATATAAAAGTTCTTTACTACCAGGACATGAAAAACGTAATTGTACATGTCCATCTGATTAAATACATTGCACTCAGCCCTCTGGGCTGTCCAGGAACTATCCTAGGGGTGACATATGTATTAAAAAGGAAGGTTTGAGCCTGGCAAAGGGCTTATTTTGCCAGGTCAACATGGCAGTTTAAAACTGCACACACAGGCTCTGCAATGACACGCCTGAGTCAGGTTTAAAGCGCTACTTAAGTGGGTGGCACTAACAGTGCTGTAGGCCACTGGTAGAATTTACTTTACAGGCCCCTGGCACATGTATTACCACTTTTCTAGGGACTTAGAAATTAAATATGTCAATTGGGTATAAGCCAATTCTGCCATGTTTTAAAGAGAGAGCACAATCATTTAAGCAGTGGTTAGCAGTGGTAAAGTGCACAGAGTCCAAAGGCCAACAAAATCGAATTCATCAAAAAGTGGAGGGTAAAAGGCAAAACGTTTGGGAGTTACCCAGTGGATAGGGCCAGGTCCAACAAACAGCAAACATGAATTGAGTGAAAATGCTTGAATCAATTTTAAGCAATAGGTGGTCCTCTGTGTGGCATTCAATTGCATAATATTTTAATTCACCTATGACATTATATCTGGGGTCCAGCCATATGTAAATGAGTCTGTTTTTCATTGCAAAAGGAGTAGGCTAGGCTGAGCTGAATCACAACCGAAATGAGGGAGGGCAGCATATTGTCTTGCTTAACAGCACACATTTACTCCTAGGTAACTTCAGTGCATGATAAGAGTCAATTTTATTTACTCAAAGTTATTTAAATGGTCACCCTTGGTTATGCAGCCAGGATTGTGTATTCCTGGATATCTGGATGATAAATTAAAAGGACTGTATTAATGTAATCTGTAAGAATTTGGAGTATTAGTTGAGGGGGGTGAAAACCCGCCTCAAATAATAATCAAAATTCTTGTCAGGGTGACCCACAGAAGTCACTAAATAACCTGTGCTTAACCCTGTGGTAGCTTGGAAAAAAAGCATTAAGACTTATCTTAAAGGCAATGTGGAAAGTATTTATACAGTACTCAAACAGTAATATAGTTAAAAACAACAAAAGAAAAATCCCAAACCAATTTAGAAAATAGAGAACATTTTAATAAATAAAATGACCCGCAAAACCTACAAAGATCCAATGCCTGGAAGTGGAGTTACGAATTTTTGAAGTTTAAGATTCACAATAGTGCCAAAAAGAGTTAAGCACCAACCACGGTCATTTGGTTGCACTTTACTGGGACTAAGTCAAATGTTAATTCTGACCGTGATGTAGCGCAGGTCAGATACAGGGACAAGGATTGTCCCGGTGAATAGTTTTTTCTTTGGACATAGTCTCTGGAATAGAAGTCAAAACTGTCAGCGGGGCAAGGTAGAAGGCTATAGCCGAAAAAGCCTACACGTCACAGAATAGACACCAGACTACGTTGTGGTTAGACCTGGGCAGAATTTCAATTATGCCAGAGATATCAGAGTAATTTGGCGTTACCCTTAAATGCGGAATAACTGATAATGAAGCGATTACACCCACCCACATAATTAAGAGTTTTCTGGAGGGGGAAAAAATCCTACTGCAAGCGCACATTTAGTGAGTGACAGCAGCTGCTCGAGCTGCTGTTTACCTTCTGTTGCATTTAGCGCTATTTTCTTTACTTTTAATTTGAGTGCAAAGGTTTGTTGTGCTCCAAATAACTAGTGCTAAATGCCCGAGTTAATTGGGGCAAACTCCTACCCCAAGATCACACTTAGCAAGTGGCTGCTGGTGCTCACTAGTCATATTCTTTTGCATTTAGCACCATTTTGGAAGTGAGGGGACATAAGAAAATAGCGCTAAATGCAGAAGAACTCTTCTTGAATAATTTCCCATGAATCTTGCTGACTTCTTGAGCAATTCCACGATTGCGATACATGGAATTACGCGCATCATGCCTACCGTAGTTATGGCTCTGATCAGGAGAAACTTGATTTTCACACACAGAGAAGGTCCCTCGATGGCTGAACATTTTTCGTGCCTTGAACCAGTGAAGATTTCTACATTTAGACTTTGTCACTTTTTTTGGAGCTCGGATTGCTCCAGTGGGGCAAAGCTTCCCGCTGTAGCTGAGGAGGGATCCAAAAGGCCAGACATCTTCTCTGTGAGGTCCGGCTGGATCATATTTACTGCTGCCAAGAAGATCATAGCAGGAGCAACCTGCACATGTGGTCCAGTGGCGATGCACCTTTGTCGGATCGGCTTGGCAGGTTGGTCCCAGTCCCTCATTGTTTCTCAGAGTAAAAAGGTGGCAAAAAGTTTTTAAGTCCCAGGTTTCAGGAAACAGAGAAGGAGTAGTCTTTGACACCAGCCAAGGGTCAAGAACCTTGGGGGGCAACAATTGCTTGTCAAGACCCACTCCAGCATGGTCCAGAGCAGATCCAGATGGAATAGGTCATCTGGGCAGGTGCAGGAAAGGCCTCTGGAAGCTTGTTGTGTCTCTTTAGCTCAAACAGGAGTTCAGCCAAGTGACCCTTGGAGTCACTACTGAGGTCCTAGTTTCAAGGCAAGCAGGTCAAGTAATCCTTCAGGTTCTTCAGACAGCAGGGATGTCCTTCTTCTAATTTTTCACACGTCCAGAGGTGTTCTGTGGAGAGTACTAGGGTTATCCCATTTATGTCCCGTGCCAGCCTGTAGGTGGGGGAAACTCTTGGTCACTCCCTAACCAATGAGGTGAAAGGTCCCAGTTGTGACCCTAACCACTTTTGCTGCACTTACTGTATGTTTTACTGCAAGCTATCCCACAGCCCCCCTCTTTCTCTGAAACTAGCATGGCAGAACCCGTCTTTGCCTGGTCACTGCTCCTTGTGCCCAACCAGAGTGGAGGCTATGGAAATGGGAAAACTCTCCCTTGTGGTCACTCCAAACCAATTATGTGGCAGCTCCCTCCTCCGACTGGGTTTGGAGTCAAGCTGACTAGAAAGAGAAAGGAAATCAGACCTAGGTATGAGCTACATCTGCCAGTGACAGGGTAGGCTCCCTTTGAATCTCAGGAACGAGCTGAGTACAGCCCCATGGGCTATCCTGCTGAAGGAGGAAAACACCTTTCCACACCCTAGCCTTTTCCCAATTGTCTGGGAGCAATCCACATCTCACCCCGGGGGAGCCATTCAACATCAGGTGACACTGGACTCTGCCAGAAAAGCACATTTGACTTAGGCAGGACATACCTCTCTAAAAGTGGATTTTTCAAAAATACCAACATCAAATCCAATTTTATTATTAAGTTGGATTTGAAATGACTATATATGAGCCCTTGAACAATTTTTTTAGATGTTTCCAAACTGAAATTAAGCATACTAATTGGTTAAAATGTAACTCTGTGTTTTCCTATGGGAGAGCCAGCCTTGCTACAGTGAAAAATGACTGGGTTGGGGGGAGCTTACTGCTAGAACATGTAAAACATTAACTATATATGTCCTACTTTTTAAATATCATGCTCCCTGCCCTTTGGACATTTAGGGCCTACATTAGGGGTGAGGTATAGTATTAAAAAGGAAGGTTTATTCCCGGTAAAAAAAAAATTGCCATGTTGAAATGGCAGTTCAAACCTTCACACACAGCCTGCAAGGGCAGGCCTGGATAGTGGGTGGCTCAATGAGTGATACAGCATGTTTAACTAAAGTAAATTAAATGTGCCAATCAGGTGCATACTAACATTAGCATTTTTAGAGAGGAGAGAATGAGCACATTACCACCGGTTAGCAGGGGTAAAGTCCACAGAGTCCTATGGCCAACAAAAAACATTTTCAGAAGAGAAGGCAGAAATATGGGGTGATCCTGCAGTAAGGGCAAGTTTCCAACACACTCCATCTACTCTAGCTCCATCATAATACATCTGGAACAACTGGTATTCATATGCCAATCAGGATGCTCTTCTCCCAAGTTAATCTGAAACTGAACATACACAACCATGCCTATTTCTGGCCTGTTTGGCCCCAGTTCGAGCATCTCTTGCACTCAAGTTGGAGTTAACTGAAACTGTTTGGGGGGCGGAGCTTGCTCGCGACCAAGATGGCCGCTTGAGCCTTGAGCTCCGCAACATCGTCCTGCAATCCGACAGTTATCCGGCAGCATCGCGCTTCGAAATTGAGCGCACTGAAGTGGCCTGTGCTTTGGCAGGCACGGGGGGCCCGGCGATTGCATCCCGATCCGTTATTACCCACTGGTGCAGGAGGTACGGAGTGCTGCGATCGCCCGCCCGGCGGGCCTGTGATCCCCGGGCTCGAGTAGCACGACGGCGCGAACCGACCCAGGACGCGAGTGGTGCTGTTGCGGTGAGAGACGCTGTCCCGACTGCTGCTGGGATCTGCTGGTGCTTGCTGCAGTGCGCCTGCGGTCCGATTGCAGCACTTGAGAGCTTGTGGCCGATTGAAGTCTTTTGGCCCCGGCCGTTAGCCTGACGCGGCCGGAAGAGACAAACCTCCGGGCCCGCGACTGCGGCCGGACAAGAGAGACCCAGCCCGGCGGAGGAGCGAGAGCGGCAACAGTGAACCAGGAACGGTGCTCCGCACGGCGAGGCACTGGGGCCCTGAACGCAGGCCTCGTGGGCCTTCACGCGTCCCTGCCGCCTTGGACGGTGCACTGCGGCGAGTATGGGTGTGGCACAGAAGAACGGCCCGACGCGACCTGGAAAGCCCGAGGCGGGCCTAATGGGGCGACACTGGTCGAACTCTGCACACCGTTGAGGTACGATTCTTGGACTGGCCGCCAGTTACAATCTGCGATGCGGCTGAGGTTCCTGTGCCCGCGGAGCCCCCAGTGAGTTCGACGTGGAGACGAGGAGGGCGGAACGAGAGAGTACAGGTAGCAGGCAGTGAGTTGACCTGCCCCTTCAGGAGGGGGCTCGCACCGGTGTACACCCTGCATAGGAGATATAGTGGAACTCTGGTCGGTGACGGTCAGGCCTGCAGGGTGACACTCTGGGAGGAGCATTGGGGCCCTGAACGAGGAGAGCGATTACGGACCCGTACTTCTGCCATTTAGAGCAGTGCACACTGGACGTGCTGACACACGTGGAGCCTGGCGGGTGGCAACTCACTGCACTGGGCAAGTCATAGGAGTGAGTGCCTGAAAGCGCAGTGTTTGGTGGAACACCTTTACGGTAAGCTATAGCTGTGGCACGTAGATCGGGACTGAAATTGCAGAGGGACGGTGGGAGTGCGTGGCGGCCCAATACTGCTGGAGACCTGGGGGAGGTGCGGCATGCCTCTGTTGAGAGGGGACTGGCACACACAGGCTGATCGTGGTGGGAAGAAACTCGCCAGGTGAATGAGCCCCATTGCAATAGCGCTTTGTGCGAGTGCGGAGTTCCTTGGGGGAGAACTCCAGTGATTCTCCGCTGACCGGGCAGGCAGGTGCTTGTCCCGTGCATTGGGCGCGCATATTGGCCAAGGCTTGGGACCAGCTGGGTAGCGTCCTGGAACAACTAATGGGCATTGTGTGCTGACATTGGTGAGCAGGACGGAGTCGCCTGAGAGAGTGAGCATTGCCAGGAGCGTAGTCAAGAAGCACTGAAGACTGGTAGTGGCTTGGCGTTTCGCGCAGCTGCTCCAGTGGAGTGTCTCGCGGATCTTTGGCGCTGAGTGGTGAAGGAGTGTCGCGGGAAGCACTCAGCTAGCAACGGCGATGGGTAGAGTGGATAGGACCCAACCTAAAATCTCCTTTGATCAGAGGCGCACGATGCCTCTACGGAGGCGGAGACACGTATGCAGACCCCAGCGCCCACGGACCCCGGCACGGACATTCGGAGCATGCTTCTGACCATGGAAAAAAATCTACAGGGCGGCATCACCTCTCTAGGCACGAAAATGGACGCTCTCTCCTATAGGATGGACAGAATGGCCGAGCGCTTAGACAAACACGCCGAACGGCTGGACATGTCGGAGCGCAGACTTACGGAGGCCGAAGAAGCGAATACTGCGTTAGACACTGAACACAAGCAGCTTGGCAGAGTTATGCGCGTCCTGCAGGATTAGACCGAAGACTTAGAAGCACGCTCCCGTACATGGAACCTTAGAATTGTTGGCCTGCCGGAGTCCACTCACACTGGTAACATGGAGCAATTCATCGAGAAGCTATTGGTTGAGCTGCTGGGAGAGAGGGTATTTTCCTCAATGTTCGTAGTGGAAAGAGTGCACCGCTCACTGGGGGCCTCTCCCGCCCCCGGAGGTGCCAAAGCGTCCGATCATCGCTAAATTGCTTAATTATCGAGACAGAGACGCTGCCCTGCGACTAGCGAGAGACAAGCATTCATTGTCCTATGAGGGTTCAGAGATTTCGCTCTTTCCAGACTTTACGATCCGAGTTCAGGAGGCCCGCAGGCAGTTCATCCCCATGAAGAAGCAACTCCGCGAACTGGGCATAGATTACGCCATGCTATACCCTGCCAAGCTTCGCGTCAACACGCAGGAGCGCTCCCATATTTTCACGGATCCTAAAGCGCTCCAGAAGGCGTTAAAGGGGTGGACAAAAGAGCGGCATCGCAGTCCTGAACGGCAGCAGCTTGGTGAGGCGGCAGGAGGAGACCTGGACGAACAGGACTAACAGCGGAGAATCACGGCGCATTGCTAAGTATGGCTATGAACACACAAAGGAGGGGGGGTGCTGGGCTTTCAGGACTGTGTTGAATGGGCGTGATGGCGGCGAGACTACTTCTGTTGGGCTTGGGTCATCACTAAGTTGGGTACGCTCCTCGTCTTAGTACTTACTTGGAGCAACCACCTGCCAACTACACATGTGGAGACTGGGTATGTCGTTAAGTGAATGACGCAGGTGGGGGCCACAGGGAGTCTGAGATAGCTTTCTAGGTGTATGCATGCCGGGTCACTGGAGCCACTGGATATTTGGCCGAGAGAAGTACCTGCTAAGTTAGTGTATTGTGTGTCGCTTAGGACCTAGGCATATGGGATGGCGATGCTGTTGCACATATTTGGGGCGATGTGCGGGAGAGGGGCTGTTTTATGTTTACACAGTCTCTTTTTGTGCTGTTGAGCAACATCTGCCCACGAGTGAATCACACGACGGGGGTCCTGTTTGATTGGGGGGGATGGGGGTGGTTTGGATGCTATTGGGGATGACTCACGACCAAGTTGGGGTGGTCTGTTGTGGGAGGGGGATTGTGGAAAAAGGGGAATGTTTTAATGTTCCTGTTGTTTAATGTCTCACGCCGGCCTTTGATGGATAGGCACACTTGCCACAGGTTGAATAATCCAGGTTGCACCACATTAAGAGTAGGGGGGGATGGCGGGACACGGTGAGCCCCAATGTCCAAGGCCTCTAGACTCCCTCCGCGCGCTTACGTGGAATGTCCGGGGGCTCAATGACCATCGTAAACTGCGTAAGGTACTCCACTACCTGAAGAGACAGAACATTGATGTGGCCCTGGTACAGGAGACCCATCTCCCATTGAACAGTGCTATTCTGCGCAGCAGAGGGCTGGCGGATCATGTTAATGTCTCCGGATTCACCACACATGCTAGGGGAGTCCTGACATGGGTTAACCCTCAATCCCCTATACATTGGTCCAATTGGAATCAGACCAGAATGGTCGCTATGTTATTTCCAAATGTCAGGGAAGGGGTCTCGACTTAATTATAGTGAATGTATACGGCCCCAACTATGACTGTCTGGAGTTTTTCTCTGCGCTGGTGTCTGTAGTGGCCAGATACGCAGAGGCGCGGTACCTCTGGGACTTCAATTTGGTCAGAGCTCCAAATCTGGATAGATCCAGGGGTCCGGTGAGGAAGATCACAGCAGCGGCACAGGCACTTGAATGCGCTATGACGAGACTGGGCCTCTGCGATGCTTGGCGCACGAGATATCCAGACAAGGGGGGCGACACACATTATTCTGCGTATCACAACTTGCACACCCGTATAGATTATTGGTTACTCTCTGCTTCCCTGGTAGAGCACGTTCGGGAATGCTTGATTTTTCCGCGCACTCTATCGGACCATTCTCCGTTGTTATTGGTTATTAGTACGCCGAAAAAGACTATTCCTCCATTCACCTGGCGCTTCCCCTCTTACTCACTGCTGGACCCTCTTTTTAAAGCTGAACTAGCGGAGGCAATAGAATCCTTTTTTCCCATAAATGTGGGTTCAGTGGATAGTTTCCAAACAGTGTGGGAAACGTTTAAGGTATATATCCGTGGCGTAGCTATGGCCAAGCACTCGGGGGTTCTCCGCTCGATTCGTGGCAGACTCTCTACTCTGGAGAAGGAACTGGGGGTGTTAGAACAATCTCTGATAGAGAACCCAGATGAGACGACCACGCAAGCCATTAAGGTTCGCTTGGGGGAGTATCAGGAAGCTGCAGATAGCGAACTGAAACACATGGGTAAATATGCGACAGCACGCACCTACGGGGTGGGGGACAGACCGGGGTCGGTTCTGGCGCAGATTATCAAAGCCAAGTGCAGCAGAACGCTGATCACGGAGCTCAAGTCGGAAGAGGGGGACCTGCTTACGGAAGAGGTGGACATAGCGGACTGGTTTAAGAGATGTTATGGGGCCCTATACACTTCCCGGTCTACCGGCTCGGATGACCAGATTTTGGACTATTTAAAGCATATAAAATTGCCATTCCTCACGAACACGCATCGCAAGTTTCTTATGCGGCCTATTGAACAGGACAAATATTGCATGCATTGTCAGGAATGCGAGCAAATAACGCTCCGGGGGTTGATGGCCTAACTGTGGGGTTCTATAAGACATTTTTGGATGTACTACTCCCGCACCTGGCGGCACTTTTTGATGATATGTGTGTGACAGGCACAATGCCACCATCAATGAGGGAGGCGGTTATTGTCGCCATACCTAAACCAGATAAGCCGCTAGATGAGTGTGGATCTTACCGCCCACTCTCCTTGCTCAATGTGGATACCAAAATCTTTGCAAAGATTCTTGCTAATCGTCTTTCCCCCCTGGCACCAACACTGGTAGCTCCGGAGCAAGCAGGGTTTGTCCCGGATAGAAACCTCACCTATAACCTTTGCACGGTGTTCGGCACCATCCAACATGTCAGACACGATACTAAAGCCGTTGCGGTCTTTCTTGACATGGAAAAGGCCTTTGACTCAGTCGAGTGGCTTTTTTTGCAGCACGTTCTAACTAAGATGGGACTTGGCCCAATCTTCCTTCAGCTGATTGGGGTACTGTACACCTCACCCAGGGCGCGAATAAAAATCGGTAATTTGGTGACGGATCCTATAGCTATTACACGAGGAACGAGACAAGGCTGCCCGTTATCACCGGTTTTATATGCCTTGGTCGCAGAACCGTTGGCGTGTGCGCTCCGAGAGTATCACGGACATGAAGGTATCAGTTTTCCGACATATAAGATAGTGGTCTCCACCTATGCGGATGATACACTGTTGTACGTCCGAGATCCGGAGAACAACCTTTCCTCTATTATTAGGGAAGTTGTGCATTTCGGAGCGCTGTCGGGATTACGAGTCAACTGGTCTAAATCCATAATGTTTCCACTCACCCCGGCTACGCTGAAATTTAAACCAGAGTATCCACTATGCTGGTCTACTGAGTCGATTCGATACTTGGGCATACGGCTCCATACAGATTCGGAGGTCGTGTTTCGGGAAAATTACGGTACAGCGGTCAGCAAGCTGGAGGATGACGTAGAGGGCTGGATTAAGCTACCCCTATCATTTTTAGGTAGAGTGTCCATCATGAAGATGGTGATTTTGCCCCGGTTCCTGTTCTTGTTCACAAATATTCCCATTGTTCTTCCAGTATCATTTTTTCAGTGAGTCCAGGCATTGATGATAAAGTTAGCCTGGGCGGGTAAGCAGGCACGGGTGCATTGGCAGGTACTTACCCTCCCGTATTATATGGGGGGGCTGGGTGCCCCGGACTTGAGTCTGTATTACAGGGCGGCGCAAGGTGCTCAGGCGTACCACTGGATGCACGGCTCGCCAGATATCCCGTTTCTTCGCATGGAACGGCTATTTGCCGACCCGCTACCTCTTTCTGCTACCATATGTGCGCCCGTTGACCGAAGGACAGGGATACTAGACTCGCTTAATTCGACCTGCCACTCCTGGCACACTTTGTTGAACTTGCAGGCGGGGGCGTTATTGTATTTGCCGGCTATGCCTATTGATTGGGCCCTTTGGCTTGCCCCATGCCGGGACAAGGGAGTGGTTTGAGCTTTGCAAGCATTGAATGTTCGGACGATGGGAGACTTGTTCAATGACGGGATAGTGAGGACATGGGAAGACGTGGGGGGCTCCGCCGCTGCCAGCACCTTGCTCCAGAGATTTCAATTTCACAGGGTGCGGAGAGCCTTACGGGAGGTGCTGGGGGACGATCTGCAGGAACCACCAGAGATGCTGGAACTGTCATATATTATTAAAGCTAAAACGCCGCGCAAGGCGGTCTCCAACGTTTATAAATTGGCAATGTCACATAGGGCGAATAAATATACGAAAGCCAGACTAGCCTGGCAGCGTGACTTGCACAAGGAAATAGATGACTCTATGTGGTCCTATTGCTGTACTAGCACCCGGCGCATTTCGCTACACGGCAGACATAGGCTTGTCCACTTCAAGTTTTTGAATAGAGCGTATTACACTCCAGAGAGACTGTGTCGATATGGGTTACGGGAGGACTCGGATTGTGACAGATGTCGTGCGCATTCGGCAGACTTTGTCCACCTAGCTTGGCATTGCCCTGAAGTGTATGGATTTTGGGAACAGATCTTCCTGGAACTGGGCAGGGTGGTGGGTGTGGAGCTTTCCCCAGACCCGGCCCTGCTCTCCTGGGGTACTCTAAATGACTGCCTACAGCGATCCGCAGGTTAGTTGATATGGGTCTGCTGGTGGCAAAGCGGCGTGTGGCAATGTGTTGGTTGAAGGGTCCTGTACCCACAATGGCGCAATGGTCGCATGACATGCTTTATTGCAGCACCCAAACTGAGACCTTTAGTGAATTATTACCTCCCAGGAACAGGCCCAAGAACTTCTGGGGACTATATACTACGTACCTGCTTACTAATGAGGTTGCCCCAGAGGAGGTGGCATCTGCCATCTCTGACATGCGCACCCATGACCTTGGAGTATGAACCCCCTCATATGAAACATAACAAGTGTCACTCCCCAGGACACATTCCTACTGGTATAGGTTCGCATCTGCCTTGTTGAAAGGCATCTGCAGAGTGGAGGGACGGGTCAGACCTTACAAAATTGGCACGGGGTCCCCCTTGCTGGAGACACTGGGGGGTATTGGTCTTGGGGTGATGTGTGTAGTTACATGCTTTGGGAGGCCGAAAGTACATTGTGATTGTTGTCCTGGAATGGTGGGTTTAGTGCAACATGTGTGCTTTTTAAACGACGGACCTACTATAACCTGTGATTGAAGACCGCTGCCTGCCCCTTGGGTTGTTGGCTAAATAGCTGTGTTCATTGCTGGGAATTATTGAGCTGCCGGCCCGAAGGGTTGTAGGCGAGAGGCTGTGTTACATTGAGACTTTGTTTTAATAAAAGTTAAAAAAAAAAAAAAAAAAACTGAAACTGTTTATAATTTATCACACATGAAGGACACAAGGAGGATGAAAAACCTTCAACAGCAGAAAGAAAATATTCAATTGGCAGTGGGCAAAATTATTCCACCTCGTCTACTACTTGATAGATTCCTTTTTTTAACTTCAAAACTTCCCGAATTTGACTAAGCACTCACAAGTCAAAGTTTCGCACAAAAACAGGTAAAATGTATCCACCTATTATTCTCAACTTTAAATCCCCTCACTGAAACGCTGTAATTATTTGTCTTGTGTGGCATCACTAGATATGGTTTAGTAAAACATTTCTTTAATCTTCCAGATGCGTCAGTGGAAGTGTTCCCACTCCACATTCACTGGTGTACATTCAGGGCCTGCTTTAGCGCTGGTGGCGCCCGGTGCGACAATCATTTTTGACACCCCACACCCCATGACCGCCTCCTCAGATTCTCTCACTACCACCGGGCAAAAGTGCCCCTCATCTCCGCAATCATAAGTTATTGCTAAACACAACGCCCACCCCGAGGTCAGCGCCCCCTCCACAGGTCAACGCCCAGTGCAGCCGCACCAGTCGCACTGCCCTAAAGCCGGCCCTGTGTACATTGATTAAAAGTATGTCCTTCAGCCTATGAATGCGTGCATTCCATTTTTATAAAAGAAGTATGTAGTTTATTCCCAACAACATTCCTCTGTGCTCTGTGTTTTGGTGGGGCTATCATTTAAGGGACAACTGGTCTCTGCTGAACCTCTCCCAGATGAGTGACAACCAGTCCCTTCTCGCCAGTCATCCCACACTTCCCATTCCCCTTTTAAGTAAGACACACGAGAAGCCACTTGTTGCTTAACAGCTGCAGTTTTTTCACAATAAATCAGAACATGGATCATAAACATTTGTATGCTCCATGCATTAAGTTATTACATCGCGGCTACCATAAGGCCAGTTATCATTGCCCCCTAGCAGGCCCCTTCTACCAAGACATGCCAGCTCATTCCCACCCAGGTGCACTAGAATGGCATCAGGCTTCTCTTCCTTCTGGAGCGTGTGCTGGATGGCGGGCAGCAGTTGAGCCCATCTCATGCCCGGTCTTCTCAGCTATTTCACCCAGATGTAGTGAAACCAGATACTCTTGTAGTCCTTTCGTGCTGATGCCCACTGTTGTGCCCTCATGATATAGGAGTAGCCTAGAATCCATACTCTGAGCTTGCCTCCATGGGGGCCTTGTTGTGAAAGAAACACAGCTCAGAAGACTGCGGGGGGGATGCATCCCTTAAAGGCATCTGAGGACCAATGATCTATTCACTTTATGCGCTCATCGATAAGCGCACTCGCCCCTGTCGTCGCACCAGCACCTATGTGGAAGGAGTATGAACCAATTTCCTTTGAAGGCAGGCCCGCCTTGTCTATTACCATCCTGAGTACTGCAGTGAACTGATAATGGCGGAGACATGAACTGTCTTCATGCCTGTAAAGCGGCTGCCCCTTCTGCACTCCATGCCCCATATAATCCTGCATCAGGCATACCACACAGCACTCGCTGTCATTCAGGCAATCTAAGCACGGGCATGTGCCCCTCGCCTCCTGGTCTGTCTTTGACTGGCGGAGGTGGATCATCATGTATCCAATGCCCATGTGTACATCGTCATCCCGAATGCAAGCTTTCCTCGGGTTGGACCTGGAGGAGGCTACAATCTCACTAATCCTGTAGGCCCCGAAAAATGCCAGAGCAAACACTTCCTTGAGCAGAGCCACTTCGTACTCGTGCCTACAGATGCTAGGAAGCCCCCCTATTAACTTCTTTATTACGATGAAATCAATAGGACATCTGTGATCCTTGCACCTGGGTGGTATATACCCCCATCCTTTCACTGCTACCTGACAATAGAAAGAGCCAACTGGGTCCCTCCATGTGGCCAGCTTCACGTAGCAAGTCACTGCGCTGATGTGTGCCTGAGCCCAATCCCTGCTTCTGCCCCCCCACGAATGCCCAGCATATAAATGTCTTCACATCCTTGCTTGATACGTTGCATTGTCCCAAATCTCCGGTCACATTTTGAAACACCTCCCAACACTTAAGGTACTTCCTTGCCATCTTGGGGGCTAACGCATTGCCCACCAGTATAGTTAAGTCAGGTCGACCAGAGCTCCATAGTTGTTCAGGTACAGGTGTCATGCCGGGATCCGCGTGCGGTGCCAGCTCCCTGAATCTCTGCCCTCAGTAGGCATTATTCGCGGGCCCCTTACTGGTCCGGCTTCGCCTTCCTGTCCCGCGACTTTTCTACGTCAAACCTGGATGCATTCTTTAGGAGCTCACAGACTTATGTCTATAACTGAGAAAAATGTGCTGAAAAGTTACGTAACAGTAATGACAAGCACACTATGTTATTTCAACTGTCAAAATTACTACGTTTTCCTACATTAGGTGTCTGACTAGAGTACAGGATTGTCTCAAATTTCCCATCTGAGCCAGGTAGGATAATTGTATTTGAACTGGTGGTTCTTGGTTACACATTGATCACCTTTAACCTTTGCACAACGCCCTGTGGTCGTTCCGTGTTTTAGAAGTAAGGCTTCCTTGCCTACATCAAGGAAATAAGGAAACCTGTCTGATAGAAATTAAAAATACAGAATAACGACTGAGGTCTTCTGTGGAGGTCAACACACCAGCTAAAAAGGCTATATTGCAACGCAATATTCATCTGAGCAAGCGCTACATAGTACACGCACAACGTGACATTCACTCCTCACCAATTGCCGCCACCTTACCTCCCCTCCGTGCCCAAGAACTCTCAAAATCAGAGCATGATGTCCATGGCGTAGCCTTTTTTATTCACCTCAAACCAGGTAATTCACCACAAACCAACACGAGAGTAACAGTATCCTACTTGGATATATAAAATAATTTACAGCATCACACTTTAGCGGCATCAACATGACAAAGGCCGAAAGGAAATTAGGCACGACATTACACTTGAACTTGAGCTTGGCCTTACACTTTATTGGCCTTCGACCTGTCAAAGGCAGTAAGGAAATTGGGCACAACATTACACTTGAACTTGGGCTTGGCCATACACTTAAACTTGGCCATACCCTTGAACTTGGCCGTCTCGGCCCACTAAGCCCCCACTCTGCTGCGCACATTGTGCCAGCAGGCCCCAACGCGCTACAGTAAACGGTTGCACTACTTGAAAACTAGGGCCCCGCAGAGCGCACCGGCCCACCGGGGTACCTGCACACAGGCAGCCTCCCCAAGGTTCAACTCAGTCCATACGTTGCGGGTTAGGGCAGTAGAGTCCAGGACCACCAGCAGGTCAGTCCCCCCTTCCGCCTACCCTCTGCACACGTGGATCCTACCCCCTCCTTGGGCAATCCAGTCGCTGAACCTCCATTGTTGTGCATCCACCTTTGTTGTTAACTGTCAGTGCTCCGCAAAGCCTCGCTGTTCTGCCGGGTGGGTGGGTGGGTGGTCGACGATGTGCCCCTGCAGCTTGCCGGAGGTCCAAAGGGACAAAGAGGCTGAAGATCCCTGGGCGCGGCCTTAAATATCCTTCCAGCGCATCCGGATGACATCACCTCATCCAGCCCCCTTTCTGGCCCCGGAGGAGGCTCAGTCCCGTGGCGCTACTAAGGGCGCCCCTCCCCTAGGCGCGGGGGGCACCTGTTCAATGTAGCAGGTACTCTGTCCACTAGTGTGCCTCTGTGCCCCCTAAAGTGTGTGGCACGCTATGTATATGGAATTATAATGCAATACAGCAAAATAAATTGCTCATTATAGAAATTCACTTTGCCCAAGAGCGTTGGTGAGAGCAAGGGCACATGGAAATGCAAGTTGAATTCGTTTGAAAGAAGGTTCTTTTCATTTAATATGCGCTTTACAGGTACAACATCATCTTCTGGAGAAAATAGAATCTAGATGACAGTAATGCACCGAGGCTGTTAGAACTATGGAGGCCGCTGCAATTTAAAAGAACAGGTATGTGACAGCGCCTATATATGAGCGCATCATGAAGGCTTAATGGCCTCAAAACGATGCTATATTTGTCCCATACAGTGTCTGAAACTGCCGGTGAGTGACGTCAACAGGAGCACCTACCGTAATTACAGGAAATAGAAATGTGCATTACATTATTTTTGCTGTTGATAGGCATCTTTGAGATGAATGGAATTCAAACTGAGTTTAAGATTTCAACATTAGTTGAAAATTCATACAAATACAGTGCAAGCAGCAATGTCTACAGCACCGAAACTATCCAAGCAATAAATGTAAAATGATTAGATCGGTAGCTTAGTGCTGGCAGTTAAAGTATTTTGATTTACTATTTATTTGTTGAGCTCACCTGTCCCACTGATATTATTTGTAGTCCTTTAACTCTCATATTGTTCACTCTATGTCTCCGTGATTCTGTGCAAGTTTATCGATGGCCATGGATATCGATTCACAAAAAATCGAGGGGTAGCAAAATAGACATCACACGCTTTGACCCTAATGACCTTACTGGCAGTGAAATTGTAGGACCCTTGACCCTGAATCTTGCCAGGACGTCATGTGGCTTGATAACCCTGAAGATATCACAAATGTTGACGTCGCTGTAGTTCCGCAATAATTGACTGCTTAATATAACTACACAACACAGAAAACTGACTATTTTAGATGTGACCTACGTTAGGGTGCTGACATGATCTTTAGGGGGGGGGCGCGTACGCAACCCCGACAAACAACGCCCCAGGAAAACCGCCTTGTTCACAACCGCTCTCCAAGAAGCCAGACGCACCTGCAGACGTCTGGAGAAGAACTGGAGAAACACCAAGACAACCGAAAACCACACCACCTACAAGGACGCCATGACGGACTACCACAACCAGATCAGAGCCACCAAAAGGAACTTCATCCACAACAAAATCCTGGCCAACTCCACCAACTCCAAGGAACTTTTCAGTGTCATTCAAGAATTCACCAACCCACGCAGCGAAGCCACAGACATCACCCCATCCCAAGACCTCTGCGACAAGCTTGGAACCTATTTCCACCTCAAGATCAAAAACCTCTATGACAACTTCATCGACCATCCACTAGGTGCCACAGACGAGCCCCCAGAAACACCATCTCCAACTGGACACCGATCACGGCCGAAGACACCGCCTCGACCATGAAAAGCATCCACTCGGGGCCCCCACCGACCCCTGACCCCCTCACATCTACCACAGAGCCGTGGCCACCATCGCACCCAAACTACAACGCACCATCAACACCACCTTCAAAACAGGCACCTTCCCAGACGACTGGAAGCGCGCAGAAGTCAGACCCCTGCTCAAGAAGCCCACAGCTGACCCCACCGACCTCAAGAACTATCGGCCCATCTCGCTCCTCCCCTTCGCAGCCAAAGTTGCAGAGAAAACAGTCCACAGGAAACTGACACGATTCATTGAAGAGAACGCCGTCCTCGACCCGTCCCAATCCGGATTCCGAAGCAACCACAGCACAGAGACCGCCCTACTCGCCGCCACAGACGACATCCGCACCCTTCTGGACCAAGGCCACTCCCCAGCCCTCATCCTACTCGACCTATCAGTGGCCTTCGACACCGTCTCCCATCGCGCACTAGTCGTCAGACTACACGATGCAGGCATACAAGGAACAGCCCTGGACTGGATCCGATCATTCCTCACCGGAAGAAGCCAAAGGATCAGACTCCCACCCTTCCTCTCCGACCCCACGAAAATCACCTGCGGAGTCCAACAGGGTTCATCACTGAGCCCCACCCTCTTCAACATTTACATGGCCCCCCTCGCAGCCATCGTGCGACAACACGGCCTCAACATCGTATCCTACGCCGACGACACCCAGCTCATCCTCTCCCTCACCAAAGACCCCACCACTGCCAAACTCAACATCCAGAAAGGAATGCAAGACGTCGCAGTCTGGATGACCAACAGCTGCCTGAAGCTCAACGCTGAGAAGACAGAAGTCCTCATCCTCGGTACCACCCCTTCTGCATGGGACAGCACCTGGTGGCCGACCGCCCTCGGAAGCCCACCTACCCCCTCAGACCACGCCAAGAACCTCGGCATCGTACTCGACTTATCACTCTCCATGAACCGACAGGTCAACGCCGTCACCTCCAGCTGCTTCAACACCCTCTGCATCCTCCGCAAGACCTTCAAGTGGATCCCCCCTGAGTCAAGGAAGACAGTCACCCATGCACTCATCACCAGCAGACTGGACTATGGAAACGCACTCTACACCGGCATCAACAAGTCCCTACTCCGCAAACTCCAGACAGTACAAAACACCGCCGCCAGACTCGTCCTCGGCATCCCCCAACACGAACACATCAGCCAACACCTACGAAGTCTCCACTGGCTCCCCGTGGAGAAAAGAGTCACTTTCAAAATCCTCACTCACACCTACAAATGCCTACACAACAACGGACCCAAATACCTCAACGACAGAATCAACTTCCACATACCCAAAAGAAACCTCCGCTCTTCCAACCTCGCACTGGCCGAAACCCCGCGCATCCACAGAGCCAGAGCAGGTGGAAGATCCTTCTCTCACATTGCAGCCAAACCAGGAACGAGCTACCGGCAGACATCAGACACGCCCCCTCCCTGAACACCTTCAGGAAGACCCTCAAGACCTGGCTCTTCGGCTAAAGAGATCTGCGGACCCCCCCCTCAGCGCCTTGAGACCCTCACGGGTGAGTAGCGCGCTTACAATTCCCTGATTGATTGATTTATTGATGTAATCCTTCCCCTGAATTTTAGTGAACAAAGCGAGTGAGCCAGACCTCTTCTAAGGGAGTTTGTGAGCGTGCGATTCGAAAAAAAAAATGAAAAGATTTGGTCAAATAGTGCATTTTATTTTACAATACATTTTTATTGCTTTGTATAACCACACATATGAAGGAACATATATAATCTCCTTATATCAAGGATAATTCTATACAAAACATAAACAGTCACCCGCCCCTACCCTCTAGACAGTTCAGAGAACTATCAGAATCGTGTAGCTGTCCAAATCCCAACTATGTTATGTTATGTTAACCGGATTTATATAGCGCGCAGCTGCCCCAGCAAAGAGGCGACCCGGCTCTGCCAGCCACAGAGAGTAGCAGAGTACAGGAGAGACTGGTAACCAACGGGAAAAAAGAAAAGAACAGGCAGCCTAAGCAGGTGAAAAGAGAAGGGTCTTAATTGCTTTCCTGAAAACCAACAAGTGATTTAAACAGCGAATCGGAGGGGGCAGAGAATTCCATAGCTTAGCGGCCATGTAGTGGAAAGATCGACCACCGGCCCGGACACGCTTCACCCGGGGAACAGTGACTAAGTACTGCCCCGAGGAACGCAGCTCGCGCGGGGATTCGTAGGGGGTTAACATATTGGCAAGGAGGCTGGGTGAGGCTAATTTCAAGATCTTAAAGGATAGGCAAAGTGCCTTAAATTGAATACGTTTAGCCACCGGAAGCCAGTGAAGCCACCGAACGGCGTCAGTAGTGGAACAGTGACGTGGGAGCCCTAAGAGGGCTCTGGCAGCCGTGTTCTGCACACGCTGTAATCGCATAACCTCAGCCTGATTGGCTCCTAGGAGGAGCGAGTTAGCGTAGTCCAGCCTGGATAAAATGGCAGACTGGACAATCAGTTGGCGTGTAGGCGGGTTGAAAAACCTCAGCAATGGCTTAAGACCCCGCAGAAGACCAAAACAAGTGCCCGCGACTTTTTAGTATGTTCTTGGAAGCTGAGGGAGGGATCCATCCAAACCCCTAAGTTCTTGACCGCCATCTTAGGGGTGGGAGTGTCTCCAAGTACACTTGGCCACCACTGCTCATTCCAGAGGTTCCTGTCCTTCCCTACCAACAATACCTCCGTTTTAGTGGCGTTCAACTGAAGGCAATTGGAGGTCATCCACTCTGCCACGGCGGCCAGGCCGCTCCTAAACCTGAGGGCATCCAAAGGGGCACCATCAGATAGGGCCACCACTAGCTGCGTATCGTCAGCATAAGAAACCATAGTGAGGCCCATCTTCCTGGCCACCGTAGCCAGAGGCTGGACATATAAGTTAAACAATACAGGGCTCAAAGCAGAGCACTGTGGCACCCCTTGCCCAATGGAGTGGGACTGGGAGAGGAACGGGGGGGCTGACACGCGGAAAGATCTTTCACACAGGAATGACTTAAACCAATCGAGCGCGAGGCCCACCACCCCGACCGCCTCCAGACGTTGTAGCAGAGTCGCGTGAGAAATCGTGTCAAATGCGGCACTGAGGTCAAGTAGAATCAATGCCACAGTATGACCGGAGTCCAGAATGGTCCGTAGGTGTTCAGTCATAGTCAGAAGAGCTGTCTCTGTGCTGTGACCAGCACGGAAACCATTTTGCGAAGGGTCCAGAATGTTATTAGTGTTAAGAAATTTAGTAAGGATGTTTTTGACATGGGCCTCAGCAATTTTAGCTACCCACGGCAGGAGGGAGATAGGCCGGAAGTTTTCCAGCTTTGTTGGGTCTAACGAGGGTTTTTTAAGAATAGGAGAGAACCTAGCATGTTTCCAGAGCACAGGGACCACAGCAGTGGTAAATGAAGTGTTAATGATCTGGCACAGAGGTGTCAAAAGGAGAGACAGTGAGTCCCTAAACTGAGCAGGTCTTAGAGGATCGGCCGGAGAGCCAGATTTAACTTTCTTACTCAGGAGGGTAAGCTCTTCCTGTGAAATCCTGGGGATAGCTGTCAACAAGTGCACAGGGGAGGGTCCGCAAAGAGTGGCCGTAGAAGACGGCTTTTGCGGAAAGGACCGATAGATGGTATCCACCTTGTTAACAAAAAACAGCGCCAGGTCTTCGCATTGTTGCTCAGACACGATCGCAGAGGCCTGAGGTTTGTTACTAACTCTCAGATCTTTCAAAATTTTAAAGATACATTTAGCCGGGTTAGAACTTAGTTGAATTTCATTAGCATAGTAGGCAGCCCGGATGGTGCAGACATTTCTATGATAGTTTTTAATAGCAGCCAAGTAGGTTTTTTTTGTTATAGGATCATAGTCTTTCCTCCACAAGCGTTCTAGTTTCTTACATGCTTTCCGCAGAGCGGCCAGTGTGTCATTGTACCATGGGCTAGGGTCCGGAGAGCGGCCTTTCATCCATTTAGCTGGGATGAGGGAGTCTAGAGTTTGGACGATCCAATTACAGAAATCACTGTAAGCCCCATCAGCATCGTTCTGTGGTGCTGGAAAATTCGCAGTGAGAAGCGCATGAAAATCCTCCAGCCTCAGTTTACCCCAAGGGCGTCTGAAGACGGGGGGATGTATGTCCCTAACAAGGGGTTCGGGTGCCGGAAAAGACATGGTTATCAAAGAATGGTCGGACCAACCTACAGGTTTAGGGGTCTCTACCGTGGCCAATGGAATGTTAGAAAAAATAGGGTCCAGCAAGTGACCCGCTGAATGAGTGGGGCCAGGGACCAATTGGTGGAGTTGGCAGGCAGCCAGGTCCGCCAGCACGCTGATAACTGCGGCAAATTGCGTCTGGTCGAAATGCAGATTGAGGTCCCCTAAGATGGTAAAATTGGCTGTACCCATTGCAAGTGCATAAGTAGATTCTAGGAGGGCAGATTTAAAATGTGTGGCTAGACCCGGGGGGCGATATACTAGTAGCCCAGAGATGGTCAAATGGGCACTAAGAGTGATACTAAATCGGGCACATTCGCAGCCATCCATTGCTTCTTTAACAAAGCTGCAAGAGTAACAAGATTTGAAGATGACCGCAATCCCACCCCCTCGAGACTCACGGTTGACAGTAAGGATGGTGTAGCCCGGAGGCAGTGCTAGGTTGGGTTCGGCTACCGTGTCTACATGGAGCCAGGTCTCCGTAATGAAAAACACATCCGGAGCTTCCTCAGTGACCAAGTCATGGATTTCAAGGTAGTGTTTGACCAGAGACCGCACATTCAGCTGAAGAATTCTCACTAGCGGTCTAGTCTGAGGGGGAGGAGGTGAAGAGTGCAACGGCATAAAGGAGACATACCTACAACCATAGCAACAAAAAGGCCCTTCCAAGGGGCCCAACCGAGGCCCGCTGCAAACTTTACCCAGAGAGTTAGCAGCCAGTAGCTCAGCCCTGGAATAAGTATGTCGTCCCAAAGTGCTCTGGCCAGCATTCCTGGCGAGAGGCGACGAACAGGCGCGGACGGGCGCAGACGGGCTTGCCTTAGGCGTGCCTTCGGCGCGCCCGCGGTCGCCTGCACATCTGCTCTAAATAGGTACAGAGCGTGGAGACTCCTCCTCAACCTTTCCCCCGGAAGTGGAATTGCTTGGCCGCGCCCTCCACGCAAACGGCACACAGCCGGGGTGGACCGGGGCAGGGCAAGAACAATCAGCATGCAGCTATCAGCTGATCAAGTACCGAACACAAGATAATGACACAGTGCAAAAGAGCAAGTAAGAAGTTACAGGTAAAATCACGTTTAAAACAGATAAAACAGCAGCGCGCTACTCAGTTTCCTTACTCTGAGTATCTCTGCGCGGTCGCCTGCACGTCTGCTCTAAATAGGTACCGGGCGTGGAGACTCCTCCTCAACCTTTCCCCCGGAAGTGGAATTGCTTGGCCGCGCCCTCCACGCAAACGGCACACAGCCGGGGTGGACCGGGGCAGGGCAAGAACAATCAGCATGCAGCTATCAGCTGATCAAGTACCGAACACAAGATAATGACACAGTGCAAAAGAGCAAATAAGAAGTTACAGGTAAAATCACGTTTAAAACAGATAAAACAGCAGCGCGCTACTCAGTTTCCTTACTCTGAGTATCTCTGCGCGGTCGCCTGCACGTCTGCTCTAAATAGGTACCGGGCGTGGAGACTCCTCCTCAACCTTTCCCCCGGAAGTGGAATTGCTTGGCCGCGCCCTCCACGCAAACGGCACACAGCCGGGGTGGACCGGGGCAGGGCAAGAACAATCAGCATGCAGCTATCAGCTGATCAAGTACCGAACACAAGATAATGACACAGTGCAAAAGAGCAAGTAAGAAGTTACAGGTAAAATCACGTTTAAAACAGATAAAACAGCAGCGCGCTACTCAGTTTCCTTACTCTGAGTATCTCTATGGCTGCCTCTGTGTTTTAGCCATGGTGGACCAGTTAGTCCTCCGGGCCTGCTGTGATTTACAGAACTGGGGAAGGCCGACTTTTAAGCATCCTGGGCCAGAAAGTTCAGTATGGCATTCCACTTATTACAAATAGCAGCAGTCTTAATATTTAGGTCATGGACGATTTTGTCCATGCCGAAAATGTGTCAAATTTGATGGTACCAGTCCAACTTTGTGGGAAGAGTGACACAGTGCCCCGTTTGCTCAGAATGTTCTGGCTCGCTATACTTTAGAAAATAGACCTCTAATCTGGTTTGCTCAGTCTCCATCAGGTTAAAATTCCATTAAGGCCAGTGGTGACTTTAATGCGAGCTTCATTTGATAATGTCTCTAATGTCCTTCCATACTTCCCTCTAAACTGTTCCGGGGGCTGTACCCTCCCACATATTCAGTTAGTGTGCCTGTCTCTCTGTAATTTCTCCAGGATGCATTGGAGAATTTGTTGGTTATGTTTGCCTAAGTGTGAAGGGGTGAAATGCCAGTTATCTAGTATTTTGATATTCAATTTCTTTGAACTTCCAGTCTCTCGGAGTTTTATAGTTTTGTCTAACTATGGCTTTGCTTTCCTTTCCATATCAGGGGATACAATTGCCGACCCCTTTTCCCATTCAATATACAAAGTCTGCTATAAGTACATGTCGCTCTGGTGGGCGTGGCCTAACAACCAGCAATGGCACATGCGTAGCGAGATCACTACGGACCCACCTACAGCATTATCCTGCTAAATGGGGGTGTGGCCCTGTCTGGGCCCCAATGCCTACAGCAGCCCTTTCTGCGCTTGGTATGAGGGTTCCGGTCACCCTCTGGCCGGGACGTGTTGCCTCTCTGTGCCGCTGGGGCCAAGACGTTGGGACTGAGAATGAGCCTTGCTCCCAGGTACAACGTAGCGCAATGTCTATGAGACCGCGCTGGGAGCTGATGCTGGTGGGCCCACAGCACAGAGGAGGCCCTGGCGGTGGGGTGGCTCTGAGCAGTGAGGGAAGTGTAGTGACCTGCTGGTCACTGTTCTAGTCTTTCAATTGTACAAGCCACTCCCCGAGGGCTGGCTTACACCACACCCCACCCCACAACCATCCAATACAAGTGTCACAGGACATGTGACTCTGATAATGACAGGGGCCAGGCGCACATGCCCTGGGACTGTTCTACCCACTAAGTTCCTGTGTCTGTGGCGTGATTATTTATGCATGGGGGCCTATGGCCCCACTACTTTACATTGGCGATGAGGGGTTGAATCCGTGTGTGTAGCCGCCTTGATGGTGGTAGAGGGGGAGAGAGCAGCCCATGTCGAGGACACCTCCTGCTAGCAGGCATAGGAAATGCCTGGTTGCCCGCAGGCGTGTGGTGAGCCCGTGGGGTGAAGGAAATGCTGCAGAGCTGTGCCGGTTCTATGGTGAAATAAAAAATGGAGTGGAGCGGGAGACCACCCCGCATCTGACGTGCCTGCTGCTGAGTCAGCGTACGGTGAGCCCTCATTGACGGGAGCGGTGAGCGGGACAGCGAAGAGTGAGCCTTACGACAAAAGGAAGTAGCGCGGAGCAACGGTCCACTTCCCTCCCCACTGTGAAGAGAAACCTGGCCCGAAATTAAGTACAGGGTCCTGGGGAAAGGACTGCCGGTGGGAGGATGAAGTGTCGGTCTAAGACTTGGACCGCTATCAGTACCGAGGCCAGGCACCGGAGTCTCCATCTGCAGCTCCAGCCCTCGTGCAGCTTGTGAGGTGAGAGGCTGCTGCGGAGGGACGGAAGCAATGGAAGAGATGGCGAGCGGCCGTTGGCCATACAGAGATCGGATGGAAGAAGCCAGGAGGTGGAGCTGTTGCCTTTCCCGAGACACTGGTGAGGCCGGATGCACCCTCCCGCATGGCCAGAAAGGAAAAATGCTTACTGTGCAGCAGGAGGAGAGAGTGGCTGCTGTCCCAGCTGCGTGTGGTCGATATGGGGGTGATGGAAATGGTGTCCCGCCCTCGGAGAAGGGAAGCGTGGCTGCTGCAAAAAGCATGAGGGACCACAGCGTGAACAGCCTGCAGGCATCAAGCAAGAGACTGTGGTAGCACCACCTATTAGTCGAGCGAGGCACCGCTCCCTGCCGTTAAGGAAAATGTATTTTACAGGAACCTTCGGAGCATAGGTGTTGCAGCTGGAAGCACGCACCAACTGGGAAACATCCATGCTGCCATAGCCGTCAACAGAGTATGGAGACCGGCTTTACCTTCCCAGCTGCTGTCCCAGTGACACCACAAGGTGAGGAGCAGAGCGCGCCTGTCTGAAGCTGCCATGAATTAACTCACCTTAGTTGGAGAGAAGAGGCACAGGCTGGTGGAATCAGTGGGAGGGACGTGTGACTTCCTGAACCAAGCATCCTGCTGGGAGGGTGTCTAGCTGTGGCTGTCCAGCTACCTCTGAGCCTGAATTGCTGTTGAGATGAGCCCTGCAGTCAGGAAAACAGCTGGGCCGATGAACAGTGCTGCTGTACCACCTAGTGGACATTGGGTGGGTACTGTACCTGTTCAAATGACCCAATTGCAACGGAAAGGCCCCAGCTAGGAAGGGATATGGCCCTGAACAGCAGTTGCATCAGAACCAAGGGGGGGCATGACCTGGCAAGGAGACTGAGGCAATAAACCACGCATGATGTGTACCTGTGAAGGGAAGCATAAGTTGAGGACCATCATGGGCAGAGGAAAGACTGTATATTCCCTGGCAGAGTCTGGACAAGAAGACCCCTGCAGTCATATACAGCCACTGTGTCCTGGTCGAAACTGCTGACAGCACTCCCAGTAGCGGAAGGAAGCCACAGCAAGGGGCAGAACAGGGTGAGCAAGGCGCCAGAAGAAGGAGCACCCTCAGGTGAAGGACGGAAGGTGCAAAATCAGAAGCGCGCCGAAGACTGGATCCGAGAAACTGACAGTATGGGCTGGAGCCCGAGAGTAATAGCCCTACGAGGAAGAGGGCCCAGGTTGAGAGGCCTGGTCTGAGAAGGAAAGCAAGACAAAAAGGGACAAGACCGCGTCGCGAAGTGAAAGAACATGCAAAAAGAAAACGTGTGACACGAGGCCACAACTGAAGGCATCCTAAAGAAGAGATGAAAAGAAGAGAAGTGAAGTGAAAGAAGAGAGGAGTGCAAGACGATCCAGAGTGAAGCACAGTACCTAGGTAACATCAGTGGCACTATGAGAGGCTGGCTGTCCAGAAGTCTTCGGTCACACCAAGCAACCTGGCGAATGCAAATGTGAGCAAGCTGGACCATTTGTGACATCCACCTTTGGGGTCGCACAGGAGACTGGATTGTGAGACTGCTCTGACGTTGTGAGTGATCTCGGACATGGGATCTAAAGAGGATCTGACCACACCAGACTGTGGTGATCCAGGGGCAAAGGCCTCAGGGTTGGCCGGTGAGAGCGAATCCCGACACGAGAGATGAGTCTACAGGAAGACGAAGATCTTGTGTAGTAAGCTGGTTCTTCCAAAGGGTCTGGATGGCAGAAGTAATCCTACACGGAAACAGCTACCCTACGGCCGGAGCGAGGGACTTGAAGGTGGAAGCCTAGTGAGGAGGACCTCAGGGACATCCTGTGAGATGGGAATACCTGTGAGAGGGACATCCTGGTGAGAGAGGGATGTTTGTAACTACTCTACCATTCTGTAGCTAGAAGCACTGCTGCCTCTGCGAAGATGCAAAAACAACCAGGACTGATTTGTGAATATATAACATCTTCCAGATTCACTATCACTCCACCTGCACCGTCACAGAGAACTGTACATGTGGAGACTGAAGGTGTCAACTTCCACGCCTTGAGTCCAGGGAGGAGCGGACCAGCAGGGCACCACTGAACTGTGCCTAGCAGAACTGGTGATCCTAGCTGCAGTTGTACCATCGTCCTGTTCTAAAAGCAGCTGAATAGACTCAGTGGAAGTTTTCCATATCTTCTGTTATTCTCACCCTAGGTTGGACTTTGTTGTCCCAGTTTGAATAAAGTTTGGGAGGGATGTAGTGACCTGCTGGCCACTGTTATAGTCTTTCAATTATACCAGCCACTCCCCAAGGGCTGGATTACACCCCACCCCACACCCATCCAATACAGGCGTCACAGGACCTGTGACCCTGATAATAAAAGGGGCCGGGTGACCGTGTCCTGGGCCAGTTCTACCCACTAAGTTCCTGTGTCTGTGTCAGGATTATATATGCATGGGGGCCTAGGGCCCCACTACTTTACAGGAAGAGCCTGCAGCCCCAGACATTGGACTGTCGGGGCTGTGTGGCCCTGTGATTGAGGTGAGAAGTGACTGCATGGCTTCGGCTCGGGGTGGAGTCGCCCGCTCCTAGAGCCCTACTGAGGCCCTTGACTGCAAGGGGAGGAAGCACCGGCCCGAGCTGTTGATTTGCAGACCCTGAGGTGCCCTCCGGTTGTGACGGGCCCTGTGGCCGATGTTGGCTGGCTTACAGGATCGGCTGGAGCTGACACAACAGGCCTGCAGAAGCCTATAAGTGACTGCATGGGTCAGGACTGTAATAACTGGGCCCTACTTGATTCCCAGAGAGACTACCTAGACTAGCATGATGGAGCAGGCCCAGAGAACCAACTAATCTTGCCTAGCTTTGCCCTGGGGCCCCCTGCTGGTGCCTGTAGGTGCGGACCCTTCTGTTGCTGGAAATGCAGGTGTAGCTGAGAAAATGAGGCCTACTGGGGATGGTGCTAGACCCCGTTAGTTTAAGACTGCCTTGCTGGACAACAAAGGACTGCCAGAGGGGCTACTTGGTGGGAGGCTACTACCTGCGCAAAACCTTGAGGAGGATTTATGGGAAATGAGCTTTGTAGGGCGCAGGCTATTGAACCACCCCATTCTCCAGAGGGCAGGTTAACGAGAGGCAGCTTAAATATCCTACCCATAAAGGCTTGATCCCCCAAAACTACACCAGTGTATGTACATCCTAATTGCCAACACAGCATTAACCCTGCAAACTTGCTCCGAGGAGGCTTTGGGTTGTGAAGTGATGCCAACAAGAGAGAAACGGACCACCCACCGGACACACTTGAGGTCCGCACTATCATAATATTGTGAGGAGCTAAGGTGAACTGCTGCCTCACCCCTGGACTGACCTTAAGCGGTTCGTGACTGAGAACTGGGGGAGTAGCCCGGCAGACTGGCTCTCCTCCCAATGACTTGCCCTCTGTTACCTGAGTGAGAGAGCTATGCGTGACCGATTATACAGGACTGAGTGGGACAGGGCTACGCTAAAGTCCTGAGGACATATTATATACAGTGCTTTTTCAAACCTTCTTTACTCCGAAACCCCCAGATGACCCACCTATATACGATCTGAAAACGAGCCCCCACCTCTGTCTTGCTTTGGTAATCCCTGAGATACTGCTTGCGCCCGTTTGCCTGACCAGACAATTTTACACGCTATACGCACGAGTTGGAGAGATATGGGGAAGCAAAAGCCCACCAGCCAGGAACGCAGGGAGGTGTCAATGACCCATTGATGGTGGCAGAGAGAGAAAGCTAGGGACAAGACACCAAGCCGCCCCCTCTGCAAGTGCAATATGCATACCTTTTAGTGGCTAGCTCAGATACCAAGACAACGCTGCAACACAATATCAATGTTGCTTTGGTGGGTTTAGATCTACTGAGAGCCGACCACAGCAAACTAAATGACTGGGTGAAAGAGGTAGGGTCAGGGGTTGCCGAGATGCACCCGGAGCAGTTAGACCTGGCTCGACAGGTAGCAACACTGACAGATAAAGTGCACATACTGGAACACCAAGCAGAAGATGCAGAAGGCTCAAAGAGACGTAACATCCGAGTGGTGGGCCTCCCAGAAGGTACAGAGGGAGGCAATTTGGGGGCCTATCTAGAAAACTGGTTGCGGACTGCAATTGCGCCGAATCTCCTGACTCCCTTCTTTACCCTTGAATGTGTACACCGGGTCCCGGGCAGACCTACTTCCCCAAGCAGGTCACCCTGCCCAGTGGTGGCCAAACTCCTCCACTTCAGGGACCGTAATATCCTACTGCAAAGAGCCAGAACTGAGAGCCCCTTCCAGGTTGGGAATAGCTGAGTTTCCCTATTCCTGGAATATACCCTTGCAGTACAATCTAAGAGAACATCATACAAGAGGGTTCTGGGAAAAGAGGTACTGCAATATTCTCTCATGTTCCCAGCCAAACTGAAAATAATGCTGTACAGGGCCATGCACTTTTGCGAAGAGCCTCAGGAAGCATGGGACTGGTTGGAAAACTACAAGTCTGGACCATACCAGACAGGCCGTTCTCAGAGATCTCAAGAACATAAGCCCAGGCACAGGAGGAGTCAGCGAGGGCCCAGGAGCAGGAGTATGGTGCGGAGACCCACCAGAGAACAGACAGAACAAGAGAGAGCGGAGGCGCTGCAGGCAGTGGCGGATATAGCCACACAGACAGGGCTGGAGTCGTGAATTGAAGCTTTGTCAGGAGATATGGCCAAAGGACTCGGACCAGGACTGCTCCGTGGCAGAGGGGGAGAGACCCACTGTGGTGACCCCACGTGTGACCCCACAGTCAGCTGATGACCTACTTTAAACTGTGAACATAATGCATGGAGAACTGTTGCCTTTGCTGTGTCCAGTCTCGCATTAGCGATCACCGCCTGAGACGCTGCAGGGAACCATAAGTACTGATCCCACACAAGATGAGAATGTTATTATTGCAGAATGCTGATGTGAGAGACGAGCGGCAGTGGGAGGTATACTGCCCTCTGTTACACACAGCAGGCAGCTGTTTTCTGGGGGGCTGAGCTAAAGCCCCCCCTGCTCCTATTGGACTCTTATAAAGTAGGTGGCGGCGATCAGTGCGAAACAGATTGACTCTCACTTACCCCCACCACCCAACAGCTTTCAAGAGTCTGGTGAAACATTGTTCATGTTGTTGTTTGCAGGCTGCAATGTCTTTGGACAGATGGCCTTTGCTGTTCTGCCCGGGGGATGAGGAGTTACGTATTTTGGAAATGTATTGTTTTTCCTTTTACTTGTCTCTGGGGGGTGTACTGATGTGGAGTGGTGGCCTTCCAGCCAAATAAACTGCTAAGGTTTAAGACTTTGCCTATACATCCACCATGGCCACTATAACCCAGGAGTTTTGATGTATGACCTTGAATGTCAGGGGCTGGGATCCACAACCAAACATCACAATGTGCACCGTTATTTAAGACGCAAAAGAGTGAACATTTCCATGCTCCAGGAAACACACCTTACCGGGTTGAAGTTTGAGAGATTACGCCATTGACCGTGAGGCCAAGTACACGCCACAACCTTCTCGGCTTATGCGAGGAGGTTATTGATATGGGTGAGGGCTGGGACCCCGTTTGAGTACCTACACTCGCTTATAGACAAAGAAGGTCGATATGTATTAGTACAAGGTAAATTACGAGATAAAGAGATCACATTGGGGTGCATCTACGCGCCTATTTAGGGTCAACTGACATTCTTTCATTCCCTGTCGGGATCGCTGGGCCAACTGGTGGGTGGGGACCTCTTGTTTTGAGGTGATTATAACTGTGTCATGAATGTGACTTTGGTTCCCTCCAACCCCCATGCTGGGAGCTGTGACACACAAATGGGCAGCAGGCTTTCGAGACTGGACACGACACTGGGGACTGGCAGGCTTGTGGTGCACTCAGCATGGCACCGCACGCGACTACTCCAATTCCACATTATTCTGTGGGTGATCTGATTAGGGTGATGGCGCTAAATGGTAGTACACAATTATTAATATCTGCAAAGTCCGTCAGTGCTGTGCTATAGGGTGGGGAGAATCACCCCACTCCCCAAGTTTGATCAAAAGATCAATGTTAAGCGAATCCTATATCACAAGCATACGCTTTTATATAATGCAAAATATGTTAGCTATCTTATAACAATATTCATAGTAAATATTTATGAAAAATACAAAATTGTCTTCCAATGTTCCGTTTTCTTCAATTTTAATTTTATCCTTTAGCCTCAGGGACAACACGTGTTTCATCGCTGTTGGTGTAATGCCGCGACTTCGCCAAGGCTATAAAAGTATACAAATAGTGGCCCCATATTAAATTATTGTAATTCACAATACAGCTGGTAACCCCTCACTCCGGTGACAATTGTGAAAATAATATATAGTGCAATATAACATGATCTGTGTTTTTTCAGTGGATACCCATGCACAGTCAGAACTGTTTTTGCCATGCCACACGATATACATGGGTCAATTTACTGTTTAAACTTAAATATTGTCCTGTACCCTCATTTAGAGGATAATTCTCATTAACAACTATACCAAGTAGTCAAATTTGGATATCTAGTGTTTTGTTAAATCCCCTCACACGTGTATTGTATTTTGAGAGATAGCAATCACCGTAAAAACCCAATAAGTGGAATCAGTGCACTGCCATATAAGCAACAAAACTTAGAAGGCTGTGTGTACCTGTCAGTGATATCAGAGTCAAGTCAAATCTGGAATGAAAACACCATTGTAATTGCCAATATTCAGATAAAAAAACATATAATAATATAAAGTCAAAAGTCAGAGTAATTATAACCAAACACGTACCTTGTGTCCGGTTATACTTACGTCCTGGTCCACCCATATGTGTATTAAGAATACTACCCCTTCGAGTGGGTCGATAAGTCAAGGGCTCCCAAAGAACAAGAGTTATTACTGCTTTATATGCAGTATCCTTCCATTCCCCTCTGTGTCCTGAAGTATAGAACGGTAAAGTAAATCTTAAAATTATTCTGTCCTCGTAATACTGTGAGCCAATGTCTGCAATAGTGGGATTTCAAACTTTACGGTAAGAGGAATCGGCTACATCACGTTGTGTTGATTCGGATTTCGTCTGAGCTCGCGTTTGCTACGGCATCCTTTTACTTACGTGTTGATAAACACGGAAGAGGGACCAGTAGTGTAAATCTGACCTCTTTCACGAAAATGGAAATGTAAGCACCATCTTGGAGTAGTGTGTTATGTTAAACAGAACATCCTGAACTGCATGAGATATATTAAAGTTTGTAATATGAATACACATCCCATGTCCCATCTACCGCCGCCACAATTGCAAAAATGGATGTTATAGTTAATTATATGATATTGATTATGCTTGCAAGCAGTCCTACTGTCACCCTTGTAATAGAATTAGGAAGAGGTGTGGTGCAGCGGCCAGGGTGGCTGACTCTGGAACACTGGGGCTCACAGTTCGATCCAGGTGGCAGGTTAGCCCAGCACCATGTGACTCTGGGCAATAGCTTGCTTAATCTTCCCTACGGCCCCCATCACTGGGACACCTCGCCTGAGGTAGCTGCGCGCTTTAAAAAAAATAAAAATACCTGCAGAGGTAGGACACTCGATCCGATTTATCAGGCAATGTGGCGTGAAGAATATTTTCTTATGACCATATAATAATACTCGAAACATTTGAACCTTCTGTATCTTGGTATCATGTCATCCGTTGAATTATCACACTCAAGGAGATAAAATCTGGTGATCTCAGTTCAATATCATAACACGTTTTCTTATAAATTTAAAATTATCATTGTAATAACAACAAATTCAACAATTCATATCAGTTACATTTGGATACCCTATTTTACATATGTACAATATATACAGACTTATTTCCTGTAAAGAAAACAGGGAATTGATGGTTGTATGTCAACACATAGGTCTTATATCATCATAGATTAG
The DNA here is from genome assembly GCA_963921515.1 of Calotriton arnoldi. Taxonomy (NCBI): domain Eukaryota; kingdom Metazoa; phylum Chordata; class Amphibia; order Caudata; family Salamandridae; genus Calotriton; species Calotriton arnoldi. The sequence goes on from CAWUFW010007020.1 coordinate 572,379, forward strand.
ATAAATACATTTATGAAATATTCTCTGCTTCCAATGGGGGTGAAAATCAAAAACTTAGAGGGTTGTTTGCATGGTAATGAGATCCCAAATTACTCTCCTCTAGATCAGCGATCACCTAAGAAATATTGCAGTTCGTGATCTGTGTTTAGGCCCCTCTGCACGCTACGAAGGCGTAATATCCACATCACTTCCTTTCTGCGCAGGGTAAGTTCCCTGTTACCTCCCCGTGGGTTCAAGTGAATTGTGTCAACACCATAGAATTTAAATGTGTGATATCCTTTTTGTGCTGGACACTCAGAAATATGTACCGCTATCGGGTAGCGGGTGTCATTCTGTTACACAGCCCTCAGATGTTCATTAATTCTCTCCTTTAGTGTCCTGATGATGCTGCCCAAATATTTTGGCCACACTTGCATTCTATAATATATACTGCATATTTTCTTGTCCATTGCACATTTAAATACCTCACATTATCCACACTTGTGGAAACCCAGCATGTATGTGTTCATCCAATGTTCTTGTTGTCTTGGTATAGGGTAACTGGGGCTGAGTAGGTTTTTCAGGGATCTGCCCCTTCGTCAATAGGTAATCATTGGTCTGTTAAAAATAAAACTTTCTAGTGTTTTGTCTGCCTGGAGAATATGCCAGTGTTGTCTCTTACTATTTTCGAATTTTCAGGACAGTGTAGGGTAGTCAGTGATAAAACGAGTAACCTCATTCTTCATATCTCCTTTCTTATTTGCAGTGTCTCTCAGAATATCATGTCTGTTTATCGTGGTAATCCTATTCTTTGCTTTTATTAATATATGCCAGTCGTAACCTCTCCTGGTAAATCTTATATTCATATCTTTGATACAATCTTAAAATATGCAGTGGAGGCTTCAGGCTGTAGTAAAAATGTGAAAGTGTGCAGCTATTGCTGACAGTGAGGTTACGTAAATGACTCCATACCTACACTATGCATCAAGAAGATGTTGCTTGTGCATAGCAGTGGATATACACATGCAACACTGGCAAAGTATGGTATGTAGATTTTGTCTGTGTAAATTGAGACAACTTAATGGATGTGACATGTGGGTAAGTTTGTTGATGTAGCATATGTAGACTGTAGTTTTGGGAGTGTGTTCCCATGTACATCCTATGTAGAACACTGCAAACTCATCATACAAAGAGTCGCCTCTACTTTTGGCTACAAGTATGAGGCTTTGCACATGGCTAGCATTAGGAGAGACACACACACAGTCATTGCCCACTGTCTATGTTACCACACCATGGTAATTGTGGCTGGCAATGGAAGACTATCTGCTACAGGTAGTAGGCATGCACAATATTTCACTTGTACCAGATGATGTTCATTGCTGTTTGTTACACATTGCGACATACATAATATGTGTGACAAATATTAGTGGAACAAATGTGGAAGATTAGTGGTCTTGTGCAAGTATAGACTTCAAATGCTTACCGAGTGGTAGTGCTTTGGCATTTTATTTACAGATAGATTTGCAATGTGTAATCTTTCATCATTGTTTCATATGATGTTGGACAATCATGCTTCAGAAAACAAATAATTGATATTGTTGTCTTTCCGCCGTATTGCTGCAACTAATGCTCCAGGTTGCTGAGGCTCCTCATCTTCCTCCTCCTCATCATCCGGCATTTCCTGATCCTCAATCTCATCTGGCCATGGCACATTAGTCCTGACACATATGTGCAAAGTGCAGCAGACCAAATTATTTTACAGACCATAGGTGGGGAGTAGCGCAATCTGTCATCAGATATGTCAGAGCTCCGAAAGTGTGATTTCAGTACTCCGAATGTCCGCTCTATATTGGACCTGGTGCAGCATAGTGCATGGTTGTAGGTCTTTTGTTTGCTGTATCTTTACAGGAGTCATAACCCACAACATCAGAGCATTTCCTTGGTCTGCTGCAAAGAAAAGAGGTGATGTATTAGTCAAGACTCATGATAAGGGTCAGCTCAACATTCATTTACATTCTGGTTTGTGTCCAGCTTGACTCATATACCTTGTAAACTGCAATGAAAATGCTATGACATTGTGTGGCTTCCAGGCAAGTTGGGATTGGCAATGGCTGACATAGAGCTACACATACAAGTGTGCTGTCCTCTGAAATTCACTTACTATTTGTCATTCAGCTGAGTGCCAATGCCATGCAGGTGATGATTTGTCACCAATGAGATTAGTCTCTTTGCCATTGAGTAGGCATATGTCTAACAATCATCTGTTGTGTCCATTTTTCCCTACGATTGCAAATCCTGAACGGATACCTCTCTGATTTGACAACATCTAACAGTAGCTGGTGATGTGTCTTACTTCTGTCACACATATTTTGTATTGATAATTTTAGGAAACATTTTCTATGTGTTCAGCCATGGAAAGGATAATGGGTGCATGTATAGTGGGTGCATGTAAATAAAGGACATGGTAGTATACACATGGCAGTGCACAGAGTCCACTATGGTGACAATACACAAGTGTTATTAGATATGTGGTAATGTTGCACTGTACAGTGTGACAGGCAGACTGCGTACACTACAGTGCCACATATCTTGTGGACAGTGTAGGCTATATCTTCCACATTATTCAGTGTCCAAGGTTGTGTGTCTGTGCAGGCAGGGCCAGTGCAGCATATCTCCATGACAGTCGCATTATTTCCCTGAGAACTATATTGTTGGCTGATGTAGTTTTTGCATGAGTGGGTACCTTGCTGCACAGTCTGGCACCTTGGATGACTGCTGGAGTGGTATTCACATCATAAATTATACATGTTGTGCATTTGGATGCGATGTGCGTATATGATGTGTGATATAATGTACCGTAGTTGAATTGATCCAGTAAGGTTCATATATGCCCATATTTCTCAGATTCCCTGGTCTGGGATACACAGACTTGAGTCAGAGATTGCCTTGCATCAACAATGTGTTTGGAAGCCTCATTTAACTAGTTATTACATATGTGAGGGTCTTTGACACAATTGATTGCGCACACAGGGCCTCATATAGCATTTGTAGCCACTGGGCATCAATGGACGTGAAAAGGCCGAGCTACCCTGCATTTAAAATGAAGTGATGGAATGTGCTTTCAGTTGACATACAAAGCAAACACAAAGAGATGATGGACGGAGTGCTGAAACTTTTCAGACGCTCGCCCCCAGTCACAGATCAGGGTTGAATCCATCATCATTCTTTAGCTCACTTCGCTACCTCAGTTCATGCCCAGCTATATGCAAATCAGTCTTGACCCTGTGCCTCATGGGAACAGTCCAGTCCGCACTGCCAAGCCAGGTCTTCCCTGGACCGGAAACAAGCATCCTCACACTGGTTTCAGGGTAACACCCCTTATCAGCCAGGCTAGCTTGAATCCTGTGGCAAAATAATACCGGGAGAGGCTGAGTCTAGTGATGAAGGTAGCCTAGATCCAAATCAGCAAAACCTAAGAAGATCAAAAAGAGCATGAGTGCCCTGTCACAGATATTCTGCACCTGAATGGTCATACTTTGTGAACACTGCTTTGGAAAGCGAGATTGATGGAAAAGATCTAAAAAAATGACTCTTGAAACCAAACAAAATTGTAGAAAGAAATTGAACTGTACTTATTAGATATTTATTGTTTTAGTCCTTTGCTTTATAGAAGATCCACCTAGGCCCGAGTTGAAAGTTACAGAAGAATAGGGAAAACATTTTAGAAGGACATGGAGTAGGGTCAAGGATTGTCTGTTTTGAATCTTGACTGTTGAGGAAAAAAAGAAGAACGGCACTAAAGAAGCTACTTACTGACACTAGGGGTGGGCGGAATTTGCGTAGTCGCGCTACGCAAAGCTCCGCGAAACGGTAAAAAATTTCCGCGAGCACGCAAAAGTTCCGCGAACAAGCGGAATTGCTTGTTCCGCCCGTTCACGATGCTTTTTTTCCTGTTCGCGAACGCTGTTTGTGTGCTCGGGGAGAAATATCTCGCGAACACGCACTTTGAAAGCGCGAACAAGCAAAAAATTCAGCGAAGCCGCGGATCGCGTAATTTGTGGCAATTCCACGTTCTCCGCGGAACGCGAAATTACCCAAATTCCGCAAATTCCGCGAGCGGAACGGAATTTACCTCCCAGGCCTAACTGACACTTAGTACAAGCTGTTGACCTAATCGGGGATCTCCAACCTTTTCTGTACTGAGAGCTACTTATGTTCAATTAAACACATTGAGAGCGACTAATATTATTAGTGTTGTATGATTTCAATTTTTTTATATGTATAATAATTCAACTAAGCAAAAACATTCTAATTTAATAAGCTGGGCTGCACACAGGTGAGATACTCAGAGGTAGCTGGAGAGCTACAGTAGCTCATGAACTACTGTTGGAGACCTAAGTGTTTTGAACTGACTCAGAGAAATGTGTTGCATTAGGAATAAGTGTAAGTATATTATGGGCTTAATTTTCGTAATAACAGTAATAATGATCACTATAGTACTGATAGGAATTTACTTAGTGTCAGAGTCAGGGCCTACAGCAAAGAACATTACTAATTTACTATTTACGATAATAGGGAGGACCCCTTTAGTTACTCCTTTGTAAGCTATAAGAAAAATGATTATTCCACTAATGTTTATTCTAGGTTAGTACAAGAATACACTAATGCTATAGATGCAAATAATTATCATGCAATTTAACCAGTTTAATGCAACCAATAGAGAAGGCTTATATAATGGCTTTAGAAGAGAGATACACTAACATGACACAAACTACTGATAAAGAGGATGATGTTTTAGAGAATGCTTGGAAGAGGGAAGAAAACGATTTTAGAAAGAAGATGGTTTACCCTAAACTGAGACTTGACAGTCAACACAAAGGGAAAATGTGCATGTACAGAAGACGAACACCCAAAAGGATTAGACATGTAGGGATTAGTAGCTGTCAACACACCTTCTAGTTAACAGGGGAGCTTAACAAATTTTACAGGATGACGAGAACACTATTCCAGGGGTTTATTACATTTGTGGACAGAATGCTTACTTCATACTGCCAGCTAACTGGGAGAGAATCTGTTATTTAGGCATATTAATGCCAAAATGTACAGTGTGAAGAGCCTAGATACATTTACATTGACACCCACACACAGACAGAAATGCAATATAAAAACAAGAACAGGACTAGTAGAAGATATTTTTGGAGCTGTCATTCCACTTGTAGCTGTCATCTTAAATGGCAAAAAGATTAGAAATGTATAAACAGTTGTCGACAAAATGGCAACTAGCACATCTGGAGCTTTGCTTGGAATTAATACAGAATTAATTGCGATACGGTCAATGGTTTTACAGAACCGACTTGCCTTAGACATCTTACTCTCAAAAAAGGGTGGAGTCTGCGGGATGCTTAAATTAACTCATTGCTGTACATACATATCTGACAAGAGTAGGTAAATTGAAAGCTTTGCAAAGAACATCTCAGGTTTAGAACCTGAATTATGTGAATTGGAAACACAAAGTTTGTTTGATAATTTTGGAAAAGGAATTGCTACAATTAGAAATTGGTTTTCAACAGCAGGCAAGGGTACATTGAAAGTTATTCTGATGCCAAGAGTAATAGTAATAATATTTCTTTACACACTATTCTTGGGCTGTAGATCATTGGGGCCCGATTCACAAAGGTAAAGTGAGACAAAAGTCTAACTTTACGACTTTTGGTATTCACAAAGGGCATTTACTACTCGTAAATGCCTTTTGTGACTACTGAAAGTTGTAAAGTACGAGTTTCGGTATTCACAAAGGGCATTTCCGAGTAGTAAATCCCCTTTGTGAATACCGAAAGTTGTAAAGTTAATCTTTCATCTCACTTTACCTTTGTGAATCGGGCCCATATATCCCAAGAGGAAGGAAAAGTTGGAAATTAAATGGTATGAGAAAGATTTGGATTTGAGAGGTATGATGAAGATGACTACATAAACTCATTTAAAATTAGGGGTTTGAAAGGAAAAAGACGCAACTCAACTGACGATGAAAGTGCACTCTGAAACTAAATCACATGAGAAACATAGATATGTGATGATTAATAAAATCATCAGACATGGGATTACGGAAGTTGACATTTTTATGTAAATCTAACCTTGTAATAATATAGAAATGTGTCTCAACAGTAACATAGAAAATGCCTATTAAAATAGTGGCTTGAAATGTGCTTTTATTAAACATGCAAAAAGTGAAGATTCTGCTTATTTCTGCAAAAGTAGCAATCCTTGGTCTATTTCAACAGAGATGAATGTAGAAACAACTCTTTTGGGCATTATAATTTACCTTCATGCTTTGGAAATTTTAATTGGACTGGGTGCTTGCTGTTAGCCTAGGGGCCAACATGCAACAGATTACAATGTGTTTTTGTTTCATTCCCCTACCAAATATGGTGGCAAACCAGTCACATTTGGGCAAATGTTTTAATTAATCACCAGCTTCGGTGGAACTTAGTACTGCACCTTGGATGAGGCGATGATGGAGCTAAGGAGTCTTTACTAGCAGGATATCCCCCATCAGGGAAACTCAGAATATGGTAGTTTGGCTACTAAGGACACAGACAATGTATCTACTATTTTATGAAAATACTCTATTATCACCCTCTTCTAAATCAGAACCACTGTGATTTGAGCTCAGCTAATTGCAGATTGGTAGCCAGTACAGTAGCTTCCAGGATGGGGAAGATGTGATTTGACCATTTCAGGCCAAAATCAAACTGAGCAATTAATGTTAGAACCTTTAGAGTTGAACTAATTATTTCCCTAGTAAAGGTTCCTTAAGGCATGGAAATGCATAGCTACCTGAAAGAAAACTGTGTTTTTAATTTAGCTAGCTAAATGTCCACATGTTGCAGGGATTCTGCACAAACACAGAACTATGCGCAGGATTGTAAGACCTTGGTGTATAGGTACTGGGTCTTCCTACCACCTTAGTACCCACAAGCCCAGGACCGACTGGCTATAGTGTCTCACTTGCTCTCCTACTCACTCACAGAGAAACAAATGATTAGACACCCCAGAACACAACACTCCCAGATCTCTCAGGAATCGCGGTAACAAGACACACCCTTTTGCTTGCACTCTTGTACTTGTCCACAATAAGATCTGACAGAGACATGAAACAGTTTAAAATATTTATTTTAACTAACGAGCCCTAACATGCAGTATACGTGCCACGAAAAGCAGGAAAATGTATAGTACAAATATAGTCAGCATAGCAGCCAGTCCATATATCATGAAGGGAGATGTCATCATAGAAAGACAATGGAAAAAAGACTATAGTGCCTAACCTCCCTCCCCTTGCTAAGAAGAAATATTATTATATAATAGAAGATCTCAGGGCTTTGTCTGCAGACCCCATACCTTTGCCTATAGATGGTAGATCTACATCATAGGTGCTGTCTCGCTCTTCTCCCTGGAAAGGTCCCTCTCCAAGTTTGTGCCACCTATTTGTGTACCTCACTAAAAACTAAAGAACGTTGTCCAAACAACAGCTGCATCAGTATGTTTTGTCTAAGGGCTAAGGCCTGGCCAGAACACAATAACAAGGGGCATTGTTGTTCGACCTTGCACATATGTTCTGTCAAAATCCCAGGAACATGCAGAGAGTGAATATAGCGAATATTTCTCATGTGGAAGCAGCCATAGAAAATATTGCAAAAAATGAAGATGTGTAGTAACGTGCCCAAAGCAGCAGGCAAGCTGCAACGTGCTCATGCAAAGTTGATGAAAACCACAATGTCCCTATGGGCCACGTGACACACATAAGGATTTTGTGCGTCATCACTCTTAAGTTTTAAATTGATGCAGCTGGTTTTTTCAACTCTGGAAGTGCTGGCGCTCTAACCCTTAAAAGGTATATGTCTGATTGGTTCACCCACTACAGTCATAAGTTAACTTACTTATAAGTTCCTAGTATATGGTACCAAGTGTACACTGGGCCTGCAATTTAAAATGTCACTCATGCGCTACAGCACTTATTGTGTCACCACAAGTGAGACAAAGCAAAGTGCGACCCCCCCCATCCCGCCATTGCTGGCTGGCACAGCAGTCATCGACTTCTAACTCAACTTTGCCATTTAAAGAAAATGCAAATACCAGACCTACCTTTTTAAAAATTTAAGTCACCCCTAATGCAGGCCTACTGGGCCCAAGAGGCAAGGTGCAATATATTAATAATATGGGCATATGTTTATTAACTTTACATGTTCTGGCAGTAAAAATTCTACATTGTTGTTTTTACCGTAGAAAGGCTAATAGCCCCATGGGCGTGTATAGAGTTACACTGTGAGCACTTAGCAGTGCTAACCTCTGAAGGAGACTACTAAATATAATACTTCAAGGTATCAAACAAATCATTGTGCTAAACCCGACTTGATGATCAAGTTGAATTTAATGTAATGTTTGCCAAAGTAGCAAGTTCATACAGGGTGTGAGCCCAAAAGGTGTGTTTCAAAGGGGAAGCTGCTTTTGAAGAGTGAACACAACTGAGGAGGACTGCTCTTTTGTTCTTGCAGACAGGTTGTTGCCCAGGCCAGAGAGGGGGAAGTCATTAAAAACAGCTTTTTCCGTGGGAGTGTAGCTCCAAGGTAGGCAGACATCTGGGGTGGTTTAGAGAGCTCCACACAGCAAGAAAAGGGTCCTGCCATCTTGGGAGTTGGCAGAATGGTGCATTCTAGGCGAGCTTGATGCCACACGTCACAAGAAGTTGTCACTAGATGAGAGGGGACATAGTAGCAAAGTGTGGGTGGTAGACTCTGCTCTGCCGGCGTAGTTTGTGGAGTTTTGCCACTTCATGCTTTCCTTTGAGTGCGGAGTTCAGAAAAAACTCTGTCAACTGCCACATTGCAGAGTTTACTGGGTCCCACCCCTACTTCTTTGACTGCATGGTTCCACTTCTAAACGGTAATTTCCCCAACTGTCTGCACAGGACTTAGCTTGTGTTTAAAGGCTTGACATTAGCAACCTGTCTTTGTCATTGAAAAGAGAAGTTTGTTGTGGGTTTAGTTTTACATGCAGTTGCATGTTTTTCAGGCGTTGTTCCAATTGCTGTGACAGGAGAATTATGGGTGCGTCAAGAGCCTGCCTCTTCCAGAAGCAGGTGGAAATTTGTTGTAGGAGCCTTCATTTTGTCTTATGAATATGATAAAAGCTATGCTCCATATCACCGAGCATCCATGGAGTGAGCTGTATACCAGATATTTTTCCTTTAATGCCACGTCGCTTGTAGAGTGGAACCTTGAAATAATGTGCACCCTCGGAATAGGCTAAATGCTTCCTGTATTTTATCCTGTAACCTCATATTCAATGGGGTAATCTTACTGAGATGACAGAGGCATGGGTACGAAAAAAGCTAGCCCGGTTGAGTGCACCACAAGCCTTATGTTAATATAGACGCCATCTTTAAAAGAAACCTGCCTAGTTTTCCTGGTTTCATATAGCTTATAATCATTTAATGTAAACAGATACATTTAAATGATGTATTAATTTTATAGCAGCCTGGTGATGCAGCACATCTGTAGCTGATGTCAGGATCCTATTTTGGTTTAAAAAGAGATAGAATAATCAAAGCACTGGTAAAATAGAGAGAACCACATTTGTGTTTTGTGCGAACTTGTCAGAACTAAACTTCTATCCATATTTTTAGTCTATAGTATTGTGAGGGTTAGGGAACTTAGTGCGCTGCAGTGGCCTAACACAAAATTATGCTCCTGCAAAGTGTGAAGAAGGGCCACTGAGTCGTCCATATCTCACAGATATTCATTGACCTTGGACTGAATGGGGGCCCCATGAAGGGTTTTGGCTTCTTAAGGGCTTGGACACCCCTGCACTGCAGGGGCTGCCGGAGCCCACGTTATGCCTATGGTGTACTCAATATCTGTGTTTGTGACCAAATGTGAGAATAGGTAAAACAATCTGTGTCTCTAAATAAAACAATAAGGCCTCCTTCTCAGGAGCACGTCCATGTAAATGTCAAGTTTGTAGACAGTACTTAAGCCCCCACCCCCGCCGAGTGGCATATTTTAAACTCCTCCTGTTTTGCCAGACAAGAAATGGTGTAACTAGTTCATCCAGGGTCACACAAATTCTCCGTTAGGAAGCTGGGACTAGATTTGGTCCGGCTGTTACACTGCCAAAAATTTGCCAGAAGGCGGTTTCTCTCCTGGTGTGCACATGTTGTTTCTGGAGATAGGCTCTGCAATGGCTAGGTGGGGGCTGGGCGGAAACGTGGACTGAAACACTAGGGGGTTGAAGCCCGTTCCACGAGCATGAGCCCTAGGTGGTGGCAGCCATTTCCTATGACCGTATGTGTAATGCAACTGCACACGCCAATCCACGCCAGCTAAAGGCTGCTCTCCTAATGAATTTCTCATGACTTCAGATTGAACAGCAGGCTTAATTAAAGTGTACAGGTGCAATTTTTACTACGGGTGTGAAGAAACCCGCATAATCTTGCTGAGTTTTTAGGTAACGCTGTGGAATTCTGCGGAGTAAAACCCAGAGAGTTTTGCCCATCTCTACTAGTAGTCCATTGGCTAATAGTTGCCACATCCCCTGAGGGCATACACTGGGCATACAAGTGGAACCCCTGGCACCCAGACCTCAGATCACATCTCTACTTAAGAGTGGACTGAAGAAGGACTGCCCTGCTGTTCCCAGACCCAGCAAAGAGATGCTGCAGCAAGACTGGACTGTACCTGCTGCTTCTTGAGCCTGCAAAGATAGGATTGTGTTTGTGGTGACCTGCTCAAGGAAAAGTCATCCTTGAGTCTCAGACAGAAGACGTGACTCCAAGAGTCAGTTGGCTGACTTCCTGTTACAGCTACAGGGCCACAAAAGCTGAAGATGCCTGCCTTGGTGAGTTGATACCCAAGAACGCCTAACCACTGCTGGCCACCAATGTGCTGTCTGGGAGACTGAGTCCTAACCCTCAAAAGTTGCACTCAAGTCTGCTGGACCTGGGCTCTCCAACCAACTACCAGGGGCCTCATTCAGAGTAAAATGTTTGAATTAATGTCCGTATGCTAATGTGTCTACATAGCCATGGGGGGAATTTCTTAGGGGCATATTATCAAGGGCCTTATCTCCGCTTTTTTGGCTTTAAAAGCCAAGAAAAGCGGAGATAATGTTTTCGCCCTATTTGCGAGCCGGTGCTAACATGCATTAGCGCATGTTAGCAGCCGTTTTGCCGATGCCTCGCTTTGTATCTCTAATGAGATGCAAAGTGGGCGTCACTGGGCGTACCCCTGACGGACTACCTTGTTAAATATCGCTAAATGCACATCGCAATATTTACAAGGTGGCCCCAGGATTTTAGCAGACGTTAGTTTTTGGCAAAAACCGCGGTTTTCACCGAAAACTAACGTCTGCTAAAATGCTGACTTACCTATACCTGTCATTGGGGGTGGATTATGCTGATACGACCACAGGGTCGTATCAGCAAGGTTATCGCCGTTTTCCATGGAACATCGCTGGAAAACCTGCGTTGTTCCATAGGAAACGGCGATATCCCCGCTATCGCTGGAATTTTTATCGCCTCTGTGATACGCGTTGTTGATAACGCGCTAACCGGGCGATAAATTCCAGCGATTGACGGAGATAAATAAAAAAGCGCTAAGCGCGCTTTGCAATATTTATCGCCGTCTATTGTTAATATGCCCCTTAATGCTTTACATTTGTTCCTTTGATAAAACCTGACTTCTCGGAGCTACAGCTACCGAGGGTTGAGCTGAAGGTTTTCAAATGGGTCTGACTGGACCCAGTAAATGGAGTGAGTTTATTACATGGTGAGGTCTCACAACTACACGATATAATAAACAGCATTCCTCATAGTACAAAAGACAGGTCTGCATGAAAAGTCACAATCATATTGAACTCTTCAGAGTATGGCTAAATAGAAAAGTGATGCTGTTGTGGTCTTGACAAATGGCAATGAACAGGGTGGGGTATACTGAGAATCCCACACCATAAGTACAGTCTTTTGAGACACAGACCGTTATGCATCCTGATTTGTCGATGAATGAGGCAGACCTTGAGTAATCTTCTTTGACCAGACTCCTTTTGCATGTGGTTCATTTTCATGCATGTGGTATTAAAAGTTCTGTCCTACACTTGTTCTGATGCGATGCCTCATGTAAAGTTTGAAAAGGGTTGCCTACAGCATCAATCTCGGAAGTATGCTGAGGGCTGTGCAGGCAGTGGTGATGAAGAGGGTTGACTCTGTACGTCATTAGTACTTGGCCTTGCTCTCCATGGATGAAGTCATTCCTGATGTGCTTAAAGCTGGCTTAATTTCACAGGAAGGGAGCTAATTCAGATTTTAAATTACTGAAGATGTTGTTACCTTCCAAGTGTGATGAATGTTTGAAGGTGACTGTAGTTTTGTGGATTATGGCCAGCTATATGAGTCTGAGATTTGCAAACAATATTGGTGTACCCAACTAAACAACTGTGTTACAGAAGTGGGGATGGAGAACAATATTGAAAGTGTTGAAGGTGTTCGGATTGCTATGTTTATAAAGACAGTCTAAATAAAAAACGTTTCTATTTTTGTATTTAAGTATTTTTAAAAAAAAGCTTGACCAAGTTTGGAAATAACTGTATTGGTATGCTGAGTGTATACCAAGGAAACTGCAACACCTGCTGATTACAGGGAAGACTACAAACTCAGTGAGATAGATCAGAGGTTTGAGTGTTTACTGCATAGAACTGTGTTTAATGTTAACTTAGGCATTTGTATGGTCGCAGGAGTATCTCAAACTCATTGAATGTATGTAAAATGGTATTGTGTTCATGGGATTTGGTTAACACCAATTACACAACACAGAATGTAATGAGGAGATGAGCCATGGCAACATATGGGACATTGTCAATGTGGTATTACATTTCACATGTATTCACATTGCTACCATGTTATATACCAAGAAGCATCACAACGTTTCATAGCAGTATAACACTCAATCGAAAATGATTCACAATAAAAGAGAAAAATCTTAAATCACAAACGTTCTTGCTTCATTTCATTGGTGTACGGTGATTTTACAGCTACACTCCAGCCAAAAGATGCTTACGATTGTATGACCCACTTTTTCTAAGCTGTTCATTTAAAGATGCAAAAGTATAACTATGATATATACAATTCAAATATTTTTCAGACATTTATAACTCCAGTGTGATAATGGTGTATTACAAACTCTTGATATAATGTAAAGACACATGTATGTGGACATAACATAAACAACCATAAATATGACGCAATCAAATGATTTGCATTTACCTTTGTTTAATTTTCTGTACATCTTTGTATGCCACTTCAAACCTCCTGCATTTCTCAATTGTACAACTCTATCTAGCAACCGTTTCTCTGATCTTTTAGAACAGAATTGCAGTTTTGGTAACTAAAGGGTTGATTTCAGGCTTTCCCAGTTGCTCCCTTTTTATTGAAAAATTAAACTATTGCACTTGAGGCAATACTGCTTTGTAACTATGATGACCATAGGTGATTTCTATTATGAATTCAGTAAATTGATTTTGATCTCTTCAGGCGATGCTGTCCAATTCAAATCTAACATAGAACTTTTGTCCTGTCAAAATTGAGATTTAGTAACTAGAAATCATACAAATGAAATGGTACTAAACATTCAAATTATAATTATAGTCATGTTTAATAAACTAATATGTTAACTGCGAGTCATAAAATAAGCTAGGCTTGCTTCTAAATATATAGGGGCAGATTTACAAGCCCATGGCGCCGCCGGTGCATCACGTTGCGTGACGCACCGGTGGCGCAGCCTGCTGAGTGATATTTACAAGCACAGGTAAAGTCACCCTGCGTGACTTAACCTGTGCATGTAAATATCGCCCCTTTTCACGCAACACTTTGCGTGTTAGGGGCGTGACATGGGTGTTGCTGTGGGTGTTCCCACGCAACACTCTTGTCCACTGATGCATTTCCAGATTTACGAGAAATCGTAAATCTGGAAATGTGTCAGAATGCTATGCCACCCTAGGGGTGGCGTAGCGAGGTGCAACGAGGAGAAATGTTTTCATTTCTCCTCGTTTTTTTCCTCTTTCAATGCGTGCTGCATTCTACAGCACACATTGGAAGAGGAAATCAGCTCAATTGATTGTTTTTGTGCTGGAAGGTGCCCCTTCCTGCACAAAAACAATCTCCCCACGCATGAGCATCCTTGCACCATGGTGCAGGGTGCGTGCGCTCGGCGCATGGCAGCAGTTTGTGCGCCAGCGCAGGGGGAAGCACAGAGATGCGACATATTGTTGTAAATATGTCGCATCCCTGTGCTTCGAAACTAACGCAGCGCGGCACAGCAAAATAACTTGCGGCACCGCGCTGCGTTAGTTTCTTGTAGATCTGCCCCATAGTATTGTACTGGGGATGCTCTGATATTTTTTGGGTTGCTCTTACTAATAATACTCTAATAAAATGTGTCGATCTCATCAAGGATGTTATATTGGGCTCTTTATGCACCTTTTAAACCTTCATTTTAATGCACTATTTGACACAATTGCTATGAAATATATTATTAACATTAATTATGTGGTAACAGTTTGAAGTTGAACTGGCTCATTTCAAGCCATGATTTAATATAAGTCATCATAAAGTCTACAGTCCCATAATAGAACGAGGTTTGGTCAGGTGTGCTAAAAATACATTTATAGTAGTGTACTAAAGTATTATAAAAAATAAAACAATATTTGTTCTTTGAGTTTTAATAACGTGGCAATGGCAATTTTAGCTGTTTGTTTTGTGTCTACATTCATGTGTCTTTCTAGTATGACACCACATTCCTTTAAGTGCTTTGTTTTTAAGTGTGTCAGTCTTCCCAGCTTCTCATTCTATTCTATGCTAGAGCGCCACAAATAATAATTTCATTCCTTTATCGCTCAAGAGGCAGGTTAAGTAAGTGTTTACTTGGTGCGTCCAGATAACACATTATTCGTCAATTCATGCAGCCTGTCCTGAAAGCATTTACCCCTAGACACTACAATCTCATACATTTGGAAAACGTTTAAAAGTAAGAATACTTGAGACCCATATTTTGAAAGTTAATACAGATTTCCAGACAGGGCTGTTTTCCGTTGCGAATTATTAGATTAAATTCCCGTGGTGAAAGCTGTCTTTTTTTAAAGTTTAAAATGCTTTATTGAAAATAAAATAGGAACAAAATGCAATTACATCAAACAATTATTGATCTGAAGAACAATTCAAGGCCATGAGTGTGCAAGCACAGATACAATTAAGCAATTCAATAATAAGGAGAGAATAATGAACCTTTGAAAAATTAGCAAGATAAACATATCCTCTATTATGAAAATATGAGATTTAAAAAAGAAAAGGAAACTTGAATTGTAATATACGACTATAACGCAAAAACAACTGCATTTTAATGTTTTAATAAAGGTAAAGGAAAGGGAGGAGAAGAAAAGAAGAAGAAGACATGCAAAGCCAAAGCAAGAAAATAAGAAGGAAAAGGAAAGAAGGAAGAAGTAATGTAATTCAGGGTTGAACTATCTAAGTCATAGCGTTTGTATACTTATCATAAACAGATGGTAAATAAACTATTATACTTTAAGGAGGTTCATAATTACAAACTTTAGTAACGGGTCGACTCATACCTCTAGATAGAAGCGATGTAAGAGATGACCATAATAAATCTTTTTTAATTTTTAAAGGAATAGATGTGGCATGTGCTCGATCTAACCTATGATGATGACATAACAAGTTCCACCATGCCATATAAGAAATCTTAGCTGTGTCCTTCCAGTTAGAGATAATTATTTGGAGAGCTAAAGCAAACAATAAATCAACAAATTTTCCAACTAAACGTTGAGATGACCAAAGGGGAGAGACACTGCCTAAAAAGATTTGCATAACATCAAAAGGGGGAGATACAGATAGAATATCATTCATTTTGTTCCAAATATGTAACCAAAATTTCTTAACAAGAGGGCATTCAAAAAACATATGAAAATAATCACTCTTATCATGCAAACATGACCAACATTTAGTGTTGGAAGAGACTTTAAACTTGTGTAAACTTGTGGGAGTGATAAATAATCTATTATAAAAATAATATAATGTTTGTGTTGTGCTCGCTGATGAGGACGAAGTATGAATCTTGGCCCATATCAATTTCCATGTATGAGCTGAAAATTCTTGATGTAATTCTGACTCCCATGTGAGTTCAATTTTATGTTTTGAGAGAGTGTTAGATGAACCAAGCAATAACTTGTATATAGTAGAGGTTTTCAGCTGGGTAGAGAAATCTAGTGATGCAAAAGAGGGTTGTATATCTATAGTTGAAAGGGTTTGCTGGGAAGTATATAATAGAAGGATAGGTCTAAGAAGTTGGAACTGAGAAGCATATTTATTAGATATATGAAATTTTGCTTGTAACTCTGAAAAATCAAATAAAGTGTCTTTAGAAAAAAGGTGTCCGATGTTAATAATGCCTTTGTTAATCCATTCTTTCCATCCAAGAATTCTATTATTTAATTTAATATTTGTGTTGTATCAGATTGGGGTTTGTAAAATATTTTCAGAAATAGAGTTCGAGGAAGTAATCAAAGGTTTGCTAATAACTATAGAATGAGTCAGTATGGGGGAAATTAGACCCCTCGGAGGCTGAGTAATACGAATCACGTCTTTAAAAGTAAAAGGAGAGAATTGTGCATGTTCTATTTGACTCCAAACTGTGGATGAGCTTGCTTGATTTTCAGAAAGGGAAACCCAAATGTGTTTCAATGTGAAGGCTGAGTGATATGTTCTGATATTAGGAAAATTCACCCCACCGAGGTCTTTAGCTTGCTGAAGTCGAGCTAAAGCAGTGCGAGGTTTGCGCTTGTTCCATAAAAATTGAATAAAGGAGCTGTTAATGCTTTTAAAGAACCTAAGTGGGAGGGAAATAGGAAGCATGGACAAATAGAAATTAACAATAGGTAATAACATCATTTTAATTGTAGCTAGCCTACCCCACCAAGAAAGAAAAAGGGGAGACCACCCCTCTATTAGTGCATTAGGTTTAGACATAAGTTCTTTACTATTAATTTTAATAGTGTCTTTTATATTGTTAGTATAAAGAATACCTAGGCCTTTGATGCCCCTTGAATTCCACTTGAAGCCAGAATCTTTAAACATATGAGGGAGGCAGTACTTATTCAACGGTAGTACCTCTGATTTGTCAACATTCAATTTATAGCCTGAGACAACTAAATAAGTGTTCAACAATGAAAAAATTCTGGCAAAGCAGTAATAGGGTTAGACACATATAATAATATATCGTCCGCATATGCAGTGCATTTTATGTTCAAATTTTTTAGCTGGAAACCAGGGAAGTTGGGAGATCTACGAATTGTTTCCAAAAAGGGTTCTAAAGCCAAGATAAATAGTAGAGGAGACAGTGGACACCCTTGCCTAGTACCTCTATGAAAGGGGAAGTATCTGGATTGTTTACCATTAACCCAAATAGATGTAGTAGGATTAGAGTATAATACCTTAACGTATTGAATAAAGTGGGGACTAAAGCCATGCCATTTTAAAACACCAAACATAAATTCCCAGTTCACTCGATCAAAGGCCTTTTCGGCATCAAGTGTTATGGCAGCTAATGGAGAGCTAAGTTTAGCCGCTAAATGAATAATATTAAGAAAAGTTCTTGAATTGTCCGAAATGGATCTTCCCTTAACAAAACCAGACTGGTGCATGTCAATTAATTCAGGAATAATCGAGTTAATCCGCATGGCCAGTAATTTAGCAAAAATCTTACAGTCAATATTGATCAGCGAGATAGGTCTATAGTTACTGCACTGAGATAGGTCCTTATCTTTTTTGGGGATTAAACATAGCATGGCCTGAGTAAAAGAACCCTGTGCACAACTCTCTTTCACAAAGTGATTAACAAGGGATAATAACTTAGGTATTAAAAGATGCTTAAAGTGCAAATAAAAACGTACAGTAAAACCATCAGGCCCAGGTTTTTTATCTTTGGGAAGTTGATTTATGGCATCTAATAATTCTTGCTCTGATATAGGTGCCTCTAGGGAAGAGAAATCTACATTTTTATTGGGGTCTTTCGGTATTGATTGGAAAAAAGCATCTAATTGCTCAGTGGAGGGAGAGGATTCAGGAGTATCTAGGTTTTTGTAATATTCAGTAAAGCATTCTAAAATGTTTGAATCGCTGATATTTCGGATACCAGAGGAGTCTGTAATATCAACAATCCTGGATTTTTGTTTTTGAATTTTTAAATAATTTGCCAAGGATTTACCTGCTTTGTTACGACCTCCATACATGTTTGTATTAAATCTAAGTAGGGTACCACAAGCATCCTCCGAAGATTGTTTGTTATATTGTAATTTGCATTTAATAAGTTTAGATAACGTATCTCTGTTGTTGGAAGAAAAATATTTGTGTTCCAAGTTCTTAATCTGAGTTAAAAGTTTGTTGGAATCTTCAATAAGCCTCTTCTTTTTCCTGGCTACATAACCAATTATGAAACCTCTTGCCGTTGCTTTGAAGGCGTCCCAAATAAAATTCATCTGTGTATCGGAGGAAAGGTTGTATGTAAAGTATTCCTGTATGAAGGATGTGAATTGCTCTGTAAATTGCTGATCTAACATAAGAGAATTATTAAATCTCCATCTGCGAGTAGAGGAAATGGGATTAGGATAATCAAAATCTACAATAACAGGTGCATGATCAGAGATAAGAATTGATCCTATTTCTGCTTGTGTTAAAAATTGAAGTGTATGTTGGGTAAAAAATATATAGTCTATTCTAGAATGGGAACTATGAACAGGAGAAAAGAAAGTAAACTCTAAAACATCAGGGTGTAGTGCTCTCCAGACGTCAATCAGCCCTCTGGCAGAGATGGCTTTGTGGAAGGATTTATGCATTTGAGAGGGAACAAATTTTGTTTGTGACTTGCGATCTAAAAAAAGATCCATAAGTTGATTACAATCCCCACCAACTATTACATTTTCTGAAGCATGAGAGGCTAACATAGAAGAAAAGTTGTTCCAGAACATTAGATCCACCCCATTCGGCCCATATATATTGCATATCGTAAATTTTGTATTATTTATAATCACCTCTAGCAAAAGCCATCTGCCTGCATCATCTTTGAGTTCATTTATCAATTGAATGTTGAGTGACTTATAAAACAGTATAAGGACACCATTTTTGTTCTGCACAGCAGGAGAACTAAAGACATTCCCAACCCATTGTTTCTTAATCGAATTAATGTCTTGTTCCTTGTGATGTGTTTCTTGTAACAAAGCAATTTGACACTTCAAACGTGACAAGTGAGTCAAAACTCTCTGTTTTTTAACCGGGTTACGAATACCCTTAACATTCCATGACACCATACGTAAATTACTCATTAGGAAAAGACAAGAAAAATGTTAAAATTAAGATTATTAAACCTTTAACGCAGCATAAATGAATATGAAAATGTATGCATGAATTTGCCATCCAAGACAGCATTAAGAGCAGACAGTACAGGTCGAAATATACATATAAACCTACATATATGAAATTGATATTGGAATGAGAGAGTTGAATAAATGTATGAAAAAAGAGGAGAAAAAAATGAACAAATAGGCAACGGACCTACCGGAATCGAACCATATAACAAGGAAATAGTGACAAACAACAAGAACCATGTAGAAGAAACAAAAGTTCAACATATAAAATTGGGAAAAGAGAAAGAAAGAAAGAAAAAATAGAGTTAAGGTAAATTTTAGGAGAAAAAGAACAAGAAAAGAAGGAGAACATAGTCTCCACTGAAACACATATTCAAAAAAGATGACAAAAAGCCAAAGAACTTTAGCCATAGCGATCTTAGATAGGAAGGACAATACGGATGAGAAAGGGGGACAAAAGGAACAGAAACCGCTCAGTGGAGCGACACCAGAAATTGACTATTATAATGACTTTCAATAGTGGAGGGATAAAATCAACGAAGAAAAAAAGGAGCCAAACAAACACAACTCGAATGAACTTACCATACATTGGGAGAACAATGCTACCAGACATAACGTAGACAATGGAATTGATGGACGGTATGAACAAGGAAAACATCAGACAAACACGGATGGTAACCTGTGAATAAGAATCAGAAAGAAAGGTAGTTAGGTTTTAGTTAGTTCCATTTCTTCTGTTTTATGCATATGTATAAAGTTCTTAAGTTCAGCGGGGTCCTCAAAGGTCATTGTTCTTTCTTTATATGTAACTTTGAAAAAACATTCATAGAGCGTAACATAGGTCTGAGATCTAGAAACTCTTTCCGACGGTTAGCAGTGGGTTTTGAAACATCCTGACTGAAAAAGACTTTGTGACCCAACCTGAGCATCTGTTTACGTTGTTTAGCAGCAGCAAGGGTCGCCATTAAGTCAGAGTATAACAAGAAATAGGCAATGATTCCTCGCGGTCTAGTTGAGGTTGCAGCATTACGAGGACTGATCCTGTGTGCCCTCTGGATATTAAGATCCATAGCCTTTGTTAGACCAACAATTTGTGGGATATGGGTCTTCAAAAACGAAATCATGTTGTCACCTTCAGATCCTTCCGGAATACCATAAACTCTTAGATTATTACGCCTGTTTCTATTTTCCAAGTCTTCAGTAGTTTTCTTCAAGTGTGCGACCTCTTTACATAGAACATCCACCTTAGCAACAACATCCTGCGCATCACTAATCCTTTGTTCCACATCAGTAAGCCTCGAATCCAAACCGGACCATTTCTCCTCAATTCTTTGAAGTGATGCAGTAGTGTCAACCATAAATGGACGGATATTTTTTAATTCTTCCATAATATCCTCTAAGGTCAAGGGTAGAGGCGTTTTATTTGGAGAGGAAGGATCTTTTTTAAGTCTTTTATTGGCAGTATTACCGGTTTCCTTACGAACAGAAACACTGGAGTATGAAGGACCTTGTGATTTGTTGGAATTGGCAGACTCCATTTTCCAGGCAGACAGGAGAAACTCAAGATGACTCTTGAAATAGAGACAAAATGGTGGCCAAAATATAACTTTCCAGAAACACACAGCAAGGATCCACAAACTGCCTCCCTCAACTTGTAATATGTGTGCAAAGGACCCTCACATTCCTGTGGACTTCAGACCTTCATATTGACCCTTTTTAAAGAAATGATCCCATTGCAAGTAGATATGCTTTCCGCAAAAATTTTTACATCTGCCAGTCAAAAATGCTCAATGGTTTTCAGTTCGTTCCTTAGTGCCAAAACAAGGCTGCGTTAGTGTAAAGGGATAAATACATTATGTCATTAAATGACAAAGTTGGAGCAATAAAAGTGCTGCATTTCTGAGGAAACTCTCAGGCCTCAGCTGGTGAAGAGAGAAAGATGCAGGCTCCTAAAATGGCGGTCGGAACACAAAGCGCCCCTGGAGCAAGGGAAGTGAAAACATAGAAATAGACCTATTCAAGGTCTAAAAACTTGCCTTTCCGCTCCCGGGTGCTTCCAACCTGTGTTCCAGAGTTCGTCCCACCACATGAGCCCGTTTAAGCGCCCCTCCGTGACCGGCGCTGTTTCAGGTGTTCCGGAGGTTATTACCGAGCGGCCATCTTGTTTGCCGCCGACAGCGATCTCCCGAAAGCTGTCTTGCTATTGAAACTCGAATCCATTTTAATAAAGAGACGTCCAGGTTCATGCGCTGCATAGCAGGCATGTTCACTCATTCCCACGGACTCATGACTCGTGAGGCATGAAGTATATTCTGAAAAACAACACGGCCTGCTGTGACTCAGTTATGTAATGTTGTGTTACGACATGAAAATCAAGAACATGAAGTTTTAAAATATATTGTGAATGAACACACAGCAGACGCGTTCACGGTGACTGCTTTGTACTCGAATTCTAAGTCATGTTTCCCAAAAAAATTCCTAACGACTGTCAAAGTTTCTGCATTTTAGTTTAAAATCAGTGCTAGAGTGCTAACCATAAACATTCTAGAACTGGAAAAGGTAGTTTACTTAGGTGATTTACACCAATGATAACGCTGCTCACTGCTCAGAGCATAAACAAATTACTGCAGCCATCAGTTAGGAGTAGGCCTTCACCTCCAACAACCCCAGAGGGCCCCGCTGTATTCAGAGATGAAATCTTGCTAGGGGAATCTCTTTACCGAAAGTGCACCAGCCACTAAGGCAGATGCACTGTTCACAAAGACGATTGCTGAGAGGGTGCCAATTTTTTGAGCTCTTCCTTTTTTTCTTATCTTTTAGAGGGAACCCAAGAAAGTGAGAGTTTGTCTCTGAAAAGAAAAATAACAATGGCCCTGACACGGAAGCATCTTTCTCACTGCACCTGGGGACCATTGTTTGTTTTGTCTGCTTGGGGTTTCATGCCTGGCATTGCTTTGAAAATATGGTCCTTGAGACCACCTAAAATTTGGCAGAAAACCACAGGCAGAAAAGGCGGGTATCTTCTGGTAGACGTTTCATAGCCATTGCTCCATGGGCAGCCAATCAGAGGTTCCCAATCTCCCAATGAGATATGGAACTGTGAGTTTGACGGGACAGGTGAGCCACCGATTTATAGCGATTCTGCTCTCCAGCAAAACTCTAAATGATGCCCATAGGTCTCTTGTCAAATATGGTTGCTCTATTTTAACCGCAGTATATCAGTCTTTTTTTTTTTAAGTTTAAGAGAGCTTTATTGAATATAAGAAGAACAAAGGTACAACTTACAATAAAGTTAGAAATAAACAATGAAACATAATGCAAGAAACCAAAAAACCCAGTATGCAATGATACAATAGTATTGTTAGGTAGCAAGTAAAAAGTAACAATATTCAAAAAAGTACCTAATGAAAAAGCATTTTTGTTTTATACATTGAAAGAAAAAGAAAGAAGGGAGAAAGGAAAGAACATAAGAAAGAAAGGTCAGCACTATAACATAATAATCAATATTGAATTCCGATAGTATTACAATAAAAGTACAGACAACGCAATTATAACAATGAAATAACATAATATGTACAAATTAAGGGACATAAAACTGAAGAGTTCATGGTGGTTGAAAAACAGAAGTACTGTCCTGGAACTGTATTGGACGGGAGGATAAACAATTAGTAAGTGGAGACCAAAAGGCCTCTTTTCTGAGAAGTTGGTGAGACGGGGTGAAAAAAGCTCTGTCCACCCTATGATGATAACAGAGAAGGTTCCACCAAGCGTTGAACGAACCTTAGTGGCATCTTTCCAGTAAGAGGTAATAACGTTAAAGGCAATGGCCAGTAACAAATCCACAAACAATCCCAATTTACGAGCACCAAACCAAACTGGAGAAATACTTCCTAAAAATATGGACTTGATTTCAAATGGAAAAGTAATAGAACATATAGAGGAAATAGTTTTACAAATTCTTATCCGGAAAGAGGTAATGTTTGGACATAGAAAAAAGGAATGTAGGTATGTGCCAGGAGTAGTTGAGCAGGTCCAACAAGCAGGCGGTGAACCATGGGTGTATTTAGAAATAGATGCTGGAGCTAAATACAACCTATTATAAAAGTAATATAGAGTCTGAGTGGTGCTGGCATTACAGGACGTACGATGTAATCGGGACCAAATACAGTTCCAAGTGTGTATGGAGAAAGTTTGTTGCAAATAAAAGTTCAACCTTACTATTTGGGCGATTAGGGAGGGAATAGTGAAGATATTTATAAATGTGGGAGGCACGAAGAGAGGAAGAGATAGGCAGTGGCTCTATTAAGGAATCCGATAGAGGAGAAGAAGAACTAAAAAGAAGTGAAACCTGATGAGTAAGGATCAATTTCAAAGAGTCGTATTTAAGGAGGGAAGTGACGGACAATCCGCATTTAGACTGGAGCTCACTGGAGGAGAGAGGGTGCATTCCATGAAAAAATGTTTCACCTGGACTATCCCCTTGTTGACCCAATCTTTCCAAAAAATGGTGCGATTAGAGAGTTTAATGGATTTATTATGCCAAATCGAAGAATCAAGAAACATCTGCAAAGGTGAGAGAGATTTGGTGAGGGCCGGATAAATAACTGAAATAGATTGTGAAATGATGGGAGATTTAATGGAACGAGGAGGGTGTGGGAAATTAGCCAATGATCAAAAAGAAAAGTTTGAATCAAAGAGTCCTCTAAACTGCACCAGACCGTTAAGGGAGTATCCTCAGATAAGGAAAGATGAGGTAATATTTGGCGAATCAAAAAAGAATGATATTGTCTAAAATTCGGAAAATTTACACCACCCTTATCCTTAGGTGCAGATAATGAAGACAGAGATATATGAGCTTTCCGTTTATTCCATAAAAAACTACTCAGAGCACTATTAAGGGATTTGAAGAATTTTGATGGAATCTTCACAGGAAGCATGGATAAATAAAAGTTGATAACAGGAAGCATCATCATCTTAATAGTGTCCAGCCTACCCCACCAAGATAAGTATAGAGGTGACCATTTCTCTGACACATGAAGCACTTTTAATAGGACATCAACTAAATTGAGTTGAACAGTTTTAGCAATTGAGGAAGAGTATTTAACTCCCAGGCAGGTGATGTGACTAAAATTCCATTTAAAACCCTTGTCTGCAAACAATTATTTTAAACAATATTTGTGACAAAACCCCTGGAATAAGGGAGAATATCGTAGGGTATGAAGAAAAGGTTCAAGAGATGGAATAAACAATAAAGGAGATGTCTTGTGGTTTGTGGCCTCCTGGCCTGCCTTGCTGCGTTGTCTTGGGCCTGGCTGCCATGATGCCTTTCTTTGCGCACGTTACTCTGAGCCGTTGTTCTACCGACCTCTGCTCCTGCCAAGTTATTTTAGAACTGTCTGCATTTTCTGTCTCTCACCTTTTCTCCTGTTCCCTTTGGGCTCACTCTGCACAACATGTACAAGGTCGAAAAACAACGTCCCTTGTTCTTGATGATCTGGCCAGTCCCTCGCACTTAGACATAACACTATGTACAGCTGCCATGGAGGATTTGTGTGCTTTTAATATTGCGGTTTTCCCGCTTAGGAGACACTTGGAGAAAAACCTTTCCAGGGAGAAGAGCTGTGATTGTCTGCTGATGTAGTCTTTGCATCTAGAGACTGAGGTATGGGGGTTCGCTAGACAATGCCCAGAGGTCTTCTATTTTTATAATACAATAGCTACTAGCATGGGGAGGGTGGTAAGGTCATTTAGCCCTATATACACTGCTTTATGAAATGCTTTCCCCGTTTGTATTCTATGGAGTTGTAACTATGCTGATTATATTATTCCTATGCATCATGCTGATAGTACTGACACGTGTACTGTATCTTAGAGCACGTAAGTTGAAATAAAATTTTTAACCTATACTGTGTCTCTTCTTACGCACATTGTGGACAGGTATGAGTGAGTGACGAAAGGGTGTTCTTGCTACTGCGAGTCCTGAGAGAGAGATACCGTGTTCTGGGTTGTGTAAGCATTGGTAACCTTGTTGCTAATGGGACACTAAGGCTAGTCGGGTTGGGGTTTTAGGTGCTAAGGTTTATGGTTGGCTCACCACTATATTCCGAGGTCCTATTATCCTGTGCATAGCTCTGTGTGTGCAGAATCTCTATAACATGGCGCGACCAACGAGTGGGCTGCTTATCTGCGAGACGCTTGAGTAGTGCTTGTGCTTGTCCACAACTCCCCTCACAGGCGCTTCCGGAAGCGTGTGTGACGGTGATACCTCCTATATTGACGTTTTTATAGGTTCTTTCAAGCTTGAAGTTGTTAAAAGGTTTCTTAACTAAAACCCTATTTGTGCTGCCTCATTTTAGATTGTCGACTACTTCTAGCCTACAATGGCTGTACAAATTGCGGCACATAGCCGTGCAGCGCTCCGGGCTCACTTAACAGTGTATGGAGTGCCTGACGCGGGTGTCGAGCTGATCTTTGTGGTACAAGCCGATCCGGCTTTCCACTTTGAGGTGTTCTACTCTTGGGTCACCTTTCCGGCGGTGGATGCGAACGATAATTTGTTCCATGAATATGAAGCCACCGTAGTTCCTATGATCTATAGACCGTACAGAAATATTGAAGTACCGCTCACGGCTTGGCAACACCGTGTTTGGTTTGATGGCGCCCTCCCCCAACTGGTTACCGCGGTTCGTTTAGGCCCCTTATCAATTGATGGGGCCACTTGGCCTGTCTTGGCCGGGTACACCCCGCATCCGCGATATATGACGGTAACAGTCGCGGAACTGCGCAACATGTATTCGGCTTTAGTGCGAGTGCATCGAGCCTTGGTGCAGTATGTTACAGGCAACATCCAGGGAACCCCACCTGGAGTTGCAGCCCATCCAGCTGGAGCAGGCGGAGTGACCATAAGTCCTGTCATGGTGAATTCGGTGATGGGCAAGCGCCCACAAAATAAGGATGATTTTCCTTATTGGCTTGCAGAGAAATTTGACCAGCTGCAGGCAGTTCTTCCAAACACAACACCGGTGGAAAAACATAGAATTCTGACGATTAGTTTGCCAAAAGACTTAATCCCAGAGTTGGCAGCATGCAACAACTGGGGTAGGGTATTCGCAGCAGTATATGCGAAGTGTTTCGGCACTCCTTCCATGACGGTTCTCCCCTCTGTAATTAAACGCGTGCAGGATGAACATGGCCCTGAAGCGGCTGTGGAATTAGGGATGAGACTGGTGGGAGTGTTCGACGTAGTAGCTGAGTTGATCCTTGCGAATGTCAAGGGCGATGCAGTAAACTTTCAAGTAGCTAATGCTTTGGCTTTGGTCCCAGAACTGGACAAGCCGCGCAAATTACCGAAAATTATAGCCCAGGCTTACAAAACTATTGGAAGAAATAGCCTGGGAGTTAAGCCTTTTGCCAAAGCGCAAACACAATCGCAACCACAACAACCAAAAACTCAATCCGAGAAGGATGAGAAGCCAGTCTTTACTAAAAAGAGCTGGAGGTTGAAGAAACAGGGTAAGCAACAAAAGAGGCCGGGGTCGAGAGGCGCATCCCCGGTTTCCGTCTCTTCTGAACGCACTTATGATTTGCGCGATAGGGCGAGAATTAAATCGCCGGATAGGTTTCAGATCCCTGATACGCGTTCTCCTCGTTCTTCACAGGCACAGACAACTTGGCAGGCCGGTGGAGGAGGGCGCCAGGATAGAGGAAGGGGTCGAGAGGCTCCCCAGGGACGAGACCAACCTCGACAACAGGTCAGAGGGAAAGCAGACGAATTTCAACGTTCTCGCCCACAATTTCAGAAGAAGAAAGTTGCCGCTGTAACAGCGAGATATGCCACAGACGGTGAGAACGAGACTCCTGAATTGGACGTGGGCAGTGACCCTCCTAGACAGCGCCGCGGAAGTTACCATAGTGCGGGAGGCGCTACGTCCTCATATGGAGGCGACAGCAACTGAAACATTCATTACTGTCGAGACAGTAGACACCAGAGTTGCACCCCCTGATTGACTATTTAATATTGTCATTCAAGTTGAAGGTGATATACAACGTGTAATTAAAGGGATTTTTGGGGAAAATCTGACCTCTTCGTACGACATTCTGTTAGCGGAGGCGGATTGGCCGCCCCCATTCGTACTAGCTGCGCGTAAAGGGGAGGAGGTAATCCTTC